>CM059783.1:29233161-29288161 GCA_030435695.1 Brachymystax lenok tsinlingensis
ACACACACACACACACACACTCTCTCTCTCTACAGACCAGACCACTCAGGGTTCACTGACCCACCAGACAGGGACAACAAAGACACTACTTTTAGCATCAGGAACAGACAGGCTTCCCAAAAAGGCACCCTATTCCCTATATAGTGCACTACTTTGACCAGGCCCATAGGGAATGCGGTGCATTTTGGAACGCAGCCATGGGAAATGCAGTTTCACACATCTCAAGATGCTTCCTCTCAGTCACCCTGCCTGTCCCAGCTAGTGTAGGGGTCAATTAGGGGTCAATGTACTTCCTCTTCCAGGGAATGGGATGTAGTGAGACATGCATTCATTAAACATACAGAGGAATTAGTTGAAGTCAACTGTTTGTCATGCAGCGTCCCCTCTCATGGTGCTGTGTTACTGTTCCTCGGTCACACCAGCCCCATGTTACCATATATATATATACAGGCCCTATACTGACAGATATATATACAGGCCCTATACTGACAGATATATATACAGGCCCTATACTGACAGATATATATACAGGCCTTATACTGACAGATATATATACAGGCCCTATACTGACAGATATATATACAGGCCCTATACTGACAGACATATATACAGGCCCTATACTGACAGATATATATACAGGCCCTATACTGACAGACATATATACAGGCCCTATACCGACAGATATATATACAGGCCCTAAAATGACAGACATATATACAGGCCCTATACTGACAGACATATATACAGGCCCTATACTGACAGACATATATACAGGCCCTATACTGACAGACATATATACAGGCCCTATACTGACAGACATATATGCAGGCCCTATACTGACAGACATATATACAGGCCCTATACTGACAGACATATATACAGGCCCTATACTGACAGACATATATACAGGTCCTATACCGACCGACATATATACAGGCCCTATACTGACAGACATACTGTATATATAGGCCAAATACTGACAGACATATATACAGGCCAAATACTTACAGACATATATACAGGCCCTATACTGACAGATATATATACAGACCCCATATTACCAGATATATATGCAGGCCCCATCTTACCAGATATATATACAGACCCCATATTACCAGATATATACAGGCCCCATATTACCAGATATATACAGACCCCATATTACCAGATATATATACAGACCCCATATTACCAGATATATATACAGGCCCCATATTACCAGATATATACAGGCCCCATATTACCAGATATATGTACAGGCCCCATATTACCAGATATATATACAGACCCCATATTACCAGATATATGTACAGGCCCCATATTACCAGATATATACAGGCCCCATATTACCAGATATATATACAGGCCCCATATTACCAGATATATATACAGACCCCATATTACCAAATATATATACAGACCCCATATTACCAGATATATATACAGGCCCCATATTACCAGATATATATACAGGCCCCATATTACCTGATATATATACAGACCCCATATTACCAGATATATATACAGGCCCCATATTACCAGATATATATACAGACCCCATATTACCAGATATATACAGGCCCCATATTACCAGATATATATACAGGCCCCATATTACCTGATATATATACAGACCCCATATTACCAAATATATATACAGACCCCATATTACCAGATATATACAGGCCTCTATATTACCAGATATATACAGACCCCATATTACCAGATATATATACAGACCCTATATTACCAGATATATATACAGACCCCATATTACCAGATATATATACAGACCCCATATTACCAGATATATATACAGACCCCATATTACCAGATATATATACAGGCCCTATATTACTAGATATATATACAGGCCCCATATTAACAGATATATATACAGACCTCTATATTACCAAATATATATACAGACCCCATATTACTAGATATATACAGGCCCCATATTACCAGATATATACAGGCCCCATATTACCAGATATATACAGGCCCCATATTACCAGATATATACAGGCCCCATATTACCAGATATATACAGGCCCCATATTACCAGATATATACAGGCCCCATATTACCAGATATATACAGACCCCATATTACCAGATATATATACAGACCCCATATTACCAGATATATATACAGACCCCATATTACCAGATATATATACAGACCCCATATTACCAGATATATATACAGACCCCATATTACCAGATATATATACAGGCCCCATATTACCAGATATATATACAGGCCCCATATTACCAGATATATATACAGACCCCATATTACCAAATATATATACAGACCCCATATTACCAGATATATACAGGCCCCATATTACCAGATATATACAGGCCCCATATTACCAGATATATACAGGCCCCATATTACCAGATATATACAGGCCCCATATTACCAGATATATACAGGCCCCATATTACCAGATATCTATACAGACCCCATATTACCAGATATATATACAGGCCCCATATTACCAGATATATATACAGGCCCCATATTACCAGATATATATACAGGCCTCTATATTACCAGATATATACAGGCCCCATATTACCTGATATATATACAGACCCCATATTACCAGATATATATACAGGCCCCATATTACCAGATATATACAGGCCCCATATTACCAGATATATATACAGGCCCCATATTACCAGATATATACAGGCCCCATATTACCAGATATATATACAGACCCCATATTACCAGATATATATACAGGCCCCATATTACCAGATATATATACAGGCCTTATACTGACAGATATATATACAGGCCCTATACTGACAGATATATATACAGGCCCTATACTGACAGACATATATACAGGCCCTATACTGACAGATATATATACAGGCCCTATACTGACAGACATATATACAGGCCCTATACCGACAGATATATATACAGGCCCTAAAATGACAGACATATATACAGGCCCTATACTGACAGACATATATACAGGCCCTATACTGACAGACATATATACAGGCCCTATACTGACAGACATATATACAGGCCCTATACTGACAGACATATATGCAGGCCCTATACTGACAGACATATATACAGGCCCTATACTGACAGACATATATACAGGCCCTATACTGACAGACATATATACAGGTCCTATACTGACTGACATATATACAGGCCCTATACTGACAGACATACTGTATATATAGGCCAAATACTGACAGACATATATACAGGCCAAATACTTACAGACATATATACAGGCCCTATACTGACAGATATATATACAGACCCCATATTACCAGATATATATGCAGGCCCCATCTTACCAGATATATATACAGACCCCATATTACCAGATATATACAGGCCCCATATTACCAGATATATACAGGCCCCATATTACCAGATATATATACAGACCCCATATTACCAGATATATATACAGGCCCTATATTACCAGATATATACAGGCCCCATATTACCAGATATATGTACAGGCCCCATATTACCAGATATATATACAGACCCCATATTACCAGATATATGTACAGGCCCCATATTACAGATATATACAGGCCCTATATTACCAGATATATATACAGGCCCCATATTACCAGATATATATACAGACCCCATATTACCAAATATATATACAGACCCATATTACCAGATATATATACAGGCCCTATATTACCAGATATATATACAGGCCCCATATTACCTGATATATATACAGACCCCATATTACCAGATATATATACAGGCCCCATATTACCAGATATATATACAGACCCCATATTACCAGATATATACAGGCCCCATATTACCAGATATATATACAGGCCCCATATTACCTGATATATATACAGACCCCATATTACCAAATATATATACAGACCCCATATTACCAGATATATACAGGCCCCATATTACCAGATATATACAGACCCCATATTACCAGATATATATACAGACCCCATATTACCAGATATATATACAGACCCCATATTACCAGATATATATACAGACCCCATATTACCAGATATATATACAGACCCCATATTACCAGATATATATACAGGCCCCATATTACCAGATATATATACAGGCCCCATATTAACAGATATATATACAGACCCCATATTACCAAATATATATACAGACCCCATATTACCAGATATATACAGGCCCCATATTACCAGATATATACAGGCCCCATATTACCAGATATATACAGGCCCCATATTACCAGATATATACAGGCCCCATATTACCAGATATATACAGGCCCCATATTACCAGATATATACAGGCCCCATATTACCAGATATATACAGACTCTATATTACCAGATATATATACAGACCCCATATTACCAGATATATATACAGACCCCATATTACCAGATATATATACAGACCCATATTACCAGATATATATACAGACCCCTATATTACCAGATATATATACAGGCCCCATATTACCAGATATATATACAGGCCTCTATATTACCAGATATATATACAGACCCCATATTACCAAATATATATACAGACCCCATATTACCAGATATATACAGGCCCCATATTACCAGATATATACAGGCCCCATATTACCAGATATATACAGGCCCCATATTACCAGATATATACAGGCCCCATATTACCAGATATCTATACAGACCCCATATTACCAGATATATATACAGGCCCCATATTACCAGATATATATACAGGCCCCATATTACCAGATATATATACAGGCCCCATATTACCAGATATATACAGGCCCCATATTACCTGATATATATACAGACCCCATATTACCAGATATATATACAGGCCCCATATTACCAGATATATACAGGCCCCATATTACCAGATATATATACAGGCCCCATATTACCAGATATATACAGGCCCCATATTACCAGATATATATACAGACCCCATATTACCAGATATATATACAGGCCCCATATTACCAGATATATATACAGGCCCCATATTACCAGATATATATACAGACCCCATATTACCAGATATATACAGGCCCCATATTACCAGATATATATACAGGCCCCATATTACCAGATATATATACAGACCCCATATTACCAGATATATATACAGACCCCATATTACCAGATATATATACAGACCCCATATTACCAGATATATATACAGGCCCCATATTACCAGATATATATACAGGCCCCATATTACCAGATATATACAGGCCCCATATTACCAGATATATATACAGGCCCCATATTACCAGATATATATACAGGCCCCATATTACCAGATATATATACAGACCCCATATTACCAGATATATACAGGCCCCATATTACCAGATATATATACAGGCCCCATATTACCAGATATATATACAGACCCCATATTACCAGATATATATACAGACCCCATATTACCAGATATATATACAGACCCCATATTACCAGATATATATACAGGCCCCATATTACCAGATATATATACAGGCCCCATATTACCAGATATATACAGGCCCCATATTACCAGATATATATACAGGCCCCATATTACCAGATATATACAGGCCCCATATTACCAGATATATATACAGACCCCATATTACCAGATATATATACAGGCCCCATATTACCAGATATATATACAGGCCCCATATTACCAGATATATACAGGCCCCATATTACCAGATATATACAGGCCCCATATTACCAGATATATATACAGACCCCATATTACCAGATATATATACAGGCCCCATATTACCAGATATATATACAGGCCCCATATTACCAGATATATATACAGACCCCATATTACCAGATATATATACAGGCCCCATATTACCAGATATATACAGGCCCCATATTACCAGATATATATACAGACCCCATATTACCAGATATATATACAGACCCCATATTACCAGATATATATACAGGCCCCATATTACCAGATATATATACAGGCCCCATATTACCAGATATATACAGGCCCCATATTACCAGATATATATACAGGCCCCATACTGACAGAGATTCCCTTTCTCCACATTTATTTTATGTTACAGCCTTATTCTAAAATTTATTAAATGAAAAATTTTCCTCATCAATCTACACACAGTACAACATAATGACATCACAATACCCCATAATGACATTACATTACAACATAATGTCGTCACAATACAACATAACGACAATGCAACAGCAACAACAAAAATTGGTGGAGAATTTTTTTGCAAAGGTATTAAAAATTAAAAACAGAAATACCTTATTTACAGAAGTATTAAGACCCTTTGCTATGAGACTCGAAATTGAGCTCAAGTGAAGCCTGTTTCCATTGATCATCCTTAATATGTTTCTACAACTTGATTGGAGTCCACCTGTGGTAAATTCAATTGATTGGACATGATTTGGAATGGCACACACCTGTCTATATAAGGTCCCACAGTTGACAGTGCATCTCAGAGCAAAAGCCAAGCCATGAGGTTGAAGGAATTGTCTGTAGAGCTCCAAGACAGGATTGTGTCAAGGCACAGATCTGGGGAATGGTACCAAAACATATCTTCAGCATTGAAGGTCCCCAAGAACACAGTGGCCTCCATCACTCTTTAATGGAAGAAGTTTGGAACCACCAAGACTCTTCCTATAGCTCCAGAGTTCCTCTTAGGAGATGGGAGAACCTTCCAGAAGGACAACCATCTCTGCAACCCTCCACCAATCAGGCCTTTATGGTAGAGTGGCCAGACGGAAGCCACTCCTCAGTATAAGGCACATGACAGTATAAGGCTCCTAAAGGACTCTCAGACCATGAGAAACAAGATTCTCTTGTTTGATGAAACCAAGATTCAAAACTTTGGCCTGAATGCCAAGCGTCACGTATGGAGGAGACCTGGCACCATCCCTATGGTGAAGCATGGTGGCATCATGCTGTGGGGAGGTTTTTCAGCGGCAGGGACTGGGAGACTAGTCAGGATTGATGGAAAGATGAACGGAGCAAAATACAGAGAGATCCTTGATGAAAACATTCTCCAGAGCGTTCAGGACCTCAGACTGGGGTGAATGTTCACCTTCCAACAGGACAATGACCCTAAGCACACAGACAAGACAACGCAGGAGTGGCTTCGGGACAAGTCTCTGAATGCCCTTGAGTGGCCCAGCCAGAGCCTGGACTTGAACCCGATCGAACATCTCTGGAGATACCTGAAAATAGCTGTGCAGCGATGCTCCCCATCCAACCTGACAGAGCTTGAGAGGATCTGCAGAGAAGAATGGGAGAAACTCCCCAAATACAGGTGTGCCAAGCTTGTAGCGTCATACCCAAGAATACCCGAGGCTGTAATCTCTGCCAAAGGTGCTTCAACAAAGTACTGAGTAAAGGGTCTGAATACTTATGTAAATTTAGTATTTAAGTTTTTTGTTTATAATACGTTTGCAAAAAAAACTGATTTTTCTTTGTCGTTATGGGTTATTGTGTGTAGATTGACGAGGGGGGGAAAAGCGAATTAATCCATTTTAGAAAAAGGCTGTAACATAACAAAATGTGGAAAAAGTCAAGGGGTCTGAATACTTTCCCAATGCCCTGTATATACAAGCCACATTTTACCAGACATTTTGGACAGGACAGTCACATACATGTTAACCTCGTCCCCGGGCTAATTGCACGAGCTTGGGGGAAGTGTCTGGAGTGCCAGACTTCTTAGATACAGGCCCCATGTTACCAGACATGTATGGTTGGGCTGTGCACTGTCCATTTTGTATCATAGCCCACGTTCTTCACCTTGTGTTTCAGTTTAATGTTCAGTGTTCAATCCAATAGAAAGCCAACAGCTCAGTCTCCTCCAACAGGAAGATGGGCGATACAAAGACTTTGTGACGTAGAGTGGGGATATTGAGGTTAAATATATGGGGCTGTAGTTTGGGACGTAGACGGAGGCCTGCAGGGAGTCTCTATTTTTACAACAGAAGAACAGCAGACAGCTGTAGTTTATCATGCAAGGCCACAGCAGACAGACCAAACTCTCAGACCCTGCTCTCTGTTACAGAGAAACACATCTCTGGATATGCAGGGGCCACAGCAGACAGACCACCCTAGACACTGCTCTCTGTTACAGAGAAACACATCTCTGGATAGACTCTGTCCTACCGCGGAAGGTCCCTGTACTCCCTAGGTCCTTGGGATTCACTGCAAGGCTTACGGGGATATGAATGAGTCAACCTGCATACCAGGTTACACCCACAGAATTAGAAGGATTCTATTTACCATGGTTAAACCAAAACTGAACATTGTACACACTACATCCTTCTACAAAACATGAGTCACACTGTAACTTAACACACTTCAGTAGTGACACTTTCCTCTGAATGACTATGTGCGATGACTAACTGTCCATACCTTCTTCATCCTGACTGTGTTGTAAACAATGATTCCTCCTTGAATGAATTTGAAAAGGCACGGTCATCATGAGTCATGACTGGAGATAAAAGGATGGAAGGAAGGAAGGAAGTAAGGAGAAAACCACATCAGAAGAAAAAACAGGCAGATAGAAAGTCCATTCACTAAACAAGGTGTCTGTAACCTGCTCTAAACAAGGTGTCTGTAACCTGCTGTAAACAAGGTGTCTGTAACCTGCTGTAAACAAGGTGTCTGTAACCTGCTCTAAACAAGGTGTCTGTAACCTGCTGTAAACAAGGTGTCTGTAACCTGCTCTAAACAAGGTATCTGTAACCTGCTGTAAACAAGGTGTCTGTAGCCTGCTGTAAACAAGGTGTCTGTAACCTGCTCTAAACAAGGTGTCTGTAACCTGCTCTAAACAAGGTGTCTGTAACCTGCTGTAAACAAGGTGTCTGTAACCTGCTCTAACCCTCCTCCACCTGTTCCTCCACCTCCTGCTCCGCCCCCTGGTCCCCCTCCTCCACCTGTTCCTCCACCTCCTGCTCCTCCTCCTGCTCCACCTCCTCCACCTGTTCCTCCACCTCCTGCTCCTCCTCCTACTCCCCCTCCTCCACCTGTTCCTCCACCTCCTGCTCCTCCCCCTGCTCCACCTCCTCCACCTGTTCCTCCACCTCCTGCTCCTCCTCCTACTCCCCCTCCTCCACCGGTTCCTCCACCTCCTGCTCCGCCCCCTGGTCCCCCTCCTCCACCTGTTCCTCCACCTCCTGCTCCTCCTCCTACTCCCCCTCCTCCACCTGTTCCTCCACCTCCTGCTCCTCCCCCTGCTCCACCTCCTCCTCCCCTTCCTCCTACACGGCAGAATCTATCTGGGTGTTAGGATGTCCAGGTCTGAGTCAGAGCTCTACAATATGATCATGTAACCGTACAGCGTGTGCTGCTAGAAGGTGGGAGAGAGAGTGAGTGAGTGTGGATGTCAAATATTGTGGCAGTGCCTCAAACTTTCTGTGTGCAGTTGTATGAACATCGGTGTGTGTGTGAGTTTATGACGCTGTGTGTGAGTTTATGAATGTGTGTGTGAGTTTATGAATGTGTGTGTGAGTTTATGAATGTGTGTGTGAGTTTATGAATGTGTGTGTGAGTTTATGAATGTGTGTGTGAGTTTATGAATGTGTGAATGTGTGTGTGAGTTTATGAATGTGTGTGTGAGTTTATGAATGTGTGTGTGAGTTTATGAATGTGTGTGTGAGTTTATGAATGTGTGTGTGAGTTTATGAATGTGTGTGAGTTTATGAATGTGTGTGTGAGTTTATGAATGTGTGTGTGTGAGTTTATGAATGTGTGTGTGAGTTTATGAATGTGTGTGTGAGTTTATGAATGTGTGTGTGAGTTTATGAATGTGTGTGTGAGTTTATGAATGTGTGTGTGAGTTTATGAATGTGTGTGTGAGTTTATGAATGTGTGTGTGAGTTTATGAATGTGTGTGAGTTTATGAATGTGTGTGTGAGTTTATGAATGTGTGTGTGAGTTTATGACGCTGTGTGTGAGTTTATGAATGTGTGTGTGAGTTTATGACGCTGTGTGTGAGTTTATGAATGTGTGTGTGAGTTTATGAATGTGTGTTTAAGTTTATGAATGTGTGTGTGAGTTTATGAATGTGTGTGTGAGTTTATGAATGTGTGTGTGAGTTTATGAATGTTTATGTGAGTTTATGAATGTGTGTGTGAGTTTATGACGCACTGTGTGAGTTTATGAATGTGTGTGTGAGTTTATGAATGTGTGTGTGAGTTTATGAATGTGTGTGTGAGTTTATGAATGTGTGTGTGAGTTTATGAATGTGTGTGAGTTTATGAATGTGTGGGTGAGTTTATGACGCTGTGTGTGAGTTTATGAATGTGTGTGTGAGTTTATGAATGTGTGTGTGAGTTTATGAATGTGTGTGTGAGTTTATGAATGTGTGTGAGTTTATGAATGTGTGGGTGAGTTTATGACGCTGTGTGTGAGTTTATGAATGTGTGTGTGAGTTTATGAATGTGTGTGTGAGTTTATGAATGTGTGTGTGAGTTTATGAATGTTTATGTGAGTTTATGAATGTGTGTGTGAGTTTATGACGCTGTGTGTGAGTTTATGAATGTGTGTGTGAGTTTATGAATGTGTGTGTGAGTTTATGAATGTGTGTGTGAGCGGTGGGGGGCGGAGGTCACATGGGCGGCCGTACGGGGGACGGCAGTGTGACTGTTTATTCTGTGACAGTGGTCCACTGAGTCACACACACACGGGCGGGGCGTAGGCGGTGGTGACTCACATCGCTGTCCCCAAGCTCGCGTGCTGCAGCAGGACACCGGCCAGGGGAACACAGTCATCGAGGAACAATTTCCCCTCTCTCTCTCTCTCTCTCTCTCTCTCTCTCTCTCTCTCTCTCTCTCTCTCTCTCTCATAGACACACTCTCTTGGCAGGACCTCAGAAAAAAGTCATCTAGGAACAATTTCTACTCTCCCGCTCTCTCTCTCTTTCCTTCTCTCCCTGTGAGTCATTTTGGTTTCAGTTTGCCCCCTGCTTCCCTCCACTCCCCTCCACTCCCTCCTCTCTCCTCCTCTCTCCTCCTGTCTCCTACCCTCTCCTCCCCTCTCCTCCCCTCTCCCCCTGTCACCTCCCCTCTCCTCCCCTCTCCTCCTGTCTCCTCCCCTCTCCTCCCCTCTCCTCCTCTCTCCTCCCCTCTCCTCCTCCTTGGCTGTGTAAATGACCTCATGTTAATGAAGTCCAGACTTGGACTGCGTCCCAAATGGCACCATATTCCCTATACAGTGCACTACTTTTAACCTGAGTCCTATGGGCCCTGGTCTAAAGTAGTGCACTACATAGGGAATAGGGTGCCATTTGGGATGTCGCCATAATTGGTAAAGAGAACCGTGGCAGCAGAACCTCCCCCTGCAGTTGGTGCATTAAACCAGCCCTGTGGACTGTGTGTGTGTGTGTGTGTGTGTGTGTGTGTGTGTGTGTGTGTTTGTGTGCGTGTGTGTTTGTGTGCGTGCATGTGACCAGCCTCTAAACGGAGTAATTGTGCACCATTCACATTTCTGTCTGAATCATAGACAGGCGTGCTATTCACAAATGCCTCTGCACATTCTCTGGCAGCTCCACTGCTATGAGTCAACGGGACTTTCTGAGCCCCCTGGGTTGCGTCCCAAACGGCCTCCTATTCCCTATATAGAGCACTACTTTAGGCCATAGCCTGGTGAAACGTTGTGCACCACATAGGGTTCAGGGTGCCATGTGAGACACGATCCATGTGGGTTGGTTTAGAATAGACGCTTGGCATGACAAGAAGCCCCTTGGCAAATGTGGAATAGCATTTATAAAGATATTAATAAACGTCCTGTAAAACTACTGAATACACACCCTCTCTCCTGTATTAATAAACAAACCTCCTGTAAAACTACTTAATACACACCCTCTCTCCTGTATTAATAAACAAACCTCCTGTAAAACTACTGAATACACACCCTCTCTCCTGTATTAATAAACAAACCTCCTGTAAAACTACTTAATACACACCCTCTCTCCTGTATTAATAAACAAACCTCCTGTAAAACTACTTAATACACACCCTCTCTCCTGTATTAATAAACAAACCTCCTGTAAAACTACTTAATACACACCCTCTCTCCTGTATTAATAAATAAACCTCCTGTAAAACAACTGAATACACACCCTCTCTCCTGTATTAATAAACAAACCTCCTGTAAAACTACTTAATACACACCCTCTCTCCAGTATTAATAAATAAACCTCCTGTAAAACAACTCCTGTAATACACATCCTCCTTAACCTGGACATTCAGTAACTTCACCTGGACAGAGTTAACCTGGACATTCAGTAACCTCATCTGGACAGAGTTAACCTGGACATTCAGTAACCTCATCTGTACAGAGTTAACCTGGACATTCAGTAACCTCATTTGGACAGAGTTAACCTGGACATTCAGTAACCTCACCTGGACAGAGTTAACCTGGACATTCAGTAACCTCATCTGGACAGAGTTAACCTGGACATTCAGTAACCTCATCTGTACAGAGTTAACCTGGACATTCAGTAACCTCATCTGGACAGAGTTAACCTGGACATTCAGTAACCTCACCTGGACAGAGTTAACCTGGACATTCAGTAACCTCACCTGGACAGAGTTAACCTGGACATTCAGTAACCTCACCTGGACAGAGTTAACCTGGACATTCAGTAACCTCATCTGGACAGAGTTAACCTGGACATTCAGTAACCTCATCTGGACAGAGTTAACCTGGACATTCCGTAACCTAATCTAAACAGAGTTAACCTGGCCATTCAGTAATCTCACCTGGACAGAGTTAACCTGGACATTCAGTAACCTCATCTGGACAGAGTTAACCTGGACATTCAGTAACCTCACCTGGACAGAGTTAACCTGGACATTCAGTAACCTCATCTGGACAGAGTTAACCTGGACATTCAGTAACCTCACCTGGACAGAGTTAACCTGGACATTCAGTAACCTCACCTGGACAGAGTTAACCTGGACATTCAGTAACCTCACCTGGACAGAGTTAACCTGGACATTCAGTAACCTCATCTGGACAGAGTTAACCTGGACATTCCGTAACCTAATCTAAACAGAGTTAACCTGGCCATTCAGTAATCTCACCTGGACAGAGTTAACCTGGACATTCCGTAACCTCATCTGGACAGAGTTATCCTGGACATTCAGTAACCTCACCTGGACAGAGTTAACCTGGACATTCAGTAACCTCACCTGAACAGAGTTAACCTGGACATTCCGTAACCTCATCTAAAAAGAGTTAACGTGGACATCACCTGCTGACCAGGTCTTTGTTGACGGGTTATGTTGTTGTCCTCAGGTGAGATGGTGAGAATCACACACCTGCAGAACAAAGTAGAACATGTTTTAGAGGAATGTTATTGTGTCATACGCTTCATATGCTGACTGACTGGACAAGTTATCTTCTAAACATATAATAACAGACTTATACTGAAGCACGCAATCAGTTTGGACTTCAGATGACCTCAGACCGGATCCAACACTGATATGCCTGACGAATTGGAAAAAAGACAAATGAAACGTGCCAAGGTGCGCTGGTAAAATGGCATTGCTGCTTGAACTTTATTTCAGTTAATTGCCAGGTGATCATGGCTCGCAGTTGCACAGGGTTGCACAGGGTTGGCTAAAATATAAAACCAACCATGTTGTGTGCTACATTTTACATGTTTGTAATTTAGCAGACACTCTTATCCAGAGAGACTTATAGTCAGGACATTCATCTCCAGATAGCTAGGTGGGACAACCACATATCTCCATCATAGTCAGTACATTCATCTCCAGATAGCTAGGTGGGACAACCACATATCACAGTCATAGTCAGTACATTCATCTCCAGATAGCTAGGTGGGACAACCACATATCACAGTCATAGTCAGTACATTCATCTCCAGATAGCTAGGTGGGACAACCACATATCACAGTCATAGTCAGTACATTCATCTCCAGATAGCTAGGTGGGACAACCACATATCACAGTGATAGTCAGTACATTCATCTCCAGACAGCTAGGTGGGACAACCACATATCTCCATCATAGTCAGTACATTCATCTCCAGATAGCTAGGTGGGACAACCACATATCACAGTCATAGTCAGTACATTCATCTTAAGATAGCTAGGTGGGACAACCACATACCACAGTCATAGTCAGTACATTCATCTCCAGATAGCTAGGTGGGACAACCACATATCACAGTCATAGTCAGGACATTCATCTCCAGATAGCTAGGTGAGACAACCACATATCACAGTCATAGTCAGTACATTCATCTCCAGATAGCTAGGTGGGACAACCACATATCACAGTCATAGTCAGTACATTCATCTCCAGATAGCTAGGTGGGACAACCACATATCACAGTCATAGTCAGTACATTCATCTTAAGATAGCTAGGTGGGACAACCACATATCACAGTCATAGTCAGGACATTCATCTCCAGAAAGCTAGGTGGGACAACCACATATCACAGTCATAGTCAGTACATTCATCTCCATATAGCTAGGTGGGACAGCCACATATCTCCATCATAGTCAGGACATTCATCTCCAGATAGCTAGGTGGGACAACCACATATCACAGTCATAGTCAGTACATTAATCTCAAGATAACTAGGTGGGACAACCACATATCACAGTCATAGTCAGTACATTCATCTCCAGATAGCTAGGTGGGACAACCACATATCACAGTCATAGTCAGTACATTCATCTCCAGATAGCTAGGTGGGACAACCACATATCACAGTCATAGTCAGTACATTCATCTCCAGATAGCTAGGTGGGACAACCACATATCACAGTCATAGTCAGTACATTCATCTCCTGATAGCTAGGTGGGACAACCACATATCACAGTCATAGTCAGTACATTCATCTCCAGATAGCTAGGTGAGACAACCACATATCACAGTGATAGTAAGTACATTTTTCCTCAATAACATAGCTGTAAGTAGAGTCAGAGCTAGAATGGGGGATAGGGTGGGGGGGTGAAGTGCTGGTTAGGTATATTTTTTTTTTGGGGGGGTCGAGGTGAGGAGAAGGATTATTTAAGACACTCTTTGAAGAGGCGGGGTTTCAGATGGTTTTTGAAGATGGGCAGGGACTCTGCTGTCCTAGTTTCGGGGGGAAGCTGGTTCCACCGTTGGGGTGACAGGTCAGAGAAGAGCTCGGACAGGGCTGAGAGGGAGAGGGAGTTGCCCTCCCGTAGGGGTTGGGAGGGCCAAGAGACCTGAGGTGGCGATCTCGGGCTCTGTGTTAAGGGCCTTACATGGTTTAGTATTGTCAGCGGTGTCAAACGGTGCTACATTATTATAGATGTATTTTTCTGCAGTCGTTAAGAAATATTTATCTTTTCATTTGGAAGAATTGATTGACTGGCCAATTGAAATGGACTGGCCTTGTAAAACTCCAATACCGTGCATGTACTACCATCTAGTGGCCACAATGGAGTACTGCACTGAGAACAACAAAAGAACACAGTGCAGCCAATTCAGCCATTGAAATCTTTGTAAAACATAATAATAAATATATTGATGAATGAAACTGTGTTATGTTTATTTTGTTAGTATGCAGACATAAGTAGTTTAATGATGAGGTGGTCTGTGTTTCAAACAGTGGTGTGTGAGTTTTGAGGAGGTGCTCTGTGTTTCAAACAGTGGTGTGTGAGTTTTGATGAGGTGCTCTGTGTTTCAAACAGTGGTGTGTGAGTTTTGATGAGGTGCTCTGTGTTTCAGACAGTGGTGTGTGAGTCAATGGTGATGCATCTGAGAAAAAACGACCACACACAAGTACCTCACCACAACTAAATCACGTCCTGTCTCACTCTCTCATGCCCCAGAATCAGAACCAGTCAGCTAGTGACAGAATGAAAACCAGACAGTTAGAAACAGAATCAGAACCAGACAGTTAGAAACAGAATCAGAACCAGACAGTTAGAAAAAGAAACAGAACCAGACAGTTAGAAACAGAATCAGAACCAGACGGCTAGAAACAGAATCAGAACCAGACAGCTAGAAACAGAATCAGAACCAGACAGTTAGAAAAAGAAACAGAACCAGACAGTTAGAAACAGAATCAGAACCAGACGGCTAGAAACAGAATCAGAACCAGACAGCTAGAAACAGAATCAGAACCAGACAGTTAGAAACAGAAACAGACCCAGACAGCTAGAAACATAATCAGACCCAGACAGCTAGAAACAGAACCAGACAGTTATAAACAGAATCAGAACCAGACAGTTATGAACAGAATCAGAACAAGACAGCTAGAAACAGAAACAGACCCAGACAGCTAGAAACAGAAACAGACCCAGACAGCTAGAAACAGAATCAGAACCAGACAGCTAGAAACATAATCAGAACCAGACAGAAACAGGGATACAATTTAATAGACTTTCACAAAAGACTATAAAACATCACAATGTCTCCTGACGTGGCCGCTCCATAATATTGTGGGGCGGTGCCATGGCAACAGGGTTGGTGGTGGAATGCTTTGGGGCCAGCACAGGACTCCAGCACTCCACTCCCAAGTCGCAGTTAGCACACACACACACACACACACACACACACACACACACACACACACACACACACACACACACACACTCTTCTTTTATAACTGTGGAATGCAGCAATTACTAAAGCAGGTGAAGCTTCTCTGAGGTCAGGTCTCACTAGTCTAACAAGAAGCTGCAGAGTGGCAGGATGTCCACACACACACACACACACACTACAGGACTACAGGAGACAGCGGAGACAGCACGCAACCGTCCACATCGACAGAGCCGCAGTGGAGAGTGTCAAAAGCCTCAAGTTCCTCGGAGTGACGGAGTGATCTACAGCACCCGGTGTCACAGAAAGGACAAGAAGATCATCAAGGACCTCAGCCACCAGAGCCACGGCCTGTTCACCCCGCTACCATCTAGAAGATCATCAAGGACCTCAGCCACCAGAGCCACGGCCTGTTCACCCCGCCACCATCTAGAAGATCATCAAGGAGCTCAGCCACCAGAGCCACGGCCTGTTCACCCCGCTCCCATCTAGAAGATCATTAAGGAGCTCAGCCACCCGAGCCACGGCCTGTTCACCCATCTAGAAGGTGGAGACAGTGCAGCTGAATCAAAGCTGGAACCGAGAGACTGAGAAACATATTCTATCTCCAGGCCATCAGACTGTTAAACAGTCACCACTAGCCAGCCTCTACCCAGTACCCTGCCATGAACTACAGTCACTGTTACTAGCCTCCACCCAGTACCCTGCCCTGAACTATAGTCACTGTTACTAGCCTCCACCCAGTACCCTGCCCTGAACTATAGTCACTGTTACTAGCCTCCACCCAGTACCCTGCCCTGAACTATAGTCCCTGTTACTAGCCTCCACCCAGTACCCTGCCCTGAACTATAGTCACTGTTACTAGCCTCCACCCAGTACCCTGCCCTGAACTATAGTCACTGTTACTAGCCTCCACCCAGTACCCTGCCCTGAACTATAGTCACTGTTACTGGCTGGCTACCACCCGGTAATCTACCATGCACCTTAGAGACTGCTGCAGCACAGAACTACACAGGAGGATCTTGTCAATGATCTCAAGGCAGCTGGGACCATAGTCACCAAGAAAACAATTGGTAACACACTACGCCGTGAAGGACTGAAATCCTGCAGCGCCCGCAAGGTCCCCCTGCTCAAGAAAGCACATATACATGCCCATCTGAAGTTTGCCAATGAACATCTGAATGATTCAGAGGACAACTGGGTGAAAGTGTTGTGGTCAGATGAGACCAAAATGAAGCTCTTTGGCATCAACTCAACTCGCTGTGTTTGGAGGAGGAGGAATGCTGCCTATGACCCCAAGAACACCATCCCCACCGTCAAACATGGAGGTGGAAACATACTTTGGGGGTGTTTTTCTTCTAAGGGGACAGGACAACTTCACCGCATCAAAGGGACGATGGACGGGGCCATGTACCGTCAAATCTTGGGTGAGAACCTCCTTCCCTCAGCCAGGGCATTGAAAATGGGTCGTGGATGGGCATTCCAGCATCACAATGACCCAAAACACACGGCCAAGGCAATAAAGGAGTGGCTCAAGAAGAAGCACATTAAGGTCCTGGAGTGGCCTAGCCAGTCTCCAGACCTTAATCCCATAGAAAATCTGTGGAGAGAGCTGAAGGTTCGAGTTGCCAAACGTCAGCCTCGAAACCTTAATGACTTGGAGAAGATCTGCAAAGAGGAGTGGGACAAAATCCCTTCTGAGATGTGTGCAAACCTGGTGGCCAACTGCAAGAAACGTCTGACCTCTGTGATTGCCAACAAGGGTTTTGCCACCAAATACTGTTTTGCAGAGGGGTCAAATACTTATTTCCCTCATTAAAATGCAATTCCATTTATAACATTTTTCACATGCGTTTTTCTGGATTTTTTTGTTGTTATTCTGTCTCTCACTGTTCAAATAAACCTACCATAAGAATTATTTCTTTGTCAGTGGGCAAACGTACAAAATCAGCAGGGGATCAAATACTTTTTCCCCTCACTGTATGTCTCTCTCTCTCATTCTCTCTCTCTCTCTCTTCAAATTCAATTCAATTCAATTCAATTGGCAAGTTCATTATTACTTACATTGTCAAAGTATACATATATAAAAATATATATATAAATAAATGGTGGGACCAACAGCAATATTAATAGTAGTAGTAGTGGACATGGGATTACCATTAACAACAACTACAACAGAAATATTAATGAGAACAACAATACAGTAAATCAATGGTAGTAGACCGGTGTCAACATGACTGAGGAGACACATGACAAAACAAAACAAGATGGGAAATATTATCGACATTACATGACACCTTTCACTGGCTGTCCCTCAGGTTGTGGCAGGAGGACACATACAGTGGGGAGAACAAGTATTTGATACACTGCCAATTTTGCAGGTTTTCCTACTTAATAAAATTGTAGACCTGCACAAGGCTGGGATGGGCTACAGGACAATAGGCAAGCAGCTTGGTGAGAAGGCAACAACTGTTGGCGAAATTATTAGAAAATGGAAGAAGTTCAAGATGACGGTCAATCTCCCTCGGTCTGGGGCACCATGCAAGATCTCACCTCGTGGGGCATCAATGTTCATGAGGAAGGTGAGGGATCAGCCCAGAACTACACGGCAGGACCTGGTTGATGACCTGAAGAGAGCTGGGACCACAGTCTCAAAGCAAACCATTAGTAACACACTACGCTGTCATGGATTAAAATCCTGCAGCGCACGCAAGGTCCCCCTGCTCAAGCCAGCGCATGTCCAGGCCCGTCTGAAGTTTGCCAATGACCATCTGGATGATCCAGAGGAGAAATGGGAGAAGGTCATGTGGTCTGATGAGACAAAAATAGAGCTTTTTGGTCTAAACTCCACTCGCCGTGTTTGGTGGAAGAAGAAGGATGAGTACAACCCCAAGAACACCATCCCAACCGTGAAGCATGGAGGTGGAAACATCATTCTTTGGGGATGCTTTTCTGCAAAAGGGACAGGACGACTGCACCGTATTGAGGGTGAGGATGGATGGGGCCATGTATCACGAGATCTTGGCCAACAACCTCCTTCCCTCAGTAAGAGCATTGAAGATGGGTCGTGGCTGGGTCTTCCAGCATGACAACGACCCGAAACACACAGCCAGGGTAACTAAGGAGTGGCTCCGTAAGAAGCATCTCAAGGTCCTGGAGTGGCCTAGCCAGTCTCCAGACCTGAACCCAATAGAAAATCTTTGGAGGGAGCCCAAAGTCCGTATTGCCCGAAACCTGAAGGATCTGGAGAAGGTCTGTATGGAGGAGTGGGCCAAAATCCCTGCTGCAGTGTGTGCAAACCTGGTCAAGAACTACAGGAAATGTATGATCTCTGTAATTGCAAACAAAGGTTTCTGTACCAAATATTAAGTTATGCTTTTCTGATGTATCAAATACTTATGTCATGCAATAAAATGCAAATTAATTACTTAAAAATCATACAATGTGATTTTCTGGATTTTTGTTTTAGATTCCGTCACTCACAGTTGAAGAGTACCTATGATAAAAATGACAGACTTCTACATGCTTTGTAAGTGGGAAAACCTGCAAAATCGGCAGTGTATCAAATACTTGTTCTCCCCACTGCACATTTTGGCTTTTCACCCAATAAATATTAGATTTTTTCTTAATCTATTATAGTTTCAAATTCTTTGTATTGAATTATAATTTTGGGAAAGAAATATTCTCTTAGGTCTGAGTATTTGTGTAATAGGAAATGCAGCTCTGTCTCTACCTCTCCCCTGGAGCAGAGTGAGCTCAGCCTGTCCTCTCTGGCCAGCCAGGTTTGTCTGTGACGACCGGTCTCTATAGCCAGACTGTCCTCTCTGGGCAGCCAGGTTTGTCTGTGACAACCAGTCTCTATCGCCAGACTGTCCTCTCTGGCCAGCCAGGTGTGTCTCTGATGACCGGTCTCTATAGCCAGCCTGTCCTCTCTGGGCAGCCAGGTGTGTCTGTGACAACCGGTCTCTATAGCCAGACTGTCCTCTCTGAGTCTGTACCTAGTCAGTGTTTTCCTCAGTTTTCTATCAGTCACAGTGGTCAGATAGTACTGTCTGTTTAGAGCCAAATAGCATTTAAGTTTACTGTGATTTTTTTGTGGTGTCTTTCCAATAGGTGATATATTTTTTGTTGTTGTATTGGGATGATTTGGTTGGGCCAGATTTTCTGAGTGCTGTCCTGAGGCTCTATGGGGTTGGTTTGGGTTCGTGAACTGAGCCTCAGAACCAGCTGGCTGAGGGGACTCTTCTCTTGTTTCATCTCTTGACATTGTAGAGCTGTGTGATGGAATGTTCTGGGGTCACTTGTTTTTAGATGGTTGTAAAATTTGATGGCTCTTTTTTCTGTTCGAATGAGGAGGGGGT
This sequence comes from Brachymystax lenok tsinlingensis, assembly GCA_030435695.1. Lineage (NCBI taxonomy): Eukaryota > Metazoa > Chordata > Actinopteri > Salmoniformes > Salmonidae > Brachymystax > Brachymystax lenok. The sequence goes on from CM059783.1 coordinate 29,254,096, forward strand.
ATTGGCCCAATTCTGCTCTACATGCGTTATTTTGAGTTTTTCTTTGCACTTGCAATACAGTCTTGCAAAAAATGTTTTTCCCGTTTGGTAAATTCATTGTTAGAGATTGGGCCCCATACTTCGCTGCCATATAGAGCAATTGGTTCTGTAACTGATTAGAACATTTTAAGCCAGATTCTAATTGGAATTTCGATTTTAATGTTCCTTTTAATGGCATAGAATGCTCTTCTTGCTTTGTCTCTCTTTCTCTCTCTCTCATTCTCTCATTCTCTCTCTCTCTCTCTCTCTCTCTCTCTCTCTCTCTCTCTCTCTCTCTCTCTCACCCTCTCTCCCTTCCTCCCCTTCTCTCTGTCCCTCCCCTCACCCTTTCTCTCTCTCTCTCTCTGTAGGCCTGTCAAGTCTCCTTTCATCATTTTAATTACTGATCGAGTCACTGATTACCGAGCCCAATGAGATGCCTACCAGTGTCTGTTATGGCAATAAAGTGATCACTCCCGCTTCCTCTCAGATCTGACTCCAGGTCAGGTTCTGAGTCCCAAATAGCACCCAATTCCCTTTACAGTGGGCCCTGGTCAAAAATAATGCACTGTATAGGGAACAGAGTGCCATTTAGGATGGGGTGGGCCCATCTGCCATCCCAGATCAGGTCTGGTTTTCATTCATAGCCTACATACTGCTTCTGGGTGGGCCCACAGACTGTTGGCATCTTGGCAGATTGACTGCTGGGTAGAAATGCATGCTTTCGGTCAGTGTGGTAAAAAGTCTCGACTTGTTGCATAGTCTTCTGGTCATGTTCGGGTTTTGGCAACGGTTGAAGGATGTCATGTCTAGGCAGGACCCAAACATGTGGTTAGTGAGCGTTGTAATAAATGTCTACAGCATTTGGAGTATTACCAAGATCTTACATGAAGGACTAAGAAATAGCCTGGTTAAATCGATTGCTTTGATTTTTAATATTTAAAATAAAAAATTATTTGAAGGGATCAGTTATTGACACAATAAATGGGGCGGCAGAGTAGCCTAGTGGTTAGACTGTTGGACTAGTAACCGAAAGGTTGCAAGTTCAATTCCCTGAGCTAACCCACTGTTCCTAGACGTCATTGAAAATAAGAATGTGTTCTTAACTGACTTTCCTACTTAAATAAAGGTAAAAAAAAAAAAAACATAATGTTTACCTGATGGTTAAAACATTCTTATGAAACAAATATATTACAATTGAAAATATGTCATTCATCTTTTTAATTGATAAAGATTCTTCAAATGAACATCTTATGACGTCCCTTCGAGCTGAGCCGTGATTGGTGGATTGAGAGGGGGCGGTAACTAGACATCCAGGAAGGTTTCCAGGGACTGTAAACTCTGCTGGTAACAAGTTAGCTTGTTAGGTGAATCTGCTGGGGAAAATAACTCAAGTTTGGTCTTTTAAATCGTCGTTAACCATGTCTGCGAGAAACCCCGGAATGCCCCTTGGTAAGACTCGCTTCTTTATTGTGGGAAATACATGTTTGTCCTGAAACATGAGTCAAATCCAGGGAAATAGCTGTCGATTGGGTTAGCTTGTGCAGCTAGCTAGTATCAACTCTAGAAGGTGTGTTTATGTCTAGGACATTACTGATAATCAATGTTTTGACTGTGTTTTCACAATGTTTTGACTGTGTTTTGACTATGACACAGAAAGAGTCTGGTTTCAAACCAAATGCAATAAGAAGTAACGTTACCGCTCTCACGTGATGTAAAACTGAAGTACACAATGTATTACAAATCACTGCACATTTTGCCTTGTCAACGTGTTTATATATATATATATATATATATATTAACGTTAGCTAAGTAACTTGCAGAGATCAGAGATACTTTTGTATCATGTCTAATGAACAGTGTAAAAGATAGTCGCTAGTTAACGTGAATTTACTGGATGTTGGGGGTCTTGACTCATGATGTCCTGGCTAATATGTTTCATATGACACTCCAGTGCAGCCAGGGTGAATCATGTCCAATCTAATTGTATTGGTCACATACACATGGTTAGCAGATGTTAATCAAAGTCACCATTATTAGTCAGTTGTACAACCAAATGCCTTCAACCGAAATGTGTCTTCCGCATTTAACCCAACCCCTCTGAATCAGAGAGGTGCGGGGGGCTGCCTTTTTAATCGACATCCACGTCTTCGGCGCCCGGGGAACAGTGGGTTAACTGCCTTGTTCAGGGGCAGAACGACAGATTTTTACCTTGTCAGCTCGGGGATTTGAACTTGCAGCCCTCCGGTTACAAGTCCAACGCTCTAACCACTAGGCTACCTGCCTAGTGGTTAGTGCGAGTGTAATGCGAGTGTAGCGAAATGCTTGTGTAATGCGAGTGTAATGCGAGTGTAGCGAAATGCTTGTGCTTCTAGTCCCGACCATGCAGTAGTATCTAACATGTAATCTAACAATTTCACAACAACTACCTTATACACACAAACCTAAAGGGGTGAATGAGAATATGTACATATAAATATATGGATGAGCGATGGCCGTGCGGCATAGGCAAGATGCAGTAGATGGTATAGAGAACAGTATATACAGTTGAAGTCGGAAGTTTACATGCACTTAGGTTGGAGTCATTAAAACTAATTTTTCAACCACTCCACAAATTTCTTGTGAACAAACTATATTTTTGACAAGTCGGTTAGGACATCTACTTTGTGCATGACACCAGTAATTTCATCAACAATTGTTTACAGACAGATTATTTCACTTATAATTCACTGTATCACAATTCCAGTGGGTCAGAAGTTTACATACACTAAGTTGACTGTGCCTTTAAACAGCTTGGAAAATTCCAGAAAATTATGTCATGGCTTTAGAATCTTCTGATAGGCTAATTGACATCATTTGAGTCAATTGGAGGTGTACCTGTGGATGTATTTCAAGGCCTTCCTTCAAACTCAGTGCCTCTTTGCTTGACATCATGGGAAAATCAAAAGAAATCAGCCTAGACCTCCACAAGTCTGGTTCATCATTGGGAGCAATTTCCAAATGCCTGAAGGTACCATGTTCATCTGTACAAACAATATTACGCAAGTTTAAACACCATGGGACCACGCGGCCGTCATACCGCTCAGGAAGGAGACGCATTCTGTCTCCTAGAGATGAATGTAATTTGTGCGAAATGTGCAAATCAATCCCAGAACAACAGCAAAGGACCTTGTGAAGATGCTGGAGGAAACAGGTTAAAAAGTATCTATATCCACAGTAAAACGAGTCCTATATCGACATAACCTGAAAGGCCGCTCAGCAAGGACGAAGCCACTGCTCCAAAACCGCCATAAAAAAAGCCAGACTACGGTTTGGAACTGCACATGGTGACAAAGATTGTACTTTTTTGGAGAAATGTCCTCTGGTCTGATGAAACAAAATATAACTGTTTGGCCATAATGACCATCGTTATGTTTGGAGGAAAAAAGGGGAGGCTTGCAAGCCGAAGAACACCATCCCAACCATGAAGCACGGGGTGGCAGCATCATGTTGTGGGGGTGCTTTGCTGCAGGAGGGACTGGTGCACTTCACAAAATAGATGACATCATGAGGTAGGACAATTATGTGGATATATTGAAGCAACATCTCAAGACATCAGTCAGGAAGTTAAAGCTTGGTCGCAATTGGGTCTTCCAAATGGACAATGACCCCAAGCATACTTCCAAAGTTGTGGCAAAATGGTTTAAGGACAACAAAGTTAAGGTATTGGAGTGGCCATCACAAAGCCCAGACCTCAATCATATAGACGATTTGTGGACAGAACTGAAAAAAGTGTGTGTGAGCAAGGAGGCCTACAAACTTGACTCAGTTACACTAGTTCTGTCAGGAGGAATGGGCCAAAATTCACCCAACTTATTGTGGGAAGGTTGTGGAAGGCTACCTGAAACGTTTGACCCAAGTTAAACAATTTAAAGGCAATGCTACCAAATACTAATTGAGTGTATGTGAACTTCTTACCCACTGGGAATGTGATGAAATAAATAAAAGCTGAAATAAATAATTCTCTATACTATTATTCTGACATTTCACATTCTTAAAATAAAGTGGTGATCCTAACTGACCTAAGACAGGGAATTTTTACTAGGATTAATTGTCAGGAATTGTGAAAAACTGAGTTTAAATGTATTTGGCTAAAGTGTATGTAAACTTCCGACTTCAACTTTACATTTGAGAGCCTACGACTGTAGTGTCGTCTGCAAACTTGATGATTGAGTTGGAGGCGTGCTTGGCCACGCAGTCATGGGTGGACAGGGAGTACAGGAGAGGGCTGAGAACACACCCTTGTGGGGCCCCAGTGTTGAGGATCAGCGGGGTGGAGATGTTGTTTCCTACCCTCACCACCAAGGAGCGGCCCGTCAGAAAGTCCAGGACCCAGTTGCACAGGGCGGAGTGACTATCTATCAGTGATCTCTTGTTGTCTGATTGTACTAAGATCCCGGAAAACATTTCCATACAACCATCGGTTGTTAACCGCTATATGGAAGCGTTGTGGACAGCGACCACATACCAACTAAGGTGTTTATTATCAACCTCCCATATTGATGTTGTTGTTTGTGTGTGTGTGTGTGTGTGTGTCAGACCTGGAGTGGGTGTCCAAGGTGCGCGTGAACACCCAGGCAGTGCTGAAGAGAGCTCAGCAGATCCAGGGACGCAACAAGAACAAGAAACAGTGGCAGGTAGGAGCTTAGGGTGTGTGTGTGCGCAATTCCTTCATCTCCAATGTTTTCCTATAAGTCTCATAGAAGACACACAAGATGAAAGGATAAAGTGATGCTCAGTTTGTATCCTGCTATTAGAATGAGGATATATAGAATTCTCAGTTTGTAACCTACTATTAGAATAAGGATATATAGTATTCTCAGTTTGTAACCTACTATTAGAATGAGGATATATAGTATTCTCAGTTTGTATTCTACTATTAGAATGAGGATATATAGTATTCTCAGTTTGTATCCTACTATTAGAATGAGGATATATAGTATTCTCAGTTTTTAACCTACTATTAGAATAAGGATATATAGTATTCTCAGTTTGTAACCTACTATTAGAATAAGGATATATAGTATTCTCAGTTTGTAACCTACTATTAGAATGAGGATATAAGGTATTCTCAGTGTGTATTCTACTATTAGAATGAGGATATATAGTATTCTCAGTTTGTATCCTACTATTAGAATGAGGATATACAGTATTCTCAGTTTGTATCCTACTATTAGAATAAGGAGATATCGTATTCTCAGTTTGTATTCTACTATTAGAATGAGGATATATAGTATTCTCAGTTTGTAACCTACTATTAGAATAAGGATATATAGTATTCTCAGTTTGTATCCTACTATTAGAATAAGGATATATAGTATTCTCAGTTTGTATTCTACTATTAGAATAAGGATATATAGTATTCTCAGTTTGTAACCTACTATTAGAATAAGGATATATAGTGTTCTCAGTTTGTATCCTACTATTAGAATAAGGATATATAGTGTTCTCAGTTTGTATCCTACTATTAGAATAAGGATATATAGTATTCTCAGTTTGTATCCTACTATTAGAATAAGGATATATAGTATTCTCAGTTTGTATCCTACTATTAGAATAAGGATATATAGTATTCTCAGTTTGTATCCTACTATTAGAATAAGGATATATAGTATTCTCAGTTTGTATCCTACTATTAGAATAAGGATATACAGTATTCTCAGTTTGTATCCTACTATTAGAATAAGGATATATAGTATTCTCAGTTTGTATCCTACTATTAGAATGAGGATATATAGTATTCTCAGTTTGTATTCTACTATTAGAATAAGGATATACAGTATTCTCAGTTTGTATTCTACTATTAGAATATGGATATACAGTATTCTCAGTTTGTATCCTACTATTAGAATAAGGATATATAGTATTCTCAGTTTGTATCCTACTATTAGAATAAGGAAAGACATTATGTCTGGTATGGTTTTGAATGTTATCTATTGTTGAAGTGTTGTCAACCAACCCCTTGTATTGAGAACAACCTGTATACACCCCGGTATGAGTTGACATCTGGCTCTGTGTTACTACATTACCCATAATGCTCTTTGTCTGTCTCCAGGCGGCGTGGCTGCTGCGGGCGGTGACCTGTATTGACCTGACGACCCTGGCTGGTGACGACACGCCAGGCAACGTCCACCGGCTGTGTATGAAGGCTACCCAGCCTGTACGCAACGACCTGCTGAAGAGCATGGACATGCATGACAAAGGTAGTGGGGTGTGTGTCTGTCTGTCTGTGTCTCTCCCTCTCTCCACCTCACCCTGCTCTAGAGACAGACTAGCTTTACGTAGCTCTTCACAAAGCCTGTGTATGAAATGTGTTAGTCTACATCCTCCTAAACATGACTTAGATGGCGACATGCTCCTTATTTACCCACTAGAGGGCGACATGCTCCTTATTTACCCACTAGAGGGCGACATCCTCCTTAACTCATGTAATATTTACCCACTAGAAGTCGACATAATCCTTAACGCATGTAATATTTACCCGCTAGAGGGCGACATGCTCCTTATTTACCCGCTAGAGAACGACATGCTCCTTATTTACCCGCTAGAGGGCGACATGCTCCTTTTTTACCCGCTAGAGGGCGACATGCTCCTTTTTTACCCGCTAGAGGGCGACATGCTCCTTTTTTACCCGCTAGAGGGCGACATGCTCCTTATTTACCCGCTAGAGGGCGACATTGCTCCTTATTTACACGCTAGAGGCAACATTGCTCCATAATTCATGTAATCTTTACACACGAGAGGGTGACATACTCCTTATTTACACACTAGAGGGCGATATCCTCCTTAACTCATGTAATATTTACCCACTAGAAGTCGATATAATCCACCAGAGGGCGTCATACTCCTTATTTACCCGCTAGAGGGCGTCATACTCCTTATTTACCCGCTAGAGGGCGTCATACTCCTTATTTACCCGCTAGAGGGCGTCATACTCCTTATTTACCCGCTAGAGGGCGTCATACTCCTTATTTACCCACCAGAGGGCGACATGCTCCTTATTTACCCACTAGAGGGCGACATGCTCCTTATTTACCCACTAGAGGGCGACATGCTCCTTATTTACCCACTAGAGGGCGACATGCTCCTTATTTACCCGCTAGAGGGCGACATGCTCCTTATTTACCCACTAGAGGGCGACATGCTCCTTATTTACCCACTAGAGGGCGACATACTCCTTATTTTCCCACCAGAGGGCGACATACTCCTTATTTTCCCACCAGAGGGCGACATACTCTCATGTTTCACGTGATCTTTGGTGTTGGCAAATAGTGAAGAGTAACTAAATGTTCTGGTTGTATCTGTGTATCTAGGTGTGACTACTGCAGCAGTGTGTCTGTACCTGTCTCAGTTAGCTAAGAGATGTATGTAACTGTATGTTCTGTTTGAATCTGTGTATCTAGGTGTGACTACTGCAGCAGTGTGTCTGTACCTGTCTCAGTTAGCTAAGAGATGTATGTAACTGTATGTTCTGTTTGAATCTGTGTATCTAGGTGTGACTACTGCAGCAGTGTGTGTGTACCCGTCTCGTGTGGCCGATGCTGTGAAGTCACTGAAAGCAGCCAACTCCAGCGTACCTGTCGCCTCAGGTAAGAGAGAGAGGAGGATGTCTACCTCCGTATCATTCTGTAGTTGGACAGTCCAGGTGTATGTTGTCACCTACCTGTCTCCTCAGGTTACAGAGAGGAGGAAGTCTACCTCCGTATCATTCTGTAGTTGGACAGTCCAGGTGTATGTTGTCACCTACCTGTCTCCTCAGGTTACAGAGAGGAGGAAGTCTACCTCCGTATCATTCTGTAGTTGGACAGTCCAGGTGTATGTTGTCACCTACCTGTCTCCTCAGGTTACAGAGAGGAGGAAGTCTACCTCCGTATCATTCTGTAGTTGGACAGTCCAGGTGTATGTTGTCACCTACCTGTCTCCTCAGGTTACAGAGAGGAGGAAGTCTACCTCCGTATCATTCTGTAGTTGGACAGTCCAGGTGTATGTTGTCACTAATGGTGTATAGTTGTCACTTCCGTCATCCTCTGATTGGTTGTGTGTTTCTTTGTTATTTAGATTTATTGATCGATTCATATATGTAATTGTCAACTGGGTGGTTTGAGCCCTGAATGCTGATTGGCTGACAGGCATGGTATATCAGACCGTATACCACGGGTGTGACCAAACATTTATATTTACTTCTCTAATTACATTGGTAACCAGTTTATAATAGCAATAAGGCACCACGGGGGGGTTTGTGATATATGGCCAGGCACTCCACTTCGCGTCGTTTATAGGAAAATCCCTTAGCCGTGGTATATTTGCCATATACCACACCTCCTCAGGCCTTACTGCTTAATTATAACTCATAAACGGGTCATGCAGCCACAACACGAATGAAATACCTGAAAACGATGACATGAAAAAGTGACTCAGCGAAGCCACTGTCTTCTCTCTCCGTCCTGCTGCTCCTCTCCTCAGTGGCGACAGGTTTCCCTGCAGGCCAGACCTCTCTGAAGACCAGGCTGGAGGAGGTCCGTATGGCTGTGGAGGATGGAGCTATGGAGATCGATATAGTCATCAACAGGACTCTGGCCCTCACTGGACAGTGGGAAGGTACGGTATATATTATTATAGACAGTCACCGGACACTTTATTAGGTACACCCGGCTATCTCCGTATCATTCTGTAGTTGGACAGTCCAGGTGTATGTTGTCACCTACCTGTCGCCTCAGGTTAAAGAGAGGAGGAAGTCTACCTTCGTATAGTCAACTGGGACATGACAACATACAGTCAGCTGGAACATGAAAACATACAGTCAGCTGGAACATGAAAACATACAGTCAGCTGGAACACGAAAACATACAGTCAGCTGGAACACGAAAACATACAGTCAGCTGGAACACGAAAACATACAGTCAACTGGAACAGGAAAACATACAGTCAGCTGGAACACGAAAACATACAGTCAACTGGAACATGAAAACATACAGTCAGCTGGAACATGAAAACATACAGTCAGCTGGAACACGAAAACATACAGTCAACTGGAACACGAAAACATACAGTCAGCTGGAACACGAAAACATACAGTCAGCTGGAACACGAAAACATACAGTCAGCTGGAACACGAAAACATACAGTCAGCTGGAACACGAAAACATACAGTCAACTGGAACACGAAAACATACAGTCATCAATTAGCCACCCTTTGTTATGATGACAGCTTTGCACACTCTTGGCATTCTCTCAACCAGCTTCACGAGGTAGTCATTTCAATTGACAGGTGTTCCTTCTTAAAAGTTAATTTGTGGAATTTCTTTCTTAATCAGTTGTGTTGTGACAAGGTAGGGTTGGTATACAGAAGATGGCCCTGTTTGGTAAAAGACCAAGTCCATATTGTGGCAAGAACAGCTCCAATAAGCAAAGAGAAACGACATGAAGGTCAGTCAATATGGAACATTTCAATAAAGTTTTTTTCAAGTGCAGTCGCAAAAACGATCAAGCGCTTTGATGAAACCCGCTCTCATGAGGACCGCCACAGGAAAGGAAGACCCAGAGTTACCTCTGCTGCAGAGGATAAATTCATTAGAGCTACCAGCCTCAGAAATTGCAGTCCAAATTAATGCTTCAGAGTTCAAGTAACAGACACGTCTCATGTGTGAATCAGGACTTCATGGTCGAATTGCTGCAAAGAAACCACTACTAAAGAACACCAATAATAAGAAGAGACTTGCTTGGGCCAAGAAACACGAGCAATGGCCATTAGACCGGTGGAAATTTGTTCTTTGGTCTGATGAGTCCAAATTTGAGATTTTTGGTTCCAACTGCCATGTCTTTGTGAGACGCAGACTAGGTGAATGGATGATCTCTGCATGTGTGGTTCCCACCATGAAGCATGGAGGAGGAGGTGTGATGGTGTGGGGGTGCTTTGCTGGTGACACTGTCAGTGATTTATTTAGAATTCAAGGCACACTTAACCAGCATGGCTACCACAGCATTCTGCAGCGATTCGCCATCCCATCTGGTTTGCGCTTAGTCCCACTGTCATTTGTTTTCCAACAGGACAATGACCCAAAACACACCTCCAGGCTGTGTAAGGGCTATTTTACCAAGAAGGAGAGTGATGGAGTGCTGCATCAGATGACCTGGCCTCCACAATCACCCGGCCTTAACCAAATTGAGATTGTTTGGGATGAGTCAGACCGCAGAGTGAAGGATAAGCAGCCAACAAGTGCTCAGCATATGTGGGAACTCCTTCAAGACTGTTGGAAAAGCATTCCAGGTGAAGCTGGTTGAGAGACTGCCAAGAGTGTGCAAAGCTGTCATCAATGCGCAGGGTGGCTCTTTGAAGAATCTCAAATATAAAGTATATTTTGATTTCTTTAACACTTGTTTGGTTACTACATGATTCCATATGTGTTATTTCATAGTGTTGATGTCTTCACTATTATTCTACAATGTAGAAACTAGTAAAAATAAAGAAAAACCCTTGAATGAGTAGATGTTCTAAAACCTTTGACCGGCAGTGTACATAAAACGTATTAAAAAACATCATGATACCTTCAGCTGCTTCTACAACATAGTTGACACAAACATTGTGTAAAAAGTATGAGCTATGGTGTTGCTATGACAGTATGAGCTATGGTGTTGCTATGACAGTATGAGCTATGGTGTTGCTATGACAGTATGAGCTATGGTGTTGCTATGACAGTATGAGCTATGGTGTTGCTATGACAGTGAAGGTGTGTGGTCACAGCCTGGTTCCTCTCTAGGTTTCTTCCTAGGTTCTGGCCTTTCTAGGGAGTTTTTCCTAGCCACCGTGCTTTTACACCTGCATTGCTTGCTGTTTGGGGTTTTAGGCTGGGTTTCTGTACAGCACTCTGTGACATTAGCTGATGTAAGGGGGGCTTTATAAATACATTTGATTTGATTTGATTTGGTGGAGTGTCTCTCCTTAATAAAGTCTCCATTTAAATCCCCTCTCTCCTCAGCCATGTACGATGAGGTGTGTCAGTTCAGAGAGGCCTGTGGGGAGGCTCACATGAAGTCCATCCTGGCTATAGGAGAGCTGGGGACCTACACCAACGTCTACAAGGCTAGTCTAGTGGCTATGATGGCTGGTGAGTGTTCTCTGTCTCTCTCTGTCTCTCTGTCTCGCTGTCTCTCTCTCTCTCTCACGTACACACAGGGCGGTATTTTATGCACTTGAGATCCAACTCACATTTTCTCTCGTTGATGAATGATTTGTGAAAATCAGAGTTGAATGCGCTCGTCTCTCCTCTGAATCAGACCCGGTGAATTAATTTTTTTACAAATGGGTGCAGTATGTCATGTTCTCCTGTGGGGGGCGCTGTTGTTCAGCCTTCATTCTCTGCACTTATCTGACCTGATGAACACTCTCTTTATCTCTCTCACACACACACACACACACACACAGAACTGTACACTTAGCTACCCGTCACCTAATAAGCCGATTACTGTACCAAATTGTCAGCCGGTCCGATAGAGATCATTATTAAAATACATTGCTTTTGTCGCAGCGCTCGGTCCTTAATCTCCCCTTGTTCTATAAATTGCGTATGAGATTCCAGAAATTGAATGATAATTTTGCCTATTAATCTATGACGGCGGTTATTTTACTCCGCTACACACACACACACACACACACACTGCCTTCTTGCCCACGCTAGCCAAATGAAAAGAACGTCGTTACCGCCATCCTCGTTTAATAACCTCTATCCATTATCAGCTCATTAACATCCCCATAACCAATGTACAGAATTACTCCTCCGTCTGAGGGGGGGGATGAGGAGAGAGAGGGAAAGATGGTGAGAGAGAGAGAGAGAGAGAGAGAGGGGGATGAGGGAGAGGAAGGGAGAGAGGGGGTTATGAGGGAGAGGAAGGGAGAGAGGGGGTTATGAGGGAGAGGAAGGGAGAGAGAAAGGGGGTGATTGTGGGAAGAGGAAGAGAGCGACAGACAGAAAGAAAGATAAATAAAACAGAAAGAAAAAAAGAAACTGACTGTAAAAATACACAGTACATGTCTGTAAAGGAGTGTAAAGTGTTCATCCATCTAGTAATGAACAGATACATAGTACATGTTTGTAAAGGAGTGTAAAGTGTTCATCCATCTAGTAATGAACAGATACATAGTACATGTCTGTAAAGTGTTCATCCGTCTAGTAATGAACAGATACATAGTACATGTCTGTAAAGTGTTCATCCGTCTAGTAATGAACAGATACATAGTACATGTCTGTAAAGTGTTCATCCGTCTAGTAATGAACAGATACATAGTACATGTCTGTAAAGGAGTGTAAAGTGATCATCCGTCTAGTAATGAACAGATAAACAGTACATGTCTGGGCGGCAGGGCGGCAGGTAGCCTAGTGGTTAGAGCGTTGGACTTGTAACCGGAGGGTTGCAAGTTCGAATCCCCGAGCTGACAAGGTAAAAACCTGTTGTTCTGCCCCTGAACAAGGCAGTTAACCTTGTTAACCTGAACAAGGCAGTTAACCTTAACCCACTGTTCCCCGGGCGCCGAAGACGTGGATGTTGATTAAGGCAGCCCCCCGCACCTCTCTGATTCAGAGGGGTTGGGTTAAATGCGGAAGACACATTTCAGTTGAAGGCATTCGGTTGTACAACTGACTAATAATGGTGACTTTGACTTTTAAAGGAGTGTAAAGTGTTCATCTGTCTAGTAATGAACAGATACATAGTACATGTCTGTAAAGTGTTCATCCGTCTAGTAATGAACAGATACACAGTACATGTCTGTAAAGTGTTCAACCGTCTAGTAATGAACAGATACATAGTACATGTCTGTAAAGGAGTGTAAAGTGTTCAGCCGTCTAGTAATGAACAGATACATAGTACATGTCTGTAAAGTGTTCATCCGTCTAGTAATGAACAAATACATAGTACATGTCTGTAAAGTGTTCATCCATCTAGTAATGAACAGATACATAGTACATGTCTGTAAAGGAGTGTAGTGTTCATCCATCTAGTAATGAACAGATACATAGTACATGTCTGTAAAGGAGTGTAAAGTGTTCATCCCTCTAGTAATGAACAGATACATAGTACATGTCTGTAAAGTGTTCATCCGTCTAGTAATGAACAGATACACAGTACATGTCTGTAAAGTGTTCATCCATCTAGTAATGAACAGATACATAGTACATGTCTGTAAAGTGTTCATCCGTCTAGTAATGAACAGATACACAGTACATGTCTGTAAAGTGTTCAACCGTCTAGTAATGAACAGATACATAGTACATGTCTGTAAAGGAGTGTAAAGTGTTCAGCCGTCTAGTAATGAACAGATACATAGTACATGTCTGTAAAGTGTTCATCCGTCTAGTAATGAACAAATACATAGTACATGTCTGTAAAGTGTTCATCCATCTAGTAATGAACAGATACATAGTACATGTCTGTAAAGGAGTGTAGTGTTCATCCATCTAGTAATGAACAGATACATAGTACATGTCTGTAAAGGAGTGTAAAGTGTTCATCCCTCTAGTAATGAACAGATACATAGTACATGTCTGTAAAGTGTTCATCCGTCTAGTAATGAACAGATACACAGTACATGTCTGTAAAGTGTTCAACCGTCTAGTAATGAACAGATACATAGTACATGTCTGTAAAGGAGTGTAAAGTGTTCAGCCGTCTAGTAATGAACAAATACATAGTACATGTCTGTAAAGTGTTCATCCGTCTAGTAATGAACAGATACATAGTACATGTCTGTAAAGTGTTCATCCGTCTAGTAATGAACAGATACACAGTACATGTCTGTAAAGTGTTCAGCCGTCTAGTAATGAACAGATACATAGTACATGTCTGTAAAGGAGTGTAAAGTGTTCATCCCTCTAGTAATGAACAGATACATAGTACATGTCTGTAAAGTGTTCATCCGTCTAGTAATGAACAAATACATAGTACATGTCTGTAAAGTGTTCATCCATCTAGTAATGAACAGATACATAGTACATGTCTGTAAAGTGTTCATCCGTCTAGTAATGAACAGATACACAGTACATGTCTGTAAAGTGTTCAACCGTCTAGTAATGAACAGATACATAGTACATGTCTGTAAAGGAGTGTAAAGTGTTCAGCCGTCTAGTAATGAACAGATACATAGTACATGTCTGTAAAGTGTTCATCCGTCTAGTAATGAACAAATACATAGTACATGTCTGTAAAGTGTTCATCCATCTAGTAATGAACAGATACATAGTACATGTCTGTAAAGGAGTGTAGTGTTCATCCATCTAGTAATGAACAGATACATAGTACATGTCTGTAAAGGAGTGTAAAGTGTTCATCCCTCTAGTAATGAACAGATACATAGTACATGTCTGTAAAGTGTTCATCCGTCTAGTAATGAACAGATACACAGTACATGTCTGTAAAGTGTTCATCCATCTAGTAATGAACAGATACATAGTACATGTCTGTAAAGTGTTCATCCGTCTAGTAATGAACAGATACACAGTACATGTCTGTAAAGTGTTCAACCGTCTAGTAATGAACAGATACATAGTACATGTCTGTAAAGGAGTGTAAAGTGTTCAGCCGTCTAGTAATGAACAGATACATAGTACATGTCTGTAAAGTGTTCATCCGTCTAGTAATGAACAAATACATAGTACATGTCTGTAAAGTGTTCATCCATCTAGTAATGAACAGATACATAGTACATGTCTGTAAAGGAGTGTAGTGTTCATCCATCTAGTAATGAACAGATACATAGTACATGTCTGTAAAGGAGTGTAAAGTGTTCATCCCTCTAGTAATGAACAGATACATAGTACATGTCTGTAAAGTGTTCATCCGTCTAGTAATGAACAGATACACAGTACATGTCTGTAAAGTGTTCAGCCGTCTAGTAATGAACAGATACATAGTACATGTCTGTAAAGGAGTGTAAAGTGTTCATCCCTCTAGTAATGAACAGATACATAGTACATGTCTGTAAAGTGTTCATCCGTCTAGTAATGAACAGATACACAGTACATGTCTGTAAAGTGTTCAACCGTCTAGTAATGAACAGATACATAGTACATGTCTGTAAAGGAGTGTAAAGTGTTCAGCCGTCTAGTAATGAACAAATACATAGTACATGTCTGTAAAGTGTTCATCCGTCTAGTAATGAACAAATACATAGTACATGTCTGTAAAGTGTTCATCCGTCTAGTAATGAACAGATACACAGTACATGTCTGTAAAGTGTTCATCCATCTAGTAATGAACAGATACATAGTACATGTCTGTAAAGTGTTCATCCGTCTAGTAATGAACAGATACACAGTACATGTCTGTAAAGTGTTCAACCGTCTAGTAATGAACAGATACACAGTACATGTCTGTAAAGTGTTCAACCGTCTAGTAATGAACAGATACATAGTACATGTCTGTAAAGGAGTGTAAAGTGTTCAGCCGTCTAGTAATGAACAAATACATAGTACATGTCTGTAAAGTGTTCATCCGTCTAGTAATGAACAGATACATAGTACATGTCTGTAAAGGAGTGTAAAGTGTTCATCCGTCTAGTAATGAACAGATACATAGTACATGTCTGTAAAGGAGTGTAAAGTGTTCATCCGTCTAGTAAGGAACAGATACATAGTACATGTCTGTAAAGGAGTGTAAAGTGTTCATCCGTCTAATAATGAACAGATACATAGTACACGTCTGTAAAGGAGTGTAAAGTGTTCATCAGTCTAGTAATGAACAGATACATAGTACATGTCTGTAAAGTGTTCATCCGTCTAGTAATAAACAGATATATAGTACATGTCTGTAAAGTGTTCATCCGTCTAGTAATGAACAGATACACAGTACATGTCTGTAAAGGAGTGTAAAGTGTTCATCCATCTAGTAATGAACAGATACATAGTACATGTCTGTAAAGGAGTGTAAAGTGTTCATCCGTCTAGTAAGGAACAGATACATAGTACATGTCTGTAAAGTGTTCATCCGTCTAGTAATGAACAGATATATAGTACATGTCTGTAAAGTGTTCATCCGTCTAGTAATGAACAGATACATAGTACATGTCTGTAAAGGAGTGTAAAGTGTTCATCCGTCTAGTAAGGAACAGATACATAGTACACGTCTGTAAAGGAGTGTAAAGTGTTCATCCGTCTAGTAATGAACTTGGAGAAGAAGGAGAGGAGAATAGAGGGATGATGCTGTTTTACCAGGGGTTTGTGGTTCATCTATTAAAAGCCTGTCATTTCATCTTCTATTTTTATCCAGAAAGCTGATAAGACATAATTGTCTGAGAAGGAAAGGAAGGGGATAAATGAAGGGTTATATTGATGAAGCAGGCAGCACACACCCTCTGTTAGCCCTGTCACAGTGTCACAGACACCATATGTTCTCCTCTGGCAGAGCGGCCCTCCGTCTGATGTCTCTGGAGACCCTGAGAGCAGAGCGGCCCTCACTGTGATGTCTCTGGAGACCCTGAGAGCAGAGCGGCCCTCACTGTGATGTCTCTGGAGACCCTGAGAGCAGAGCGGCCCTCAGTGTGATGTCTCTGGAGACCCTGAGAGCAGAGCGGCCCTCAGTCTGATGTCTCTGGAGACCCTGAGAGCAGAGCGGCCCTCACTGTGATGTCTCTGGAGACCCTGAGAGCAGAGCGGCCCTCACTGTGATGTCTCTGGAGACCCTGAGAGCAGAGCGGCCCTCAGTGTGATGTCTCTGGAGACCCTGAGAGCAGAGCGGCCCTCAGTGTGATGTCTCTGGAGACCCTGAGAGCAGAGCGGCCCTCAGTGTGATGTCTCTGGAGACCCTGAGAGCAGAGCGGCCCTCACTCTAATGTCTCTGGAGACCCTGAGAGCAGAGCGGCCCTCAGTGTGATGTCTCTGGAGTAATACACTGTAATGTCCTGTCTCTTATACTGTAGTAGTATCATATTGTATTATAGTCCAGTCTGATGACATCTCTAAATGTTCTATTTTTATTCAAACAAATGTATTTCTAGAATTGCAGAATGGTAAATGTGTGTACTGTATTGTTGGTTATCTCTGTCTAGTTTCCTATTTCTATAGCTCATCCTGCTTGGATGGGATCTTTCTGGACTTGTAGAAAGTTGAAAAGCTGAATAGATTCCATATTGATGGCTTTGTAATGGTGACAATAACACGAAATTGTCCACCAAATGTTACCTTGCATGTTATACAGTGCATTCGGGAAGTAGGCCCGAGCTGTAGGCCCGAGCTGTAGGCCCGAGCTGTAGGTCAGAGCTTCAAAGACCAATTTCCATTTTGTGAGAACCTAATGCACAATACAGTTTTCTTATCTTAGCTCATTTGAATAACAATCCGTACGGTTTGATGGTGTATATGGTCTTTCATCACACCTCAACATCTTCAACCAGATGTCCAGACATACATGATTAGAACGGGTGGCAATCCTTCATTACAACAACAATCTCTCTGTACTTTACTCTCTTCATCTTTCCCTGGATTCTGTCTAGCCTCCCAGTCCCTGCCGCTGAATAAACATCCCCACAGCATGATGCTGCCACCACCTTGCTTCACTATGGTGCCATGTTTCCTCCAGATGTGACGCTTGGCGTTCAGGTTTCATCCGACCAGAGAATCGTGTTTCTTATGGTCTGAGACTCTTTAGGTGCCTTTTGGGAAAACTCCAAGCGGTCTGTCATGTGCCTTTTTACTGAGGAGTGGCTTCCGTCTGGCCACTCTACCATAAAGACCTGATTTGGTGGAGTGGTGCAGAGATGGTTGTCCTTCTGGAAGGTTCTCCCATCTCCACAGAGGAGCTCTTTCAGAGTGACCATTGGGTTCTTGGTCATTCCCTGACTAAATCCCTTCTCCCCCGACTGCTCAGTTTGGCCGGTCGGCCAGCTCTAGGAAGAGTCTTGGTAGTGCCAAACTTCTTCCATTTAAGAATGATGGAGGCCACTGTGTTCTTGGGGACCTTCAATTCTGCATAAATGTTTTGGTACCCTTCCCCAAATCTGTGCCTCAACACAATCCAGTCTCGGAGCTCTACGTGCAATTCCTTCGACCTCATGGCTTGGTTATTGCTCTGACATGCACTGCCAACTGTGGGACCTTATATAGACAGGTGTGTGCCTTTCCAAATCATGTCCAATCAATAGAATTTACCACAGGTGTACTCCAATCAAGTTGTAGAAACATCAATGGACATCCATCAATGGACATCAATGATCAATGGAAACAGGATGCACCTGAGCTCAATTTTGAGTCTCATAGCAAACGGGTATTTTTTGTTTTTAATAAATTGGCAAACATTTCTAAAAACCTGTTTTGCGTTGTCATTACGGGGTATTGTGATGTCATTACGGGGTATTGTGATGTCATTACGGGGTAGTGTGATGTCATTACGGGGTAGTGTGATGTCATTACGGGGTAGTGTGACGTCATTACGGGGTAGTGTGACGTCATTACGGGGTAGTGTGACGTCATTACGGGGTAGTGTGGCGTCATTACGGGGTAGTGTGACGTCATTACGGGGTAGTGTGACGTCATTACGGGGTAGTGTGACGTCATTACGGGGTAGTGTGATGTCATTACGGGGTAGTGTGATGTCATTACGGGGTAGTGTGTCTAGATTGAGGATCTTTTTATTTAACGTAATAAAATGTGTAAAGAAGTCAAGTGGTCTGAATACTTTCCCAGTGCGCTGTACATTAAGGCCTGTTGATCCAATGAGGTCGTCTTTCTAACAACCACGTCTGTGCGTGTTTGTGTAACAACAGGGTCGGACTTCATCAAGACGTCAACAGGGAAGGAGTCTGTCAACGCTACGTACCCAGTCGCCATAGTGATGGTCAGAGCCATCCGGGACTACTTCCTGAAGACTGGACATAAGGTATGGCTCTTTGTGTGTGTGTGTGTGTGTGTGTGTGTGTGTGTGTGTGTGTGTGTGTGTGTGTGTGTCTGTCTGTCGATTCCATGCAGTCAAGTTAGCTGAATGAACTCCGTTCTAATCAATGCCGTTCTACATCAGATAAATGTAGTTACCTGAAACGGATTGAAATGAACAGTGTTCCCTGTTCGAATGGCCCCTCTATCCCCCGTAAAGTTGTATCGTTCCCTCACTGACATAGCTGTTGTTCCTGTTCCTTGTACCCCCACTGACATAGCTGTTGTTCCTGTCCTGTTCCTTGTACCCCCCCACTGACATAGCTGTTGTTCCTGTTCCTTGTACCCCCCCACTGACATAGCTGTTGTTCCTGTCCTGTTCCTTGTACCCCCTCACTGACATACAGTGGGGCAAAAAAGTATTTAGTCAGCCACCAATTGTGCAAGTTCTCCAACTTAAAAAGATGAGAGAGGCCTGTAATTTTCATCATAGGTACACTTCAACTATGACAGACGAAATGAGAAAAAGAAATCCAGAAAATCACATTGTAGGATTTTTATTTATTTATTTGCAAATTATGGTGGAAAATAAGTATTTGGTCAATAACAAAAGTTTATCTCAATACTTTGTTATATACCCTTTGTTGGCAATGACAGAGGTCAAAGCGTTTTCTGTAAGTCTTCACAAGGTTTTCACACACTGTTGCTGGTATTTTGGCCCATTCCTCCATGCAGATCTCCTCTAGAGCAGTGATGTTTTGGGGCTGTCGCTGGGCAACACGGACTTTCAACTCCCTCCAAAGATTTTCTATGGGGTTGAGATCTGGAGACTGGCTAGGCCACTCCAGGACCTTGAAATGCTTCTTCTGAAGCCACTCCTTCGTTGCCCGGGCGGTGTGTTTGGGATCATTGTCATGCTGAAAGACCCAGCCACGTTTCATCTTCAATGCCCTTGCTGATGGAAGGAGGTTTTCACTCAAAATCTCACGATACATGGCCCCATTCATTCTTTCCTTTACACGGATCAGTCGTCCTGGTCCCTTTGCAGAAAAACAGCCCCAAAGCATGATGTTTCCACCCCCATGCTTCACAGTAGGTATGGTGTTCTTTGGATGCAACTCAGCATTCTTTGTCCTCCAAACACGGACGAGTTGAGTTTTTACCAAAAAGTTCTATTTTGATTTCATCTGACCATATGACATTCTCCCAATCCTCATCTGGATCATCCAAATGCTCTCTAGCAAACTTCAGACGGGCCTGAACATGTACTGGCTTAAGCAGGGGGACACGTCTGGCACTGCAGGATTTGAGTCCCTGGCGGCGTAGTGTGTTACTGATGGTAGGCTTTGTTACTTTGGTCCCAGCTCTCTGCAGGTCATTCACTAGCTCCCCGTGTGGTTCTGGGATTTTTGCTCACCGTTCTTGTGATCATTTTGACCCCACGGGTGAGCTCTTGCGTGGAGCCCCAGATCGAGGAAGATTATCAGTGGTCTTGTATGTCTTCCATTTCCTAATAATTGCTCCCACAGTTGATTTCTTCAAACCAAGCTGCTTACCTATTGCAGATTCAGTCTTCCCAACCTGGTGCAGGTCTACAATTTTGTTTCTGGTGTCCTTTGACAGCTCTTTGGTCTTGGCCATAGTGGAGTTTGGAGTGTGACTGTTTGAGGTTGTGGACAGGTGTCTTTTATACTGATAACAAGTTCAAACAGGTGCCATTAATACAGGTAACGAGTGGAGGACAGAGGAGCCTCTTAAAGAAGAAGTTACAGGTCTGTGAGAGCCAGAAATCTTGCTTGTTTATATGTGACCAAATACTTATTTTCCACCATAATTTGCAAATAAATTCATAAAATTTCATCATTTTGTCTGTCATAGTTGAAGTGTACCTATGATGAAAATTACAGGCCTCTCTCATCTTTTTAAGTGAGAGAACTTGCACAATTGGTGGCTGACTAAATACCCCCCCACTGACATAGCTGTTGTTCCTGTCCTGTTCCTTGTACCCCCCACTGACATAGCTGTTGTTCCTGTCCTGTTCCTTGTACCCCCCCAGGTTGGTTTTAAGCCGGCTGGTGGGATCCGCACAGCCAAGGAGTCGTTGGTGTGGCTGACTCTGATGAAGGAAGAGCTGGGTGACGAGTGGCTGAGCCCTCGCCTCTTTAGACTGGGAGCTAGTAGTCTACTGGCTGACATAGAGAGACAGGTATACACACGAGCTCAGGTCCTTCCAACACACGTCCCATAACGTGGCTGACATCGAGAGACCGGTGGATCGGCTTGTCTCTGTAGGACACAATAATGGTTTAATTTGTCCATTAGTCATGACTTTTAACCTATACATGTCAGTGTTCTAGACCTCCTAATAACAACAGGGTCGTATTTAAATGGTCCGCTCTATCTAGCGAAGTGTTTTTAACGGTCATCCTCTTTCATCTTTCGTTATTCCCTGTTTCTCTCTTTTTTCCCCCCAAGATCTACCATTACGTGACTGGTCGCTACGCAGCCTATCACCAGATGCCCATGGCCTGAAACCACGGTTACCATTTCCAAAGTGACCAATCCGAAACCTCACCGAACCGGCCTGTCACTGTGCAGATTGCTTGCAGGTTTCTGGAAGATATCTCTGTTACTGTACTTGTCAGGATTGTGTTAATTTCAGAAGATGACCAGATCAAGTGAAGGAACGAGAGCCTGCCGTCTTACTGTATACAGTACTTCTGGAATATCTGCCGTCTTACTGTATACAGTACTTCTGGAATATCTGCCGTCTTACTGTATACAGTACTTCTGGAATATCTGCCGTCTTACTGTATACAGTACTTCTGGAATATCTGCCGTCTTACTGTATACAGTACTTCTGGAATATCTTACTCTTTGTGCCTTGAGACAGTATTGTTTCATCTAGTCCCCATCCAAACAATGTGAAACTATGACGTCGTATGAATTGAGTGTTGATGAGTCAGTCTTAATGAGTGTTGATGAGTCAGTCTTAATGAGTGTTGATGAGTCAGTCTTAATGAGTGTTGATGAGTCAGTCTTAATGAGGGTTGATGAGTCAGTCTCAATGAGGGTTGATGAGTCAGTCTCAATGAGGGTTGATGAGTCAGTCTCAATGAGGGTTGATGAGTCGGTCTCAATGAGGGTTGATGAGTCGGTCTCAATGAGGGTTGATGAGTCGGTCTCAATGAGGGTTGATGAGTCGGTCTCAATGAGGGTTGATGAGTCGGTCTCAATGAGGGTTGATGAGTCGGTCTCAATGAGGGTTGATGAGTCAGTCTTAATGAGGGTTGATGAGTCAGTCTCAATGAGGGTTGATGAGTCAGTCTTAATGATACCGAACACTGAAAGTTGTTTTAAATTGTAGTTGTTTTGAGAGTACTATATTATACACAATATAAAGCGCTTCATTCAATTTTTCCGTCTCAGTCTGTTAGTGTTGGTGTTGTAATGAAGGATTGCCACCCGTTCTAATCATGTATGTCTGGACATCTGGTTGAAGATGTTGAGGTGTGATTAAAGACCATATACACCATCAAACAGTACGGATTGTTATTCACATGAGCTAAGATAAGAAAACTGTATTGTGCATTAGGTTCTCACAAAATGGAAATTGGTCTTTGAAGCTCTGGCCTACAGCTCTGGCCTACAGCTCTGGCCTACCTACAGCTCTGGCCTACAGCTCTGGCCTACAGCTCTGGCCTACAGCTCTGGCCTACCTACAGCTCTGACCTACAGCTCTGGCCTACCTACAGCTCTGGTCTACAGCTCTGACTAACAGCTCTGACCTACAGCTCTGGCCAACAGGGTAACTGTAATGCACCACTACAGTTTCTCTTTCTGAGCTCGTCGTTGATATTAAAGGACAAACACCTTTAGGGCCTATGTGTCCATTATCGTGGTATCTACAGTCTATGATCAGCTGAGTCTATTGATGTGAACAGTTTAGGCGCTCCGCCTGTCTCTCTACGCCATCGTGGTTCAGGAGAGGGCAAAGAGAGAAGCGTTAAGGGAAGTGGAGTGTGAGCAGACGCTACGTGCAAAAAAATAACACATGCACTGAACGTGATCCGGGTCCTACGCTTTGAGAAAGAGGTTTCCGAGGGGGCGGGGCAGGGGGGTGAATTCTCCGTGTCCGCAGCCGTGGCCTGTTGTGATGAAGCTCCGTATCTGCAGCCGTGGCCTGTTGTGATGAAGCTCCGTGTCTGCAGCCGTGGTCTGTTGTGATGGAGCTCCGTATCTGCAGCCGTGGCCTGTTGTGATGGAGCTCCGTATCCGCAGCCGTGGCCTGTTGTGATGGAGCTCCGTATCCGCAGCCGTGGCCTGTTGTGATGGAGCTCCGTATCCGCAGCCGTGGTCTGTTGTGATGGAGCTCTGTATCTGCAGCCGTGGCCTGTTGTGATGGAGCTCCGTATCCGCAGCCGTGGCCTGTTGTGATGGAGCTCCGTATCCGCAGCCATGGCCTGTTGTGATGGAGCTCCGTATCCGCAGCCATGGCCTGTTGTGATGGAGCTCCGTATCTGCAGCCATGGCCTGTTGTGATGAAGGTCATGTTTTTTTATTAATTCAAATATTTGATTAAGTTTGCTAAAGTGGTGGACATTAATTCCAGGTTCGCTATATCTGAAGACCGGTTGGGATCTCCTTATAGTCTCAGACAAGCAGCTCTGAGGAAGGACACGGCCAGGTGCTTACGTGTACGAGTTAGAGGGATGAAGAGGAGGACATTTTAGTTACAGGTTTTAAAGTTACAGCTCTATGTGATGAGAGGAGCTCTGGTTCTCCTTTTAGATTCTGAGGCATGCTAACGCTAAGTGTGTGAGCGTTAGCATGATAAAGTAGCCATGTCTCTGCACCTCTCCTCTTCCCCAAGCCGGATGCAGCGCGAGGTGGAATCAGCTCTCCTCTGGAAGACAGGTTGCTTCTCCTTTTAGCCCTGGCCAGAGCTAGCCTAGATATGAGTTAGAAGCCATGTAGCGCTAGGCTAGATATGAGTTAGAAGCCATGTAGCGCTGGGCTAGATATGAGTTAGAAGCCATGTAGCGCTGGGCTAGATATGAGTTAGAAGCCATGTAGCGCTGGGCTAGATATGAGTTAGAAGCCATGTAGCGCTGGGCTAGATATGAGTTAGAAGCCATGTAGCGCTAGGCTAGATATGAGTTAGAAGCCATGTAGCGCTAGGCTAGATATGAGTTAGAAGCCATGTAGCGCTGGGCTAGATATGAGTTAGAAGCCATGTAGCGCTGGGCTAGATATGAGTTAGAAGCCATGTAGAGCTAGGCTAGATATGAGTTAGAAGCCATGTAGCGCTGGGCTAGATATGAGTTAGAAGCCATGTAGCACTAGGCTAGATATGAGTTAGAAGCCATGTAGCGCTGGGCTAGATATGAGTTAGAAGCCATGTAGCGCTGGGCTAGATATGAGTTAGAAGCCATGTAGCGCTGGGCTAGATATGAGTTAGAAGCCATGTAGCGCTGGGCTAGATATGAGTTAGAAGCCATGTAGCGCTGGGCTAGATATGAGTTAGAAGCCATGTAGCGCTAGGCTAGATATGAGTTAGAAGCCGTGTAGCGCTAGGCTAGATATGAGTTAGAAGCCGTGTAGCGCTGGGCTAGATATGAGTTAGAAGCCGTGTAGCGCTGGTCTAGATATGAGTTAGAAGCCATGTAGCGCTAGGCTAGATATGAGTTAGAAGCCGTGTAGCGCTGGGCTAGATATGAGTTAGAAGCCGTGTAGCGCTGGTCTAGATATGAGTTAGAAGCCATGTAGCGCTAGGCTAGACATGAGTTAGAAGGCAGCGCTAGGCTAGGTGTGTTTAAGTTAGTGATGAAGTGGTCTCCCTCTCCTCTCCAGACCTGATGGATGAGCCCCACTTACATAGAGACAGATTATCTCTAATCTAGACCCATCAGGGAGCAGATCAACGCTCTGCTTGATGAACCAGACAAATGGAGACTGGGCCTCAGATTCATACTGCCGTCCTACCAGGTCCCCGTCATCACACACACACAGAGCGAGAAACACACACAGAGCGTAAACACACCCAGGAAAAATAACCACTGAGTCTATTGGGATTCAAAGGACTCTGACCATGAGAAACAAGACTGTTCTGATGAAACCAAGATTGAACTCTTTGGCCTGAATGCCAAGGGTCCCGTCTGGAGGAAACCTGGCAACATCCCTACGGTGAAGCATGGTGGTGGCAGCATCATGCTGTGGGGATGTTTTTCAGCGGCAGGGACTGGGAGACTAGACAGGATCGAGGGACAGATGAACGTAGCAAAGGACAGAGAGATCCTTGATGAAAACCTGCTCCAGAGCGCTAAGGACCTCAGACTGGGGCTAAGGTTCACCTTCCAACAGAACAACGACCGTAAGCACACAGCCAAGACAACGCAGGAGTGGCTTCGGGACAAGTCTCTGAATTTCCTTGAGTGTCCCAGCCAGAGCCCGGACTTGAACCGGATCAAAAATCTATGGAGAGACCTGAAAATAGCTGTGCAGCGACGCTTCCCATCCAACCTGACAGAGCTTGAGAGGATCAGCAGAGAAGAATGGGAGAAACTCCCCAAATACAGGTGTGCCAAGCTTGTAGCGTCATACCCAAGAAGACTGTAATCACTGCGAAAAGGTGCTTCAACAAAGTACTGAGTAAAGGGTCTGAATACTTATTTAAATGAGATATTATTATTTTATTTTTGCAAAAATGTAATTAAAAAAAAAAAAAAAAAAAAAAACTGTTTTTGCTTTGTCATTATGGGGTATTGTGTTAAGATTGATGAGGATTTAAAAAGTTAAACGGCTAACATTTCTCTCTACCCGATGGCAAAATGAGTAGAAATGCAAGAAATGAACTTTTTGCTGTTAGTTTACACCTATTGTTTACGAAGCCATGTTACAAACAAACGTTTGATTTGAGGGGGGTGAATTTCCGTGTCCGCAGCTGAATTTGTCAAAAGGCCCGTAGAGCCAGTCGCTCAGAGCTGACAAATCGCCTCGCTCAGATGGATTGTCTTTCTCTTGTTTTATTCATCAACGTGTTTCTCTTTTTTAGGGGCCTGGAAACAGATGTGAATAACGACACACTGCTGGCCATATTCTCTCTCTCTCTCTCTCTCTCTCTCTCTCTCTCTCGTTCTCTGCAGGCCGTATTCACAGTTCAGCCCACAATGTAGTTCATGATGAGGAAGAAATGTGTGTTTTAGAGAGAAGAAATTAGCGTGTCTACAGGACGGTGTCAGTACTACCTTAACTATTCATTATCAGCCCAGGGTTTCATCTGTCATTCTGTGTGTAGGCTCATGACTTCTCTCAACAGCAACCTATTGGATATGGTTGGATATGGTTTTATAAATGACCGAGTAGCAAAGCTGCTGTGCTCTGCTCTGCTCTGCCCTCCGTCCCTCCCACACACACACACACACAGACACACAGACAGACAGACATAATGATGGAGGAAAAATGTCATGGTTCTCTGATTGATAATTCACACACGTCTGATGTTGGGGGGTATAATTTCAAACTTAGTCAAGTCTGTGGAGGAAAAATGATTTGAGAATTATTGATTTTAGGAAACAGACTAAAATATGTGAAGTTAAAAGATGAAGTTTGAAATGTAACAAGGGTAATATAAGAGCAGCCCTCAACATAGCCATATTTATATTTCTTATTAATTTGACATGTTTCATTAAATCTGTCTGAATAAATGTATGGTTCAACAGGAGAGATGAAAATAATAATTTCTCATAAAGACAAGAAAACTTTTTATAATATATTATTCCTCTAAAATGAAACACACTGAATAAATAAAACGTAAGTAGATATCATGCTTAACATATTTATACATAATGTACATGAATGTTCTGAAAATCTGTCATATATCTTAGTGATAAATAATGTTTGTGGGTATTAAAAGCGTCACCAATAACTCTGATGAATCCCTCCTTTAGGGTCACGAAAACACCAATACCACCCTCCACAGTCTGTCTCTCTCTCCTCTCTCTCTCGCTCTCTCTCCATCCCTCCCTCTCTCTCTCTCTCTCTCTCTCTCTCTCCATCCCTCCCCCCTCTCTCTCTCTCTCCCTCTCCTTTTCTCTCTTGCCTTCCATCACCTCGATACCTCTCTTTCTCTTGCTCCCAGTCTCTCCCTCCCTCCCCCATCTCTCCCTCCATCCAGTCGGCATTGCCATGGTAGCTTAATGAGATATAGGGTGAAATAAGGAAATGTTAATGTGTCTGATTGATGACCACCAAATATGTCCAGCTCGGTCAAGTGTAATGGACCGACTCCGGTGGTTATTGATTAGTGTTCTGTTATCAAGGGCCAGCACATTGATTTGTGTCTGCCTCCCAAATAGCACCCTATTCCCTATATAGTGCACTCCTTTTGATCAAAACCCTATGAGCCCTGGTCTAAAGTACTGCACTACGTAGGGAATAGGGTGCCATTTGGGACGTATCCTCAATGGTTCAGGAGAGGGAGGATACAGCACTCCAGCACAGCCCTGATTTGACAAAAATAAATGAAGACAGGATAAAGAATGTTTTATATCCATGTGGTGCTAGTTGAAGACAGGATAAAGAATGTTTTATATCCATGTGGTGCTAGATGAAGACAGGATAAAGAGTGTTTTATATCCATGTGGTGCTAGATGAAGACAGGATAAATAATGTTTTATATCCATGTGGTGCTAGATGAAGACAGGATAAAGAATGTTTTATATCCATGTGGTGCTAGATGAAGACAGGATAAAGAATGTTTTATATCCATGTGGTGCTAGATGAAGACAGGATGAAGAATGTTTTATATCCATGTGGTGCTAGATGAAGACAGGATAAAGAATGTTTTATATCCATGTATTGCTAGATGAAGACAGGATAAAGAATTATTTATATCCATGTGGTGCTAGATGAAGACAGGATGAAGAATGTTTTATATCCATGTGGTGCTAAATGAAGACAGGATAAAGAATGTTTTATATCCATGTGGTGCTAGAGTAAGACAGGATGAAGAATGTTTTATATCCATGTGGTGCTAAATGAAGACAGGATAAAGAATGTTTTATATCCATGTGGTGCTAGATGAAGACAGGATAAATAATGTTTTATATCCATGTGGTGCTAAATGAAGACAGGATAAAGAATGTTTTATATCCATGTGGTGCTAGATGAAGACAGGATAAATAATGTTTTATATCCATGTGGTGCTAGTTGAAGGCAGGATAAACAGCAATATATTCCCACATCCCACATTATCATATCCATTTGGTGGTGGAGCTGATTCTAATTTTCAACAAATTGCGTTATTAGATAGGAAATTGTTCTCGTTTAAATGGGGTCAGGATATTTAGTATCCTCGCTAGTGCCATAGAAGAGGACACACAAGGCCTGGTGTGTGAGGATGTTAACCTTTTTCTGCACTGGGCTAAATCAGGGTCACACAGTGTGTTTCTGGGTAGTCTTAAACAAATCTACTTTGAAACTAAAGTATACACCTTCACACACATGGTTATGGGGTTAAAACAAGAAGACACCTGTACCATGTCAGATATAGAGTTGACATGTGTTTCATTTCGAGTTTGCATCCCAATATTACACGTTATATACTGTACCAGTCCAAAGTTTGGACACACCTACTCATTCCAGAGTATTTCTTATTTTTTACTATTTTCTACATTATACAATTATAGTGAAGACATCAAAACTGTGAAAAACACATATGGAATCATGTAGTAGCCAAAAAGGTATTTTATATTTGAGATTCTTCCAAGTATCCACCTTTTGCCTTGATGACAGCTTTGCACACTCTTGGCATTCTCTCAACCAGCTTCATGAGGTAGTCACCTGGAATGCATTTCAATTAACAGCTGTGCCTTGTTATTTTGTGGAATTTCTTTCCTTCTTAATTAGTTTTAGCCAATCAGTTGTGTTGTGGCAAGATAGGGCCATCTTCTGTATACCACCCCTATCTGGTAAAAGACCAAGTCCATATTATGACAAGAACAGCTCAAGTAAGCAAAGAGAAATGACAGTCCATCATTACTTTAAGACATGAAGGTCAGTCAATACATAAAAATGTCAAGAACTTTGAAAGTTTCTTCAAGTGCAGTTGCAAAAACTATCAAGTGCTATGATGAAACCGGCTCTCATGAGGACCGCCACAGGAAAGGAAGACCCACAGTTACCTTTGCTGCAGAGGATAAGTTCATTAGAGTTACCAGCCTCAGAAATTGCAGCCCAAATAAATGCTTCACGGAGCTCAAGTAACAGACACATCTCAACATCAACTGTTCAGAGGAGACTGCGTGAATCAGGCCTTCATGGTCAAATTGCTGCAAAGAAACCACTACTAAAGGACACCAATAAGAAGACTTGCTTGGGCCAAGAAACATGAGCAATGGACATTAGACTGGTGGAAATCTGTCCTTTGTCTAATGAGTCCAAATGTGAGATTTTTCCAAATGTTGTGTCTTTGTGAGACACAGAGTATGTGAACGGATGATCTCTGCTTGTGTGGTTTCTACTGTGAAGCATGGAGGAGGTGATGTGATGGTATGGGGGGTGCTTTGCTGGTGACACTGTCAGTAATTTATTTAGAATTCAAGGCACACTTAACCAGCATGGTTACCACAGCATTCTGCAGCGATATGCCATCCCATCTGGTTTCCACTTAGTAGGACTGTCAATTGTTTTTGAACAGGACAATGACCCAAAACACCTCCAGGCTGAGTAAGGGCTATTTGACCAAGAAGGACAGTGATGGTGCTGCATCAGATGACCTGGCCTCCACAATCACCCGGCCTCAACCCAATTGAGATGGTTTGGGATGAGTCAGACCGCAGAGTGAAGGCAAGGCAGCCAACAAGTGCTCAGCATATGACGGAACTCCTTCAAGACTGTTGGAAAAGCATTCCTCATGAAGCTGGTTGAGAGAATGCCAAGATTGTGCAAAGCTGTCGTCAAGGCAACGGGTGGCTACTTTGAAGAATCAAAAATATATTTAGATTTTTTTTAACACTTTTTGGGTTTCTACATGATTCCATATGTGTTATTTCACTGTTTTGATGTCTTCACTAGTATTCTACAGTAAAAATAGTAAAAAGCTTTATAACAAATCCGTTTGACAATAGAAACACTGAATTTTCGGCGTAAAAAAAAGAAAAGTCTATCAATTATGCAAAAATATGAATACCATTCCCACCCATAGGTCATTTGACTAATGGAAAAGACTACAATTTATGAGATCTATAGGCCTGACCAATATCCAGACATCATACACATTTCATCACAGACAGACAGGAAGCCAAAAGGAACTCTCCATTACTTTACCATCACCTGAGCTGGGGCCTCTCTCTCTCTCTTTCTCTCTCTCTCTCTCTTGCTCTCTCTCTCTCCCTCTCTACCTCTCTCTCTATCTCTCTCGCTACCTCTCTCTCTACCTCTCTCTCTACCTTTCAATACATTCAGGGAATCTGGAATTGTTCTGGATTTTTCTGGAATTTCGTGAAAGTTCCTGTAATTTTTGCAACCCTAGCTGGAGCCTAATTCAAGGATATCCAGGTGTTGGACACAGAGATAATTATTGGTCCTTATTTGCTCTCACACGCTCCAATGATATGAATGATCTAATTTCCAGTCCTCTTTGGTGTCCTGACAGACTGAAACAGATAGTGACGTCTGCTACCTGGGGACGTCACTAGTGTCAGACCCTGCTTTCTGATCCCTCCACAAAAGAGAGGGAGAGAGGGAGGGAGAGAGAGAGATAGAGGAGAGAGCGAGAGAGGTAAAAGACGAGAGGAGGCGAGGAGAAGCGAGCAGAGAGGAGCGGTGCAGAGCTCTGTTCCCAGGCTGCACCTTGTCTTTGAGCGCTGACCTTGGTGTGGAGATCCCCAGTGACTAGAGGAGAAGAGAGTGAATACATGTTAGAGAGATCAAAACAGACCACAGAACTCACCTGTCTCTATAGACACAGCAGAGGGACTGGAGATGGGAGAGAGAAAGGGGAAGAGAGAGAGAGGGGGGAGAGAGAGAAGGGGGAGAGGATGAGGGGCAGAAAGAGAGAGAGTTGGGAAAGGGAGGGTGGGGGTGGTGAGGGAGAGAGGGAGGGGAAGAGAGAGGGAGAGAGGGATGGAGAGAAAAGGAGAGTGATAGAGAGTGTGAGAGAGAGAGACAGGGATGGAGAGAGAGGAAGAGAGAGAGGAAGGGAGAGGGATGGAGAGATGGAGAGTGAGAGAGAGGGAGTGAGGGAGAGGGATGGAGAGAAAAGGAGAGTGATAGAGAGTGTGAGAGAGAGAGACAGGGATGGAGAGAGAGTGAGAGAGGAAGGGAGAGGGATGGAGAGATGGAGAGAGAGAGAGAGAGCTCTGGAAGTCTTTCTGATTTGTTCTGAAAGTTGCTTACCCTTTGATTGGTGTTGAACCCCTCCACCTCATGGATGAATAATGTGACAGAGCATGTATTACCAATAGACCAGCTCGGTGTGCAGAAGGATCGACTTGATAAGGGTCTGTTTCATCATGCTTCAGTCCATTGACATGCAGCACTCGAAACAACGTGTTATGATCGGAAGACTGGAAATGTACAAGCAGTTCTTGTGGATGCGTTTAATACAAGCTGTTATAGTAGTACTCTGCTGCTTCCAGCCTCTGGTATGGATCATTCAGGGGTGCTGGTTAGTCTGTTATAGTAGGACTCTGCTGCCTCCAGCCTCTGGTATGGATCATTCAGTGGTGCTGGTTAGTCTGTTATAGTAGGACTCTGCTGCCTCCAGCCTCTGGTATGGGTCATTCAGTGGTGCTGGTTAGTCTGTTATAGTAGTACTCTGCTGCCTCCAGCCTCTGGTATGGGTCATTCAGTGGTGCTGGTTAGTCTGTTATAGTAGGACTCTGCTGCCTCCAGCCTCTGGTATGGGTCATTCAGTGGTGCTGGTTAGTCTGTTATAGTAGTACTCTGCTGCCTCCAGCCTCTGGTATGGGTCATTCAGTGGTGCTGGTTAGTCTGTTATAGTAGTACTCTGCTGCCTCCAGCCTCTGGTATGGATCATTCAATCAATCAATCAATCAAATGTATTTATAAAGACCTTCTTACATCAGCTGATATATATAGAAACCCAGCCTAAAACCCCAAACAGCGAGCAATGCAGATGTAGAAGCACAGTGGCTAGGAAAAACCTCCCTAGAAAGGGCAGGAACCTAGGAAGTAACCTAGAGAGGATCCAGGCTGTGAGGGGTGGCCGGGTGGAGATTATAACAGAACTTGGACAAGATGTTAAAATGTTCATAGATGACCAGCAGGGTCAAATAATAATAATCACAGTGGTTGTCAAGGATGCAACAGGTCAGCAGCTCAGGAGGAAATGTCAGTTGTCTTTTCATAGCCAATCATTCAGAGTATCTCTACCGCTCCTGCTGTCTCTAGAGAGTTGAAAACAGCAGGTCTGGGACAGGTAGCACGTCTGGTGAACAGGTCAGGGTTCCATAGCCCGCAGGCAGAACAGTTGAAACTGGAGCAGCAGCACGGCCAGGTGGACTGGGGACAGCAAGGAGTCAACAGGCCAGGTAGTCCTGAGGCATGGTGCTAGGGCTCAGGTCCTCCGAGAGAGAGAAATAAAAAGAAAGAAAGAGAGAGAGAGAATTAGAGAGAGCATACTTAAATTCACAAAGGACACCGGATAAGACAGGAGAAATACTCCAGATATGACAGACTGACCCTAGCCCCCCGACACATAAACTACTGCAGCATAAATACTGGAGGCTGAGACAGGAGGGGTCGGGAGACACTGTGGCCCCGTCCGACGATACCTCTGGACAGGGCCAAACAGGCAGGATATAACCCCACCCACTTTGCCAAAGCACAGCCCCCACACCACTTGAGGGATATCTCCAACCACCAACTTACCATCCTGAGACAAGACCCAGTGTAGCCCACAAAGATCTCTGCCACGGCACAACCCAAGGGGTTGGTTAGTTTGACAGTGTTTGGTTCAGGGTCAGTTGTCTAATGGGTAGGTAGCAGCCAGCCAACCACAGCACAGTTAGTTTTACAGTGTTTGGTTTGAGGTCAGTTGTCTAATGGGTAGGTAGCAGCCAGCCAATCACAGCACGGTTAGTTTAACAGTGTTTGGTTCAGGGTCAGTTGTCTAATGGGTAGAGTGGTTGGTGTGACAAGGTAAAGGCAGTGGTGGGAAAGTATTCAAAGTCCTACGTGAGTAAAAGTAAAGATCCCTTTAATAGATAGAAAGTGACTCAAGTAAAAAGTGAAAGTCACCCAGTACAAATACTACTTAGTAAAAGTCGAAAAGTATTTGGTTTTAAATATACTTAAGTATCCAAAGTAAATGGAATTGCAAAAATGTACTTAAGTATCAAAAGTAAAAGTATAATTATTTCTAATTCTAATACTTTTTGTATTTACAGATAGCCAGGGGCACACTACAACACTCTGACATTCATTTACAAACAAAGCATGTGTGTTTAATGAGTCCGCCAGATCAGAGGCACTAGGGATGACCAGGGATGTTCTCTTGATAAGTGCGTGAATTGGACAATTTTCCTGTCAAAATGTAGTAATTTTGGGTGTCAGGGAAAATGTAAAAAGTACATCATTTTTTTTATACATATGTAGTGAAGTAAAAGTAAACATTTTCAAAAATATAAATAGTAAAGTACAGATACCCCCAAAAACTACTTAAGTAGTACTTTAAAGTATTTTACTTAAGTACTTTACACCTCTCTCTCTCTCTCTCTCTTGCCCTTTATCTCTCTCTCGTGTTCTCTCTCACTCTTTGTGGCCCGTTAAATATCACACTTGACAGTGTCCTCATGTCACCTACAGTTGAACGATTCTAACCACCTCATAATATCAAAGTAGCTCTCTCCCTTTCATCAAAGAGTGAGAGAAGGAGCGGGAGAGAGTGAGAGAGAGAGAGAGAGAGAGAGAGAGGGAAAGAGAGAGTGAGCGAGCCATGGGGGTAATCTGAAAGAATGTGTATCGATGCGGCCAGGGCTTCTCGCCGCAAATTGAGATAATTACCTACGGCGGGCGACGGTAAGTGGCCGGGCGGATGGCGGGCTGCCTGCCTGACTCTCACCACTCGGCAGAACAAAAGCATTGCACTCTGGGTAGGCAGGGCGCAATGGCCCCCGCACGGCAGGGGA
>CM059783.1:29290661-29375661 GCA_030435695.1 Brachymystax lenok tsinlingensis
AAGGGTAGAGCTGCTGCTTTGAAGGAGTGTGACTCTAACCCTGAAGCTTATAAGAAATCCCGCTATGCCCTCCTACGAACCATCAAACAGGCAAAGCGTCAATACAGGACTAAGATCGAATTGTACAGTACTACACCGGCTCCGACGCTCGTCGGATGTGGCGGGTCTAACAAACCATTACAGACTACAAAGGGAAGCACAGCCGAGATCTGCCCAGTGACACAAGCCTACCAGACGAGCTAAATAACTTCTATGCTCGCTTAGTTGCAAAAAATACTGAAACATGCATGAGAGCCGTTCTGGACGACTGTGTGATCACGCTCTCCACAGCCGATGTGAGTAAGACCTTTAAACAGGTCAACATTCACAAGGCCGCTGGGCCAGACGGATTACTCTGAGCATGCACTGACCAACTGACAAGTGTCTTCACAGACATTTTCAACCTCTCCCTGTCTGAGTCTGTAATACCAACATGTTTCAAGCAGACCACCATAGTCCCTGTGTCAAAGAACACAAAGGCAACCTGCCTAAATGACTACAGACCCTTAGCACTCACGTCTGTAGCCATGAAGTGCTTTGAAAGGCTGCTCATGACTCACATCAACAACATTATCCCAGAAACCCTAGACCCACTCCAATTTGCATATCGCACCAACAGATCCACGGATGATGCAATCTCTATTGCACTCCACACTGCCCGTTTCCACCTAGACAAAAGGAACACCTATGTGAGAATGCTATTCATTGACTACAGCTCAGCGTTCGACACCATAGTGCCCTCAAAGCTCATCACTAAGCTAAGGAACCTGGGACTAAACACCTCCCTCTGCAACTGGATCCTGGACTTCCTGATGGGCCGCCCCCAGGTGGTAAGGGTAGGTAACACCACATCCGCCACGCTGATCCTCAACACGGGGGCCCCTCAGGGGTCCGTGCTCAGTCCCCTCCTGTACTCCATGTTCACTCATGACTGCAAGGCCAGGCAAGACTCCAACACCATCATTCAGTTTTCTGATGACACAACAGTGGTAGACCTGATCACCGACAACGACGAGAAAGCCTATAGGGAGGAGGTCAGAGACCTGGCCATGTGGTGCAAAGACAACAACCTCTCCCTCAACGTGATCAAGACAAAGGAGATGATTGTGGACTACAGGAAAAGGAGGACCGAACACGCCCCCACTCATATCGACAGGGCTGTAGTGGAGCAGGTTGAGAGCTTCAAGTTCCTTGGCGTCCACATCACCAACAAACGAACATGGTCCAAGCACACCAAAACAGTCGTTAAGAGGGCACGACATAAACTATTCCCCCTCAGGTGACTGAAAAGATTTGTCATGGGTCCTCAGATCCTCAAAAGGTTTTACAGCTGCACCGTCGAGAGCATCCTGACGGGTTGCATCACTGCCTGGTATGGCAACTGCTCAGCCTCCGACCGCAAGGCAGTACAGAGGGTAGTGCGTGCGGCCCAGTACATCACCGGGACCAAGCTTCCTGCCATCCTGAACCTCTATACCAGGCGGTGTCAGAAGAAGGCCCTAAAAATTGCCAAAGACTCCAGCTACCCTAGTCATAGACTGTTCTCTCTGCTGCCGCACGGCAAGTGATACCGGAGCGCCAAGTCTAGGTCCAAGAGGCTTCTAAACAGCTTCTACCCCCAAGTCATAAGACTCCTGAACAGCTAATCAAATGGCCACCCAGAGTATTTGCATTGCCCCCCCAAGCTGCTGCTACCTCTGTTATTATTTATGCATAGCCACTTAAATAACTACCTACATGTACACAATTACCTCAATTACCTCAACACCGGTAACCAAGCAAAATGACAATTGACTCTGTACAGTTACCCCCTGTATATAGCCCCACTACTGTTATTTACTGTTGCTCTTTAATTATTTGTTATTATTATTTCTTAGTTTTTTGTTGTTGGTATTTTCTTAGGGCTTGTAAGTAAGCATTTCACTGTAAGGTCTACACCTGTTGTATTCAGCGCATGTGTCAAAAACAATTTGATTTGATTTGTGGTAGTAGCAGCAGTAGTAGTAGTAGTAGCAGTAGTAGTAGTAGTAGTAGCAGTAGTAGTAGTAGTAGTAGTAGTAGTAGTAGTAGTAGTAGTAGCAGCAGTAGCAGTAGCAGTAATAGTAATAGTAGTAGCAGCAGTAGTAGTAGCAGTTGTAGTAGTAGTATCAGTTGAAGCTCACCCCAGTAGCAGCCACACTACAATACTTTGATCTGTGAAGAGTCTGAATTCTCTTGGCTCGTCTTAGAGGCTATTGAAATGATTTCAGAGCTGCCATTGGTTTTGACGGTACAGTGCCAAAGGTAGCGGCCCCCCGCGGATAAGGAGAGATAAAAGAAACCAAACAAGAGACATCACAGCAGGAACATTAGAATAGTTAGGCATAAGCAGCCCAAACACAGTCCTTTAAGGAATAGACGTCTTCCATTTTCTCCTTTAAAAAATTAACAGGGAGGAATTGGGACCCTGGTACGCTAGCTCTATCACTCAACAAAGGCGACTGAAGAATCACTTATGTCAAACTTTGACAATGACAGAATTGGAGCAGAGTTT
The DNA here is from genome assembly GCA_030435695.1 of Brachymystax lenok tsinlingensis. Classification (NCBI taxonomy): domain Eukaryota; kingdom Metazoa; phylum Chordata; class Actinopteri; order Salmoniformes; family Salmonidae; genus Brachymystax; species Brachymystax lenok. The sequence continues at coordinate 29,293,234 of CM059783.1, forward strand.
TTGCAGCTCTCTGTACCCCACAGGGAACCAGACACACAACTCTGGAAAGAAAGTTTACTTTCCTTGTCGTGTGAAATTAAACTAATTTGCATTAACGGAGAGAAATAGGGAGAAGGAGGTCTACATCTTCAACAATAGGACATCGCCAGGAGGGGCGGGAAGAGACGCTGAGTTTCTTTGAAGAGGAATCATGGTGCACTTCAATAGTGTTCTCTGTTGTTTTGGTAACCACCCCTTGTTGTTTTGGTAACCACCCCTTGTTGTCTTGGTAACCACCCCTTGTTGTTTTGGTAACCACCCCTTCTTGTCTTGGTAACCACCCCTTGTTGTTTTGGTAACCACCCCTTGTTGTCTTGGTAACCACCCCTTGTTGTTTTGGTAACCACCCCTTGTTGTCTTGGTAACCACCCCTTGTTGTTTTGGTAACCACCCCTTGTTGTCTTGGTAACCACCCCTTGTTGTTTTGGTAACCACCCCTTGTTGTCTTGGTAACCACCCCTTGTTGTCTTGGTAACCACCCCTTGTTGTTTTGGTAACCACCCCTTGTTGTTTTGGTAACCACCCCTCGTTGTTTTGGTAACCACCCCTTGTTGTCTTGGTAACCACCCCTTGTTGTTTTGGTAACCACCCCTTGTTGTTTTGGTAACCACCCCTTGTTGTCTTGGTAACCCCCCCTTGCCTACCATGTTCTAAAGAGTCATAGATACACAGGAAGATCAAGATGGAGGACAGGGAATGCAGGTAGCCTAGCGGTTAGAGCATTGGGCTGGTAACTGAAAGGTCACTGATTTGAATACCCGAGCTGACGAGGAAAAAATGATGTCGATGTGTCCTTGAGCAAGGCACTTATCCCTAATTTACTCTAGGGCTGCTGTAATACTTCATCTGACCCTGTAAAACAACACATTACACTGCACCTATTATACTACTCTGGCTGACCCTGTAAAACAACACATTACACTGCACCTATCATACTACTATGGCTGACACTGTAAAACAACACATTTCACTGCGCCTGTCTAGTGTATTTGACAATATATGTACACTACCGGTCAAAAGTTTTAGTACACCTACTCATTCAAGGGTTTTTCTTTATTTTTACTATTTTTACATTGTAGAATAATAGTGAAGACATCAAAACTATGAAATAACACATGGTTACTACATGAATCATGTAGTAACCAAAAATGTGTTAAACAAATCAAAATATATGTTATATTTGAGATTCTTCAAAGAGCCACCCTGCGCCTTGATGACAGCTTTGCACACTCTTGGCATCCTCTCAATCAGCTTCACCTGGAATGCCTTTCCAACAGTCTTGAAGGAGTTCCCACATATGCTGAGCACTTGTTGGCTGCTTTTCCACTCTGCGGTCCTACTCATCCCAAACCATCTCAATTGGGTTGAGGTCGGGGGATTGTGGAGGCCAGGTCATCTGATGCAGCACTCTATCACTCTCCTTCTTGGTAAAATAGCCCTTACACAGCCTGGAGGTGTATTGGGTCATTGTCCTGTTGAAAAACAAATGATGGGATGTCGTATTACTGCAGAATGCTGTGGTAGCCATGCTGGTTACGTGTGCCTTGAATTCTAAATCAATCACAGACAGTATCACCAGCAAAGCACCCCCACACCATAACACCTCCTCCTCCATGCTTCACGGTGGGAACCACACATGCAGAGATCATCTGTTCACCTACTCTGCGTCTCACAAAGACACGTCGGTTGGAACCAAAAATCTCCAATTTGGACTCCAGACCAAAGGACACATTTCCACCAGTCGAATGTCATTGCTCGTGTTTTTTGGCCCATGCAAGTCTCTTCTTATTGGTCCTTTAGTAGTGGTTTCTTTGCAGCAATTCAACCATGAAGGCCTGATTCACGCAGTCCCCTCTGAACAGTTGATGTTGAGATGTGTCTGTTACTTGAACTCTGTGAAGCATTTATTTGGGCTGCAATTTCTGAGGCTGGTAACTCTAATGAACTTATCCTCTGCAGCAAAGGTAACTCTGGGCCTTCCTTTCCTGTGGCGGTCCTCATGAGAGCCGGTTTCATCATAGAGCTTGATCGTTTTTAGCAACTGCACTTGAAGAAACATTAAAAGTTCTTGATATTTTACGTATTGACTGACCTTCATGTCTTAAAGTAGTGATGGACTGTAATTTCTCTTTGCTTATTTGAGCTGTTCTTGCCATAATATGGATTCGGTCTTTTACCAAATAGGGACATCTTCTGTATACCACCCCTACCTTGTCACAACACAACTGATTGGCTCAAACGCATTAAGAAGGAAAACAAATCCACAAATTAACTTTTAAGAAGGCACACCTGTTAATTGAAATGCATTCCAGGTGACTATCTCATGAAGCTGGTTGAGAGAATTCCAAGAGTGTGCAAAGCTGTCATCAAGGCAAATGGTGGCTATTTGAAGAATCTCAAACATAAAATATATTTTGATTTTTTTTAAACACTTTTTTAGTTACTACATGATTCCAAATGTGTTATTTCATAGTTTTGATGTCTTCACTATTATTCTACAATATAGAAAAGTAAAAATAAAGAAAGACCCTTGAATGAGTAGTTGTTCTAAAACTTTTGACCGGTAGTGTGACCGAAGAGTGTTGAAGTTTCTCTATGTTGCTTACTGTGACCATCAGTGATGCCTTGCTGTCCCATTTTTACTTTTCCCAATACTCCATCATGTAAATGTAGCTTACTGTAATTCCATCATGTACATGTAGCTTACTGTATTCCATCATGTACATGTAGCTTACTGTAATTCCATCATGTACATGTAGCTTACTGTATTCCATCATGTACATGTAGCTTACTGTATTCCATCATGTACATGTAGCTTACTGTATTCCATCATGTAAATGTAGCTGACTGTATTCCATCATGTACATGTAGCTGACTGTATTCCATCATGTACATGTAGCTTACTGTATTCCATCATGTAAATGTAGCTGACTGTATTCCATCATGTAAATGTAGCTTACTGTAATTCCATCATGTACATTCAGCTTACTGTAATTACATCATGTAAATGTAGCTTACTGTATTCCATCATGTACATTCAGCTTACTGTAATTACATCATGTAAATGTAGCCTACCGTAATTCCATCATGTAAATGTAGCTGACTGTAATCCATCATGTACATGTAGCTGACTGTATTCCATCATGTAAATGTAGCTTACTGTATTCCATCATGTAAATGTAGCTTACTGTATTCCATCATGTAAATGTAGTTTACTGTAATTCCATCATGTAAATGTAGCTTACTGTATTCCATCATGTAAATGTACTTACTGTATTCCATTAGGAATGTGTTGCTTACTGTATTCCATCATATAAATGTAGCTTACTGTATTCTGTCATGTACATGTAGCTTACTGTATTCCATCATGTAAATGTACTTACTGTATTCCATTAGGAATGTGTTGCTTACTGTATTCCATCATATAAATGTAGCTTACTGTATTCTGTCATGTACATGTAGCTTACTGTAATCCATCATGTACATGTAGCTTACTGTAATCCATCATGTACATGTATCTTACTGTATTCCATCATGTAAATGTAGCTTACTGTAATTCCATCATGTAAATGTAGCTACTGTAATCCATCATGTACATGTAGCTTACTGTATTCCATCATGTACATGGAGCTTACTGTATTCCATCATGTACATGTATCTTACTGTAATCCATCATGTACATGTAGCTTACTGTATTCCATTAGGAACATGTAGCTGACTGTAATCCATCATGTACATGTAGCTGACTGTATTCCATCATGTACATGTAGCTTACTGTAATCCATCATGTACATGTAGCTTACTGTATTTTATCTTAATAAGGCTGCCTGGTGAACCCACCTAATACCCAACTAACACACTGTTCAACTTCACTCATCAACGACACCAGTGGTGAACGGTGAAAATATGTGAACTCTATTTGTAAATGAATTACCTTTGAACGGAATAATGTTTTAAATAAAGAGGGGAGAAAGAAATCAATGAGAAAGAAATGAAAGAAAGAAATCAATGAGGCCTGTGTATTTGTTCTGCTTTTTATTAGTCTGAGCAGCGAAATCACAAAAACATTTCACATGCTGCGAAGCCTCTAGTGCTCTTCTACTGACCTCCACAAAGATATCCCCCTGCATCACACAGATATCACCCTGCATCACACAGATAACCCCCTGCATCACATAGATATACCCCTGCATCACACAGATATCCCCTGGCATCACACAGATATCCCCCTGCATCACACAGATAACCCCTGCATCACACAGATATCCACCTGCATCACACAGATATCCCCCTGCATCACACAGATATCCCCCTGCATCACACAGATATCCCCCTGCATCACACAGATATCCCCCTGCATCACACAGATATCTCCCTGCATCACACAGATATCTCCCTGCATCACACAGATATCCCCCTTACATCACACAGATATCCCCCTGCATCACACAGATATCCCCCTGCATCACACAGATATCTCCCTGCATCACACAGATATCCCCTGCATCACACAGATATCCCCCTGCATCACACAGATATCCCCCTGCATCACATAGATATACCCCTGCATCACACAGATATCCCCCTGCATCACACAGATATCCCCCTGCATCACACAGATATCTCCCTGCATCACACAGATATCCCCCTGCATCACACAGATATACCCCTGCATCACACAGATATCCCCCTTACATCACACAGATAGCCCCCTGCATCACACAGATATCCCCCGGCATCACACAGATATCCCCCTGCATCACACAGATAGCCCCCTGCATCACACAGATATCTCCCTGCATCACACAGATATCTCCCTGCATCACACAGATATATCCCTGCATCACACAGATATCCCCCTGCATCACACAGATATCCCCCTGCATCACATAGATATACCCCTGCATCACACACATATCTCCCGGCATCACACAGATATCCCCCTGCATCACACAGATATCCCCCTGCATCACACAGATATCTCCCTGCATCACACAGATATCCCCCTGCATCACACAGATATCCCCCTGCATCACACAGATATCCCCCTGCATCACACAGATATCCCCCTGCATCACACAGATATCTCCCTGCATCACACAGATATCTCCCTGCATCACACAGATATCCCCCTGCATCACACAGATATACCCCCTGCATCACACAGATATCCTCCTTACATCACACAGATAGCCCCCTGCATCACACAGATATCCCCCGGCATCACACAGATATCCCCCTGCATCACACAGATAGCCCCCTGCATCACACAGATATCCCCCTGCATCACACAGATATCTCCCTGCATCACACAGATATCCCCCTGCATCACACAGATATCCCCCGGCATCACACAGATATCCCCCTGCACCACACAGATATCCCCTGCATCACACAGATATCCCCCGGCATCACACAGATATCCCCCTGCACCACACAGATATCCCCCTGCATCACACAGATATCCCCCTGCATCACACAGATATCCCCCTGCATCACACAGCCAGAGAGATCAATCTAAAGGATGAGAGGAGGCCACCAGGCCATTGATTGATTCATCAGAGATAATGTTATTTTTATCTGCGGGGCTGCCCTATTAACCAGGCCAGAAAAGCAAGAGAGAGAGAGAGAGAGAGAGAGAGAGAGAGAGAGAGAGAGAGAGAGAGAGAGAGAGAGAGAGAGAGAGAGAGAGAGAGAGAGAGAGAGAGATGTTTTATTTACTCGGTCCTGGTCGTTCTGTTATTCCCTCGTCGTATTCCGCTGAACACTTCAAAGACTCTCTGTCACAATTCTGTCATCGCCTTGATTCATAAAGAAAACTTTTATTTTGTTGTTATATTCCCAATAGATGTAATCACACTAGCTGGAATGTGTTTAATCGTTACCAGTTTGCTCTTTCCTAATACATCTCTGGAGCGTTTCTCTCCTCTTTGTTCTGTTTTCACGGCTGTCTTGAGAATCCTCTTTTCATTGGGCCCCATTTCTTCAACTCCACTGCTCCGAACACATGGAAACTTTATTGTTGAATGTTCAATATAATTTTCTCCCGTCACCTCTGAAAGCTGATTTTCTCCCAACGGGAGAGTGTTGATTTTCCAACAGAACATAAATGAACAGCCGAACAGCAGTAGATTGTCTTGTTGTTGCATTCAGTCTTTATTGAACCCCCGGTTCCACAATGGACCCAATTTAACTCTGAGCAACCGAGGGGCGTCGGGTAAGTAAAACCGTCACACACACACACACACACACACACACACACACACACACACACACACACACACACACACACACACACACACACACACACACACACACACACACACACACACACACACAGTAGGTCTAACCAGAGGCTTAAGGCCAATCCAGGTCTTAATCAGCCTCCCTGGCGTTCTACCCAGCATGCACCTGGTTCCACAACATAACAAGCCAATCAGCATCACACATAATGCAGCGCATGCTTTTGGTGGGAGATGAGGGAGTAGGGGGGGGCTGCTGGAATCAAAGCAGCTTGATACTTGATCATGAATTCAAGGTAGTTCATGTGCAATAGACTGCACCAACCAAGTCCTTTTTATTTTCAATGTTCCTATAGTGGGAACATGCCTCTCTCTCTCTCTCTCTCTCTCTCTCTCTCTCTCTCTCTCTCTCTCTCTCTCTCACGACTAGTTCTGCCTCAAAGAAACATCATGGTTTTTCTAGCTGCAGTCTTGCAATTTCCAGCGTCTCTGTTTGTGCGACGATCTCCCGAAGTTCGCAAAATCAGGTGTTCTTGACACGTAAAGACTCGCGCGCCCTCTCCCGCGTCCGTCCGTTTATTCCCTCAAAACTTTCAGTCTTGAAAGCAGCTACTGCTGCTTATAATGTCTGAAGAGAATGCACTGCGGCTCCACCTTTATTCATTTGAGCTTCCCCTCTCTCCCTCCCTCCCTCCCTCCCCGCCCTTGAGTTTTTCCCCAATGTCAGCACTCGCATTCAAAAGCCTCTGAACACTTCCAATCGAGATGTGAGGAACTCCTTTGAGATTTTCCCATTGCAAAGAACTACTCCACCCGGTGCTCTTTGACAGATTCGTCCAGTGTTTTATTACCAGGCCATGTATCACACCTCACCTCCGTCTCTCCATCCCCTCCTTCCCACTTTCTTATCTTATTGACACATTCAATGCATAGGAGAGGACTATACAGTTCATTCGGAAAGTATTCAGACCCCTTTGACATTTTCCACATTTTGTTACTGTACGTTACAGCCTTATTCTAAAATTGATTAAATAAAAACATTTTCCTCATCAATCTACACACAATAGCTCATAATGATGCAGCAAATTTAGCAAATTTATAAACAAAATGTACTACACTACAACTTGATTGGAGTCCACCTGTGGTAAATTCAATTGATTGGACATGATTTGGAAAGGCACATACCTGTCTATATAAGGTCCCACAGTTGACAGTGCATATCAGAGCAATAACCAAGCCATGAGGTCCAACGAAGTGTCCGTAGAGCTCTGAGACAGGACTGTGTCGAGGCACAGATCTGGGGAAGGGTACCAAAAAATGGCTGCATTATTGATGGTCCTCAAACAACACAGTGGCCTCCATCATTCTTAAATGGAAGAAGTTTGGAACCACCAAGACTCTTCCTAGAGCTGGCCGCCCGGCCTAACTGAGCAATCTGTGGAGGAAGGCCTTGATAAATGAGGTGACCAAGAACCAGATGGTCATTCTGACAGAGCTCCAGAGTTCCTCTGTGGAGATGGGAGAACCTTCCAGAAGGACAACCATTTCTACAGCACTCCACCAATCAGGCCTTTATGGTAGAGGAAGCCACTCCTCAGTAAAAGGCTCATGATAGACCGCTTGGAGTTTGCCAAAAGGCACCTAAAGACTCTCAGACCATGAGAAACAAGATTCTCTGGTCTGATGAAACCAAGATTGAACTCAAGACTCAACAAGACTCAACAAGCCCCATTTCCCACCGCGTGACTAACAGACAGTATCATGACATAACTTCCTTGTTATTCTATAAACTGAACCGGCTGGACCAATGGGGGGGAGTGAGTGAGTGAGTGAGAGAGAGAGAGAGAGAGAGAGAGACAGAGAGAGAGAGAGAGAGAGAGAGAGAGAGAGAGAGAGAGAGAGAGAGAGAGAGAGAGAGAGAGAGAGAGAGACAGAGACAGAGACAGAGACAGAGACAGAGACAGAGAGAGAGAGAGAGAGAGAGAGAGAGGCTGAAGGGATAGAAAATAAAAGAGAGAGACTTAAACTCTTTAACATCATCCTCAGCTCTGGCATCTCCCCCAATATTTGGAATCAATGACTGATCACCCCAATCCTCTAAATTATCATTAACAGCAGACTCGTACATTTCGTCAGCGAAACAAATGTCAAATTAGTTTTTTACCATATTACCATACGACAGACCACGTATTCACCTTGCACACCCTAATTGACAAACAAACGAAAACAAAGGCCAATTAGGCCGATACCCGCTAATTATCCAAATCCAGAAAAGAGCTGTTAAATTCTACAACCACCTGAAAGGAAGTGACTCCCAAACCTTCCATAATAAGGCCATCCCCTACAGAGAGATGAACCTGGAGAAGATTCCCCTACGCAAGTTGGTCCTGGGGCTCTGTTCACAAACAGACCCCACAGAGCCCCAGGACAGAAACACAATTAGACCCAACCAAATCATGAGAAAAGAAAAAGATCATTACTTGACACATTGGAAAGAATTGCCAAAAAAACTGCTGGTCCCAAACAGAGAGTACACATTGGCAGAATACATCTTTTACTATGTGAGCATAGCCTTGCTATTGAGAAAGGCCGCCGTAGGCAGACCTGGCTCTCAAGAGAGACAGGCTATGTGCACACTGCCCACAAAATGAGGTGAAAACTGAGCTGCACTTCCTAACCTCCTGCCAAATGTATGACCATATTAGAGACACATATTTCCCTCAGATTACACAGACCCACAGAATTAGAAAACAAATCCAATTTTGATAAAGCCACATATCTATTGGATGAAATACCACAGTGTGCCGTCACGGCAGCAAGATGTGTGACCCGTTGCCACAGGAAAAGGGAAACCAGTGAGGAACAAACACCATTGTAAACACAACCCATATTTATGTTTATTTCTTTTCCCTTTTGTACTATTTGCACATCATTACAACACTGTATATGAACATAATATTACATTTGAAATGTCTTTATTGTTTTGTAACTTTTGTGAGTGTGATGTTTACTGTTCATTTCACTTTTGTTTATTATCTATTTCACTTACTTTGGCAGTGTAAACATATGTTTCCCATGCCGATAAAGCCCCTTAAATTAAAATTGAATTGAAATTGAGAGAGGGATTGAGAATAAAAGAGAGAGATGGGAGGATGATGACATCCCTAATCACTTAGAGCTGGACGCAGATGGACGACGTGAGCAATTTAAATTCTCCCTTCGTGTCCTGGCATCCGTCTTCAACCTTTTTCTAAGAGGCCTATCCGCAACGACCGAGCCGGGGCCGAGGGAAGTGAGTTCAGTCGTATCAATACAACTTCCTCTCTCTGGGCATTACAGGTGCATTTTTAATTCTAGCCGTTTTCTACAGCCGTTGATGGGGCAGCGGTGAGTAACACAAGGACCATCAGAACGCTGGCAGCAGAGCAGAGATGTTGGGAGGCTCAGATGATTGAGCAATTCTGTCTCTTCATTGCGTTAAAATGTCTTACTACAGGTCGCTCTGTTTGTCCAGTGTTGTCTCCATACCTGTGTCCAGAGGAACTCACTACCTAATAAACGGATTGTTTGGAAATGGTATGTTTTTTTAATGCATTGCTGCTGACAAATCAAGATATTTGTACCTGTGTCCAACAGGCGGCAGTACTCACAGACAACCCACCTACAACTACAGCACAGACAGTAGGCTGGCCTCATCACAAATAGATAGTCAATTACTGTATGTTCTTCTCCTGAACAGCAGTGTGAGCACGTTCAGTTCAACACCCACATATTGCTATAGCACAGACAACAGACAACCTTTATCAGAAATTGATTGTCAACTCTTGTTTCTTTTCTGAGTTTGTACATTCCCAGTTCCAGTCCAACGCTGCACAGACAGCTGTCCCTAGTACTGATTGGATGTAGACTCTAGCATAGCCGTGGGAAGTATGGATGCAGAGGGTGCTGCAGCACCATCTGAAAAATATGAATAAAAATAATAATATAGAACAAAAAAACAACAACAACATATTCACCGGGCCTTTGCTAGTCATGTATTAGTGGACCGATATAGCAGTCTGTAGCCAGGCAACAACAAAATCAGCATCACCGCCGCTCGAGAGGACTGCATGTGAACAGTGTTGGAAAAATGAGATTCTGAGAAGGTCCAGGGGGACGAAGCTCTGTTCGTGGTCACCTCAACCAGTTAACCGTCCTTTGGACTGATTAGATCTAGACGCTAGGGGACGCGGTTAAGAGGAACGGAGGAGCAGAGGACCGTGAACAGGGCTTTGACCCACCCTGGACCTTCAGAGCATCTAGTTTTCAAACACACTCTGGCCTTCAACCCGGACTTTGCTTTTTTAAAATTATGTCAGATGAACTCTACAACAAGAAGAATATACTTTACACAGTGGCCGTGTCCAAATACCCATACTAGCGTACTACATACTTAAACTGCATACTACAGTTGAAGTCGGAAGTTTACATACACCTTAGTCAAATTAATTTAAACTCAGTTATTCACAATTCCTGACTTTTAATCCTAGTAAAAATTCACTGTCTCACTGTCAGTTAGGATCACCACTTTATTGTAAGAAAGGGAAATGTCAGAATAATATTAGAGAGAATGATTTATTTCAGCTTTTATTTCTTTCATCACATTCCCAGTGGGGTCAGAAGTTTACATACACTCAATTAGTATTTGGTAGCATTGCCTTTAAATTGTTTAACTTGGGTCAACCGTTTCAGGTAGCCTTCCACAAGCTTCCCTCAATAAGTTGGGTGAATTATTTTTTCTGAGGTCTTAGCTGATTTCTTTTGATATTCCCATGATGTCGAGCAAAGAGGCACTGAGTTTGAAGGTAGGCCTTGAAATACATCCACAGGTACACCTCCAATTGACTCAAATTATGTCAATTAGCCTAGTAGATGTCCTAACCGACTTGCCAAAACTATAGTTTGTTAACAAGAAATTTGTGGAGTGGTTGAAAAGCGAGTTTTAATGACTCCCAACCTAAGTGTATGTAAACTTCCGACTTCAACTGTATATACATTCGATCATGTAGCCTAGTACACGCACCAAAACATTTCAAATGTTCAAATCAAAAGGCTGTGGACAGAAAATCATGGACAGTCGGGTGCATCGCAAATTCAGAAATGCTGGACAGCAACATTTAGTTTATCTAGGCAGGTCAGTTAAGAACAAATTCTTATTTTCAACAAAGGCCTAGGAACAGTGGGTTAACTGTCTTGTTCAGGGGCAGAACCACAGATTTTTACCTTGTTAGCTCTGGGATTTGATCTTGCAACCTTTGCTGTTACTAATCCAACGCTCTAAACACTAGGCTACTTGCCGCCCCAACATAATTAACTAAAGCACTGATCATTGGGAACGAGATCAGACTGTCTGCTAAGGTTTGATTCATCAATAAAATCATTCAATAGGTAGCTTATCCTACAGAACTAAAACCAATCCACACGTTCAAATCAAAAGGCCTGATTAATATGACGTCAGTAACGCAGCCACATCCCCAGTCCCAGGTGTCGAACACGTTCAGAAAATAAAAAAGATGGTTTAGTACTTCGTTTAAAATCTCTGATGAAGGCAAAAGAGAACAATAAAACACTTTTTTAGTGAGAAAACACAAATCGATTTTGGGTGAAAAAAAAACCAAAAACGTTCTGTTATCAAACATGTAGTCTACAAGGTAATACCTTGGTCTTTTTAAGGAGAACTGAAGTGACAGTCTACGATGTAATACCTTGTTCTTTTTAAGGAGAATTGAAGTGACAGTCTACGATGTAATACCTTGGTCTTTTTAAGGAGAACTGAAGTGACAGCCTACGATGTAATACCTTGGTCTTTTCAAGGAGAACTGAAGTGACAGCCTACGATGTAATACCTTGGTCTTTTTAAGGAGAACTGAAGTGACAGCCTACGATGTAATACCTTGGTCTTTTTAAGGAGAACTGAAGTGACAGCCTACGATGTAATACCTTGGTCTTTTCAAGGAGAACTGAAGTGACAGCCTACGATGTAATACCTTGGTCTTTTTAAGGAGAACTGAAGTGACAGCCTACGATGTAATACCTTGGTCTTTTAAGGAGAACTGAAGTGACAGCCTACGATGTAATACCTTGGTCTTTTAAGGAGAACTGAAGTGACACCCTACGATGTAATACCTTGGTCTTTTTAAGGAGAACTGAAGTGACAGCCTACGATGTAATACCTTGGTCTTTTTAAGGAGAACTGAAGTGACAGCCTACGATGTAATACCTTGGTCTTTTTAAGGAGAACTGAAGTGACAGCCTACGATGTAATACCTTGGTCTTTTTAAGGAGAACTGAAGTGACAGCCTACGATGTAATACCTTGGTCTTTTTAAGGAGAACTGAAGTGACACCCTACGATGTAATACCTTGGTCTTTTTAAGGAGAACTGAAGTGACAGCCTACGATGTAATACCTTGGTCTTTTTAAGGAGAACTGAAGTGACAGCCTACGATGTAATACCTTGGTCTTTTAAGGAGAACTGAAGTGACAGCCTACGATGTAATACCTTGGTCTTTTAAGGAGAACTGAAGTGACAGCCTACGATGTAATACCTTGGTCTTTTTAAGGAGAACTGAAGTGACAGCCTACGATGTAATACCTTGGTCTTTTTAAGGAGAACTGAAGTGACAGCCTACGATGTAATACCTTGGTCTTTTTAAGGAGAACTGAAGTGACAGCCTACGATGTAATACCTTGGTCTTTTTAAGGAGAACTGAAGTGACAGCCTACGATGTAATACCTTGGTCTTTTTAAGGAGAACTGAAGTGACAGCCTACGATGTAATACCTTGGTCTTTTTAAGGAGAACTGAAGTGACAGCCTACGATGTAATACCTTGGTCTTTTTAAGGAGAACTGAAGTGACTTAGCCTACGATGTAATACCTTGGTCTTTTTAAGGAGAACTGAAGTGACTTAGCCTACGATGTAATACCTGGGTCTTTTTAAGGAGAACAGCATACGATTAAAACAGTACTATTAAAACAGTGAATTATTAAAACAGTGTACTATTAAAACAGTGTACTACAAAAACAGACTACTATTAAAACAGCGTACTATTAAAACAGGGTACTATTAAAACAGGGTACTATTAAAACAGAGTACTATTAAAACAGGGTACTATTAAAACAGGGTACTATTAAAACAGGGTACTATTAAAACAGAGTACTATTTAGGACGTAAGAATGGCTATTTGGACATGGACACATTTATTTATTGTTTTTTAGCTCTGAACTCATCACCTGTAAACAACTCCCTATATACACCTGGTTTGGCTGCATCAACTCATCACCTGTAAACAACTCCCTATATACACCTGGTTTGGTTACATCATCAACTCATCACCTGTAAACAACTCCCTATATACAACTGGTTTGGTTACATCATCAACTCATCACCTGTAAACAACTCCCTATATACACCTGGTTTGGCTGCATCATCAACTCATCACCTGTAAACAACTCCCTATATACACCTGGTTTGGTTACATCATCAACTCATCACCTGTAAACAACTCCCTATATACACCTGGTTTGGTTGCATCATCAACTCATCACCTGTAAACAACTCCCTATATACACCTGGTTTGGCTGCATCATCAACTCATCACCTGTAAACAACTCCTTATATATAACTGTGCAAAAGTTCAACATAGGTAGCACTAATAGGCTTCTTCTTCTTCTGTGGTTTTTGAGGGTGCAGTCGGTGCTGTAGGATCCAGTGTGATTGGTGGAGACAAAGCTCTGGAGCTGTTAGCCTAATGAGCAGCTGTGTGGCCCTACTTCGTTAACACACACACACACACACACACACACACACACACACACCATGCGAAAAAACAGAGCAGCAGTGATCCTTAATGGGGTCCTTCATTAAGAGCCATTAGGAAGGGAAAGGGGAGGGACAGGTCCATGACTGGATCCCCTCAGGACCTGCTCTAGCAGGCTACATACTGAAGGGTCTAGGACCTGGCCTAGCAGGCTACACACTGGAGGGTCCAGGACCTGGCCTAGCAGGCTACACACTGGAGGGTCCAGGACCTGGCCTAGCAGGCTACACACTGGAGGGTCCAGGACCTGGCCTAGCAGGCTATACACTGGAGGGTCCAGGACCTGGCCTAGCAGGCTACATACTGGAGGGTCCATGACTGGAACACCTCAGGACCTGGCCTAGCAGGCTACACACTGGAGGGTCCAGGACCTGGCCTAGCAGGCTACACACTGGAGGGTCCAGGACCTGGCCTAGCAGGCTATACACTGGAGGGTCCAGGACCTGGCCTAGCAGGCTACATACTGGAGGGTCCATGACTGGAACACCTCAGGACCTGGCCTAGCAGGCTACACACTGGAGGGTCCAGGACCTGTCCTAGCAGGCTACACACTGGAGGGTCCATGAGAGAGAGAGAGAGAGAGAGAGAGAGAGAGAGAGAGAGAGAGAGAGAGAGAGAGAGAGAGAGAGAGAATTCAGTTGATATAATTCAGTCATTTTCCCCTGCTCTAACTAATCAGAACAAAATAATCAATAATCACTTAGTAGTTTTCCTTTATTCCTATGAAAGTTTGAGCCAACACACACACACACACACAGGAAATGTAGTTTCTGAAACAATTAAATTATTTGACGACGTTTCACGTCTCAAAGTCCTGAAAACTTCAAATAGTATCTGGTGTAAATACATTCTTTACCATCTATTTGTCAAATGAGATCCATTGCACATCCAGTGTACATAATTTATGTCTAAATTAATCATTCGGCTATTAATAGCTGTTCATTAGGCTTCTGGAATCACTGCACAACCAAAACCCGGATGCTGAATCCAAAGCTAGCCCTAGCAGAACTGGAATTGAGAGGTCTTGGAGATGAGATCAGACATACAGCGCAGCTCAGATCACCTTTGCTATGGGCGTGTTCAGGGAACGGTCACGGTGAGTCAGCATACACTGACTTAGTGCTCTTTGGAACCTGCCTTCCCCCAGTACGGGTCAGGGAGTGAAGATAGCTACCACCTTTGGTCTACTTGCAGGTGATAGGGTACACACACACACACACACACACACACACACACACACACACACACACACACACACACACATACATACACATTGTGTAGTTTTGAAACTGCAGTTAAAGTGCAGTAAACTGCAGTCGACTGTGGTACTTTGGACTCAGTAATTACAGAATAACTGCAGTTATACTGTAGCTGTACTGCAGTTGTACTGCACCCTAACGGCACTCACACTGGAAAATTACTGCAGTAAAAAAAACAGTGTTATTTTGGACGCAGTATTTGCAGAATACTCTAATTTCACTGCACCCTACCTACGGTTATACTACAGTGTACTGCAGTTGTACTGTACCCTACCAACAGTTATACTACAGTGTACTGCAGTTGTACTGTACCCTACCTACAGTTATACTACAGTGTACTGCAGTTGTACTGTACCCTACCAACAGTTATACTACAGTGTACTGCAGTTGTACTGTACCCTACCTACAGTTATACTACAGTGTACTGCAGTTGTACTGTACCCTACCTACAGTTATACTACAGTGTACTGCAGTTATAATGCAATCTGACTACAATCATTTTTTCGTGCGGGTATGTATATCCCATAAATATTGCTGCATAACAATAACAATGTTTACCGTTGGTGGTGGAATCTGTGTCAGTTCGAACCTGCCCTCAATTGCGCAACACCACATGTGGCCTTGGTCCAAGTGTCCCAAAAATTCAACAACGCCTCCCTTTGCAGTGTCAAACGATCTCTGGTCTGTGAAATATATACGACTTCAGATATACTTCTACTCCTGATTTACAGAGAGAAGGACTACTCCAGACTGGTAAGAATATTTTTCCACACTCATCAAAGTTGCAGGACGTGGCGCGCAGGCAGTAACAGACGTTAGCGTAGCTTCAGCAAAAACAAAGTGTTTGTTTTGGCCCTAACCCCCTCAGGCCATTTCATTATTCTGTTGAACTCTGGCTACATGTGAGGCTACTTATCTGACACATATGTGACAGTGACATTTGAACGATAAAACCCACTGCTGTAGCTGCTATGTTAGTGATAAGGGCCGCAAACTGAACACAGTAACGTGCGTAACTTGCAGTAGCCTATCATTCAAACAGATTGGGGTTTTAATGAATGTTGCTGTTGACACTGACAGACAAGACCTGCTTAGTGGTGCATTGCTTATTGATAGTGCATTGAATGGAATTTAAAGGACTCAACAATAGGCTGCTATGCTTTTTTTTTAACCTACAGTTGAAGTCGGATGTTTACATACACTTAGAAGACCGTTATTAACCTTAGAAGACCCGTTATTAACAGTAGAAGGCCGTTATTAACAGTAGAAGACCGTTATTAACAGTAGAAGACCGTTATTAACAGTAGAAGACTGTTATTAACCTTAGAAGACCGTTATTAACAGTAGAAGACCGTTATTAACAGTAGAAGACCGTTATTAACCTTAGAAGACCGTTATTAACAGTAGAAGACCGTTATTAACAGTAGAAGACCGTTATTAACCTTAGAAGACCGTTATTAACAGTAGAAGACCGTTATTAACAGTAGAAGACCGCTATTAACCTTAGAAGACCGTTATTAACAGTAGAAGACCGTTATTAACAGTAGAAGACCGTTATTAACAGTAGAAGACCCGTTATTAACAGTAGAAGACCGTTATTAACAGTAGAAGACCGTTATTAACAGTAGAAGACCGTTATTAACAGTAGAAGACCGTTATTAACCTTAGAAGACCGTTATTAACAGTAGAAGACTGTTATTAACCTTAGAAGACCGTTATTAACCTTAGAAGACCGTTATTAACAGTAGAAGACCGTTATTAACAGTAGAAGACCGTTATTAACAGTAGAAGACCGTTATTAACCTTAGAAGACTGTTATTAACAGTAGAAGACCGTTATTAACAGTAGGAGACCGTTATTAACCTTAGAAGACCGTTATTAACAGTAGAAGGCCGTTATTAACCTTAGAAGACCGATATTAACAGTAGAAGACCGTTATTAACAGTAGAAGACCGTTATTAACAGTAGAAGACCGTTATTAACAGTAAAAGACCGTTATTAACCTTAGAAGACCGTTATTAACAGTAGAAGACCGTTATTAACCTTAGAAGACCGTTATTAACCTTAGAAGACCGTTATTAACAGTAGAAGACCGTTATTAACCTTAGAAGACCGTTATTAACAGTAGAAGACCGTTATTAACCTTAGAAGACCGTTATTAACAGTAGAAGACCGTTATTAACCTTAGAAGACCGTTATTAACAGTAGAAGACCGTTATTAACAGTAGAAGACCGTTATTAACAGTAGAAGACCGTTATTAACCTTAGAAGACCGTTATTAACAGTATAAGACCGTTATTAACAGTAGAAGACCGTTATTAACAGTAGAAGACCGTTATTAACAGTAGACGACCGTTATTAACAGTAGAAGACCGTTATTAACAGTAGAAGACCGTTATTAACCTTAGAAGACCGTTATTAACAGTAGAAGACCGTTATTAACCTTAGAAGACCGTTATTAACAGTAGAAGACCGTTATTAACAGTAGAAGACCGTTATTAACCTTAGAAGACCGTTATTAACAGTAGAAGACCGTTATTAACAGTAGAAGACCGTTATTAACAGTAGAAGACCGTTATTAACCTTAGAAGACCGTTATTAACAGTAGAAGACCGTTATTAACAGTAGAAGACCGTTATTAACAGTAGAAGACCGTTATTAACCTTAGAAGACCGTTATTAACAGTAGAAGACCGTTATTAACCTTAGAAGACCGTTATTAACAGTAGAAGACCGTTATTAACAGTAGAAGACCGTTATTAACAGTAGAAGACCGTTATTAACAGTAGAAGACCGTTATTAACAGTAGAAGACCGTTATTAACCTTAGAAGACCGTTATTAACAGTAGAAGACCGTTATTAACCTTAGAAGACCGTTATTAACAGTAGAAGACCGTTATTAACCTTAGAAGACCGTTATTAACCTTAGAAGACCGTTATTAACAGTAGAAGGCCGTTATTAACAGTAGAAGACCGTTATTAACAGTAGAAGACCGTTATTAACAGTAGAAGACCGTTATTAACAGTAGAAGACCGTTATTAACAGTAGAAGACCGTTATTAACAGTCGAATTGGTTCATTATTTACATGATTGCTACATTTCCAGTTTAAAGTTAGCTTGAGTGAACTAAGGACTGTTGGAGTCAGTAGGCCTACATGGTGAAACATAACAGCAGCTGTGCTTATAGATGCTAGCCTCTACACCAGTCAGACTACAGATACTATCATATTCATTGCTATATGTCAGTATTTGAATCAGACTTTGTAGTGTGTCTGGGCCCAGCATGTTGGTAGTTTCCATGGAATTTAAAGTGTCTTCAGTATGCATGATGACTTCTGTAAATATTGGTACGCACCATTCAGGCTGTCTTTATACAGAGCAAAAAGCCCAGTGCTGTTTACTGTGTCTCTTGTTGGTCATGCAGAGTGAAACCAAGATGAAGGAAATGTCATCCGTGATAGACAGCGAGGTGTTCCTGGCCTTCTCTACCTATGCCACTATCGTCGTCCTCAAGATGATGTTGATGTCTCCTATGACTGGATACTTCAGATTCACGAGAAAGGTACAGGAATGTGGTCTCTCCCTCCACAGTGTATGTAGCCTGTAATTGAACTCTATGATGTAAAAGTGTCTCTCCCTCCACAGTGTTTTGCCAACATGGAAGACACAGGGATGGCTAAGACTCCAGAGGACAAGAAGAGGATGCTGAGAATTGACCCGGATGTGGAACGTGTGAGAAGGTAGGCCCACCCTTATAGAGGCCCCCCTAGACTTATAGGAGCCCCCCTAGACTTAATTATATATTTAATAATTTACCTTGACATATACTGTACATTTTTAAACCGCACTATGAATTTTATCCCAATAGCCTGAAGGGGGAAACTACAGAAATTCAGCCATGGCAACATATACATTTTGACAATAGAATATTCTGTGGGGTAAAGCAACTGGGAAGTTGTTCCATCTAGTGAGGTCGGATTGAATTGATTTTGAGCGTTGTGTTAAAGTTTCTGCCAATGGTTTTATCTAAAGAAGGCAATACATCTATACCCAAATATTTAAAATTGTAAACGATTGCGATTCCATAAGTAGAGATGGAGTCCTCCATCTGGGTCTTGGGAGGCAGTAGGGCTGATTTAGATAGATTATTTTTATAACTTGAGATGAAGCTGAATGTATCTCCATTCTTCAATGTGATTATTCCATTCTATCATATTCCAGTCATTGTTAGGACTTTGGGCAACACATTTTTCCTGACTGTGTCTCTCTCATTCCCCAGATGATCTGATCTCTCTCTCATTCCCCAGATGATCTGATCTCTCTCTCTCATTCCCCAGATGATCTGATCTCTCTCTCATTCCCCAGATGATCTGATCTCTCTCTCATTCCCCAGATGATCTGAACTCTCTCTCATTCCCCAGATGATCTGAACTCTCTCTCTCATTCCCCAGATGATCTGAACTCTCTCTCTGTCATTCCCCAGATGATCTGAACTCTCTCATTCCCCAGATGATCTGAACTCTCTCTCTCATTCCCCAGATGATCTGAACTCTCTCTCTCTCCCTCATTCCCCAGATGATCTGAACTCTCTCATTCCCCAGATGATCTGAACTCTCTCTCTCTCCCTCATTCCCCAGATGATCTGAACTCTCTCTCTCTCATTCCCCAGATGATCTGAACTCTCTCTCTCATTCCCCAGATGATCTGAACTCTCTCTCTCATTCCCCAGATGATCTGAACTCTCTCTCTCTCATTCCCCAGATGATCTGAACTCTCTCTCTCTCTCTCATTCCCCAGATGATCTGAACTCTCTCTCTCATTCCCCAGATGATCTGAACTCTCTCTCTCATTCCCCAGATGATCTGAACTCTCTCTCTCTCATTCCCCAGATGATCTGAACTCTCTCTCTCATTCCCCAGATGATCTGAACTCTCTCTCTCTCATTCCCCAGATGATCTGAACTCTCTCTCTCTCATTCCCCAGATGATCTGAACTCTCTCTCTCTCTCTCTCTCTCTCTCTCTCTCTCTCTCTCTCTCTCATTCCCCAGATGCCACCAGAACGACCTGGAGAACATCATTCCGTTCGTAGTGATTGGTCTGCTGTATACCCTGACGGGGCCAGACCTCTCCACTGCTCTGCTCCACTTCCGGGTGTTTGTTAGTTCCAGGCTCTTCCACACGGTGGCCTACGTCCTCCCCCTGCCCCAGCCCAGCAGAGGTCTAGCTTGGATGGTTGGCATGGGTGCTACCTTCTCCATGGCATACAGGGTGCTAAGCACAACCCATCTCTGAAGAGGCGATCAATCAATTAATCTGATTGATTGATTCAAAGTTTTCAGATGGCCTAAAATAGTCCTCGGGACACTACCTCTGAGGGGACACTCACACATTTATCAGACCTGGGTCAAATCAGCTACATAATGTTAAATACATTTGACAGTGCTTGATTGAACTTGGATTTTGCACTTCTGGGACTAGTCTATTGGTTCTGTTGTATCAGGCAGACTAACTTGAAGTTCCCTGCACGTTTTGTTTTTAACTCAGCACTGAATTTGATCTGTGCAAAAATAATATAATATCAGCAAAAATAATTGAGCTAAATTTAGGGCTCGATTCAGTCTATTTCACGGAAGTTCAGTGATAGAGCCAATAGACATTGAACGGCAATGTTCCCGCGGAGACTCCATTCAAGGTAAACGCTGCATATATCGGTTCATTAGGAAATTACATTTACATTTCAAGTGCGCTACAGCGCTGAACTTCGGCGATACGGGTTGAACGGAGCCCTAAACTGAAATCAAGTGTAGTTCAGTATGTGATACCGCATGTAATCTGCCTATTTTACCCACATCAAATCACCGTTTATTGGTCGCGTTACACAGATCTGCAGATGTTATCGCATGTGCTGTGAAATGATTGTGTTTCTAGGTCCGATAGTTTCAGTAATACCTAGCAATAAATACATAAAGAAATACACAACATGATCCGGTCTGTCTGGTTGTCTGACACACACCACTACAGACCGGTCTATCTGGTTGTCTGAGTGACTGCAAACACACATTTTATATCTTAGACATTTTTGTTTTGTACTGATGTGATAATCTAATGTTTATAAATGATTCAATTCGGGTTTTTGGGGGGAATTAAAGTTGAATTAAAAATGTGGGGTAATTTGTTGTTTGAGTTGAATTTAAATAGGCCTATGAAGAAGGCTACTAATACCAGAGATATTTTGATAATTGCCTAATGAATATGACCTTATTTGATTTAATTCTGTATCTATCTTTTATAACTATCATATCATCGGATCAATTTACTAGGCGACAATATCAGTAACCCTACTAATTTGGTTTACTTTGTCCATTCCATTTTCTATGCCGTTCAGTGACTGTCCTTTTTTCTGCTTTCCCCTTGTCAATAAACGAACATTCTCTATAATGCCATGCCTCATGGTATTTGTTTGTAGAACGAATATACACATAGATGTTATAGATGAAAAACGTGTTGATCAGACAATGAACGGTAGCATAGAAAAAAAGCCATTGGAGGAAATGGACGCATTTTTTTTGGTGGGGGGTGGTTGAGCCGCAGCACTTGGCGGTATTCCAACTATTCGCCTCTGGTTCGGAAACTGCATGAACAAACCGCCCACATAGACACAGTCTAGCAGGCTGGTACTTTCCCCCCGGGGCGATTCAAAGCTAAAGACGAAGTTCTGGAAAAGGTATGAAACTACTCAAATAAACTATGCGAACGCCATCAGCTGATATTATTGTAGTGCATTTTGTAGATCATTAAAATGTAACCGGTACAGTAGTTGAATTTGTGTCGTTCTTTGAAATAAAGTCGTCTATTTTAATAACGTTATGTGAGCGGGCTATGTTAAAGCGCAAACGCCGTGGCTGCACGTACAGAGCGCTTTACACCGTTTATACAATGTGCAATGGAGACATTGTGTCACAATACAATGCACGCATTTCATTTATCACAGCATGCACGGGGAAAGTATTACGTTTCTTTTTTTGGGGGGTAAATTGCATCTGTTTTTAAACTACCCCAGAAACAGTAAACACGTCACATACAGTGCAAAGATTAGAAACAAAGAGTTGGGTTTTGCAATTGAACACTTCTCTCGAAAATTCTGCAATAGCACCCCAAGAAAATATCACAAATAAGGGTTGTCGTAAATCAATTCATGTCTCCATGCATTCGGTTTATTAATGTGTTATTACCATTAGATCGATTATCAATTACGTATTTTTTATTTATTTAATGGAACATTTTTTTTAAGTTGAAATGTAAAACTCCTTTTCATATCCACTTTGAAGTTCAATCAAACCTAAAACCGTGTCATCGCTAAGTTATGTTGTCTGTTCTGTTGTCTAGCGGGACTCGACCTGAACAGACATGGCAGAGCTAACTCATATGATAGACAGCGAGGTGTTCCTGGCCTTCTCTACCTATGCCACTATCGTCGTCCTCAAGATGATGTTGATGTCTCCTATGACTGGATACTTCAGATTCACGAAAAAGGTACATAAACCTAGAGTTTGGAACGTGCATATTTATAGCTACAGACAGAAAACAACCGTAAACTGGTTTTCCCTTCATGTTACTGCAGGGGGCTAGATCAGGGTCACACAGAGTGTTTCTTGGCAGTCTGAAACAAATCTATGGTTTTGGGCTTAGAAAATGTATTACATTTTGGAGTTTGCATCCCAATATTACACTCTATCTACATCACAGAAGACTAAAATATAACAAAACTGCTTGACACAGAAACTCTGGATTTTTGTCTGTTTAAAAAAAAAAAAAAAAAATCTTTATGAATTATGAAATTACGAAACATATGAATAACATTCCACCCATGAGGCCGAAGAGGGTGCTTTTGGTCAATGACTGTAGGAAAGGGCTACTAACAACAGAAACACATCATTCCAAGTGAATTGAAATGCAATGTCATGAATGTAATAGAACAGAGGAGGTAAGAAGTGTGTTGAATCCAGGCTGTATCACATCCGACTGTGTTTGGGAGACCCGTCGGCCGGCGCACAATTGGCCCAGTGTCATCCGGGTTTGGCCGGGGGGGGTAGGCCGTCATTATAAATAAGAGTTTGTTCTTAACTGACTTAGTTAAATTAAGGATACATAAATAAATAAAATAAAAAATAATGAATGAACCTTGACCCTTCCTGGCCTAACAGAGCGGATGTGGAAATTGAACAAAATCAAAAAACATGCTTCCACCTCCCTCCAGGCATTCGCTAACCAGGAGGACACCAGTCTGGCCTCCTCTACAGAGGACAAGAAGAAGATGGTCAGGGTGGATCCTGATGTGGAGAGAGTGCGAAGGTAGCCCCGTAGAAATATAACTGAAACATATCTCTATGGTTGAGGCTGACGTACAGCTGCTGTAACTATGACTGGGAAAGAGCTGCTAGAAATCCTGCTTTTAATGGAATTCATTTAGACATTTAGTTATCCAAATCTCTCTCTCTCTCTCTCTCTCTCTCTCTCTCTCTCTCTCTCTCTCTCTCTCTCTCTCTCTCTCTCTCTCTCTCTCTCTCTCTCTCTCTCTCATTCCCCAGATGCCACCAGAACGACCTGGAGAACATCATTCCGTTCGTAGTGATTGGTCTGCTGTATACCCTGACGGGGCCAGACCTCTCCACTGCTCTGCTCCACTTCCGGGTGTTTGTTGTTTCCAGGCTCTTCCACACGGTGGCCTACGTCCTGCCCTGCCCCAGCCCAGCAGAGTTGTGGCCTTCCTCACCGGCCTGGTCACCACCAGCTCTATGGCCTATAGGGTTCTGATTACAGCACTTTATCTGTAGAGGCCTGGGGACACACCCACATAAGAACACCTACACACACACACACACACACACACACACACACACACACACACACACACACACACACACACACACACACACACACACACACACACACACACACACACACACACACACACACACGAGAGAGCAAGCGAACACACACACATGCATATGCACGAGAGCGTGCACACACACACCACTATAAGGGCCCTGTCTTTGAGGGTCTCCGTTGAATGTGCTTGAGGAAACAACTATGTTTATCATTCGAAAGTATGATGGCCACCAAAGCTGGGAGGATTCTGTTGCACTACGTATCAGACTGTTCCTTCTGTGTCTGATAGGATTATAAACATGACGTTACTGCAGTACGTATCAGACTGTTCCTTCTGTGTCTGAACTTGATGAATGATGCCATTGCAGTCCCTCTAACAGTAAACCCAGAAACAAGCCTCTGTTGAGTCTCATTCTCTATTAGAAGCAACAGGGTGTTGAGGTCAGTCAGGTCAGAAAGTGGATTTGAATTTCAGGAGTTTAATTTGGTTCTTTAATGTCCATGTTGTGGATTTTTCAGTACCTTCAGTTGGATCATTCTATTCATTTTATGAATCGACTGAACTTGAGGCAGAATTGACCCACCACCCTGTTGCATCACCTTATTCAAAAGTAGTGGATTATAGTCCCATAGGGCTCTGGTCAAAAGTAGTGGATTATAGTCCCATAGGGCTCTGGTCAAAAGTCGTGGATTATAGTCCCATAGGGCTCTGGTCAAAAGTTGTGGATTATAGTCCCATAAGGCTCTGGTCAAAAGTAGTGGATTATAGTCCCACAGGGCTCTAGTCAAAAGTTGTGGATTATAGTCCCATAAGGCTCTGGTCAAAAGTAGTGGATTATAGTCCCATAGGGCTCTGGTCAAAAGTAGTGGATTATAGTCCCATAGGCTCTGGTCAAAAGTTGTGGATTATAGTCCCATAAGGCTCTGGTCAAAAGTAGTGGATTATAGTCCCATAGGGCTCTGGTCAAAAGTAGTGGATTATAGTCCCATAGGGCTCTGGTCAAAAGTAGTGGATTATAGTCCCATAGGATTCTAGTCAAAAGTAGTGGATTATAGTCCCATAGGGCTCTGGTCAAAAGTAGTGGATTATAGTCCCATAGGGCTCTGGTCAAAAGTAGTGGATTATAGTCCCATAGGGCTCTAGTCAAAAGTAGTGGATTATAGTCCCATAGGGCTCTGGTCAAAAGTAGTGGATTATAGTCCCATAGGGCTCTGGTCAAAAGTAGTGGATTATAGTCCCATAGGATTCTAGTCAAAAGTAGTGGATTATAGTCCCATAGGCTCTGGTCAAAAGTTGTGGATTATAGTCCCATAAGGCTCTGGTCAAAAGTAGTGGATTATAGTCCCGTAGGGCTCTGGTCAAAAGTAGTGGATTATAGTCCCACAGGGCTCTGGTCAAAAGTTGTGGATTATAGTCCCATAAGGCTCTGGTCAAAAGTAGTGGATTATAGTCCCATAGGGCTCTGGTCAAAAGTAGTGGATTATAGTCCCATAGGCTCTGGTCAAAAGTTGTGGATTATAGTCCCATAAGGCTCTGGTCAAAAGTAGTGGATTATAGTCCCATAGGGCTCTGGTCAAAAGTAGTGGATTATAGTCCCATAGGGCTCTAGTCAAAAGTAGTGGATTATAGTCCCATAGGGCTCTGGTCAAAAGTAGTGGATTATAGTCCCATAGGGCTCTGGTCAAAAGTAGTGGATTATAGTCCCATTGGATTCTAGTCAAAAGTAGTGGATTATAGTCCCATAGGGCTCTGGTCAAAAGTAGTGGATTATAGTCCCATAGGATTCTAGTCAAAAGTAGTGGATTATAGTCCCATAGGCTCTGGTCAAAAGTAGTGGATTATAGTCCCATAGGGCTCTGGTCAAAAGTAGTGGATTATAGTCCCGTAGGGCTCTGGTCAAAAGTAGTGGATTATAGTCCCACAGGGCTCTAGTCAAAAGTTGTGGATTATAGTCCCATAGGGCTCTGGTCAAAAGTAGTGGATTATAGTCCCATAGGGCTCTGGTCAAAAGTAGTGGATTATAGTCCCATAGGCTCTGGTCAAAAGTTGTGGATTATAGTCCCATAAGGCTCTGGTCAAAAGTAGTGGATTATAGTCCCATAGGGCTCTGGTCAAAAGTAGTGGATTATAGTCCCATAGGGCTCTAGTCAAAAGTAGTGGATTATAGTCCCATAGGGCTCTGGTCAAAAGTAGTGGATTATAGTCCCATAGGATTCTAGTCAAAAGTAGTGGATTATAGTCCCATAGGGCTCTGGTCAAAAGTAGTGGATTATAGTCCCATAGGGCTCTGGTCAAAAGTAGTGGATTATAGTCCCATAGGATTCTAGTCAAAAGTAGTGGATTATAGTCCCATAGGGCTCTGGTCAAAAGTAGTGGATTATAGTCCCATAGGGCTCTGGTCAAAAGTAGTGGATTATAGTCCCATAGGGCTCTGGTCAAAAGTAGTGGATTATAGTCCCATCGGGCTCTGGTCAAAAGTAGTGGATTATAGTCCCATAGGGCTCTGGTCAAAAGTAGTGGATTATAGTCCCATAGGGCTCTGGTCAAAAGTAGTGGATTATAGTCCCATAGGGCTCTGGTCAAAAGTAGTGGATTATAGTCCCATAGGGCTCTGGTCAAAAGTAGTGGATTATAGTCCCATAGGGTTCTAGTCAAAAGTAGTGGATTATAGTCCCATAGGGCTCTGGCCAAAAGTAGTGGATTATAGTTCCTTAGGGCTCTGGTCAAAAGTAGTGGATTATAGTCCCATAGGGCTCTGGTCAAAAGTAGTGGATTATAGTCCCATAGGGCTCTGGTCAAAAGTAGTGGATTATAGTCCCACAGGGCTCTGGTCAAAAGTAGTGGATTATAGTCCCATAGGGCTCTGGTCAGAAGTAGTGGATTATAGTCCCATAGGGCTCTGGTCAAAAGTAGTGGATTATAGTTCCTTAGGGCTCTGGTCAAAAGTAGTGGATTATAGTCCCATAGGATTCTAGTCAAAAGTAGTGGATTATAGTCCCATAGGGCTCTGGTCAAAAGTAGTGGATTATAGTCCCATAGGGCTCTGGTCAAAAGTAGTGGATTATAGTCCCATAGGGCTCTAGTCAAAAGTAGTGGATTATAGTCCCATAGGGCTCTGGTCAAAAGTAGTGGATTATAGTCCCATAGGGCTCTTGTCAAAAGTAGTGGATTATAGTCCCATAGGATTCTAGTCAAAAGTAGTGGATTATAGTCCCATAGGGCTCTGGTCAAAAGTAGTGGATTATAGTCCCATAGGATTCTAGTCAAAAGTAGTGGATTATAGTCCCATAGGGCTCTAGTCAAAAGTAGTGGATTATAGTCCCATAGGGCTCTGGTCAAAAGTAGTGGATTATAGTCCCATAGGGCTCTGGTCAAAAGTAGTGGATTATAGTCCCATAGGATTCTAGTCAAAAGTAGTGGATTATAGTCCCATAGGATTCTAGTCAAAAGTAGTGGATTATAGTCCCATAGGGCTCTGGTCAAAAGTAGTGGATTATAGTCCCATAGGATTCTAGTCAAAAGTAGTGGATTATAGTCCCATAGGGCTCTGGTCAAAAGTAGTGGATTATAGTCCCATAGGGCTCTGGTCAAAAGTAGTGGATTATAGTCCCATAGGGCTCTGGTCAAAAGTAGTGGATTATAGTCCCATAGGGCTCTGGTCAAAAGTAGTGGATTATAGTCCCATAGGGTTCTAGTCAAAAGTAGTGGATTATAGTCCCATAGGGCTCTGGTCAAAAGTAGTGGATTATAGTTCCTTAGGGCTCTGGTCAAAAGTAGTGGATTATAGTCCCATAGGGCTCTGGTCAAAAGTAGTGGATTATAGTCCCATAGGGCTCTGGTCAAAAGTAGTGGATTATAGTCCCACAGGGCTCTGGTCAAAAGTAGTGGATTATAGTCCCATAGGGCTCTGGTCAGAAGTAGTGGATTATAGTCCCATAGGGCTCTGGTCAAAAGTAGTGGATTATAGTTCCTTAGGGCTCTGGTCAAAAGTAGTGGATTATAGTCCCATAGGATTCTAGTCAAAAGTAGTGGATTATAGTCCCATAGGGCTCTGGTCAAAAGTAGTGGATTATAGTCCCATAGGGCTCTGGTCAAAAGTAGTGGATTATAGTCCCATAGGGCTCTGGTCAATGTAGTGGATTATAGTCCCATAGGGCTCTGGTCAAAAGTAGTGGATTATAGTCCCATAGGGCTCTGGTCAAAAGTAGTGGATTATAGTCCCACAGGGCTCTGGTCAAAAGTAGTGGATTATAGTCCCATAGGGCTCTGGTCAAAAGTAGTGGATTATAGTCCCATAGGGCTCTGGTCAAAAGTAGTGGATTATAGTCCCATCGGGCTCTGGTCAAAAGTAGTGGATTATAGTCCCATCGGGCTCTGGTCAAAAGTAGTGGATTATAGTCCCACAGGGCTCTGGTCAAAAGTAGTGGATTATAGTCCCATAGGGCTCTGGTCAGAAGTAGTGCATTATAGTCCCATAGGGCTCTGGTCAAAAGTAGTGGATTATAGTCCCAGGGGGCTCTGGTCAAAAGTAGTGGATTTTAGTCCCATAGGGCTCTGGTCAAAAGTAGTGGATTATAGTCCCATAGGGCTCTGGTCAAAAGTAGTGGATTATAGTCCCATAGGGCTCTGGTCAAAAGTAGTGGATTATAGTTCCTTAGGGCTCTGGTCAAAAGTAGTGGATTATAGTCCCATAGGGCTCTGGTCAAAAGTAGTGCCTTATATAAGGAATAGGGGTTTCATTTGGGACTCATACCCTGATTACATGCCAGTATCTGAATGTAATCGTGTGTGAGATAAGTGTTTGTACTGCCAATTGTTAAATCTATAAAATATAGATTTATGAGAAATAACGAAATGACTTTCCAGAGGCCTCTAGTTGTTATAGGAAACTGGGTTGGTAGTGACGTAGAGAACTGAGCCAGCTAGTCTGAGCTAAGACAGCCTGTATGATTGTTCTAGTGGGACTTAGTTAGGATTTTATTGATGTGTACAATCGATTTCTACATTAAACACCTTGTCTTTTTTTTTTTTTTACTAACAGTTCTCTGTGTTTTGTGAGTAGTAGGATGAAATGGTCCTAAACTATTTTAGATATTCAACCCCTGAATCTCCTGTAAAATGTCTATCTTTAGTGGCTGGTTGAAGTGATATTTTAGCCTGGAATCCACACTGAAACCACTCTCCATTGAACTGTTGTTTCGTTTCAGAAGTGAAAGGAACGTGCATTCAAAGCGGATTCCAGGCTGGTAGCGTTCTACACATCAGCAGGTCTCGTTCATCCCACTAGAGGGCGCCCTTTTAAAAGTCAACCCCGAGGTTGTACTCATTACCAGTCATTTATAGACCAGGTGCAGCTCATAAAAGGGGCTCTCTCAGCCTCTCCTCCTCTCAGCCTCTCCTCCTCTCAGCCTCTCCTCCTCTCAGCCCCTCCTCCTCTCAGCCTCTCCTCCTCTCAGCCTCTTCCTCCTCTCAGCCTCTCCTCCTCTCAGCCTCTCCTCCTCTCAGCCTCTTCTCCTCTCAGCCTCCTCCTCTCAGCCTCTCCTCCTCTCAGCCTCTCCTCCTCTCAGCCCCTCCTCCTCTCAGCCTCTTCTCCTTTAAGCCTCTCCTCCTCTCAGCCTCTCCTCCTCTCATCCCCTCCTCCTCTCAGCCCCTCCTTCCTCCTCTCAGCCCCTCCTCATCTCCTCCTCTCAGCCTCTCCTTCCTCCTCCTCTCATCCTCTCCTCCTCTCAGCTTCTCCTCCTCTCAGCGTCTGAGCCTCCACACAGAAAATCAACTTCATTATCTTTGTTCCAAAACATTGTCTACCTCCAAAATGACACCCTATTCCCTATATAGTGCACTACTTTTGACCATGGCCCCTAGGGTGTATTTCAGACAGGCCCTTTGTCCTGTCTCTGTTACAGGCCCTTTGTCCTGTCTCTGTTACAGGCCCTTTGTCCTGTCTCTGCCTTAATCGACATCCGCGGTTAACTGCCTTGTTCAGGGGCAGAACGACAGATCAGCTCGGGGATTCGATCCAGAAAACCTTTTGGTTATTGGGCCAACGCTCTAACCACTAGGCTACTTGCTAATA
Source organism: Brachymystax lenok tsinlingensis (assembly GCA_030435695.1). NCBI lineage: Eukaryota > Metazoa > Chordata > Actinopteri > Salmoniformes > Salmonidae > Brachymystax > Brachymystax lenok. The sequence continues at coordinate 29,323,598 of CM059783.1, forward strand.
CGACCTACCACCTGGTAGAACAATCCATAAACGGACCTGAGATACTTTTTTAGTGAAATAACTGTGTCTGTTATTCGAGATGAAAGATTCAAAACTTTATTGCCATACCAACAGCAGTTGCTGTTGTTTGATGTAGTACAGCTCATTACAAACCGGGTCAGAAATCCACAAATAGTATTCTGAAGATGTAGTACAGCTCATTAAAAACCGGGTCAGAAATACACAAATAGTATTCTGAAGATGTAGTACAGCTCATTAAAAACCGGGTCAGAAATACACAAATAGTATTCTGAAGACACCCTCTAGTGTTATTTCCACATCACCAGTAAACCAATGACCATATGAAATGACCAGTTTAGTTGAGAACAATCACCTATCGAAGATGTAGTATAGCTCATTAAAATGTGGGTCAGAAATACACAAATACTATTCTGAAGATGTAGTATAGCTCATTAAAAACTGGTCAGAAATAAACAAATAGTATTCTGAAGATGTAGTACAGCTCATTAAAATGTGGGTCAGAAATACACAAATACTATTCTGAAGATGTAGTATAGCTCATTACAAACTGGGTCAGAAATACACAAATAGTATTATGAAGATGTAGTATAGCTCATTAAAAAACGTATTCTGAAGACACCCTCTAGTGTTATTTCCACATCACCAGTAAACCAATGACCATATGAAATGACCAGTTTAGTTGAGAACAATCACCTATCGAAGATGTAGTATAGCTCATTAAAATGTGGGTCAGAAATACACAAATACTATTCTGAAGATGTAGTATAGCTCATTAAAAACCGGGTCAGAAATAAACAAATAGTATTCTGAAGATGTAGTACAGCTCATTAAAATGTGGGTCAGAAATACACAAATACTATTCTGAAGATGTAGTATAGCTCATTACAAACTGGGTCAGAAATACACAAATAGTATTATGAAGATGTAGTATAGCTCATTAAAAAACGTATTCTGAAGACACCCTCTAGTGTTATTTCCACATCACCAGTAAACCAATGACCATATGAAATGACCAGTTTAGTTGAGAACAATCACCTATCAAGATGTAGTATAGCTCATTAAAATGTGGGTCAGAAATACACAAATACTATTCTGAAGATGTAGTATAGCTCATTAAAAACGGTCAGAAATAAACAAATAGTATTCTGAAGATGTAGTACAGCTCATTAAAATGTGGGTCAGAAATACACAAATACTATTCTGAAGATGTAGTATAGCTCATTACAAACTGGGTCAGAAATACACAAATAGTATTATGAAGATGTAGTATAGCTCATTAAAAAACATATTCTGAAGACACCCTCTAGTGTTATTTCCACATCACCAGTAAACCAATGACCATATGAAATGACCAGTTTAGTTGAGAACAATCACCTATCGAAGATGTAGTATAGCTCATTAAAATGTGGGTCAGAAATACACAAATACTATTCTGAAGATGTAGTATAGCTCATTAAAAACCGGGTCAGAAATAAACAAATAGTATTCTGAAGATGTAGTACAGCTCATTAAAATGTGGGTCAGAAATACACAAATACTATTCTGAAGATGTAGTATAGCTCATTACAAACTGGGTCAGAAATACACAAATAGTATTATGAAGATGTAGTATAGCTCATTAAAAAACGTATTCTGAAGACACCCTCTAGTGTTATTTCCACATCACCAGTAAACCAATGACCATATGAAATGACCAGTTTAGTTGAGAACAATCACCTATCGAAGATGTAGTATAGCTCATTAAAATGTGGGTCAGAAATACACAAATACTATTCTGAAGATGTAGTATAGCTCATTAAAAACCGGGTCAGAAATACACAAATAGTATTATGAAGATGTAGTATAGCTCATTAAAAACTGGGTCAAAAATACACAAATAGTATTCTGAAGATGTAGTACAGCTCATTAAAATGTGGGTCAGAAATACACAAATACTATTCTGAAGATGTAGTATAGCTCATTACAAACTGGGTCAGAAATACACAAATAGTATTATGAAGATGTAGTATAGCTCATTAAAAAACGTATTCTGAAGACACCCTCTAGTGTTATTTCCACATCACCAGTAAACCAATGACCATATGAAATGACCAGTTTAGTTGAGAACAATCACCTATCGAAGATGTAGTATAGCTCATTAAAATGTGGGTCAGAAATACACAAATACTATTCTGAAGATGTAGTATAGCTCATTAAAAACCGGGTCAGAAATAAACAAATAGTATTCTGAAGATGTAGTACAGCTCATTAAAATGTGGGTCAGAAATACACAAATACTATTCTGAAGATGTAGTATAGCTCATTACAAACTGGGTCAGAAATACACAAATAGTATTCTGAAGATGTAGTATAGCTCATTAAAAAACGTATTCTGAAGACACCCTCTAGTGTTATTTCCACATCACCAGTAAACCAATGACCATATGAAATGACCAGTTTAGTTGAGAACAATCACCTATCGAAGATGTAGTACAGCTCATTAAAATGTGGGTCAGAAATACACAAATACTATTCTGAAGATGTAGTATAGCTCATTAAAAACCGGGTCAGAAATACACAAATAGTATTATGAAGATGTAGTATAGCTCATTAAAAACTGGGTCAAAAATACACAAATAGTATTCTGAAGATGTAGTACAGCTCATTAAAATGTGGGTCAGAAATACACAAATACTATTCTGAAGATGTAGTATAGCTCATTACAAACTGGGTCAGAAATACACAAATAGTATTCTGAAGATGTAGTATAGCTCATTAAAAAACGTATTCTGAAGACACCCTCTAGTGTTATTTCCACATCACCAGTAAACCAATGACCATATGAAATGACCAGTTTAGTTGAGAACAATCACCTATCGAAGATGTAGTACAGCTCATTAAAATGTGGGTCAGAAATACACAAATAGTATTATGAAGATGTAGTATAGCTCATTAAAAACCGGGTCAGAAATACACAAATAGTATTCTGAAGATGTAGTACAGCTCATTAAAAACTGGGTCAGAAATACACAAATAGTATTCTGAAGATGTAGTACAGCTCATTAAAATGCGGGTCAGAAATACACAAATAGTATTATGAAGATGTAGTATAGCTCATTAAAAACCGGGTCAGAAATACACAAATAGTATTCTGAAGATGTAGTACAGCTCATTAAAAACTGGGTCAGAAATACACAAATAGTATTATGAAGATGTAGTATAGCTCATTAAAAACCCGGTCAGAAATACACAAATAGTATTCTGAAGATGTAGTACAGCTCATTAAAAACCGGGTCAGAAATACACAAATAGTATTCTGAAGATGTAGTACAGCTCATTAAAAACCGGGTCAGAAATACACAAATAGTATTCTGAAGATGTAGTACAGCTCATTAAAATGCGGGTCAGAAATACACAAATAGTATTCTGAAGATGTAGTACAGCTCATTAAATACCGGGTCAGAAATACACAAATAGTATTCTGAAGATGTAGTACAGCTCATTAAAACAAGAAATACATAGTATTCTGAAGATGTAGTACAGCTCATTAAAAACCTCAGAAATACACAAATAGTATTCTGAAGATGTAGTACAGCTCAAATCAGAAATACACAAAAACGAAGAACTAAACTATACACAAATCTGAAGATGTACACGATTATCTTCGGACGGACAGACCCTAGTAGCCAGAATACATGAACAAAGGCCAACAAAACAAGAAAACTAGAACAAGGAGAGCCTAATAAACTATACACAATAACCAGACGGAAGAACCTAACTAAACCTCACGGAGAAACCTAACTGACAAGAACCTGATGAACATAATAATGACAGGAACATACAATAACTAAGGTGCAATTCCCAAACATATAAATGGTTCCCAATTAGAGACAACGAGACTCAGCTGCCTCTAATTGGGAGCCATTAACCCAACATAGAACTAGACACCATAGAACTGTGAAAACCCCTAAACCAAAATGAACCCAAAACGCTCTAGCCTGTAAACCCAGGCCTGGGCGTTACAGTAGTACAGCTCATTAAAATGCGGGTCAGAAATACACAAATAGTATTATGAAGATGTAGTATAGCTCATTAAAAACCGGGTCAGAAATACACAAATAGTATTCTGAAGATGTAGTACAGCTCATTAAAAACCCGGTCAGAAATACACAAATAGTATTATGAAGATGTAGTATAGCTCATTAAAAACCCGGTCAGAAATACACAAATAGTATTCTGAAGATGTAGTACAGCTCATTAAAAACCGGGTCAGAAATTCACAAATAGTATTCTGAAGATGTAGTACAGCTCATTAAAAACCGGGTCAGAAATACACAAATAGTATTCTGAAGATGTAGTACAGCTCATTAAAAAACGGGTCAGAAATACACAAATAGTATTCTGAAGATGTAGTACAGCTCATTAAAAACCGGGTCAGAAATACACAAATAGTATTCTGAAGATGTAGTACAGCTCATTAAAAACCGGGTCAGAAATACACAAATAGTATTCTGAAGATGCCCTCTAGTGTTATTTCCACATCACCAGTAAACCAATGACCATATGAAATGACCAGTTTAGTTGAGAACAATCACCTATCGACCAGCGATGTTAAAATATGAAGGTGATTGACATTAGAACGTAAACTACCTCCACATCTCCTCCAGAACCACTGACACCCATGGCTGGAACTGTAAATCGTGGGGTGAGCTTTACCATGAAGGCTGCAGACACACACACACACACACACACTGCGGTGCATGGCGTTTGTTCCCTGTATAAGTATAAGGGTTTTATAGAAGCTCATCTGTTCCTCCCCTTTGCTTTTCCAGGGTCCTCATCCCTCAGTCAAACCAAGCATTTCACAGCCGGACAGGGGAGGAGGAGAGGGGAGGAGGAGAGGGGGCAGGAGGAGGAGAGGGGGAGAGGAGAGGGGAGAGGAGGAGGAGAAGAGAGGATAGGGGGAGAAGAGGGGGAGAGGAGGAGGCAGGCAGAGGGGAAGTGGGGGGAGGAGGAGAGGAGGAGGAGGAGAAGAGGAGGAGAAGAGAGGAGAGGATGAGAAGAGGGGAGAGGAGGAGGGGAGAAGAGGAGAGGAGAGGAGAAGAGGGGAGGGAGTGGGGGGAGGGAGAGGAGGAGAGAAAGAGGGGATGAGAGGAGGAGAAAGAGGTGAGAGGAGGAGAAGGAGAGAGAGAGTGGGGGAGGAGTGGCGGAGAAAGAGAGGAGAGGAGGAAAGAGGGAGTGGGGGGAAGAGGAGAAGAGAGTGGGGAGAGGAGTGGGGAGGAGTGGTGGAGAGAGGAGAGGAGGAGGAGAAGAGGAGGAGAGGGGAGGAGAGGAGGAGAAGAGAGGAGAGGTGGAGGAGAGAGGAGTGGGGGAGAAGGAGAAGAGAGTGGGGGAGGAGTGGGGGAGGAGTGGGGGAGGAGTGGGGGAGAGAAGAGGGGGGTGGGAGGGGGAGAGGAGGAGGAGAGGGGGAGAGAGAGAGGGAGAGGGGAGGAGGAGAAGGTGGGAGTGGGGGAGGGAGGAGGAGGAGGGAGGGGGGACAGACAGACAGGAGGAGGAGAGAGGGGAGAGGAGGAGAAGGGAGAAGAGAGGGATGAGAGGAGGAGAGAGAGAGGAGAGAGGGAGGAGAGAAAGAGGGGGATGAGGAGGAGGAGAGAGAGGAGGAGAGGGAGGAGGAGAGAAGGGAGAGGAGGAGGAGAAGGGAGGAGAGAGGAGGAGAGAGAGAGAGGGGGATGAGAGGAGGAGGGAGGAGAAGAGAGTGGGGAGAGGAGAGAGGAGGAGGAGAGGAGAGAAGAGAGTGGGGAGGAGTGGGCGGAGAAGAGGGGAGAGGAGGGAGAAGAGGGGAGTGGGGGAGGAGAGGAGGAGGAGAAGAGGAGGAGGAGAAGAGTGGAGAGGAGGAGGAGAAGAGAGTGGGGGAGGAGAGGAGGAGCAGGAGGAGAACAGGGGAGAGGGAGGGAGGGAGAGGGGTGGGAGGAGGGGAGGGAGAGGATGAGGGAGTAGGAGAGAGAGTGGGGAGGAGGGAGGAAAAGGAGGAGGAGAGGGAAGAGAGTGGGGGAGGAGAGAGAGGGGAGGAGAGAGAGGGGGATGAGAGGAGGAGAAAGAGGTGAGAGGAGGGGAGAAGGAGAGAAGAGAGTGGGGGAGGAGTGGGCGGAGGAGAAAGAGAGGGGAGAGGAGGAGGAAAGAGGGGGAGTGGGGGAGAAGGAGAGAAGAGAGTGGGGAGGAGTGGGTGGAGAGAGAGGGAGGAGGAGAGGGAGGAGAGAGAGAGGGGAGGAGAGGGGGAGGGAGGAGGGAGGAAGAGGAGGAGAGGTGGAGGAGAGAGAGTGGGGAGAGGAGGAGAAGAGGGGGAGTGGGGAGGAGTGGGGGAGGAGTGGGGGAGAAGAGGGGAGTGGGGGAGGAGAGGAGGAGGAGAGGGGAGAGAGGAGAGGAGGAGGAGAAGAGGGGAGTGGGGGAGGAGAGGAGAGGAGGAGGAGGAGAGGGGACAGACAGACAGGAGGAGGAGAGGGGGAGAGGAGGAGAAGAGGGGATGAGAGGAGGAGAAGAGAGGAGAGGAGGAGAAGAGGGGATGAGAGGAGGAGGAGGAGAGAGGAGGAGAAGAGGGGAGAGGGAGGAGAAGGGAGGAGAGAGGGAGGGGAAAGAGAGGGGATGGGAGGGAGGAGGGAGAGAAGAGGGAGTGGGGGAGGAGAGAGGAGGAGGAGGAGAGAAGAGAGTGGGGAGGGTGGGCGAGGAGAAGAGGGGAGGGGAGAGGAGAGGAGAGAAGAGGGGGAGTGGGGGAGGGGAGAGGGAGGGGAGGAGAGAGGAGGGAGGGAGAAGAGTGGAGAGGGAGGAGGGAGAAGAGAGTGGGGGGGAGGAGAGGAGGAGCAGGAGGAGAACAGGGGAGAGGAGGAGGAGAGGGGGGGGGGAGGAGGAGAGGAGGAGGAGGAGAGAGTGGGGGAGGAGAAGAGGAGAAGAGGGGATGAGAGGAGGAGAAGAGGTGAGAGGAGGAGAAGGAGAAGAGAGTGGGGGAGGAGTGGCGGAGAAGAGGGGAGAGGAGGAGAAGAGGGGAGTGGGGGAGAAGGAGAAGAGAGTGGGGGAGGAGTGGGGGAGAAGAGGGGAGTGGGGGAGGAGAGGAGGAGGAGAGGGGAGTGGGGGAGAAGGAGAAGAGAGTGGGGGAGGAGTGGGGGAGAAGAGGGGAGTGGGGGAGAGGAGGAGGAGAGGGGAGTGGGGGAGAGGAGGAGGAGGATCCAAAATGATAGTGTAAACGCTGGGCGGGAGCGCTACAGGTCGGTGTGCGTCAGAAATGCGTTTGCTATTTTAACAATCATCGGTGCAGTCGCTGGCGTTGGAGCAAAAGAGCTGAGATTTGATTCGTTAACAAGTTGTGGGTGTGTCTAGTCTTGGCCCCTAATCTGGCCAATCAGAACGCACTCCATGGCTAAATATGTGGTTGCTTCAAATTGTGTATTTACGGTCTTTAATGTTCTCCAAGTCCAGCAACGTTAGTCCGTTATAGATGGTTAAACAGCTTACAGAAACAAAATAACAAAATGTAGACCTATCCCATCGTTGCAAAACATATCATTCTCACTGATATAGACCTACTGGATATTACATCATGAATGAACATGTTGAAATATAACATATCATTCTCACTGATATAGACCTACTGGATATTATATTATGACTGAACATGTTGAAATATAACATATCATTCTCACTGATATAGACCTACTGGATATTACATCATGACTGAACATGTTGAAATATAACATATCATTCTCACTGATATAGACCTACTGGATATTACATTATGACTGAACATGTTGAAATATAACATATCATTCTCTCTGATATAGACCTACTGGATATTATATTATGACTGAACATGTTGAAATATAACATATCATTCTCTCTGATATAGACCTACTGGATATTACATTATGACTGAACATGTTGAAATATAACATATCATTCTCTCTGATATAGACCTACTGGATATTATATTATGACTGAACATGTTGAAATATAACATATCATTCTCTCTGATATAGACCTACTGGATATTACATTATGACTGAACATGTTGAAATATAACATATCATTCTCTCTGATATAGACCTACTGGATATTATATTATGACTGAACATGTTGAAATATAACATATCATTCTCACTGATATAGACCTACTGGATATTATATAATGACTGAACATGTTGAAATATAACATATCATTCTCACTGATATAGACCTACTGGATATTATATTATGACTGAACATGTTGAAATATAACATATCATTCTCTCTGATATAGACCTACTGGATATTATATTATGACTGAACATGTTGAAATATAACATATCATTCTCACTGATATAGACCTACTGGATATTATATTATGACTGAACATGTTGAAATATAACATATCATTCTCACTGATATAGACCTACTGGATATTACATTATGACTGAACATGTTGAAATATAACATATCATTCTCTCTGATATAGACCTACTGGATATTACATTATGACTGAACATGGACACGCCAAATGTTGTCAATAAGCAAGAATAAATTCACACAAAAAAAAGAGAGCAAATAATTGTAATTAAATTCAGAACAAAACGAAAGAACAACTTGTTGTAAATAGGCTGAATACACGTATAGCCACCGGAATTGCTTCGCGTGGGGCAGATAATATTACTAAAACAGCCAGACTATGGAGGGTTTTACGCACATCTAAAGTTTTCACAGTCGCTGGACAAAGATCCAATATAAAGGACAAAGATCCAACATAAAGGACAAAGATCCAGTATAAAGGACAAAGATCCAATATAAAGGAAAAAGATCCAATATAATGGACAAAGATCCAATATAAAGGACAAAGATCCAATATAAAGGACAAAGATCCAGTATAAAGGACAAAGATCCAGTATAAAGGACAAAGATCCAATATAATGGACAAAGATCCAGTATAAAGGACAAAGATCCAGTATAAAGGACAAAGATCCAATATAAAGGACAAAGATCCAATTCAAAGGACAAAGATCCAACATAAAGGACAAAGATCCAATATAATGGACAAAGATCCAATATAAAGGACAAAGATCCAATATAAAGGACAAAGATCCAGTATAAAGGACAGAGATCCAGTATAAAGGACAAAGATCCAGTATAAAGGACAAAGATCCAATATAAAGGACAAAGATCCAATATAATGGACAAAGATCCAATATAAAGGACAAAGATCCAATATAAAGGACAAAGATCCAGTATAAAGGACAAAGATCCAGTATAAAGGACAAAGATCCAATATAATGGACAAAGATCCAGTATAAAGGACAAAGATCCAGTATAAGGACAAAGATCCAGTATAAAGGACAAAGATCCAATATAAAGGAAAAAGATCCAATATAATGGACAAAGATCCAATATAAAGGACAAAGATCCAATATAAAGGACAAAGATCCAGTATAAAGGACAAAGATCCAGTATAAAGGACAAAGATCCAATATAATGGACAAAGATCCAGTATAAAGGACAAAGATCCAGTATAAAGGACAAAGATCCAATATAAAGGACAAAGATCCAATATAAAGGACAAAGATCCAGTATAAAGGACAAAGATCCAGTATAAAGGACAAAGATCCAATATAATGGACAAAGATCCAGTATAAAGGACAAAGATCCAGTATAAGGACAAAGATCCAGTATAAAGGACAAAGATCCAATATAAAGGAAAAAGATCCAATATAATGGACAAAGATCCAATATAAAGGACAAAGATCCAATATAAAGGACAAAGATCCAGTATAAAGGACAAAGATCCAGTATAAAGGACAAAGATCCAATATAATGGACAAAGATCCAGTATAAAGGACAAAGATCCAGTATAAAGGACAAAGATCCAATATAAAGGACAAAGATCCAATATAAAGGACAAAGATCCAACATAAAGGACAAAGATCCAATATAATGGACAAAGATCCAATATAAAGGACAAAGATCCAATATAAAGGACAAAGATCCAGTATAAAGGACAGAGATCCAGTATAAAGGACAAAGATCCAGTATAAAGGACAAAGATCCAATATAAAGGACAAAGATCCAATATAATGGACAAAGATCCAATATAATGGACAAAGATCCAATATAAAGGACAAAGATCCAATATAAAGGACAAAGATCCAGTATAAAGGACAAAGATCCAGTATAAAGGACAAAGATCCAATATAATGGACAAAGATCCAGTATAAAGGACAAAGATCCAGTATAAGGACAAAGATCCAATATAAAGGACAAAGATCCAATATAAAGGACAGAGATCCAGTATAAGGACAAAGATCTAATATAAAGGACAAAGATCCAATATAAAGGACAAAGATCCAACATAAAGAGAAAGTGTCCACTCACCCTAATATAATTTTTTATAGATATATTGGAAGTATCCTACAGATCTTTGTCACACCCTGATCTGTTTCACCTGTCTTAGTGCTAGTCTCCACTCCTCTCCAGGTGTCGCCCATCTTCCCCATTATCCCCGGTGTATTTATACCTGTGTTCTCTGTTTGCCAGTTCGTCTTATCTCGTCAAGCCTACCAGCATGTTTTGCCGTACTCCTGTTTCTTGTTAGTTCCTGTTTTCTAATTCTCTCTCCATTCTGCCTGCCCTGACCCTGAGCCTGCCTGCCGTTCTGTACCTTACGGACTCTGCCCTGGATCACTGACCTCTGCCTGCCCTGACCCTGAGCCTGCCTGCCGTTCTGTACCTTACGGACTCTGCCCTGGATCACTGACCTCTGCCTGCCCTTGACCTGTCGTTTGCCTGTTTCCTAAACAAACATTTGTTATTTCGAACTGTCTGCATCTGGGTCTTTTCCTGAGGTCTGATAGATCTCATTCACAATCCTTCAGAGTCTGCATTGCGTTGCGCACCATGGACGTTCTCACCATAAAACCAGGACAATGAATCATTCTAATAACTTTGGTTTTAATCAAATTAACAACAATAAATACATGTCAAAAGATAATGATGTCATAAAATCACCAGGATAAAAAATAAATAAAATGATGAGGTATTGCTGTTGAACCAGCCGTCATTATGGTAGGCTATAAGGGTAGCCTACGGGAGGGCAGGAAAATAAAAACAAGGTTTGCTGCTATTCACCGAGGTTCTCATCTCTTGTTTCGTCATGGTCATGGTCCTGGGAGCACCAAAGCACATCTTGTTCCATGTTCATGTGGGCAGGGTGCGTCACAGCTGGATAGGCCGCGTTTCCCACATAAAAATCATTTCCCCCTAAACAACTGCGTTACAGCTAAAACCAGCATTTGGTGAGTCTTACATATCCCCATCAGCACTGCCTGCAATTTGCACTTCGGACCATGGACTCTTGTAAAATATTCCCACCCGACCATCTGAGCGCAAGCGAGCTGATATAAGACAGGTAAAACAGCTGAACCCGGCGTTATGGCGCCAGCTTTCACATGATGAAATCGCAAACTGATGTGTGTTTGACTTTAGCGCCTTAATGCCAAAAACAGAACCCTACGTGTTGTCTCTCTCTCTCTCTCTCTCTCTCTCTCTCTCTCTCTCTCTCTCTCTCTCTCTCTCTCTCTCTCTCTCTCTCTCTCTCACTCTTCATGTTTCTCTTTAACACTGTATGTCTTTGTCTCTCTATTCCATTATCTGTCATCTCTTTACCTCTCAGATCTAACCCTCAGAATAATGATACCTTATTGTTCATTATCTGTCATGATCTGTCTCTGATCTGCCCGGTAACCCACCTTATTGTTCGCCTCGTTAACCGTATAGAAGCTTAATTAGGCAGAACTTCAAAGTCGTCGCTCCTCAAAACCTGGCACCGCAGCGAGGTGCGGACAGACAGACTGGCGGGCGGGCGGAGATTTATATCATACAACGTATCTACGGCACCCCGGGTCCTGAAAAATTAATGAGCGGTTAGCAAGAAGGAATGGAGGAATCTGACTCACAGTAGGACTAGATGGAGAGTTGGCTCTGATGAATCAATTGGTACAGTAGTTACTGTAACACAGGTTGGACATTATGAGGTCACGTCATCGCGGCAGATTAGGGCTTTGACCTCCATATAACCTCTCTTACTCATTCCTTTCTCACGGTGGCAGGATCTTGATTCATTATTTCCACAGACTGAAAGGTGTTCAGATGTGACATCAGTAGTCTGCAAAGAGCCATGACCCGACAACTCTTTATAACCCTGGCCGGGGTAATTCCAGTCCACAGGGGCCTGATTGGTGTCACCCCCATCCCTAGGGCCTGATTGGTGTCACACCCCCATCCCTAGGGCCTGATTGGTGTCACACTTTCCCCCATCCCTAGGGCCTGATTGGTGTCACACTTTCCCCCATCCCTAGGGCCTGATTGGTGTCACACTTTCCCCGATCCCTAGGGTCTGATTGGTGTCACACTTTCCCCCATCCCTAGGTCCTGATTGGTGTCACACTTTCCCCATCCCTAGGTCCTGATTGGTGTCACACTTTCCCCCTCGCCCCCATCCCTAGGGTCTGATTGGTGTCACACTTCCCCATCCCTAGGGCCTGATTGGTGTCACACCCCCATCCCTAGGGCCTGATTGGTGTCACACTTTCCCCCATCCCTAGGGCCTGATTGGTGTCACACTTTCCCCATCCCTAGGGCCTGATTGGTGTCACACTTTCCCCGATCCCTAGGGTCTGATTGGTGTCACACTTTCCCCGATCCCTAGGGTCTGATTGGTGTCACACTTTCCCCCATCCCTAGGTCCTGATTGGTGTCACACTTTCCCCCTCCTCGCCCCCATCCCTAGGGTCTGATTGGTGTCACACTTTCCCCCCGATCCCTAGGGCCTGATTGGTGTCACACTTTCCCCCCCATCCCTAGCAAACACACCTGATTTAACCTAATTGCATGTTTAACTGAAGATCATGATTAGTTGATTATTGGAGTCAGGTGTGTTAGCTGGTGGCTGGTGATAAAAGTGTGACACCAATCAGGCCTCCGAAGACTTCAGTTGCCCAGGCCTGTTATAACCCCTCCTTTAAACAATGGAAACCCTCAACACCTTAGTCCCACCTCACAGCAGCCTTGTCCTAACGCAACCCCCAGTCACTGACCTCCTCACTGACTAGCTTCTACCATTTGTTTCAGTGTTGAGGTTACTTCTATCATGTTTCAGTGTTGAGGTTACTTCTATCATGTTTCAGTGTTGAGGTTACTTCTATCATGTTTCAGTGTTGAGGTTACTTCTATCGTATGTTTCAGTGTTGAGGTTACTTCTATCATGTTTCAGTGTTGAGGTTACTTCTATCATATTTCAGTGTTGAGGTTACTTCTATCATGTTTCAGTGTTGAGGTTACTTCTATCATGTTCCAGTGTTGAGGTTACTTCTATCATGTTTCAGTGTTGAGGTTACTTCTATCGCATGTTTCAGTGTTGAGGTTACTTCTATCATGTTTCAGTGTTGAGGTTACTTCTATCATGTTTCAGTGTTGAGGTTACTTCTATCATGTTTCAGTGTTGAGGTTACTTCTACCATGTTTCAGTGTTGAGGTTACTTGTATCATGTTTCAGTGTTGAGGTTACTTCCATCATGTTCCAGTGTTGAGGTTACTTCTGTCATGTTTCAGTGTTGAGGTTACTTCTATCATGTTCCAGTGTTGAGGTTACTTCCATCATGTTCCAGTGTTGAGGTTACTTCTGTCATGTTTCAGTGTTGAGGTGACTTCTACCATGTTTCAGTGATGAGGTTACTTCTATCATGTTCCAGTGTTGAGGTTACTTCTACCATGTTTCAGTTTTGAGGTTACTTCTATCATTTTTCAGTGTTGAGGTTACTTCTATCATGTTTCAGTGTTGAGGTTACTTCTATCATGTTTCAGTGTTGAGGTTACTTCTATCATGTTCCAGTGTTGAGGTTACTTCTGTCATGTTTCAGTGTTGAGGTTACTTCTGTCATGTTTCAGTGTTGAGGTTACTTCTACCATGTTTCAGTGTTGAGGTTACTTCTATCATGTTTCAGTGTTGAGGTTACTTCTATCGCATGTTTCAGTGTTGAGGTTACTTCTATCGTATGTTTCAGTGTTGAGGTTACTTCTATCATGTTCCAGTGTTGAGGTTACTTCTATCATCTTTCAGTGTTGAGGTTACTTCTACCATGTTTCAGTGTTGAGGTTACTTCTATCATATGTTTCAGTGTTGAGGTTACTTCTATCATATGTTTCAGTGTTGAGGTTACTTCCATCATGTTCCAGTGTTGAGGTTACTTCTGTCATGTTTCAGTGTTGAGGTTACTTCTACCATGTTTCAGTGATGAGGTTACTTCTATCATGTTCCAGTGTTGAGGTTACTTCTACCATGTTTCAGTGTTGAGGTTACTTGTATCATGTTTCAGTGTTGAGGTTACTTCTATCATGTTTCAGTGTTGAGGTTACTTCTATCATGTTTCAGTGTTGAGGTTACTTCCATCATGTTCCAGTGTTGAGGTTACTTCTGTCATGTTTCAGTGTTGAGGTTACTTCTATCATGTTTCAGTGTTGAGGTTACTTCTATCATGTTCCAGTGTTGAGGTTACTTCTGTCATGTTTCAGTGTTGAGGTTACTTCTGTCATGTTTCAGTGTTGAGGTTACTTCTATCATGTTCCAGTGTTGAGGTTACTTCTACCATGTTTCAGTGTTGAGGTTACTTCTACCATGTTTCAGTGTTGAGGTTACTTCTATCATGTTTCAGTGTTGAGGTTACTTCTACCATGTTTCAGTGTTGAGGTTACTTCATCATGTTTCAGTGTTGAGGTTACTTCTATCATGTTTCAGTGTTGAGGTTACTTCTATCATGTTTCAGTGTTGAGGTTACTTCTATCATGTTTCCAGTGTTGAGGTTACTTCTATCATGTTTCAGTGTTGAGGTTACTTCTATCATGTTTCAGTGTTGAGGTTACTTCTACCATGTTTCAGTGTTGAGGTTACTTCTATCATGTTTCAGTGTTGAGGTTACTTCTATCATGTTTCAGTGTTGAGGTTACTTCTATCATGTTTCAGTGTTGAGGTTACTTCTATCATGTTTCAGTGTTGAGGTTACTTCTATCATGTTTCAGTGTTGAGGTTACTTCTATCATGTTCCAGTGTTGAGGTTACTTCCATCATGTTCCAGTGTTGAGGTTACTTCTGTCATGTTTCAGTGTTGAGGTTACTTCTACCATGTTTCAGTGTTGAGGTTACTTCTATCATGTTTCAGTGTTGAGGTTACTTCTATCATGTTTCAGTGTTGAGGTTACTTCTATCATGTTTCAGTGTTGAGGTTACTTCTATCATGTTCCAGTGTTGAGGTTACTTCTATCATGTTTCAGTGTTGAGGTTACTTCTATCATGTTTCCAGTGTTGAGGTTACTTCTATCATGTTTCAGTGTTGAGGTTACTTCTATCATGTTTCAGTGTTGAGGTTACTTCTATCATGTTCCAGTGTTGAGGTTACTTCTGTCATGTTTCAGTGTTGAGGTTACTTCTGTCATGTTTCAGTGTTGAGGTTACTTCTATCATGTTTCAGTGTTGAGGTTACTTCTACCATGTTTCAGTGTTGAGGTTACTTCTATCATGTTTCAGTGTTGAGGTTACTTCTATCATGTTTCAGTGTTGAGGTTACTTCTATCATGTTTCAGTGTTGAGGTTACTTCTATCATGTTCCAGTGTTGAGGTTACTTCTATCATGTTTCAGTGTTGAGGTTACTTCTACCATGTTTCAGTGTTGAGGTTACTTCTATCATGTTTCCAGTGTTGAGGTTACTTCTATCATGTTTCAGTGTTGAGGTTACTTCTATCATGTTTCAGTGTTGAGGTTACTTCTATCATGTTCCAGTGTTGAGGTTACTTCTATCATCTTTCAGTGTTGAGGTTACTTCTACCATGTTTCAGTGTTGAGGTTACTTCTATCATATGTTTCAGTGTTGAGGTTACTTCTATCATATGTTTCAGTGTTGAGGTTACTTCCATCATGTTCCAGTGTTGAGGTTACTTCTGTCATGTTTCAGTGTTGAGGTTACTTCTACCATGTTTCAGTGATGAGGTTACTTCTATCATGTTCCAGTGTTGAGGTTACTTCTACCATGTTTCAGTGTTGAGGTTACTTCTGTCATGTTTCAGTGTTGAGGTTACTTCTATCATGTTTCAGTGTTGAGGTTACTTCTATCATGTTTCAGTGTTGAGGTTACTTCCATCATGTTCCAGTGTTGAGGTTACTTCTGTCATGTTTCAGTGTTGAGGTTACTTCTATCATGTTTCAGTGTTGAGGTTACTTCTATCATGTTCCAGTGTTGAGGTTACTTCTGTCATGTTTCAGTGTTGAGGTTACTTCTATCATGTTCCAGTGTTGAGGTTACTTCTACCATGTTTCAGTGTTGAGGTTACTTCTACCATGTTTCAGTGTTGAGGTTACTTCTATCATGTTTCAGTGTTGAGGTTACTTCTACCATGTTTCAGTGTTGAGGTTACTTCTATCATGTTTCAGTGTTGAGGTTACTTCTATCATGTTCCAGTGTTGAGGTTACTTCTACCATGTTTCAGTGTTGAGGTTACTTCTACCATGTTTCAGTGTTGAGGTTACTTCTATCATGTTTCAGTGTTGAGGTTACTTCTATCATGTTTCAGTGTTGAGGTTACTTCTATCATGTTTCAGTGTTGAGGTTACATCTATCTTGTTTCACTGTTGAGGTTACTTCTATCATGTTTCAGTGTTGAGGTTACTTCTACCATGTTCCAGTGTTGAGGTTACGTCTATCATGTTTCAGTGTTGAGGTTACTTCCATCATGTTTCAGTGTTGAGGTTACATCTATCTTGTTTCAGTGTTGAAGTCACAGCAGCAGAGCAGCAGAGTAGCAGCACAGTAGTGGACAGAACTAAGGTCAACAGTTGGTGTATGCTGATGGTAGTGATTGGACTGCAGGGGATTACCATAAGCAATTTAAATGTTATTGATTTCATCTCCCTTCTGCACCATGTAATTGAACACCGAGGACAAGCCCCCTCCGCCCACCTCTCTCTCTCTTTCTCTCTCTTTTGGTTGCCTTCCTCTTTCTCACTTTCTTTCTCGATCTTGAGCGCTTACTTTCTTTCTCCCTCTCTCAAGCCCAAACAGCTTCTCCCCTGCATCCCTCCTCCCATATCTGTCTCTATCTTTCTCCCTCTCTTTTGGTTTTCTCCCCCCCGGCCCCCATCTCTCTCGCTCTCTCTTGGTTTTCTTCACCACACTCCCTCTCTCTCCCTATTTTGCCTCTCTCTCTCTCTCTCTCTCTCTCTCTCTCTCTCTCTCTCTCTCTCTCTCTCTCTCTCTCTCTCTCTCTCTCTCTCTCTCTCTCTCTCTCTCTCTCTCTCTCTCTCTCTCTCTCTCTCTCTCTCTCTCTCTCTCTCTCTCTCTCTCTCTCTCTCTCTCTCTCTCTCTCTCTCTCTCTCTCTCTCTCTCTCTCTCTCTCTCTCTCTCTCTCTCTCTCTCTCTCTTTCTCTTTCTCTTTCTCTTTCTCTCCCTCTCTCTCACTCTCTCTCTCCCTATTTTGGTCCCCCCCTCTCTCTATCTCTCTCTCTCGACCCCCCCTCTCTCGCTCTCTTTCTTCACCACTTTCCCTCCCTCTCCCTTTGTTTTCTGCCAGAGCGGCCATGGAAAGCCAATCAATAGACAGTTTGTCATGGTAACAATGGAACTATTGAATTAACAACCAGTACTACATCATTTAGAGACCTGCTGCGTTCATTACTTCTCTGTGTGACTGCGTTCATTTGTGTGTGTGTGTGTGTGTGTGTGTGTGTGTGTGTGTGTGTGTGGCCTCGGCTGGAACATTTTGGTCAGTTGTAGTCGCTGGTGTCTTTTCTTGGGGGACGACAAATAACTGAGAAAATGAATTTTCTGGCAAATCTCTTCTTCTATAGTCCGCTAACAGTAATCACCACCACGCAGCACACAAAAGCCTAATTCTCTAACTTAATTATAATTTTCTGTTTTTAGATAACACTGACTGAGTGGTTGTACATTACAGAGAGAAATTTACAACAACAAAAGAAATATGATATGACTGACAGTCCTTTCATTAAAACATCCCAGACTGTTTTTATATCTCCTTCATTACCATCTTCCCTACGTAGTGCACGATCTTTGACCATAGTCCTGTGGGTTCTGGTCAACAGTAGTGCACTACGTAGACAATAGGGAGCCATTTAGGATGCTGGCAAGATTCAGGCTTCAGATCAATTAATAAATGGAGAACAGAAAACTCCACCTGGGAGCTGCACTCCTCCTCTCCTCTCCTCTCCTCTCCTCTCCTCTCCTCTCCTCTCCTCTCCTCTCCTCTCCTCTCCTCTCCTCTCCTCTCCTCTCCTCTCCTCTCCTCTCCTCTCCTTTTGCCATCTCTTCTCCTCCTCTCCTCCTTTCCTCTCATCTCTCCTCTCCTCTCCTCTCCTCTCCTCTCCTTTCGCCATCTCTTCTCCTCCTCTCCTCCTTTCCTCTCATCTCTCCTCTCCTCTCCTCTCCTCTCCTCTCCTCTCCTCTCCTCTCCTCTCCTCTCCTCTCCTCTCCTCTCCTCTCTCTCCTCTCCTCTCCTCTCCTCTCCCTCCCCTCTCCTCCCTCTCCTCTCCCTCTCCTCTCCTCTCCTCTCCTCTCCTCTCCTCTCCCTCTCCTCTCCTCTCCTCTCTCCTCTCCTCCTCTCCCTCCCCTCCCTCCCTCTCCTCTCTCCTCTCCTCTCCTCTCCTCTCCTTTCGCCATCTCTTCTCCTCCTCTCCTCCTTTCCTCTCATCTCTCATCTCCACCACTCCTCCTCTCCTCTCCTCTCCTCTCCTCTCCTCTCCTCTCCTCTCCTCTCCTCTCCTCTCCTCTCCTCTCCTCTCCTCTCCTCTCCTCTCATCTCTCATCTCCACCACTCTTCCTCTCCTGCTTTCCTCCTCTCCTCGTCTCATTCTCTCCATTCCCTATTTTTCATCAACCCTCAAACGTTCCCTCTCTCAGGAGGGATTGCAGTTTCTGGTTTTAATATTTTAGCGTTTTAACTTAACTCTCTCCAGGTACGGCACTAGATCATCTTGACATTTCAAAGTACTGAAACCTTTGGAATAAAGTGTTTTTTATTAAAATCTATTAACATAATTTATGCTTGTCAGACTATACCTGTAGCAGCAGGTTCGGGGGTAGGGGGTTGGGGGGCGACAGAGGGGTAGGGGGTAGAGGGGGGCAGCCATATTTCATAGTGTCATCTCCCTAAGAGAGAGAGAGGAACCTGGTCTGACAGTCAGACATATGATGATGAGGAGGGTGCATATGTACACTACACTGCCAAAAGTATGTGGACACCTGCTCGTTGAACATCTCATTACAAAATCATGGGCATTAATACGGAGTTGGTCCCCCCTTTGCTGCTATAACAGCCTCCATTCTTCTGGGAAGGCTTTCCACTAGACGTTGGAACATTGCTGCGGGGGACTTGCTTCCATCCGGCCACAAGAGCATAAGAGCGGTCGGGCAATGATGTTGGGTGATTAGGCCTGGCTCGCAGTCGGCGTTCCAATTCATCCCAAAGGTGTTCGATGGGGTTGAGGTCAGCGCTCTGTGCAGGCCAGTCCAGTTCTTCCACACCGATCTCGACAAACCATTTCTGTATGGACCTCGCTTTGTGCACATAGGCATTGTCATGCTGAAACAGGAAAGGACCTTCCCCAAACAGTTGCCACAAAGTTGGAAGCACAGAATCGTCTACAATGTCATCGTATGCTGTAGCGTTAAGATTTCGCTTCACTGGAACTAAGTGGCTTAGCCCGAACCATGAAAAACAGCCCCAGACCATTATTCCTCATCCACCAAACTTTACAGTTGGCACTATGCATTGGGGCAGGTAGCATTCTCCTGGCATCGGCCAAACCCAGATAAGTCCGTCAGACTACCAGATGGTAGTGTGATTCATCACTCCAGAGAACGCGTTTCCACTGCTCCAGAGTCTAAAGACGACGAGCTTTACAGCACTCCAGACAACGCTTGGCATTGCGCATGGTGATCTTAGGCTTGTGTGCGGCTGCTCGGCCGTGGAAACTCATGAAGTTCCTAACAAACAGTTATTGTGCTGAAGTTGCTTCCAGAGGCAGTTTGGAACTCGGTGGTGAGTATTGCAACCGAGGACAGACGATTTTTACGTGCCTCACCCCTCCTGTTCTGTGAGCTTGTGTGGCCTACCACTTCCCGGCTGAGCCGTTGTTGCTCATAGACTTTTCCACTTCACAATAACAGCACTTACATTTTACCTGGGCAGGTCTAGCACTGACTTATTGGGAAGGTGGCATCCTATGACTGTGCCACGTTGAAAGTCACTGAGAGCTTCAGTACAAGGCCATTCTACTGCCAAAGTCTGTCTATGGAGATTGCATGGCTGTGTGCTTGATTTTATGCAACTGTCAGCAACGGGTGTGGCAGAAATAGCCGTATCCACTCATTTGAAGGGGTGTCCACATACTGTTGTGTAAATGGTGTGTGTGTGTGTGTGTGTGTGTGTGTGTGTGTGTGTGTGTGTGTGAGAGAGAGAGTATCTGAATTATTACTATATAATCGATGTTACCTGTGGATTAGATAGCTGGAGTCTAGTCAATACAACCCTGGTGTCTAGTCAATACAACCCTGGTGTCTAGTCAATACAACCCTGGTGTCTAGTCAATACAACCCTGGTGTTAGTCAATGCAACCCTGGTGTCTAGTCAATACAACCCTGGTGTCTAGTCAATACAACCCTGGTGTCTAGTCAATACAGCCCTGGTGTCTAGTCAATACAACCCTGGTGTCTAGTCAGTACAACCCTGGTGTCTAGTCAATACAACCCTGGTGTCTAGTCAAAACAACCCTGGTGTCTAGTCAAAACAACCCTGGTGTCTAGTCAACCCTGGTGTCTAGTCAATACAACCCTGGTGTCTAGTCAAAACAACCCTGGTGTCTAGTCAATCCAACCCTGGTGTCTAGTCAATACAACCCTGGTGTCTAGTCAATACAAGCCTGGTGTCTAGTTAATACAACCCTTGTGTCTAGTTAATACAACCCTGGTGTTTAGTCAACCCTGGTGTTTAGTCAACCCTGGTGTCTAGTCAATACAACCCTGGTGTCTAGTCAATACAACCCTGGTGTCTAGTCAATACAACCCTGGTGTCTAGTCGAAACAACCCTGGTGTCTAGTCATTACAACCCTGGTGTCTAGTCATTAAAACCCTGGTGTCTAGTCAATACAACCCTGGTGTCTAAACAATACAACCCTGGTGTCTAGTCAATACAACCCTGGTGTCTAGTTAAGACAACCCTGGTGTCTAGTCAATACAACCCTGGTGTCTAGTCAATACAACCCTGGTGTCTAGTCAATACAACCCTGGTGTCTAGTCAATACAGCCCTGGTGTCTAGTCAATACAACCCTGGTGTCTAGTCAATACAACCCTGGTGTCTAGTCAATACAGCCCTGGTGTCTAGTCAATACAACCCTGGTGTCTAGTCAGTACAACCCTGGTGTCTAGTCAATACAACCCTGGTGTCTAGTCAAAACAACCCTGGTGTCTAGTCAAAACAACCCTGGTGTCTAGTCAACCCTGGTGTCTAGTCAATACAACCCTGGTGTCTAGTCAAAACAACCCTGGTGTCTAGTCAATCCAACCCTGGTGTCTAGTCAATACAACCCTGGTGTCTAGTCAATACAAGCCTGGTGTCTAGTCAATACAACCCTTGTGTCTAGTTAATACAACCCTGGTGTTTAGTCAACCCTGGTGTTTAGTCAACCCTGGTGTTTAGTCAACCCTGGTGTCTAGTCAATACAACCCTGGTGTCTAGTCAATACAACCCTGGTGTCTAGTCGAAACAACCCTGGTGTCTAGTCAATACAACCCTGGTGTTAGTCATTACAACCCTGGTGTCTAGTCAATACAACCCTGGTGTCTATAGTCAATACAACCCTGGTGTCTAGTCAATACAACCCTGGTGTCTAGTCAATACAACCCTGGTGTCTAGTCAATACAACCCTGGTGTCTAGTCGAAACAACCCTGGTGTCTAGTCAATACAACCCTGGTGTTAGTCATTACAACCCTGGTGTCTAGTCAATACAACCCTGGTGTCTAGTCAATACAACCCTGGTGTCTAGTCAATACAACCCTGGTGTCTAGTCAATACAACCCTGGTGTCTAGTCAATACAACCCTGGTGTCTAGTCAATACAACCCTGGTGTCTAGTCAATACAACCCAGGTGTCTAGTCAATACAACCCTGGTGTCTAGTCAATACAACCCTGGTGTCTAGTCAATACAACCCTGGTGTCTAGTCAATGCAACCCTGGTGTCTAGTCAATACAACCCTGGTGTCTAGTCAATACAACCCTGGTGTCTAGTCAATACAGCCCTGGTGTCTAGTCAATACAACCCTGGTGTCTAGTCAATACAACCCTGGTGTCTAGTCAATACAACCCTGGTGTCTAGTCAATACAACCTTGGTGTCTAGTCAATACAACCCTGGTGTCTAGTCAATACAACCCTGGTGTCTAGTCAATACAACCCTGGTGTCTAGTCAAAACAACCCTGGTGTCTAGTCAATACAACCCTGGTGTCTAGTCAATACAACCCTGGTGTCTAGTCAATACAACCCTGGTGTCTAGTCAATGCAACCCTGGTGTCTAGTCAATACAACCCTGGTGTCTAGTCAATACAACCCTGGTGTCTAGTCAATACAACCCTGGTGTCTAGTCAATACAACCCTGGTGTTAGTCAATGCAACCCTGGTGTCTAGTCAATACAACCCTGGTGTCTAGTCAATACAACCCTGGTGTCTAGTCAATACAACCCTGGTGTCTAGTCAAAACAACCCTGGTGTCTAGTCAAGCCTGGTGTCTAGTCAACCCTGGTGTCTAGTCAATACAACCCTGGTGTCTAGTCAAAACAACCCTGGTGTCTAGTCAATCCAACCCTGGTGTCTAGTCAATACAACCCTGGTGTCTAGTCAATACAAGCCTGGTGTCTAGTTAATACAACCCTTGTGTCTAGTTAATACAACCCTGGTGTTTAGTCAACCCTGGTGTTTAGTCAACCCTGGTGTTTAGTCAACCCTGGTGTCTAGTCAATACAACCCTGGTGTCTAGTCAATACAACCCTGGTGTCTAGTCAATACAACCCTGGTGTCTAGTCGAAACAACCCTGGTGTCTAGTCAATACAACCCTGGTGTTAGTCATTACAACCCTGGTGTCTAGTCAATACAACCCTGGTGTCTAGTCAATACAACCCTGGTGTCTAGTCAATACAACCCTGGTGTCTAGTCAATACAACCCTGGTGTCTAGTCAATACAACCTTGGTGTCTAGTCAATACAACCCTGGTGTCTAGTCAATACAACCCTGGTGTCTAGTCAATACAACCCTGGTGTCTAGTCAAAACAACCCTGGTGTCTAGTCAATACAACCCTGGTGTCTAGTCAATACAACCCTGGTGTCTAGTCAATACAACCCTGGTGTCTAGTCAATGCAACCCTGGTGTCTAGTCAATACAACCCTGGTGTCTAGTCAATACAACCCTGGTGTCTAGTCAATACAACCCTGGTGTCTAGTCAATACAACCCTGGTGTTAGTCAATGCAACCCTGGTGTCTAGTCAATACAACCCTGGTGTCTAGTCAATACAACCCTGGTGTCTAGTCAATACAACCCTGGTGTCTAGTCAAAACAACCCTGGTGTCTAGTCAACCCTGGTGTCTAGTCAATACAACCCTGGTGTCTAGTCAAAACAACCCTGGTGTCTAGTCAATCCAACCCTGGTGTCTAGTCAATACAACCCTGGTGTCTAGTCAATACAAGCCTGGTGTCTAGTTAATACAACCCTTGTGTCTAGTTAATACAACCCTGGTGTTTAGTCAACCCTGGTGTTTAGTCAACCCTGGTGTTTAGTCAACCCTGGTGTCTAGTCAATACAACCCTGGTGTCTAGTCAATACAACCCTGGTGTCTAGTCAATACAACCCTGGTGTCTAGTCGAAACAACCCTGGTGTCTAGTCAATACAACCCTGGTGTTAGTCATTACAACCCTGGTGTCTAGTCAATACAACCCTGGTGTCTAGTCAATACAACCCTGGTGTCTAGTCAATACAACCCTGGTGTCTAGTCAATACAACCCTGGTGTCTAGTCAATACAACCCTAAACCTCTAACAAACTCATTATACTATAACTGTAGGATAACCCTAAACCTCTAACAAACTCATTATACTATAACTGTAGGATAACCCTAAACCTCTAACAAACTCATTATACTATAACTGTAGGATAACCCTAAACCTCTATCAAACTCATTATACTATAACTGTAGGATAACCTTAAACCTCTATCAAACTCATTATACTATAACTGTAGGATAACCTTAAACCTCTAACAAACTCATTATACTATAACTGAGGATAACCCTAAACCTCTAACAAACTCATTATACTATAACTGTAGGATAACCCTAAACCTCTATCAAACTCATTATACTATAACAATAGGATAACCCTAAACCTCTAACAAACTCATTATACTATAACTGAGGATAACCTTAAACCTCTATCAAACTCATTATACTATAACTGTAGGATAACCTTAAACCTCTAACAAACTCGTTATACTATAAATGTAGGATAAACCTCTAACAAACTCATTATACTATAACTGTAGGATAACCCTAAACCTCTATCAAACTCATTATACTATAACAATAGGATAACCCTAAACCTCTAACAAACTCATTATACTATAACTGAGGATAACCCTAAACCTCTATCAAACTCATTATACTATAACTGTAGGATAACCTTAAACCTTTAACAAACTCCATTATACTATAACTGTAGGATAACCTTAAACCTCTAACAAACTCATTATACTATAACTGTAGGATAACCCTAAACCTCTAACAAACTCATTATACTATAACTGAGGATAACCTTAAACCTCTATCAAACTCATTATACTATAACAATAGGATAACCTTAAACCTCTATCAAACTCCATTATACTATAACTGAGGATAACCCTAAACCTCTAACAAACTCATTATACTATAACTGTAGGATAACCCTAAACCTCTAACAAACTCATTATACTATAACTGAGGATAACCTTAAACCTCTATCAAACTCATTATACTATAACTGAGGATAACCCTAAACCTCTAACAAACTCATTATACTATAACTGTAGGATAACCTTAAACCTCTAACAAACTCATTATACTATAACTGTAGGATAACCCTAAACCTCTATCAAACTCATTATACTATAACTGAGGATAACCCTAAACCTCTATCAAACTCATTATACTATAACTGTAGGATAACCCTAAACCTCTAACAAACTCATTATACTATAACTGTAGAATAAACCTCTAACAAACTCCATTATACTTTAGCTGTAAGACTATGCTGTAACAACAAATCTGTTTAAAACCCCCGTAAGATGTAGCTTGTATGACATCGTGTAAATGTTACACTAGCCCTATCGTTACACTAGCCCTATCGTTATACTAGCCCTATAGTTATACTAGCCCTATAGTTATACTAGCCCTAATGTTACACTAGCCCTAATGTTACACTAGCCCTATCGTTACACTAGCCCTAATGTTACACTAGCCCTATAGTTATACTAGCCCTATAGTTATACTAGCCCTAATGTTACACTAGCCCTATCGTTACACTAGCCCTAATGTTACACTAGCCCTATCGTTATACTAGCCCTATAGTTATACTAGCCCTATAGTTATACTAGCCCTAATGTTACACTAGCCCTAATGTTACACTAGCCCTATCGTTACACTAGCCCTATCGTTATACTAGCCCTAACGTTACACTAGCCCTAACGTTATACTAGCCCTAACGTTACACTAGCCCTAATGTTACACTAGCCCTAATGTTACACTAGCCCTATCGTTATACTAGCCCTATAGTTATACTAGCCCTATAGTTATACTAGCCCTAATGTTACACTAGCCCTAATGTTACACTAGCCCTAACGTTACACTAGCCCTATCGTTATACTAGCCCTATCGTTATACTAGCCCTATCGTTATACTAGCCCTATCGTTACACTAGCCCTAACGTTACACTAGCCCTAACGTTACACTAGCCCTAATGTTACACTAGACCTAACGTTACACTAGCCCTATCGTTATACTAGCCCTATCGTTATACTAGCCCTAACGTTATACTAGCCCTATCGTTACACTAGCCCTAATGTTACACTAGCCCTAACGTTACACTAGCCCTAATGTTACACTAGACCTAACGTTACACTAGCCCTAATGTTACACTAGACCTAACGTTACACTAGCCCTATGCATTGTACTACTAGTGACCAGGGCACCCATCACAAACAGCACCTTGTTCCCTATATAGTGCACTACGTTTGACCAGGGAATAGGGTGCCATTTGGGACATAGGCTCTGTGTCTCCAGCCGACTGACAGATAAAACCAGAAGGATGATGATGAGGAGGAGAAAAGCTGTCCTAGAAAAGTCTGTCATGTCTCTTCATGAACGTCTCTGGGACTCCACGGCTGTGTAGGTAGACACAGGAACCAACCTAGAGACTAGCGGATAGACACAGGAACCACTCTAGAGACTGGAGAATAGACACAGAAACCACCCTAGAGACTGGAGAATAGACACAGGAACCACCCTAGAGACTGGAGAATAGACACAGGAACCACCCTAGAGACTGGTGGGTAGACACAGGAACCACCCTAGAGACTGGTGGGTAGACACAGGAACCACCCTAGAGACTGGTGAATAGACACAGGAACCACCCTAGAGACTAGTGGATAGACACAGGAACCACCCTAGAGACTGGTGGGTAGACACAGGAACCACCCTAGAGACTAGTGGATAGACACAGGAACCACCCTAGAGACTGGTGAATAGACACAGGAACCACCCTAGAGACTGGAGAATAGACACAGGAACCACCCTAGAGACTGGTGGATAGACACAGGAACCACCCTAGAGACTGGTGGGTAGACACAGGAACCACCCTAGAGACTGGTGGGTAGACACAGGAACCACCCTAGAGACTGGTGGATAGACACAGGAACCACCATAGAGACTGGTGGATAGACACAGGAACCACCCTAGAGACTGGTTAATAGACACAGGAACCACCCTAGAGACTGGTGGGTAGACACAGGAACCACCCTAGAAACTGGTTAATAGACACAGGAACCACCCTAGAGACTGGTGGATAGACACAGGAACCACCCTAGAGACTGGTTAATAGACACAGGAACCACCCTAGAGACTGGTGGGTAGACACAGGAACCACCCTAGAAACGGGTGGGTAGACACAGGAACCAACTGGTGGGTAGACACAGGAACCACCCTAGAGACTGGAGAATAGACACAGGAACCACCCTAGAGACTGGTGGGTAGACACAGGAACCACCCTAGAGACTGGAGAATAGACACAGGAACCACCCTAGAGACTGGAGAATAGACACAGGAACCACCCTAGAGACTGGTGGGTAGACACATGAACCACCCTAGAGACTAGTGGATAGACACAGGAACCACCCTAGAGACTGGTGGGTAGACACAGGAACCACCCTAGAGACTAGTGGATAGACACAGGAACCACCCTAGAGACTGGTGGGTAGACACAGGAACCACCCTAGAGACTGGAGAATAGACACAGGAACCACCCTAGAGACTGGTGGGTAGACACAGGAACCACCCTAGAGACGGGTGGGTAGACACAGGAACCAACCTAGAGCCTGGTGGGTAGACACAGGAACCAACCTAGAGACTGGTGGGTAGACACAGGAACCACCCTAGAGACTGGTGGGTAGACACAGGAACCAACCTAGAGACTGGTGGGTAGACACAGGAACCACCCTAGAGACCGGTAGGTAAACACAAGAACCACCCTAGAGAATGGTGGGTAGACAGAGGAACCACCCTAGAGACTGGTGAATAGACACAGGAACCACCCTAGAGACTGGTGGGTAGACACAGGAACCACCATAGAGACTGGAGAATAGACACAGGAACCACCCTAGAGACTGGTGGGTAGACACAGGAACCACCCTAGAGACTGGTGGGTAGACACAGGAACCACCCTAGAGACTAGTGGATAGACACAGGAACCACCCTAGAGACTGGTGGGTAGACACAGGAACCACCCTAGAGACTAGTGGATAGACACAGGAACCACCCTAGAGACTGGTGGGTAGACACAGGAACCACCCTAGAGACTGGAGAATAGACACAGGAACCACCCTAGAGACTGGTGGGTAGACACAGGAACCACCCTAGAGACTGGTGGGTAGACACAGGAACCAACCTAGAGACTGGTGGGTAGACACAGGACCCACCCTAGAGACTGCTGGGTAGACACAGGAACCACCCTAGAGACTAGTGGGTAGACACAGGAACCAACCTAGAGACTGGTGGGTAGACACAGGAACCACCCTAGAGACGGGTGGGTAGACACAGGAACCAACCTAGAGCCTGGTGGGTAGACACAGGAACCACCCTAAAGACTGGTGGGTAGACACAGGAACCACCCTAGAGACGGGTGGGTAGACACAGGAACCAACCTAGAGCCTGGTGGGTAGACACAGGAACCAACCTAGAGACTGGTGGGTAGACACAGGAACCACCCTAGAGACTGGTGGGTAGACACAGGAACCAACCTAGAGACTGGTGGGTAGACACAGGAACCACCCTAGAGACCGGTAGGTAAACACAAGAACCACCCTAGAGAATGGTGGGTAGACAGAGGAACCACCCTAGAGACTGGTGAATAGACACAGGAACCACCCTAGAGACTGGTGGGTAGACACAGGAACCACCATAGAGACTGGAGAATAGACACAGGAACCACCCTAGAGACTGGTGGGTAGACACATGAACCACCCTAGAGACTGGTGGGTAGACACATGAACCACCATAGAGACTGGTGGGTAGACACAGGAACCACATAGAGACTGGTGGGTAGACACAGGAACCACATAGAGACTGGTGGGTAGACACAGGAACCACCCCAGAGACTGGTGGGTAGACACAGGAACCACCCTAGAGACTGGTGGTTCCTGTGTCTACCCACAGGAACCTGGAGGGCAAAATCTTTGCTTGCTTTATTGACTTTAAAAAAGCATTTGATTCTATTTGGCACGAAGGGCTATTCTACAAAATTCTTCAAACTGGGCTTGGTGGTAAGGTGTATGACTTAATAAAATGTATGTTCCCAGAAAACAAGTGTGCAATAAAAATCAAAAACCAAAGAACAGAATTCTTTTCACAAAGTCGAGGTGTGAGACAAGGCTGCAATTTGAGTCCAAATCTTTTCAACATTTATATCAATGAATTAGCAGACATGTTGGACCATTCTCCAGCCCCAGGACTCACACTATTCGACACAGAGGTAAAATACCTGCTATATGCTGATGACTTGGTACTTATATCACCAACCAAAGAAGGTCTTCAACAGAACCTTAACATTCTAGAGCAATATTGCCATAATTGGGCCCTGGCAGTAAATTTAAATCATGATTTTCCAAAAAAAGCCCAGATGTCAAAACCACAAATATAAATTCACCCTGAACAACACCATAATTGAACACACTAAAAATTACACATACCTTGGTCTGACCATGTCTGCATCGGGCAACTTTAATATGGCAGTGAATGCACTCAAAGAAAAAGCCTGCAGAGCATTGTATGCAATAAAAATTAAATTATTCAAAATCAACATCCCAATTCGAATTTGGACCAAAATATTTGACAGTGTAATTCTACCAATAGCTCTTTACGGAAGTGAGGTTTGGGGGCCACTCAATAAACTGGACTTTAAAATGTGGGACAAACATCCAATTGAAGCCCTACATGCAGAATTCTGTCAGAAAATTCTACAAGTCCAGAGCAATACACCAACTAATGCATGTAGGGCAGAATTGGGCCGCTTTCCAGTAGTAATGAAAACACAGAAAAGATCATTAAAATTTTGGCGACATCTAAATTCAAGTCCAAATTCTAGTCTGCAATTTAAAGCACTTCAAACCCAAGAGCTGAGCCCAGAAACGAGCCCTCTCAGTCAGCTGGTGTTGGACCTAACCAACCAAGCTGACACCAACACTGCTTCAAAAGAAAGAATTCCAATAAACAAAATCATGAACCAATCAAAAGACTCATATTTACAACATTGGAAAAACGAAACAAAATCCCAAAGCCGACTAAATTGCTATTTGGCCCTAAACAGAGAATATGAATTGGCTGATTATCTCTACTCTGTCAGAGATACGATGCAGAGACAGATCCTTACCAAGTACAGGCTGAGTGACCACCAATTGGCCATAGAAACCGGCAGACATAAAAAGACATAGCTACCCTAAGAGGAGTGTGTATGTGGTCACTGCACGACAGGGGAGGTAGAAACAGAGATGCACTTTCTCCTTTACTGTGATAAATATTCCTCACCAAGAGATACATTATTCACAGAAATGACTACATTTATTCCACATTTTAACTCATTAAATCCAAAGGAAAAACTAAAAATACTCATGGGCGAAGGAGCAATGGCTCCTCTTGCAGCCAAATATGTCATAGCCTGAGGGACACTGAATAGTAACATCTGCATAGTCAGCAGTAACTTACTTATTATTGCTGTTATTGTTACTACTATTATTGTTACTACTATTATTATTGTTGTTTATCATTCCGTATAGTAGTGGTATGGGTGGTAATGGTAATGATAGCAGTTTAATGATGATGGTGATGGCAGTAGTAGTGATGATGATGGTAGTAGTGGTACGTGTGGTAATGGTAATGATGGCAGTTTAATGATGATGGTGATGGCAGTAGTAGTGATGATGATGGTAGTAGTGGTATGGGTGGTAATGGTAATGATAGCAGTTTAATGATGATGGTGATGGCAGTAGTAGTGATGATGATGGTAGTAGTGGTATGGGTGGTAATGGTAATGATAGCAGTTTAATGATGATGGTGATGGCAGTAGTAGTGATGATGATGGTAGTAGTGGTATGGGTGGTAATGGTAATGATGGCAGTTTAATGATGATGGTGATGGCAGTAGTAGTGATGATGATGGTAGTAGTGGTATGGGTGGTAATGGTAATGATGGCAGTTTAATGATGATGGTGATGGCAGTAGTAGTGATGATGATGGTAGTAGTGGTATGGGTGGTAATTGTAATGATGGCAGTTTAATGATGATGGTGATGGCAGTAGTAGTGATGATGATGGTAGTAGTGGTACGGGTGGTAATGGTAATGATGGCAGTTTAATGATGATGGTGATGGCAGTAGTAGTGATGATGATGGTAGTAGTGGTATGGGTGGTAATGGTAATGATAGCAGTTTAATGATGATGGTGATGGCAGTAGTAGTGATGATGATGGTAGTAGTGGTATGGCTGGTAATGGTAATGATAGCAGTTTAATGATGATGGTGATGGCAGTAGTAGTGATGATGATGGTAGTAGTGGTATGGGTGGTAATGGTAATGATAGCAGTTTAATGATGATGGTGATGGCAGTAGTAGTGATGATGATGGTAGTAGTGGTATGGGTGGTAATGGTAATGATAGCAGTTTAATGATGATGGTGATGGCAGTAGTAGTGATGATGATGGTAGTAGTGGTATGGCTGGTAATGGTAATGATGGCAGTTTAATGATGATGGTGATGGCAGTAGTAGTGATGATGATGATGATGATGGTAGTAGTGGTACGTGTGGTAATGGTAATGATGGCAGTTTAATGATGATGGTGATGGCAGTAGTAGTGATGATGATGGTAGTTGTGGTATGGGTGGTAATGGTAATGATAGCAGTTTAATGATGATGGTGATAGCAGTAGTAGTGATGATGATGGTAGTAGTGGTATGGGTGGTAATGGTAATGATAGCAGTTTAATGATGGTGGTGATAGCAGTAGTAGTGATGATGATGGTAGTAGTGGTATGGGTGGTAATGGTAATGATAGCAGTTTAATGATGATGGTGATGGCAGTAGTAGTGATGATGATGGTAGTAGTGGTATGGGTGGTAATGCTAATGATGGCAGTTTAATGATGATGGTGATGGCAGTAGTAGTGATGATGATGGTAGTAGTGGTATGGGTGGTAATGGTAATGATAGCAGTTTAATGATGATGGTGATGGCAGTAGTAGTGATGATGATGGTAGTAGTGGTATGGGTGGTAATGGTAATGATAGCAGTTTAATGATGATGGTGATGGCAGTAGTAGTGATGATGATGGTAGTAGTGGTATGGGTGGTAATGGTAATGATAGCAGTTTAATGATGATGGTGATGGCAGTAGTAGTGATGATGATGGTAGTAGTGGTATGGGTGGTAATGGTAATGATAGCAGTTTAATGATGATGGTGATGGCAGTAGTAGTGATGATGATGGTAGTAGTGGTACGGGTGGTAATGGTAATGATAGCAGTTTAATGATGATGGTGATGGCAGTAGTAGTGATGATGATGGTAGTAGTGGTATGGGTGGTAATGGTAATGATAGCAGTTTAATGATGATGGTGATGGCAGTAGTAGTGATGATGATGGTAGTAGTGGTATGGGTGGTAATGGTAATGATAGCAGTTTAATGATGATGGTGATGGCAGTAGTAGTGATGATGATGGTAGTAGTGGTATGGGTGGTAATGGTAATGATAGCAGTTTAATGATGATGGTGATGGCAGTAGTAGTGATGATGATGGTAGTAGTGGTATGGGTGGTAATGGTAATGATAGCAGTTTAATGATGATGGTGATAGCAGTAGTAGTGATGATGATGGTAGTAGTGGTATGGGTGGTAATGGTAATGATAGCAGTTTAATGATGATGGTGATAGCAGTAGTAGTGATGATGATGGTAGTAGTGGTATGGGTGGTAATGGTAATGATAGCAGTTTAATGATGATGGTGATGGCAGTAGTAGTGATGATGATGGTAGTAGTGGTACGGGTGGTAATGGTAATGATAGCAGTTTAGTGATGATGGTGATGGCAGTAGTAGTGATGATGATGGTAGTAGTGGTACGGGTGGTAATGGTAATGATAGCAGTTTAATGATGATGGTGATGGCAGTAGTAGTGATGATGATGGTAGTAGTGGTACGGGTGGTAATGGTAATGATAGCAGTTTAATGATGATGGTGATGGCAGTAGTAGTGATGATGATGGTAGTAGTGGTATGGGTGGTAATGGTAATGATAGCAGTTTAATGATGATGGTGATGGCAGTAGTAGTGATGATGATGGTAGTAGTAGTATGGGTGGTAATGGTAATGATAGCAGTTTAATGATGATGGTGATAGCAGTAGTAGTGATGATGATGGTAGTAGTGGTATGGCTGGTAATGGTAATGATAGCAGTTTAATGATGATGGTGATAGCAGTAGTAGTGATGATGATGGTAGTAGTGGTATGGCTGGTAATGGTAATGATGGCAGTTTAATGATGATGGTGATGGCAGTAGTAGTGATGATGATGGTAGTAGTGGTATGGGTGGTAATGGTAATGATAGCAGTTTAATGATGATGGTGATGGCAGTAGTAGTGATGATGATGGTAGTAGTGGTACGGGTGGTAATGGTAATGATAGCAGTTTAATGATGATGGTGATAGCAGTAGTAGTGATGATGATGATCGTAGTAGTGGTATGGGTGGTAATGGTATTGATAGCAGTTTAGTGATGATGGTGATGGCAGTAGTAGTGATGATGATGGTAGTTGTAGTACAGATGTAGATTACCATTATTTAGTTATAAGTTAGTTATAGTTTAATTTTCCATATTTAGATTTTTTTCAATTTATTACATTTCTACTACTGACTATTACCATTTTATTGTTATTATTTTTGTATTTAATTTTGTATTATTATTTACTACCATTTTATATTATTATTTGTTATTGTTTCAAATTTTATTACAATGTATATTGTATACATTGTTGCTTTGGCAATACTGACACAATGTTTTTCATGCCAATAAAGCAGCTTGAATTTGAATTTGAGAGAGAGAGAGAGAATGAGCTCCTACAAATATTGAAATTCAAATGTTTTTTTAGATTGAAGTACATTGGAAAAAATGCAAAAGAAAACTACAAGACTGAATAGGAGACAAAACTTGCAACAAACGAAGAAGATAGGCTTTTGAAAAAGTAACTATTTTTCATTAAATTGTACAGTGATCTTAGCTAGCTGAATTGTTTACCAGTTGCCAGGGACTCTCCTCAAAGAAGCTAGCTAGCTAACAAAAAATAACTACTTAACTAAACAACAGAAAGACAAAATAAGGACAGAAGATAAAGGACATCGAAGTTACACAGTCCTCTAAAGACACTAGAGACAATAACGCAAGAAACAAAGCTGTTTTTGGAAAAAGGTAGGCTTCTATTGCAACATTGTGGCCAACATCCCCAGCGTTGCTATGGAAATTGTTTACCCACCAGAGGTCCAGAATGGAGAAAGCTGAGAAAGGTTTGATGACGGGACAGAACCATGAATGCCTGTTTGCAGATCTTACCAGTTGCAAAACAAGAGCAAATGTAATATTTAATACCAAACGAGGGCACATATGGAAAAGGGTTATTTGCAACCATTACCCTTTCTCAACAAAAAAAAAGAAAGAGGCATCAGCCAAGGATGTCAGGTCAGCATTTTTGAAGAAGCTGGACCAGAGCAACACGTATCAAACAGTAGACTTCTACAATAATGGAACTGTGTTGATACAAGGCAATGAGTCAAGCTTCCAGGCTTTAGAGAATGTGTTTGCTACCCCTAAAAAGTAGAAGCTGAACTCATCTCAGAAACTGGAGGAAAAAGTCAGGGAGGGAGATGGTGGAGAAGAGCAGGCCCCAGCGGTCTCTGTGACCCAGCAAGAAGCCCCTCAGTGTCCCTCTACCTACCTCACCTGCAGCAGACAGAGCCAAGGACGTGCCTACAACACCAAGAACACCTGCTATGCAACGTCTCCACAACACCCTCTCTCTAGTCGAAGCAGAGGTCATAGAACTCAGAGAGAACAAGCTTCAAGAGGAGGACACTGTAAATAATAGTAAATAAATAATAATCGAAACAGTCCTGACCAAATACTGAACAAATATGGGAAGGAGTTAGTGCATCTCTGCCGAGCCTTCGGCCTGTACATGCTTAATGGTAGAATCAGAGGGGACTCTTTAGGTCAGTTTACTTACGATTATGCCATCACTGACATTGACTCCTCCTCCATTAATGCATTCACTGTCAGACCACAGACACCGTTGTCAGATCACAGTCAGATCAACGTGTTTCTGAAGAAATTAACCGGCAGTATTCATTTAAAAAAAAAAAAAAAACAGCCCAATAAACTCTACAACATAAACCAATCGTACAGATGGGCTCCAAACAGTGCAGAGAGATTCATTAAAACATTGAACTCAAATGAAATGATGAACTCTATACAGTTCTTCAATAACTCACAATATCAAAAACAATAAAGAAGGTGTCCATTCGGCTACTCAAAACATCAATTGCATATTTCAAAAAGCAGCATCAAAAGCAAATTTGAGAAAACCAAAGAAATTCCTACATCAGAAACAAAAAAACAAAATGTTGCTGAAAAATGGTTTGATAACGAATGTAAAACAATTAGAAAACACCTGAGACAAATGGTTTGATAACGAATGTAAAACAATTAGAAAACACCTGAGACAAATGGTTTGATAAGGAATGTAAAACAATTAGAAAACACCTGAGACAAATGGTTTGATAACGAATGTAAAACAATTAGAAAACACCTGAGACAAATGGTTTGATAAGGAATGTAAAACAATTAGAAAACACCTGAGACAAATGGTTTGATAACGAATGTAAAACAATTAGAAAACACCTGAGACAAATGGTTTGATAACGAATGTAAAACAATTAGAAAACACCTGAGACAAATGGTTTGATAAGGAATGTAAAACAATTAGAAAACACCTGAGACAAATGGTTTGATAACGAATGTAAAACAATTAGAAAACACCTGAGACAAATGGTTTGATAACGAATGTAAAACAATTAGAAAACACCTGAGACAAATGGTTTGATAAGGAATGTAAAACAATTAGAAAACACCTGAGACAAATGGTTTGATAACGAATGTAAAACAATTAGAAAACACCTGAGACAAATGGTTTGATAACGAATGTAAAACAATTAGAAAACACCTGAGACAAATGGTTTGATAAGGAATGTAAAACAATTAGAAAACACCTGAGACAAATGGTTTGATAACGAATGTAAAACAATTAGAAAACACCTGAGACAAATGGTTTGATAACGAATGTAAAACAATTAGAAAACACCTGAGACAAATGGTTTGATAAGGAATGTAAAACAATTAGAAAACACCTGAGACAAATGGTTTGATAACGAATGTAAAACAATTAGAAAACACCTGAGACAAATGGTTTGATAACGAATGTAAAACAATTAGAAAACACCTGAGACAAATGGTTTGATAAGGAATGTAAAACAATTAGAAAACACCTGAGACAAATGGTTTGATAACGAATGTAAAACAATTAGAAAACACCTGAGACAAATGGTTTGATAAGGAATGTAAAACAATTAGAAAACACCTGAGACAAATGGTTTGATAAGGAATGTAAAACAATTAGAAAACACCTGAGACAAATGGTTTGATAACGAATGTAAAACAATTAGAAAACACCTGAGACAAATGGTTTGATAACGAATGTAAAACAATTAGAAAACACCTGAGACAAATGGTTTGATAAGGAATGTAAAACAATTAGAAAACACCTGAGACAAATGGTTTGATAAGGAATGTAAAACAATTAGAAAACACCTGAGACAAATGGTTTGATAACGAATGTAAAACAATTAGAAAACACCTGAGACAAATGGTTTGATAACGAATGTAAAACAATTAGAAAACACCTGAGACAAATGGTTTGATAAGGAATGTAAAACAATTAGAAAACACCTGAGACAAATGGTTTGATAACGAATGTAAAACAATTAGAAAACACCTGAGACAAATGGTTTGATAAGGAATGTAAAACAATTAGAAAACACCTGAGACAAATGGTTTGATAACGAATGTAAAACAATTAGAAAACACCTGAGACAAATGGTTTGATAAGGAATGTAAAACAATTAGAAAACACCTGAGACAAATGGTTTGATAACGAATGTAAAACAATTAGAAAACACCTGAGACAAATGGTTTGATAACGAATGTAAAACAATTAGAAAACACCTGAGACAAATGGTTTGATAAGGAATGTAAAACAATTAGAAAACACCTGAGACAAATGGTTTG
Source organism: Brachymystax lenok tsinlingensis (assembly GCA_030435695.1). Lineage (NCBI taxonomy): Eukaryota > Metazoa > Chordata > Actinopteri > Salmoniformes > Salmonidae > Brachymystax > Brachymystax lenok. Next base: position 29,360,888 of record CM059783.1, read on the forward strand.
ATAAGGAATGTAAAACAATTAGAAAACACCTGAGACAAATGGTTTGATAACGAATGTAAAACAATTAGAAAACACCTGAGACAAATGGTTTGATAACGAATGTAAAACAATTAGAAAACACCTGAGACAAATGGTTTGATAACGAATGTAAAACAATTAGAAAACACCTGAGACAAATGGTTTGATAAGGAATGTAAAACAATTAGAAAACACCTGAGACAAATGGTTTGATAACGAATGTAAAACAATTAGAAAACACCTGAGACAAATGGTTTGATAACGAATGTAAAACAATTAGAAAACACCTGAGACAAATGGTTTGATAAGGAATGTAAAACAATTAGAAAACACCTGAGACAAATGGTTTGATAACGAATGTAAAACAATTAGAAAACACCTGAGACAAATGGTTTGATAACGAATGTAAAACAATTAGAAAACACCTGAGACAAATGGTTTGATAACGAATGTAAAACAATTAGAAAACACCTGAGACAAATGGTTTGATAAGGAATGTAAAACAATTAGAAAACACCTGAGACAAATGGTTTGATAATGAATGTAAAACAATTAGAAAACACCTGAGACAAATGGTTTGATAACGAATGTAAAACAATTAGAAAACACCTGAGACAAATGGTTTGATAACGAATGTAAAACAATTAGAAAACACCTGAGACAAATGGTTTGATAAGGAATGTAAAACAATTTGAAAATACCTGAGACAAATGGTTTGATAACGAATGTAAAACAATTAGAAAACACCTGAGACAAATGGTTTGATAACGAATGTAAAACAATTAGAAAATACCTGAGACAAATGGTTTGATAACGAATGTAAAACAATTAGAAAACACCTGAGACAAATGGTTTGATAACGAATGTAAAACAATTAGAAAACACCTGAGACAAATGGTTTGATAACGAATGTAAAACAATTAGAAAACACCTGAGACAAATGGTTTGATAAGGAATGTAAAACAATTAGAAAATACCTGAGACAAATGGTTTGATAACGAATGTAAAACAATTAGAAAACACCTGAGACAAATGGTTTGATAACGAATGTAAAACAATTAGAAAATACCTGAGACAAATGGTTTGATAACGAATGTAAAACAATTAGAAAACACCTGAGACAAATGGTTTGATAAGGAATGTAAAACAATTAGAAAACACCTGAGACAAATGTCAAATGAAAAACATAAGCAGCAAAACAACCCAGATCTACGCTGTGAATACTCTGAAACTCTGAAACAGTAGAAACATACACTGAAACGCAAGAAATAAAATTATATCAACAAGACACTTGATGAAATTGAAAACGCAATCGACCAAAATCAGTTCTGGGACATGTGGAACAAATTAAGCACGACAAAGCTACAATAATTAACCATACAGGATGAAGGAATTTGGGAAACTTATTTTGATAATCTATACAAAAACATCCCACAAAAAGACTTACAACAAAACCAATTAGAAATTCAAGAAAAATTGAACAGTCATTTAAAAACAACCAAAATCCTTTAGATTACCCAATAACCCAACAAGAACTACATGACAAGCTCAAATCTATAAAATCAAAGAAGGCTTGTGGTCTAGATAACATCAGAAATGAAATGCTGAAAATTAAAAAAATGCTGTGCTTAAATTGTTCAACATGGTACTAACCTCTGGCTGCATCCCTGATGTCTGGAACCAGGGGCTCATCTCCCCTATCCACAAAAGTGGAGACAAATCAAACCCCAATAATTACAGGGGAATTTGTGTAAACAGCAACTTGGGAAAGATTTTCTATAGCATTTCTTCAATATTTTTTTTTTATAAGTAAATGTCTAATTGGCTTTCTCCCCAAGCATCACACTACTGACGATATTTACACCTTACACACACTAATTAATAAACACGTCCACCCAAAAAAAAGCGGGCAAAATCTTTGCTTGCTTTATTGACTTTAAAAAAAGCATTTGATTCTATTTGTCACGTAGGGCTTTGTAGCGGATGCGTAACTGGTTTGCAGAGAAGTCAGGCGCAGGAGAGCAAAACTGGGTAAACATAGTAGTTTAATAAACAACCCCAGAACGGTTCAAACAGACACGGGAGTACATGGGCACAAAAACAGCCCGTAACACACCAGTATACACATGTGCACAAGCACTACACCGAAACAATCCCACACAAAGGCATGGGGGGGGGTTATATACAAAACATGTAATTGAGGGAATTGAAACCAGGTGTGGAAAACACAGACAAAACAAATGGAAAATGAAAAGTGGATCGGTGATGGCTAGAACACCGGTGACGTCGACCGCCGAACACCGCCCGAACAAGGAGAGGCACCGACTTTGGCGGAAGTCGTGACAGGCTTTTCTACAAAATTCTCCAAAGTGGGCTTGGTGGTAAGGTGTATGACACGTGTGCAATAAAAATCAAAAACCGAATAGAACAGAATTATTGTTTTTACAACGTTGAGGTGTGAGACAAGGCTGCAGTTTGAGTCCAAATCTTTTCAACATTTATATTATTGAATTAGCAGACATGTTGGACCATTCTCCAGCCCCAGGACTCACACTATTCGACACAGAGGTAAAATACCTGCTATATGCTGATGACTTGGTACTTCTATCACCAACCAATGAAGGTCTTCAACAGAAACACAAATATAAATTCACCCTGAATAACACCATAATTGAACACACTAAAAATGACTCATACCTTGGTCTGACCAGATCTGCATCAGGAAACTTTAATACGGCAGTGAATGCAGTCAAAGACAAAGCCTGCAGAGCATTGTGTGCAATAAAAATGAAATTATTCAAAATCCAACTAGAATTTGGACCAAAATATCCTACCAATAGCTCTTTACGGAAGTGAGGTTTGGGAGCCATTCAATAAACTGGACTTTAAAATGTGGGACAAACATCCAATTGAAGCCCTACATTCAGAAGTCCAGAGAAATACACCAACTAATGCATGTAGGGCAGAATTGGGCCGATTTCCAGTAGTAATCTAAATACAGAAAATATCATAAAATGTTTGGCCTCATCTAAATTCAAGTCCAAATTCAAGTCTGCAATTTAAAACACTTCAAACCCAAGAGCTGAGCCCAGAAACGAGCCCTGTTGGTCAGCTGGTGTTGGACCTAATCAACAAAGCTGACACCAACACTGATTCAAAAGAAAGAATTCCAATAAACAAAATCATGAACCAATCAAAGGACTCATATTTACAACATTGGAAAAACGAAACAGAATCCCAAAGCCGACTAAATTGCTATCTGGCCCTAAACAGAGAATATGAATTGGCTGATTATCTCTACTCTGTCAGAGATACGATGCAGAGACAGATCCTTACCAAGTACAGGCTGAGTGACCACCAATTGGCCATAGAAACCGGCAGACATAAAAAGACATAGCTACCCAAAGAGGAGTGTGTATGTGGTCACTGCACGACAGGGGAGGTAGAAACAGAGATGCACTTTCTCCTTTACTGTGAGAAATATTCCTCACCAAGACATTTATTATTCACAGAAAATATTACATTTATTCCACATTTTATCTTATTAAAATGAAAAACAACAAATGCTCATAGGTGAAGGAGCAATGGCTCCTCTTGCAGCCAAATACGTACTTGCCTGCCATAGCCTGAGAGACAATGAATAATAACATCTGTATAGTAAACAGTAAATTACTTAATATTTTATTATTGTTATTACTATTATTGTTATTACTATTAGTGTTATTACTATTAGTGTTATTACTATTAGTGTTATTACTATTAGTGTTATTACTATTAGTGGTATTACTATTAGTGTTATTACTATTAGTGTTATTACTATTAGTGTTATTACTATTAGTGTTATTACTATTATTGTTATTACTATTAGTGTTATTACTATTGGTGTTATTACTATTAGTGGTATTACTATTAGTGGTATTACTATTAGTGGTATTACTATTAGTGGTATTACTATTAGTGTTATTACTATTATTGTTATTACTATTAGTGTTATTACTATTGGTGTTATTACTATTAGTGGTATTACTATTAGTGTTATTACTATTAGTGGTATTACTATTAGTGGTATTACTATTAGTGGTATTACTATTAGTGGTATTACTATTATTGTTATTACTATTAGTGGTATTACTATTAGTGTTATTACTATTAGTGTTATTACTATTAGTGTTATTACTATTATTGTTATTGCTATTAGTGTTATTACTATTAGTGGTATTACTATTAGTGTTATTACTATTATTGTTATTACTATTAGTGGTATTACTATTAGTGTTATTACTATTAGTGTTATTACTATTAGTGTTAATTACTATTATCGCTTACTTGCCATTTAGTGGTATACTATTAGTGTTATTACTATTAGTGGTATTACTATTATTGTTATTACTATTATTGTTATTACTATTAGTGTTATTACTATTAGTGGTATTACTATTAGTGTTATTACTATTAGTGTTATTACTATTAGTGTTATTGCTATTAGTGTTATTACTATGTGTTATTACTATTAGTGTTATTACTATTAGTGTTATTACTATTAGTGTTATTACTATTATTGTTATTACTATTAGTGTTATTACTATTAGTGTTATTACTATTAGTGTTATTACTATTAGTGTTATTATGTTAATTATACTATTGATATGTTACTCATTGTTATTACTATTAGTGTTATTACTATTAATTGGTATTGCTATTAGTGGTATTACTATTAGTGTTATTACTATTATTGTTATTACTATTAGTGTTATTACTATTAGTGGTATTACTATTAGTGGTATTACTATTATTGTTATTACTATTAGTGGTATTACTATTAGTGTTATTACTATTATTGTTATTACTATTAGTGTTATTACTATTAGTGTTATTACTATTAGTGGTATTGCTATTAGTGTTATTACTATTAGTGTTATTACTATTAGTGTTATTACTATTATTGTTATTACTATTAGTGGTATTGCTATTAGTGTTATTACTATTAGTGTTATTACTATTATTGTTATTACTATTAGTGGTATTGCTATTAGTGGTATTACTATTAGTGTTATTACTATTAGTGTTATTACTATTAGTGTTATTACTATTATTGTTATTACTATTAGTGTTATTACTATTAGTGGTATTACTATTAGTGGTATTACTATTATTGTTATTACTATTAGTGGTATTACTATTAGTGTTATTACTATTATTGTTATTACTATTAGTGGTATTACTATTAGTGTTATTACTATTAGTGTTATTACTATTAGTGGTATTGCTATTAGTGTTATTACTATTAGTGTTATTACTATTAGTGTTATTACTATTAGTGTTATTACTATTATTGTTATTACTATTAGTGGTATTGCTATTAGTGTTATTACTATTAGTGTTATTACTATTAGTGTTATTACTATTAGTGTTATTACTATTAGTGTTATTACTATTAGTGTTATTACTATTAGTGTTATTACTATTAGTGTTATTACTATTAGTGTTATTACTATTAGTGTTATTACTATTATTGTTATTGCTATTAGTGTTAGTACTATTAGTGTTATTACTATTATTGTTATTGCTATTAGTGTTATTACTATTAGTGTTATTACTATTAGTGTTATTACTATTAGTGTTATTACTATTAGTGGTATTACTATTAGTGTTATTACTATTATTGTTTGTCTTTTTGTTGTTGTTGAAATAACAGGACATTTAGCTTGAAAACTGCAGCGTTTTCTCTCTGCCTCATTGCAAAATGTGTAGAATTGCAGGAAATGTGCTCCCTCCCTCTCCTCCTCCCTCAGGTCTATCTCCACCTCCCTCTCCCATCCTCCCTCTCTGGTGCTGTAGATTCCTCCCTCCCTCCCTCATCTCCTCCCTCCTCCCTCAGGTCTATGTCTCCTCCCTCATCTCCTCCCTCCTCCCTCAGGTCTATCTCTCCTCCCTCCTCCCTCAGGTCTATCTCTTCTCCCTCCTCCCTCAGGTCTATCTCTCCTCCCTCCTCTCCCTCCTCCCTCAGGTCTACCCCCCCACCCCCCACCCCCTCTTCCCTGTGGCAGTGGATCAGATGCCCCTCAGGGAAATCATTACTTGGCATCATTACCATTCAAACACTTTTATCTTCCAGCTCCTGGTTCTTCCCCTTCCCTGCCTCCCCTCCTCTCCTCTCTCCCTCCATCGCTCCATCGCTTCATTAAGTTTATGGAGGGGAGGAGAAGGAGAAAGAGGAAAGCACCTTAAACACCGGCTCCAATAATAAATAGGTGTTGATGGAGATCCCTTTGATTAGGCGCAGTTATAGGGCACCAGTCTGTATATCGTCCTAGGAGACCAGCCCTATCCTCTCCTATGATTAGAATGAAGCCCAATGTTTCCATTGAAAGCACTCAGCCATGTAAACTCCGGCTATTGGCGCAGAAACATAGACAATGCCCAAAATAGACAATGCCCTAATGTTTAAAATAGAGCCCACTGTTTCCGATGAGAGTCATGGTTATTGGTACAGATTGAGTACAGAAGACCAGGTGTTTCCAATGAGAGTCATGGTTATTGGTACAGATTGAGTACAGAAGACCAGGTGTTTCCAATGAGAGTCATGGTTATTGGTGCAGATTGAGTACAGGAGACCAGGTGTTTCCAATGAGAGTCATGGTTATTGGTACAGATTGAGTACAGGAGACCAGGTGTTGGAGTAGTTCAGACTTTATTAGCTGAACGGTAATGAGTTAGCAGGTGTGTGTGTGTTTGTGTGTGTGTTTGCGTGTATGTGTGTGTGTGTGTGTCTCAGTACTGTCAGTGTCTGTATTGAGACTGTCTCAGTACTGTCAGTGTCTGTATTGAGACTGTCTCAGTTCTGTCTGTGTCTGTATTGAGACTGTCTCAGTTCTGTCAGTGTCTGTATTGAGACTGTCTCAGTTCTGTCAGTGTCTGTATTGAGACCTCTGTGTCAGTTCTGTCAGTGTCTGTATTGAGACTGTCTCTGTTCTGTCTGTGTCTGTATTAAGACCTCTGTCTCAGTACTGTCAGTGTCTGTATTGAGACTGTCTCTGTTCTGTCTGTGTCTGTATTGAGACTGTCTCAGTTCTGTCAGTGTCTGTATTGAGACCTCTGTCTCAGTACTGTCAGTGTCTGTATTGAGACTGTCTCAGTTCTGTCTGTGTCTGTATTGAGACTGTCTCAGTTCTGTCAGTGTCTGTATTGAGACCTCTGTCTCAGTTCTGTCAGTGTCTGTATTGAGACCTCTGTCTCAGTTCTGTCAGTGTCTGTCTTGAGACCTCTGTCTCAGTTCTGTCAGTGTCTGTCTTGAGACCTATGTCTCAGTTTTGAGAACTCTGTTGGCAGAACAGCACTGTTAAATGAGGCCCCCTGCTCTCCAGATGATATAGAATTCAACAGCACAGTTTTGGGAGTTTCTCTCCTGTCCCTCCAGGCACCCCCAGGTACAGGGACTGATCCCAGCTCTCTTGTGGTGTGGCTGGCGATGGGCCAGGGACTTAGCCTCAGGCACTGTCCCTCTGGCTCCAGACTCCCCGGGCTTTAATGGAGGGAAACAAATACAAAACAAAGAGATCTGCTTCTCTCCATTTTCCATTTTAGTCATTTAGCAGATTCTCTTATCCAGAGCAACATACCGGGGCATTATGGGAACTTCGACAGATTATTCACCTTACGGGCTCAAGGACCCAGCGACCTTTCAGTTACTGGCCCAACACTCTGAACCTCTAGTTTACCTGCTCTCTCTCTCTCTCTCTCTCTCTCTCTCTCTCTCTCTCTCTCTCTCTCTCTCTCTCTCTCTCCACATCTCCGACCCACAGCGGGTTGGCCACAGGCAGCATTGTCTGTGTGTGTGTATGTTTGTAGTGCTGTGTGTGGGCGTGCTTCTCCAAACTATGATGTAGAGGTCAGGGGTCAGCAGTGTAGGCGGCCTACAGACATCTTTTACAACCATCACTAATGTAAACACACAAACAGAAACAGACAAGACAGTGAAATTAACACTGAGGCTGTTACAGTAGATAGATAGAGACTGTTACACTACAGTACATCAACATATCAAGGCTGTTACAGCAGATAGAGACTGTTACACTACAGTACATCAACATATCAAGGCTGTTACAGTAGATAGAGACTGTTACACTACAGTACATCAACATATCACGGCTGTTACAGTGGATAGAGACTGTTAACACCTCTAGTCATTGAGTGGAGTGGAATGAAAGCACAAACAGACTGATTCCCAGGCTATGAACAGACAACCTTAGCTAGCAGACTGTTTTACAACTAGTGGAATGATAGCACAGACAGGCTGATACCCAGTCTACGAACAGACAGTCCTAGCTAGCAGATGTTATTACAACGATCTGCCTCGTTCTCTGTTTACTTTGTTGCACACATTCCTGATTCCCCTCCCTCAGGAATAGCATCAACACACCTAACAATCACAACCGCACACAAACACAAACTGTACAGTAACTAGCGCTGACCATCCCGTCACACGTTCAGGGGGTAGGTGTTGTGGAGGAGGTAGGAGGAGGGGGGGGAGCTGGCCTCTCAGAGTCTCTAGGGTCCCCATTAGGACTGAGACGGAACGGCTTTACACTTCCACCCCTGCTAACACTACTACAGCTAGGCCATGCTACTACTGCTACTGTCTCTCTACTGAACAATGACAGCAAGGCCATGCTACTACTGCTACTGTCTCTCTATTGAACAATAACAGCTAGGCCGTGCTAATACTGCTACTGTCTCTCTATTGAACAATGACAGCTAGGCCGTGCTAATACTGCTATTGTCTCTCTACTGAACAACGACAGCTAGGCCATGCTACTACTGCTACTGTCTCTCTACTGAACAATGACAGCTAGGCCATGCTACTACTGCTACTGTCTCTCTACTGAACAACGACAGCTAGGCCGTGCTACTACTGCTACTGTCTCTCTATTGAACAATAACAGCTAGGCCGTGCTAATACTGCTACTGTCTCTCTATTGAACAATGACAGCTAGGCCGTGCTAATACTGCTATTGTCTCTCTACTGAACAATAACAGCTAGGCCGTGCTACTACTGCTACTGTCTCTCTACTTAACAACGACAGCTAGGCCATGCTACTACTGCTACTGTCTCTCTACTGAACTACGACAGCTAGGCCATGCTACTACTGCTACTGTCTCTCTACTGAACAACGACAGCTAGGCCATGCTACTACTGCTACTGTCTCTCTACTGAACAATGACAGCTAGGCCATGCTACTACTGCTACTGTCTCTCTACTGAACAACGACAGCTAGGCCATGCTACTACTGCTACTGTCTCTCTACTGAACAATGACAGCTAGGCCATGCTACTACTGCTACTGTCTCTCTACTGAACAATGACAGCTAGGCCATGCTACTACTGCTACTGTCTCTCTACTGAACAACGACAGCCAGGCCATGCTACTACTGCTACTGTCTCTCTACTGAACAATGACAGCTAGGCCATGCTACTACTGCTACTGTCTCTCTACTGAACAATGACAGCTAGGCCATGCTACTACTGCTACTGTCTCTCTACTGAACAATGACAGCTAGGCCATGCTACTACTGCTACTGTCTCTCTACTGAACAATGACAGCTAGGCCATGCTACTACTGCTACTGTCTCTCTACTGAACAATGACAGCTAGGCCATGCTACTACTGCTACTGTCTCTCTACTGAACAACGACAGCTAGGCCATGCTACTACTGCTACTGTCTCTCTACTGAACAACGACAGCTAGGCCATGCTACTACTGCTACTGTCTCTCTACTGAACAATGACAGCTAGGCCATGCTACTACTGCTACTGTCTCTCTACTGAACAATGACAGCTAGGCCATGCTACTACTGCTACTGTCTCTCTACTGAACAACGACAGCTAGGCCGTGCTAATACTGCTACTGTCTCTCTACTGAACAATGACAGCTAGGCCGTGCTAATACTGCTACTGTCTCTCTACTGAACAATGACAGCTAGGCCATGCTACTACTGCTACTGTCTCTCTACTGAACAATGACAGCTAGGCCATGCTACTACTGCTACTGTCTCTCTACTGAACAATGACAGCTAGGCCGTGCTACTACTGCTACTGTCTCTCTACTGAACAATGACAGCTAGGCCATGCTACTACTGCTACTGTCTCTCTACTGAACAATGACAGCTAGGCCATGCTACTACTGCTACTGTCTCTCTACTGAACAACGACAGCTAGGCCATGCTACTACTGCTACTGTCTCTCTACTGAACAACGACAGCTAGGCCATGCTACTACTGCTACTGTCTCTCTACTGAACAATGACAGCTAGGCCATGCTACTACTGCTACTGTCTCTCTACTGAACAATGACAGCTAGGCCATGCTACTACTGCTACTGTCTCTCTACTGAACAATGACAGCTAGGCCATGCTAATACTGCTACTGTCTCTCTACTGAACAATGACAGCTAGGCCATGCTACTACTGCTACTGTCTCTCTACTGAACAATGACAGCTAGGCCGTGCTAATACTGCTACTGTCTCTCTACTGAACAATGACAGCTAGGCCGTGCTAATACTGCTACTGTCTCTCTACTGAACAATGACAGCTAGGCCATGCTACTACTGCTACTGTCTCTCTACTGAACAATGACAGCTAGGCCATGCTACTACTGCTACTGTCTCTCTACTGAACAATGACAGCTAGGCCATGCTACTACTGCTACTGTCTCTCTACTGAACAATGACAGCTAGGCCATGCTACTACTGCTACTGTCTCTCTACTGAACAATGACAGCTAGGCCATGCTACTACTGCTACTGTCTCTCTACTGAACAATGACAGCTAGGCCATGCTACTACTGCTACTGTCTCTCTACTGAACAATGACAGCTAGGCCATGCTACTACTGCTACTGTCTCTCTATTGAACAATGACAGCTAGGCCGTGCTAATACTGCTACTGTCTCTCTACTGAACAATGACAGCTAGGCCGTGCTACTACTGCTACTGTCTCTCTACTGAACAATAACAGCTAGGCCATGCTACTACTGCTACTGTCTCTCTACTGAACAATAACAGCTAGGCCATGCTAATACTGCTACTGTCTCTCTACTGAACAATGACAGCTAGGCCGTGCTACTACTGCTACTGTCTCTCTACTGAACAATGACAGCTAGGCCGTGCTACTACTGCTACTGTCTCTCTACTGAACAATGACAGCTAGGCCATGCTAATACTGCTACTGTCTCTCTACTGAACAACGACAGCTAGGCCATGCTACTACTGCTACTGTCTCTCTACTGAACAATGACAGCTAGGCCATGCTACTACTGCTACTGTCTCTCTACTGAACAATGACAGCTAGGCCATGCTACTACTGCTACTGTCTCTCTACTGAACAATGACAGCTAGGCCATGCTACTACTGCTACTGTCTCTCTACTGAACAATGACAGCTAGGCCATGCTACTACTGCTACTGTCTCTCTACTGAACAATGACAGCTAGGCCATGCTACTACTGCTACTGTCTCTCTACTGAACAATGACAGCTAGGCCATGCTAATACTGCTACTGTCTCTCTACTGAACAATGACAGCTAGGCCATGCTACTACTGCTACTGTCTCTCTACTGAACAATAACAGCTAGGCCATGCTACTACTGCTACTGTCTCTCTACTGAACAATGACAGCTAGGCCATGCTAATACTGCTACTGTCTCTCTACTGAACAATGACAGCTAGGCCATGCTACTACTGCTACTGTCTCTCTACTGAACAATGACAGCTAGGCCATGCTACTACTGCTACTGTCTCTCTACTGAACAATGACAGCTAGGCCATGCTACTACTGCTACTGTCTCTCTACTGAACAATGACAGCTAGGCCATTCTACTACTGCTACTGTCTCTCTACTGAACAATGACAGCTAGGCCATGCTACTACTGCTACTGTCTCTCTACTGAACAATGACAGCTAGGCCATGCTAATACTGCTACTGTCTCTCTACTGAACAATGACAGCTAGGCCATGCTACTACTGCTACTGTCTCTCTACTGAACAATGACAGCTAGGCCATGCTAATACTGCTACTGTCTCTCTACTGAACAATGACAGCTAGGCCATGCTACTACTGCTACTGTCTCTCTACTGAACAACGACAGCTAGGCCATGCTACTACTGCTACTGTCTCTCTACTGAACAATGACAGCTAGGCCATGCTACTACTGCTACTGTCTCTCTACTGAACAATGACAGCTAGGCCATGCTAATACTGCTACTGTCTCTCTACTGAACAACGACAGCTAGGCCATGCTACTACTGCTACTGTCTCTCTACTGAACAACGACAGCTAGGCCATGCTAATACTGCTACTGTCTCTCTACTGAACAATGACAGCTAGGCCATGCTAATACTGCTACTGTCTCTCTACTGAACAATGACAGCTAGGCCGTGCTACTACTGCTACTGTCTCTCTACTGAACTATGACAGCTAGGCCATGCTACTACTGCTACTGTCTCTCTACTGAACAATGACAGCTAGGCCATGCTAATACTGCTACTGTCTCTCTACTGAACAATGACAGCTAGGCCGTGCTACTACTGCTACTGTCTCTCTACTGAACAATGACAGCTAGGCCGTGCTAATACTGCTACTGTCTCTCTACTGAACAATGACAGCTAGGCCGTGCTACTACTGCTACTGTCTCTCTACTGAACAATGACAGCTAGGCCATGCTAATACTGCTACTGTCTCTCTACTGAACAACGACAGCTAGGCCATGCTACTACTGCTACTGTCTCTCTACTGAACAATGACAGCTAGGCCGTGCTAATACTGCTACTGTCTCTCTACTGAACAATGACAGCTAGGCCGTGCTAATACTGCTACTGTCTCTCTACTGAACAATAACAGCTAGGCCATGCTACTACTGCTACTGTCTCTCTACTGAACAATAACAGCTAGGCCATGCTAATACTGCTACTGTCTCTCTACTGAACAATGACAGCTAGGCCGTGCTACTACTGCTACTGTCTCTCTACTGAACTACGACAGCTAGGCCATGCTACTACTGCTACTGTCTCTCTACTGAACAATGACAGCTAGGCCATGCTAATACTGCTACTGTCTCTCTACTGAACAACGACAGCTAGGCCATGCTACTACTGCTACTGTCTCTCTACTGAACAATGACAGCTAGGCCATGCTACTACTGCTACTGTCTCTCTACTGAACAATGACAGCTAGGCCATGCTACTACTGCTACTGTCTCTCTACTGAACAATGACAGCTAGGCCATGCTACTACTGCTACTGTCTCTCTACTGAACAATGACAGATAGGCCATTCTACTACTGCTACTGTCTCTCTACTGAACAACGACAGCTAGGCCATGCTACTACTGCTACTGTCTCTCTACTGAACAACAACAGCTAGGCCATGCTAATACTGCTACTGTCTCTCTACTGAACAACGACAGCTAGGCCATGCTAATACTGCTACTGTCTCTCTACTGAACAACGACAGCTAGGCCGTGCTAATACTGCTACTGTCTCTCTACTGAACAACGACAGCTAGGCCGTGCTAATACTGCTACTGTCTCTCTACTGAACAATGACAGCTAGGCCGTGCTACTACTGCTACTGTCTCTCTACTGAACAATAACAGCTAGGCCATGCTACTACTGCTACTGTCTCTCTACTGAACAATAACAGCTAGGCCATGCTAATACTGCTACTGTCTCTCTACTGAACAATGACAGCTAGGCCGTGCTACTACTGCTACTGTCTCTCTACTGAACAATGACAGTTAGGCCGTGCTACTACTGCTACTGTCTCTCTACTGAACAATGACAGCTAGGCCGTGCTAATACTGCTACTGTCTCTCTACTGAACAACGACAGCTAGGCCATGCTACTACTGCTACTGTCTCTCTACTGAACAACGACAGCTAGGCCGTGCTAATACTGCTACTGTCTCTCTATTGAACAATAACAGCTAGGCCATGCTAATACTGCTACTGTCTCTCTACTGAACAATGACAGCTAGGCCGTGCTACTACTGCTACTGTCTCTCTACTGAACAATGACAGCTAGGCCGTGCTAATACTGCTACTGTCTCTCTACTGAACAACGACAGCTAGGCCATGCTACTACTGCTACTGTCTCTCTACTGAACAACGACAGCTAGGCCGTGCTAATACTGCTACTGTCTCTCTATTGAACAATGACAGCTAGGCCGTGCTAATACTGCTATTGTCTCTCTACTGAACAATAACAGCTAGGCCGTGCTACTACTGCTACTGTCTCTCTACTGAACAATGACAGCTAGGCCATGCTAATACTGCTACTGTCTCTCTACTGAACTACGACAGCTAGTCCATGCTACTACTGCTACTGTCTCTCTACTGAACAATGACAGCTAGGCCATGCTACTACTGCTACTGTCTCTCTACTGAACAATGACAGCTAGGCCATGCTACTACTGCTACTGTCTCTCTACTGAACAATGACAGATAGGCCATTCTACTACTGCTACTGTCTCTCTACTGAACAATGACAGCTAGGCCGTGCTAATACTGCTACTGTCTCTCTACTGAACAACGACAGCTAGGCCGTGCTAATACTGCTACTGTCTCTCTACTGAACAACGACAGCTAGGCCGTGCTACTACTGCTACTGTCTCTCTACTGAACAACGACAGCTAGGCCGTGCTAATACTGCTACTGTCTCTCTACTGAACAATGACAGCTAGGCCATGCTAATACTGCTACTGTCTCTCTA
>CM059783.1:29380661-29410661 GCA_030435695.1 Brachymystax lenok tsinlingensis
ATCGTAGTGCTGCCAGACAATCAATGTCTGGTCGAATTGTGCCCAGAGAAATAGTTTAATCTTCGGCTATCTAAGCTGTGGATGTTCTGTGGGTTATAGTGTTGAGTAGTCTAATGACTGGGTATCAATGTGATATATACTGTATTTGTAGATTTTCTGGGATAAAACCCAAATTAATCATAATTAGTATTTAAACAAATTGTTTTTTGTTGTTGTTGTGTTTTTAAGTGTTTCATGTGCCAGTGAAATGTTTCTGGTAGAGTTGTGCTTAATCTTGATTGATTAGATAACAACGTCTGATAGCACAGATTCAGTCTTCAGTGGAATTCCCTTACAAACCCAACATTACTGTGGTGAGACAGGACAAATGAATCTGACCACCACCACACACATTCCCCAGGAGAACGTCCCTAATGTCATGTATCATATACTATAAGACAGGATGATTTGTTCATTTATTTACTCAAACAAATTTAGCCCCCAAAAAAATTGAATACAATTTTTTGGGGGTATTTTAGGATTCTTCTTCTCTTCCGATTCTGCTTAATCTTGATTGATTAGAGTCTGCTAACTTTCCAGACGTCTTCAGTAGAATTCCCTTACGGTCACAGACATAGTTGTGGTGAAACAATCTGACCACCATCAGCATTCCCCCTGAAGAACGGTCCTACTTTCCCAACGCTCAAAAAAACCCCAAACAGCTTGAAACCGCTGATAGTTTGAAACAGAGTCATCAAAAATAACCCCCCCTCTAGTCCTAACTTGACTTCAGAGACCTGGCTACAGCATCAGAGAGACAGCCACTCAACTCCCCGCAATCGTTCTCTCTCCAATTACCTTCATTAAACAGTTATTTTTTTAAAATCGTTTTATGAAGCTAAACCGCGTCACAGTTTATTTGCCGCTACCAGTCGGTTTATCTGTGGATCTGTAATAGCAGCGCTGAGAAGCGAGAGTTGAGAATGAGCATCATTACTGAAGGGCCTTGGGTTTGCATCCCAAACGGCACGCAACAGTATTCCCTATACGGGGGGATTCTACAGAAGTAAGGTAAATTGCTGTCCCCATCCCACAAAACGATTAAAAACAAAAATAACAGTAAAGTCTCCAAACTTAGGACATTTATTCATGTGCTAATTCAATCCAAGGCAATAACAAACATATTCAGTTTAATCCACCTGAAAATACAGAATAAATAATACAACAAATATTGTGGTTAAACTCAAATATACTAATTGATAAAAAAAAAAAACTTTATGTTTCGATAAAAATGTTTTAAAAAAGGTATCATCTTTGTAAATATGATAAGTAGGACTGGTGGAGTTACGTCACACATGCAGCTAACACAGACATGTGGAAGTGTCGGCTCTACCCAAAATTACAACCAACTAATTGCAGCATTACCGCAAAAAATGGAAGAGGCCAGTGGAACAGGGGGGAAAAGTAAGGAACTTGTCTGTCGGCCTTGTGTTTAAAGGTCAAAATGTGTTGAAGAAAATCGTGATGAATAAAAATGATACCAGTTTCAATTTAAGGTCCAAAAAATTGACAGCTGTGCCACATAGATTACAAAATAGTTGATAGTACCGATTCCAAGGCATATGGTTTAATGAATCGACACGTAAAACGACACCGGATACAAAACTTTTTTTTTCAATTTTTTTCAATTTTAATTATTATACAACATTCTTATATCCAATATAATGTTATATGTATACATGGGGGATATACCACCTTCACAGCTCTGCAGATTTTGCAGCGAGGAGGCAGAGTCATTAGATCATTTGGTTTGGTACTGTTCATACGTAGCTCGTTTTTGGTCGCAGGTTCAAGGAATAGCTGAAGAATGGCTACATTTACCTGGAGCTAACTCTACAGATAGCACTACTGGGTGATCTGAAAAGTCACAGTCAATCGATCAATATATATATAATCATTATTTTAGCAAAAAATGTCATCTTTAATTTACAATCTGTAGAAACTATGAGAATAGAAAAGGTTCAGAACTTTTGTGAAACATTAAAGTACAGTTGAAAAATATATGGCCAATAGAAACCCAATATGGATGGTGTTAAGAGATAGATGGGAGGGGTTGAATGAAGCTGAAGGGAGGGACTAATGACAGCAAGATAACTAATGTAAAATATACTGAGTCTGTAAAATGTAAATAGGTTCAGAACTTTTATGAAATAGCACAGTTACAAATATACATGGCAAATAGAAATCAAACCGGACGGACATCAGAAACAGAGGAAGGCCAGGATTAAAAACAAACAAAATATAACTATTGTAAAATAGACTGTGTCTGTAAAATGTATATAGACAAGTAGAAGCCTAGGTGTTGTTGTTCATTAGTTTACTCCAATTAGGGGAGAGGTGGTAAGGTTTAAGGGAAAAAAATATTTAAAAAATATGTGTATATGTATATATGTCAAAGTCACCATTATTAGTCAGTTGTACAACCAAATGCCTTCAACCGAAATGTGTCTTCCGCATTTAACCCAACCCCCTCTGAATCAGAGAGGTGCGGGGGGGCTGCCTTAATCGACATCCACGTCTTCGGCGCCCGGGGAACAGTGGGTTAACTGCCTTGTTCAGGGGGCAGAACGACAGATTTTTTTTCCTTGTCAGCTCAGGGATTTGAACTTGCAACCCTCCGGTTACAACTCTAACACTCTAACCACTAGGCTACCTGCCGTGTATTTGTAAGTACACTGCCGTTCAAAATTTTTTTTGGGAAAGAAAAGCAAACACCAGTCTCCACGTCAACAGTGAAGAGGCGACTCCGGGGTGCTGGCCTTCTAGGCAGAGTTCCTCTGTCCAGTGTCTGTGTTCTTTTGCCCATCTTAATCTTTTCTTTTTATTGGCCAGTCTGAGATATGGCTTTTTCTTTAGAAGGTCAGCATCCCGGAGTCGCCTCTTCACTGTTGACGTTGAGACTGGTGTTTTGCGGGTACTATTTAATGAAGCTGCCAGTTGAGGACTTGTGAGGCATCTGTTTCTCAAACTAGACACTCTGAATGTACTTATCCTCTTGCTCAGTTGTGAACCGGGGCCTCCCACTCCTCTTTCTAATCTGGTTAGTGCCAGTTTGCGCTGTTCTGTGAAGGAAGTAGTACACAGCGTACACAGTTTCTTGGCAATTTCTTGCATGGAATAGCCTACATTTCTCAGAACAAGAATAGACTGACGAGTTTCAGAAGAAAGTTATTTGTTTCTGGCCATTTTGAGCCTGTAATCAAACCCACACATGCTGATGCTCCAGATACCCAACTAGTCTAAAGAAGGCCAGTTGTATTGCTTCTTTAATGAGCACAACCGTTTTCAGCTGTGCTAACATAATTGCAAAATGGTTTTGTAATGATCAATTAACCTTTTAAAATGATAAACTTGGACTAGCTAACACAACGTGCCATTGGAACACAGGAGTGATGGTTGCTGATAATGGGCCTCTGTACACCTATGTAGATATTCCATAAAAGAAAATCTGCCGTTTCCAGCTACAATAGTCATTTACAACATTAACAATGTCTACACGCTATTTCTGATACATTTGATGTTATTTTAAATGGACAATTTATTTTTGCTTTTCATTCAAAATCAATGACATTTCTAAGTGACCACCAAACCTTTGAAGGGTAGTGTACATGTATATACATATATATATATTTCACCTTTATTTAAGCAGGGACTCCCCATTGAGACCAGAGTCTCTTACACAAGGGATATACAATTTCAATTTCACGACAAAAGACCTCCTCGACTTCAAAAATTAATTACAGATATCTTGAGTTATTTAAGCTTAATTCAGACTATTTTGAGGAAGTGAACTGGCTACGGCATCTCAAGAGGGACAAACAGTAATATTGGTATTTTAAGGGCGTATGCGAGCTAAGACGTTCACTTTGCCTTGCTCGGTTCTGCTAGGTGCAAACCCAACCTACGTACGCAGACACCTTTACGCAGTTCCACCTCCGACGCCACCAAAACAACACCTATGCGAATGTTTGCTTAAGCAGACCTGATTGAATCAAGCCCTAATACAGCACAGTCGTTGTTTAAACACCTATTTCTATTGAGAGGTATCTGTCCCATTTCCTGACTCCTAAACTTCATGTTATTTCTATTGAGAGGTATCTGTCCCAATTCCTGACTCCTAAACTTCATGTTATTTCTATTGAGAGGTATCTGTCCCAATTCCTGACTCCTAAACAACATGCTATTTCTATTGAGAGGTATCTGTCCCAATTCCTGACTCCTAAACTTCATGTTATTTCTATTGAGAGGTATCTGTCCCAATTCCTGACTCCAAAACTTCATGTTATTTCTATTGAGAGGTATCTGTCCCAATTCCTGACTCCAAAACTACATGTTATTTCTATTGAGAGGTATCTGTCCCAATTTCTGACTCCTAAACTTCATGTTATTTCTATTGAGAGGTATCTGTCCCAATTCCCGACTCCTAAACTTCATTTTATTTCTATTGAGAGGTATCTGTCCCAATTCCTGACTCCTAAACTACATGTTATTTCTATTGAGAGGTATCTGTCCCAATTCCTGACTCCTAAACTTCATGTTATTTCTATTGAGAGGTATCTGTCCCAATTCCCGACTCCTAAACTTTCATTTTATTTCTATTGAGAGGTATCTGTCCCAATTCCTGACTCCTAAACTACATGTTATTTCTATTGAGAGGTATCTGTCCCAATTCCCGACTCCTAAACTTCATGTTATTTCTATTGAGAGGTATCTGTCCCAATTCCTGACTCCTAAACTTCATGTTATTTCTATTGAGAGGTATCTGTCCCAATTCCTGACTCCTAAACTTCATTTTATTTCTATTGAGAGGTATCTGTCCCAATTCCTGACTCCTAAACTTCATGTTATTTCTATTGAGAGGTATCTGTCCCAATTTCTGACTCCTAAACTTCATGTTATTTCTATTGAGAGGTATCTGTCCCAATTCCCGACTCCTAGACTTCATGTTATTTCTATTGCGAGGTATCTGTCCCAATTCCTGACTCCTAAACTTCATGTTATTTCTATTGACAGGTATCTGTCCCAATTCCTGACTCCTAAACGTCATGTTATTTCTATTGAGAGGTATCTGTCCCAATTCCTGACTCCTAGACTTCATGTTATTTCTATTGAGAGGTATCTGTCCCAATTCCTGACTCCTAAACTTCATGTTATTTCTATTGAGAGGTATCTGTCCCAATTCCTGACTCCTAGACTTCATGTTATTTCTATTGAGAGGTATCTGTCCCAATTCCTAACTCCTAAACTTCATTTTATTTATATTAAGAGGTATCTGTCCCAATTCCTAACTCCAAAACTTCATGTTATTTCAATTGAGAGGTATCTGTCCCAATTCCTGCCTCCTAAACTTCATGTTGGAAAATAAAGTAATTAATCATTTTTGTATTTTGGTTTTACACCATTTTTTCAATCGAACATATTGAGTTGTTATATTATTACAGCCACTGATCTAATTACTATGTGGGTTTGTTCATTTGTATAAATCTTTGTCTGAAAAATGCTGTCCCCATTTTAAACGGTACTACTGAAACACACACTGAAGACCGTATAATTAATGTCCCTTAAGCCACACCCCTACACACATCACCAGGTGATGGGACTGTAGAGTTAATGTCCCTTAAGCCACACCCCTACACACATCACCAGGTGATGAGACTGTAGAGTTAATGTCCCTTAAGCCACACCCCTACACACATCACCAGGTGATGAGACTGTAGAGTTAATGTCCCTTAAGCCACACCCCTACACACATCACCAGGTGATGGGACTGTAGAGTTAATGTCCCTTAAGCCACACCCCTACACACATCACCAGGTGATGAGACTGTAGACTCAATGTCCTTTAAGCCACACCCCTACACACATCACCAGGTGATGGGACTGTAGAGTTAATGTCCTTTAAGCCACACCCCTACACACATCACCAGGTGATGAGACTGTAGAGTTAATGTCCCTTAAGCCACACCCCTACACACATCACCAGGTGATGAGACTGTAGAGTTAATGTCCCTTAAGCCACACCCCTACACACATCACCAGGTGATGAGACTGTAGAGTTAATGTCCCTTAAGCCACACCCCTACACACATCACCAGGTGATGAGACTGTAGAGTTAATGTCCCTTAAGCCACACCCCTAAACACATCACCAGGTGATGAGACTGTAGAGTTAATGTCCCTTAAGCCACACCCCTAAACACATCACCAGGTGATGGGACTGTAGAGTTAATGTCCCTTAAGCCACACCCCTACACACATCACCAGGTGATGGGACTGTAGAGTTAATGTCCTTTAAACCACACCCCTACACACATCACCAGGTGATGGGACTGTAGAGTTAATGTCCTTTAAACCACACCCTACACACATCACCAGGTGATGGGACTGTAGAGTTAATGTCCTTTAAACCACACCCCTACACACATCACCAGGTGATGGGACTGTAGAGTTAATGTCCTTTAAACCACACCCCTACACACATCACCAGGTGATGGGATTTCACTGCTCTCCAGCATGACTACATGATGAATAGTGTGTCTGCAAACATTTTTGGAGAAATGGAAAGAGCGACATAGTAAATCTTCATGTTTTTTAAAAAAGAAGTTTCACTACCGAACATCTAATATATCAAGAAATATGTAAAGTACGGTTTTGGGACTAAAACATATTACTGCTGGGACGTACATCTGTCCAAATGAAAGATAGCCAGCCAAAAGTAAGCTACGGAGATTTAAAAAGTCCCAAATAACTCATAACGTTCCAAACTGAAACTATCACTGCCTAAACTATTGACACCATAGAGACATATAGAGTTCTCATCTTTGTATCTGTGCCATTACGGAGTCTGTGACAGCATGGGCAGTGCCATTGAGGCTATCTTCATTTTGAAGTTGCATAGCACCATGCTCTACCAACTGAGCTACAGAGGACCACCATGTGGGTAGTGGACAGCAGCACACACCAGGGAAAGGTGTAGAGTATTCAGATGCATAGCCAGCAGGGGGGGCTCCAGCCCTCCAAATCAAATCAAATCAAATGTTATTGGTCACATACATGTGATTGGCAGATGTTATTGTGGGTGTAGCGAAATGCTTGTGTTTCTACTCTACTCTGCTCTACTCCACTCTACTGTTCTGTTCTCTACTCTACAATACTCTACTGTACTCCACTCTACTGTTCAGTACTTAACTCTACTGTTCTGTACTCTACTATACTACACTCTACTGTTCAGTACTTAACTCTACTGTTCTGTTCTCTACTATACTACACTCTACTGTTCTGTTCTCTACTCTACAATACTCTACTGTACTCCACTCTACTGTTCAGTACTTAACTCTACTGTTCTGTACTCTACTGTACTCCACTCTACTGTTCAGTACTTAACTCTACTGTTCTGTACTCTACTCTACTCTACTCTACTGTTCTGTTCTCTACTCTACTCTACTCTACTGTTCTGTTCTCTACTCTACTCTACTGTTCTGTTCTCTACTCTACAATACTCTACTCTACTCTACTGTTCAGTACTTAACTCTACTGTTCTGTACTCTACTATACTACACTCTACTGTTCTGTACTCTACTATACTACACTCTACTGTTCTGTACTCTACTATACTACACTCTACTGTTCAGTATTTAACTCTACTGTTCTCTACTCTACAATACTCTACTCTACTGTTCAGTACTTAACTCTACTGTCCTGTACTCTACTATACTACACTCTACTGTTCTCTACTCTACAATACTCTACTCTACTGTTCTGTACTCTACTCTACACTACTCTACTGTTCTGTACTCTACTCTACTCTACTCTACCGTTCTGTTCTCTACTCTACAATACTCTACTCTACTGTTCTCTACTCTACAATACTCTACTCTACTGTTCTCTACTCTACAATACTCTACTCTACTGTTCAGTACTTAACTCTACTGTTCTGTACTCTACTATACTACACTCTACTGTTCTGTA
The DNA here is from genome assembly GCA_030435695.1 of Brachymystax lenok tsinlingensis. NCBI lineage: Eukaryota > Metazoa > Chordata > Actinopteri > Salmoniformes > Salmonidae > Brachymystax > Brachymystax lenok. The sequence goes on from CM059783.1 coordinate 29,388,667, forward strand.
CTCTACACTACTCTACTCTACTTTACTCTACAGTACACTACTCTACTCTACTGTTCTGTACTCTACACTACTCTACTCTATTCCACTCTGCTGTACTCTACTCTACTCTACTCTACTGTTCTCTACTCTACACCACTCAACTCTACTGTTCTGTACTCAACTCTACTCTACTCTACAATACTCTACTGTTCCAGTCTACTCTACTACACTTTACTACTCTACTCTACTGTACTCCATTCCACAGCACTCCTACTCAACTGTTCTGTACTCCTACTCTACAGCTCTACTCTACTCTACTCTCTACTGTTCTGTACTCTACACTACTCTACTCTATTCCACCTGCTGTACTCTACTCTACTCTACTCTACTGTTCTCTACTCTACACCACTCAACTCTACTGTTCTGTACTCTACACTGCTCTACTACACTCCACTCTACTCTACTCTACTGTTCTGTACTCTACTGTGCTCTACATTAATCAACTCCACACTAATCTACTCTACTCTACTCTACTCTACCACTCTCTCACTCTCTCCACTCTACTGTCTCTCTACTCTACTCTCCACTCTACTCCTACTCCTACTCTACTGCTGTGCTACTCTACCTCTCTACTCCTCACTCTACTCTATCTGTACTCTACCTCTACTGTACTCTACTCTACTCTACTATCTCTATCTACTACTCCCTACCCTACTGTACACTACTCCCACTGTACTCTCTACTGTACCTCTACTCTACCTCTACTCCCACTCTCTCTACCTACACTACTCTCTGCACTCCTCTACTGTACTCTACTGTGTACTGTACTCCCACTCTACTCTACACTCTCTACTCCTACACTACCACTCTACACTCTCTGCTGTACTCTACTACCTCTACTGTACTCTCTCTCCACTCTCCACTCTCTACTCTACTCCCACTCCCACACTCCTCACACTCTCTACTGTACTCTACTGCACTGTACTCACTCTACTACTCTACTCTACACTACTCTACACTACTCTACTCTGTACCTCACTGTACTCTACTCTCTCTACTCTCTACTCTACACTGCTCTACTCTACACTCTTTCTGCTCACACTGTACTCTACCTCACTGCACTACTCTACTGTCTACTCTACTCTACTCTACTCTACTCTCTCACTCACTCTCACTCTACACCACTCTACTCTCTACTCTACTCTACTCTACTCTACTACTCACTCTCACCCCACTCTACTCTACTCTCTGCTCTACTGTGCTCCCACTCTACTACCCACTCTCTGTCCCACTCTACTCTACCTCTCTCTATCTCTCACTCTCTCTCTGTACACCACTCTCTACTCTACTCTCTACTCCACTTTACTGTTCTGTACTCTACTCTACACTACTCTACTCTCTCTACTCTACTCCTACTTTCTGTTCTGTACTCTACTCTACTCTCACTCTACTCTACTGTTCTCACTCTACCCACACTACTCCCTACTCTACTCTACTTTACTGTTCTGTACTCTACTCTACACTACTCTACTCTACTCTACTCTACTCTACTCTACTCTACTCTTTACTGTTCTGTACTCTACTCTACTCTACTCTACTCTACTCTACTCTACTCTGCTCTCTACTCCACTCTGTCTACTCCACACTCTACTCTACTCTACTGTTCTGTACTCTACTCTACTCTACTCTACTCTACTCCCTACTCTCACCTACTCTCACTGTTCTGTACCCCAATCTCTACCTCTACTCTACACTACCTCTACTCTACTCTACTCTCTCACTGTTCTGTGCTCTCTCTACTCTACTCTACTTTACTGTTCTTACTCTACTCACTCTACTCCACTCTGTGCTCCTACTCTACACTCTACTCTCTCTACTCCCACTCTACTCCACTTCACTTTACTGTTCTGCTCTACTCACTACTTTACTGTTCTGTACTCTACTCTACTCTACTTTACTGTTCTGTACTCTACTCTACCCTACTCTACTCTACTTTACTGTTCTGTACTCTACTCTACTCTGCTCTACTCCACACTAATATACTCTACTCTACTCTACTCTACTCTACTGTTCTCTACTCTACTCTGCACTACTCTACTCTACTCTACTGTTTTCTACTCTGCTCTACTCTACACCACTCTACTCTACTGTTCTCTACTCAACTCTACTCTACTCTACAATACTCTACTGTTCTGTAGTCTACACTACTACACTTTACACTACTCTACTCTACTGTACTCCATTCCACAGCACTCTACTCAACTGTTCTGTACTCTACTCTACAGTACACTACTCTACTCTACTGTTCTGTACTCTACACTACTCTACTCTATTCCACTCTGCTGTACTCCACTCTACTGTACTCTACTCTACTCTACTCTACTCTACTGTTCTCTACTCTACACCACTCTACTCTACTGTTCTGTACTCTACTGTGCTCTACATTAATCAACTCTACACTACTCTACTCTACTGCTCTCTACTCTACTCTACTCTACTCTACTCTACTTTACTGTTCTGTACTCTACTCTACACTACTCTACTCTACTCTACTGTACTCTACTCTACTGTACTCTACTCTACTCTACTCTACTCTACTCTACTTTACTGTTCTGTACTCTACTCTACACTACTCTACTCTACACTACTCTACTCTACTCTACTCTACTGTACTCTACTCTACTGTACTCTACTGTACTCTACTCTACTCTACTCTACTCTACACTACTCTACTCTACACTACTCTACTCTACTCTACTCTACACTACTCTACTCTACTCTACACTACTCTACTCTACTCTACTGTACTCTACTCTACTCTACTCTACTTTACTGTTCTGTACTCTACTCTACACTACTCTACTCTACTCTACACTACTTTACTGTTCTGTACTCTACTCTACACTACTCTACTCTACTCTACTTTACTGTTCTGTAGTCTACTCTACTCTACACTCTCTCTCTACTCTACTCTCTACTCTACTCTCTGCTGTTCTGTACTCTCTCTACTCTACTCTACTCTCTCTCTACTCTACTCTCTGTTCTGTTCTGCACTCTACTCTGCACTCTCTACTCTACTCTACTCTACTGTTCTGTACTCTACTCTACACTCTCTCTGTTCTGCTCTACTCTACTCTACTGTTCTACTCTACTCCTCACTCTCTCTCTCTACTCTACTCTACTCTACTCTACTTTACTGTTCTGTACTCTACTCTACACTACTCTCTCTACTCTACTCTACTCTACTCTACTCTACTTTACTGTTCTGTACTCTACTCTACTCTACTCTACTCTACTCTTACTGTTCTCTACTCTACTCTGCTCTACTCCACACTAATCTACTCTACTCTACTCTACTCTACTGTTCTGTACTCTACTCTACACTACTCTACTGTTCTGTACTATACTCTACTCTACTTTACTGTTCTGTACTCTACTCTACACTACTCTACTCTACTCTCTCTCTCTCTCTCTCTACTCTGCTTTACTGTTCTGTGTACTCTCACTCTCTCTACTCTCTCTCTCTCTCTCTCTCTACTTTACTGTTCTGTACTCTCTCTCTCTCTCTACTCTACTCTACTTTACTGTTCTCTCTCTCTACTCTGCTCTACTCCACACTAATCTACTCTCTCTCTCTCTACTATTCTCTCTACTCTCTCTACTCTACTCTCTCTACTCTACTCTACTCTCTACTCTACTCTACTCTACTCTACTTTACTGTTCTGTACTCTACTCTACTCTCTCTACTCTACTTTACTGTTCTGTACTCTACTCTACTCTGCTCTACTCCACACTAATATACTCTACTCTACTCTAATGTTCTCTACTCTACTCTACACTACTCTACTCTACTCTACTGTTCTGTACTCTACTCTACTCTACACTACTCTACTCTACTCTACTATACTCTACTCTACTCTACTCTACACTACTCTACTGTTCTCTACTCTACTCTACTATACTCTACTCTACTCTACACTACTGTACTCTAACCTTCTCTACTCTACTGTATTGTACTCTACTCTACTCTACTGTACTGTATTGTACTTTACTCTAATGTACTCTACTCTACTGTCCTCTACTCTACTCTACTGTACTGTATTGTACTCTACTCTACTGTACTGTATTGTACTCTACTCTAATGTACTCTACTCTACTGTCCTCTACTCTACTCTACTGTACTGTATTGTACTCTACTCTACTGTACTGTATTGTACTCTACTCTAATGTACTGTATTGTACTCTACTCTACTGTACTGTATTGTACTCTACTCTACTGTACTGTATTGTACTCTACTGTACTGTACTGTATTGTCCTCTACTGTGCTCTACTCTACTCTACTCAAATGTACTCTACTCTACTCTATTCTTCTCTTCTCTACTCTAGTTTTACTCTACTTGAGTGTCTTACTATTAAAGAAAGGGCCCATGGACTCTTGATCTAGTGGTCTTGAAAAAATGTAAACATCTAACGACATAATTAATTAGCTGCATAAGTATTTCAATCAATCAACATGTTTCAGATTCATACAGTCAGCAATGCACATTTACAGAGAACAACAGAGATGATACTTCTCCTCGATTCAATCGAAAGGTTTTGAAAAGCAGGTTAAAAAAATCCTGTTCTTACTATGTTGTTCATTTGGATTTGCAAATAAAATGTCTTAAATCAGTCTGTAATAGAAGGTCACCACTGTGTACACCTAGTGGGCTCCCGAGTTGGCACAGCGGTCTGAGGCACTGCATCTCAGTGCTAGAGGCGTCACTACAGACCCTGGTTTGATTCCAGGCTGTATCACAACCGGACGTGATTGGGAGTCCCACAGGGCGGCGCACAATTGGCCCAGCGTCGTCCGGGTTTGGCCGGAGTAGGCCGTAATTGTAAATAAGAATAGCTAAATAAAGGTTAAATGAAGGTTAAATGAAGGTTAAATGAAGGTTAAATGAAGGTTAAATGAAGGTTAAATGAAGGTTAAATGAAAATACATGGTTCTCCCTTTGTTGGCACTTTTCCACTATGTTTCACTCATGACACATTTAGTGGGGTGGCCAGAAATTCAGGTAAATATTTCAAATATGCAGTGTGTCAGATAAGATAATGTCTTCCCCTATGGGGACAACAAGGTGTGCTAGACAAGATAATGTCTTCCCCTATGGGGACAACAAGGTGTGTTAGACAAGATAATGTCTTCCCCTATGGGGACAACAAGGTGTGTTAGACAAGATCATGTCTTCCCCTATGGGGACAACAAGGTGTGTTAGACAAGATAATGTCTTCCCCTATGGGGACAACAAGGTGTGTTAGACAAGATAATGTCTTCCCCTATGGGGACAACAAGGTGTGTTAGACAAGATAATGTCTTCCCCTATGGGGACAACAAGGTGTGTTAGACAAGATAATGTCTTTCCCTATGGGGACAACAAGGTGTGCTAGACAAGATAATGTCTTCCCCTATGGGGACAACAAGGTGTGTTAGACAAGATAATGTCTTCCCTATGGGGACAACAAGGTGTGCTAGACAAGATAATGTCTTCCCTATGGGGACAACAAGGTGTGTTAGACAAGATAATGTCTTCCCTATGGGGACAACAAGGTGTGTTAGACAAGATAATGTCTTCCCTATGGGGACAACAAGGTGTGTTAGACAAGATAATGTCTTCCCCTATGGGGACAACAAGGTGTGCTAGACAAGATAATGTCTTCCCCTATGGGGACAACAAGGTGTGTTAGACAAGATAATGTCTTCCCCTATGGGGACAACAAGGTGTGTTAAACAACATAATGTCTTTCCTATGGGGACAACAAGGTGTGTTAGACAAGATAATGTCTTTCCCTATGGGGACAACAAGGTGTGTGAGTAGTAGACACATGTATGTCCACCTGACATGTTGGAAGAAGTGTGCTGAAAGTTTGGAGGAAATGGGAATTTCTTTCCAATCCCCAATTTACCCCAATTCTCTAGAACAACCCATACAGCGCACGACTTTTGAAACGGGCCCATAGGACTGAGGTCAAAAGTAGTGCACTATGTAGGGAATAGGGTGCCAGGGCCCATAGGACTGAGGTCAAAAGTAGTGCACTATGTAGGGAATAGGGTGCCAGGGCCCATAGGACTGAGGTCAAAAGAGGTGCACTATGTAGGGAATAGGATGCCATTTCAGACACAAACCCTAGGTGTTCTCCATTGGGTAACATAGTCATAGCAGCAGCACTCGAATCAGGACCAAAAATACAAAAGTCAATTATCCCTGCTATAAAGAGCTAATGACCCAACAAGAGGTATAAGTCTTCCACGTCTCCCATCTCCAGGACGGACCAGGCCCAAGGATAAGGACTCATTAAAGCAGAGTTATCTAGTCCAGATAGCATTGGCATGTCGGCAAAGATCATTATTTTTGCCCCTGGAGCCGTTTTGCGGGTTAGAGAGAGAACAAGCGAGAGAGAGAGAGAAGGAGAGAGAGAGGGTAGGAGGGTAGAGAACAGATATAAAGAGAGAGGGAAGGAGTGTGTGAGAGAGAGAGAGAGAGAGAGAGAGAGAGAGAGAGACAGATCAGGGCTAAGCTAAGCGCTAACTGCGGGGTCATCCGTGGCACAGGGAGAAAGACGCTAACGCTAGCTAACGATACCCAGCCTGCCCTGGCAGCTAATGCGTTTTCTAAGTGCTCCTAATGACTGTTTCGGAGAAGAAGCTTTTTATTTTTCCTTTTCTTTGTGTTTCGTCGGCTCGTCGTTGCTGTCGGAGAGAGACTGATGTTTCCTTTTACTTTCTTATTTTGTTCCTTTCCTCTCGAGTTTTCTTTTTCGGGAGGACACATCTCAGTGAACAAAGAACGCTGTGAGGAGACATCTCAGTGAACGAACATCGCTGTGAGGACACATCTCGGTGAACGAACATCGCTGTGAGGACACATCTCAGTGAACGAACATCGCTGTGAGGAAACATCTCAGTGAACGAACATCGCTGTGAGGACACATCTCGGTGAACGAACATCGCTGTGAGGACACATCTCAGTGAACGAACATCGCTGTGAGGACACATCTCAGTGAACGAACATCGCTGTGAGGACACATCTCAGTGAACGAACATCGCTGTGAGGAGACATCTCAGTGAACGAAGAACGCTGTGAGGAGACATCTCAGTGAACGAACATCGCTGTGAGCAGTGAGAGCGGGGACATTGTAACGTTAACAGAAGGCTGTTTAATAAAACTGTTTCTGTGTCGCCTGTCTCTCTCAGTCAGTTCTCTCTCTCAGTTCTCTTTCTCAGTTCTCTCCCTCTGTTCTCTCTCTGTTCTCTCTCTCAGTTCTCTCTCTCAGTTCTCTCTCTCAGTTCTCTCTCTCAGTTCTCTCTCTCAGTTCTCTCTCAGTTCTCTCTCAGTTCTCTCTCTCTCAGGTCTCTCTCAGTCAGTTCTCTCTCTCAGTTCTCTTTCTCAGTTCTCTCTCTCAGTTCTCTCAGTTCTCTCTCTCTGTTCTCTCTCTCAGTTCTCTCTCTCAGTTCTCTCTCTCTCAGTTCTCTCTCAGTTCTCTCTCTCAGTTCTCTCTCTCAGTTCTCTCTCTCAGTTCTCTCTCTCAGTTCTCTCTCAGTTCTCTCTCAGTTCTCTCTCTCTCAGGTCTCTCTCTCAGTTCTCTCTCTCAGTTCTCTCTCAGTTCTCTCTCTGTTCTCTCTCTCTCAGTTCTCTCTGTTCTCTTTCTCAGTTCTCTCTCTCTGTTCTCTCTCTGTTCTCTCTCAGTTCTCTCTCTCAGGTCTCTCAGTTCTCTCTCTGTTCTCTCTCTCTCAGGTCTCTCTCTCAGTTCTCTCTCTGTTCTCTCTCTCTCAGTTCTCTCTCTCAGTTCTCTCTCTGTTCTCTCTCTCTCAGTTCTCTCTCTCAGTTCTCTCTCTCAGTTCTCTCTCTCAGGTCTCTCTCTCAGTTCTCTCTCTGTTCTCTCTCTCTCAGTTCTCTCTCTCTGGCCTCTCTCTCAGTTCTCTCTCTCAGTTCTCTCTCTCAGTTCTCTCTCTCAGTTCTCTCTCTCAGGTCTCTCTCTCAGTTCTCTCTCTGTTCTCTCTCTCTCAGTTCTCTCTCTCTGGCCTCTCTCTCAGGTCTCTCTCTCAGTTCTCTCTCTCTGGTCTCTCTCTCAGTTCTCTCTCAGTTCTCTCTCTGTTCTCTCTCTCTCAGGTCTCTCTCTCAGGTCTCTCTCTCAGTTCTCTCTCTCAGTTCTCTCTCTCAGTTCTCTCTCTCTCTGTTCTCTCTCTCAGTTCTCTCTCACTTTGGTGGAGTTGCATGTTTATGTAAAAGGTTAGTCAGTAGTTTAGACGAGCCAGATCGTCGTTCAGAAAGTAGTAGGTCCAGTGTTATAAAGAGTTATAGACTGAGTTGAGAGGACTGGGGGAATCATATCCATGAGATTCAGATGTTTTTGCAACTCCCAACTGTACCTCAACCCCTCTGTTTTAAGGACTATAACACTGTTATTAAACAGTGTGTTTACGCTGGGTGTCTGGAGGTCATTGGTGAACTGTACCTCAACCCCTCTGTTTTAAGGACTATAACACTGTTATTAAACAGTGTGTTTACGCTGGGTGTCTGGAGGTCATTGGTGAACTGTACCTCAACCCCTCTGTTTTAAGGACTATGACACTGTTATTAAACAGTGTGTTTACGCTGGGTGTCTGGAGGTCATTGGTGAACTGTACCTCAACCCCTCTGTTTTAAGGACTATGACACTGTTATTAAACAGTGTGTTTACGCTGGGTGTCTGGAGGTCATTGGTGAACTGTACCTCAACCCTCTGTTTTAAGGACTATAACACTGTTATTAAACAGTGTGTTTACGCTGGGTGTCTGGAGGTCATTGGTGAACTGTACCTCAACCCTCTGTTTTAAGGACTATGACACTGTTATTAAACAGTGTGTTTACGCTGGGTGTCTGGAGGTCATTGGTGAACTGTACCTCAACCCCTCTGTTTTAAGGACTATGACACTGTTATTAAACAGTGTGTTTACGCTGGGTGTCTGGAGGTCATTGGTGAACTGTACCTCAACCCTCTGTTTTAAGGACTATGACACTGTTATTAAACAGTGTGTTTACGCTGGGTGTCTGGAGGTCATTGGTGAACTGTACCTCAACCCCTCTGTTTTAAGGACTATAACACTGTTATTAAACAGTGTGTTTACGCTGGGTGTCTGGAGGTCATTGGTGAACTGTACCTCAACCTCTGTTTTAAGGACTATAACACTGTTATTAAACAGTGTGTTTACGCTGGGTGTCTGGAGGTCATTGGTGAACTGTACCTCAACCCTCTGTTTTAAGGACTATAACACTGTTATTAAACAGTGTGTTTACGCTGGGTGTCTGGAGGTCATTGGTGAACTGTACCTCAACCCCTCTGTTTTAAGGACTATAACACTGTTATTAAACAGTGTGTTTACGCTGGGTGTCTGGAGGTCATTGGTGAACTGTACCTAAACCCTCTGTTTTAAGGACTATGACACTGTTATTAAACAGTGTGTTTACGCTGGGTGTCTGGAGGTCATTGGTGAACTGTACCTCAACCCTCTGTTTTAAGGACTATAACACTGTTATTAAACAGTGTGTTTACGCTGGGTGTCTGGAGGTCATTGGTGAACTGTACCTCAACCCCTCTGTTTTAAGGACTATGACACTGTTATTAAACAGTGTGTTTATGCTGGGTGTCTGGAGGTCATTGGTGAACTGTACCTCAACCCCTCTGTTTTAAGGACTATAACACTGTTATTAAACAGTGTGTTTACGCTGGGTGTCTGGAGGTCATTGGTGAACTGTACCTCAACCCCTCTGTTTTAAGGACTATAACACTGTTATTAAACAGTGTGTTTACGCTGGGTGTCTGGAGGTCATTGGTGAACTGTACCTCAACCCCTCTGTTTTAAGGACTATGACACTGTTATTAAACAGTGTGTTTATGCTGGGTGTCTGAGGTACAGTAACATAACATAGCATCATAACATGTGACTACATTACTGAGATCTCTCCCTTTGGTTCCCACAGTTACATCTAATTTAGTGTGTGTGTGTGTGTGTCTCTGTGTGTGTGTGTGTGTCTGTGTGTTTGAGTGTGTGTGTGTGTGTGTCTCTGTGTGTGTGTGTGTGTTTGAGTGTGTGTGTGTGTGTCTGTGTGTTTGAGTGTGTGTGTGTGTGTGTGTCTCTGTGTGTGTGTGTGTGTGTGTGTCTGTCTTTCGGTGCGTGTTTATTCCTTTTAATCTACCATTGGCTGTAATCTCTGTATCATCTCTGAGTGTTGCCAACCCACGAGAGGAGAGGACTACCAACACCTTGAGCCTAATCAAAGGCTTTTTCCTGCCATCCTGTCTGGGTTCTCCAAATAAGGACAATTCAGTTGCATGAACTAGTCTGGATATTCCAAACTTCAGAGTAAACTACTGTTGACCAGAGTCATGTAGGCACAGTGAACTACTGTTGACCAGTCATGTAGGCACAGTGAACTACTGTTGACCAGTCATGTAGGCACAGTGAACTACTGTTGACCAGAGTCATGTAGGCATAGTGAACTACTGTTGACCAGAGTCATGTAGGCACAGTGAACTACTGTGGACCAGAGTCATGTAGGCACAGTGAACTACTGTTGACCAGAGTCATGTAGGCACAGTGAACTACTGTTGACCAGAGTCATGTAGGCATAGTGAACTACTGTTGACCAGAGTCATGTAGGCATAGTTAACTACTGTTGACCAGAGTCATGTAGGCACAGGGAACTACTGTTGACCAGAGTCATGTAGGCACAGTGAACTACTGTTGACCAGTCATGTAGGCACAGTGAACTACTGTTGACCAGAGTCATGTAGGCACAGTGAACTACTGTTGACCAGTCATGTAGGCACAGTGAACTACTGTTGACCAGAGTCATGTAGGCACAGTGAACTACTGTTGACCAGTCATGTAGGCACAGTGAATTACTGTTGACCAGTCATGTAGGCACAGTGAACTACTGTTGACCAGAGTCATGTAGGCACAGTTAACTACTGTTGATCAATCATATATTATAGAGCTACTGTTGACCAGTCATGTAGGCACAGTGAACTACTGTTGACCAGAGTCATGTAGGCACAGTTAACTACTGTTGATCAATCATATATTATAGAGCTAGCTGCAGATCAATCATATATTATAGAGCTAGCTGCAGATCAATCATATATTATAGAGCTAGCTACAGATCAATCATATATTATAGAGCTAGCTACAGATCAATCATATATTATAGAGCTAGCTGCAGATCAATCATATATTATAGAGCTAGCTGCAGATCAATCATATATTATAGAGCTAGCTGCAGATCAATCATATATTATAGAGCTAGCTGCAGATCAATCATATATTATAGAGCTAGCTACAGATCAATCATATATTATAGAGCTAGCTACAGATCAATGATATATTATAGAGCTAGCTACAGATCAATCATATATTATAGAGCTAGCTACAGATCAATCATATATTATAGAGCTAGCTACAGATCAATCATATATTATAGAGCTAGCTACAGATCAATCATATATTATAGAGCTAGCTGCAGATCAATCATATATTATAGAGCTAGCTACAGATCAATCATATATTATAGAGCTAGCTACAGATCAATCATATATTATAGAGCTAGCTGCAGATCAATCATATATTAGAGAGCTAGCTGCAGATCAATCACATATTATAGAGCTAGCTACAGATCAATCATATATTATAGAGGTAGCTGCAGATCAATCATATATTATAGAGCTAGCTACAGATCAATCATATATTATAGAGCTAGCTACAGATCAATCATATATTATAGAGGTAGCTGAAGATCAATCATGTATCATAGAGCTAGCTACAGATCAATCATATATTATAGAGCTAGCTACAGATCAATCATATATTATAGAGCTAGCTACAGATCAATCATATATTATAGAGCTAGCTACAGATAAATCATATATTATAGAGCTAGCTACAGATCAATCATATATTATAGAGGTAGCTGAAGATCAATCATATATTATAGAGCTAGCTACAGATCAATCATATATTATAGAGCTAGCTACAGATCAATCATATATTATAGAGGTAGCTGCAGATCAATCATATATTATAGAGCTAGCTACAGATCAATCATATATTATAGAGGTAGCTGAAGATCAATCATGTATCATAGAGCTAGCTGTATCATATATCATTGAGCTAGCAACAACATGGTCTGTTGGTTAGGGTAATGGACAGAGAGGAAAATGTTCTGTTATGGTGGCTGCCTGGCTGATCTGCATCTAAAGTTGTGTGTGTGTGTGTGTGTGCTTGTGTGCATGCGTGCGTAATGCTGTGCCCTTGAGTTGAGCCACATGACCGTAACAATCCCAGTAAACACCACGGTCTTATAAATGGAATGTAAAGTCTGAAGAAGTTTCCTTGGTAGAAGACAGACCTCTTCTACTTTATAAAATATTAAATATCCTAATAAATGGTTCTGTAATGTATAAAATAGCCATTAAAAATGGTTTTGTAAAGTGTAAAATATTTGTATAAATGGTTTTGTAAAGTATAAAATAGCTGTATAAATGGTTTTGTAAAAAGGATAGAATAGCTGTATAAATGGTTCTGTAATGTATAAAATAGCCTTATAAATGGTTCTGTAAAGTATAGAATAGCTGTATAAATGGTTCTGTAATGGAGAAAATAGCTGTATAAATGGTTTTGTAAAGTATAAAATAGCCTTATAAAGGGTTTGTAAATTATAAAATAGCTGTATAAACAGTTCTGTAACGTATAAAATAGCTGTATAAACAGTTCTGTAACGTATAAAATAGCTGTATACATGGTTCTGTAAAGTATACAATAGCCGAATAAATGGTTCTGTAAAGTATAAAATAGCTGTATAAATGGTTCTGGTAAGTATAGAATAGCTGTATAAATGGTTCTGTAATGTATAAAATAGCTGTATAAATGGTTCTGTAAAGTATAGAATAGCTGTATAAATGGTTCTGTAATGGAGAAAATAGCTGTATAAATGGTTTTGTAAAGTATAAAATAGCCATATAAATGGTTTTGTAAAGTATACAATAGCCGAATAAATGGTTCTGTAAAGAATAAAATAGCTGTATAAATGGTTCTGTAAAGTATAAAATAGCTGTATAAATGGTTTTGTAACGTATAAAATAGCCATATAAATGGTTTTGTAAAGTATAGAATAGCTGTATAAATGGTCCTGTAATGTATACAATAGCCTTATAAATGGTTCTGTAAAGTATAGAATAGCTTTTTAAATGGTTTTGTAAAGTATAAAATAGCCTTTTAAATGGTTCTGTTAAGTATAAAATAGCTGTATAAATGGTTCTGTATAGTATAAAATAGCTGTATAAATGGTTCTGTAAAGTATAAAATAGCTGTATAAATGGTTCTGTAAAGTATAAAATAGCTGTATAAATCATTCCGTAAAGTATAAAATAGCTGTATAAATGGTTCTGTAAAGTATAAAATAGCTGTATAAATGGTTCTGTAAAGTATCAAATAGCTGTATAAATCATTCCGTAAAGTATAAAATAGCTGTATAAATAGTTCTGTAAAGTATAAAATAGCTGTATAAATGGTTCTGTAAAGTATCAAATAGCTGTATAAATCATTCCGTAAAGTATAAAATAGCTGTAGAAATGGTTCTGTATAAATGGTTCTGTAAAGTATAAAATAGCTGTATAAATGGTTCTGTAAAGTATAAAATAGCTGTATAAATCGTTCTGTAAAGTATCAAATAGCTGTATAACTCATTCTGTAAAGTATCAAATAGCTGTATAAATGGTTCTGTATAAATGGTTCTGTAAAGTATAAAATAGCTGTATAAACGGTTCTGTAAAGTATAAAATAGCCTTATTATCACGACTCAGGATATGACCCAGATGCAGACAAGGGAGGCGGATAGTACAGTTCTCAGATTATTTATTTGAAACACGGGGCAGGCAGAGGGCAGGTCGACGGCAGGCAGAGGTTCGTGATAAGGTCAAGGTCAGGCAGGTACAGGACGGCAGGCAGGCTCGGGGTCCGGGCAGACAGAATGGTCAGAACCAGGAAAAACTAGGAAACAGAACTAGAAAAACAGGAAGGCGAGAAAGAACGCTGCTAAGACCTGACAAGACAAGACGAACTGGCAACAGACAAACGGAGAAAACAGGTATAAATACACCGGGGATAATGGGGAAGATGGGCGACACCTGGAGGGGGGTGGAGACAATCACAAAGACAGGTGAAACAGATCAGGGTGTGACACTTATAAATGGTGATGCAAGCTTCTTCCACCATCCCCGCATCAATCCCTGTGTCCACCATTCCACGCTGTTTCTCCCACTTATCCACCTCCCATCTGATTCCAGTACTGTCTCAATAGTGTATATTGTTTACCAATATACTTCTATAAAATTATACATTTCCATCATCTGGTCCCTGATCCTGCCGACTACGCCAAATGTGGCAATATGATGGAGTGCCGCTGATCTTGGGTCAGTCTTTTCCCCACTGATGGTAAAGGTTAGGATTGGGGGAGAGGAAGCCGATCATAGAATCATAGAATCATAGTAACCAAGGGACATTTCTCTCCAGAGCGCTACGTGACAGTTTGCAGAGGAAAAAGGAAGACACTGAATGCACACATTGTTAACACAATAAAACTGTATTACATTTGTGCTTAAAATTATTACAATACATTATTTACAAGCGTTGTTGTTGTCCTTCCCGAAAATAAACATCTCATGCTAGATGACACAAGAAACCCTTATACATTAGCAAGCAGGAAGGAATCTTTCTGTTTCTGTACAACGACGATTTACAAATCCATCAATCTTCCATTTTTTGTTTGTGTTTCTTCCCTTCTAGTTGTGTGTGTTTGTCAGCTAACTGTTGCCTTATTCGAAAACGATGCTTCAGCATGGTCGCTCTTATAGTTGATCATTGAAATTCAGCTGCTAGGTCAAAGGGGTTATTTTCCTTCCAAGAAGGAAGGTTCACAGTCCCTCAAAGCCAGCGCTGTATCCTAAATGGCATCCTATTTCCCTATATAGTACACTACTTTTTGACCAGAACCTTATGGGCCCTAGAACTCTATTCCCTATATAATGCACTATTTTTGACCAGAACCCTATGGGCCCTAGAACCCTATTCCCTATATAGTGCACTACTTTAGACCAGGGCTCCATATATTCCCTATATAGTGCACTACTTTAGACCAGGGCTCCATATACGCAATAGGGTGCCATTGAGAAAACACCTCGGTGTAACAATTACCTAACTCCCACAGACCATGTGACCAGCAAAATCTTCATTCAAGGCGCCTTGCATCTGCGCAGCTGACAGTGCAGCCTACCGCACCAGAAGAGAAAGAGCCAGGCTACTCCCATCCAGTCACAACCGACTGAGAGTTAAAACAGTGGATTTGAACAAGAATTTCAAGTTTCAGTATGTTTAATAATGATATTCCGCATTAATGAATTGGGACAACAGGTGATCAATAGTCAAAGCACGGGAAAGCTTATCAAATAAATGAAATAAATACAGTCTACAAAAAGTTACCGTACCCCCACCCCACCCCCACCCTGATACCCCTAGAACCACTCCTCACCCCCACCCCGATACCCCTAGAACCACTCCTCATCCCCACCCCCCACCCTCATCCAGACCCAGTGTGAGAGCACAAACCAAAGGCAGGCAAAGGCCTTAACAAATGTGATAAACTCACGCAAAAAATACCCAAGCCCCCTTGCCCTAATTTACAAGCCACTCCATAGGACCACAGTCCGGAATATTCAGTCTTCCAAGGAGAGTCTACAAAACAACATGCAGGGCTTTCCCCCGAGCAGAAGTGATCTGATGGTTGGATTGTGGTTGAATTGAAGTTGTTGCGGTTTCGATTAAAAAGAGAGAACACCTATTCAACCTGAGATCTGACGGCAACGTGCCGTATCTCTGTAGCTCTCTCTTCCCTGCCTTTCCTGGGTCGGGTCAGTGTGTCACTTGGGCCCTAGTGGAGACTGAGTCATATGGGTTTCAGACACTGGGATCTTGGGATCTTGATTGTTTAGGTTCTCCCATGCCCCCCCCCCAGAGAGGAATAGGAGAGAGGGATGGATATTGGGGGAAGGGGGTGTAAGTATTTGTGTCTCTTTTCTGGGGGCGAAGGTGCATTGGGGTATCATTGTAAAGCCAGTGTTTGGTTGTTGGCAGGGGAAGAGGCAGCATCCTTCAGAAGACAAAACAAAGTCAACTTTTGTACATGTAGTCCATTGTGACCTTGTAGGGGACTCCCTCCTCCTCCTCTGACAACCCTTAGTCTCTATGGCTATTCTGTACAGCAGAGGAAGGGTCCCTTCCAGGTTGAAAGTTGGTTGGTTATATACACGTTAGGGATCTGACATTGGAGAGGAAGAGAGAGAGAGAGAGAGAGAGAGAGAGAGAGAGAGAGAGAGAGAGAGAGAGAGAGAGAGAGAGAGTAGTAGTGCTTTTGGTGTCTGATTGGATGGCTCTCCTCCTTCCTTCAGTCTGATTGGATGGCTCTCCTCCTTCCTTCAGTCTGATTGGATGGCTCTCCTCCTCCTTCCTTCAGCCTCTCTCTGCTCTCCTCAATCACATCATCCCCCCTCTCCCGCTCTCCACCTGGAGTCAGCGAACCTGCGGGGCGTATCCCTCCTTCATCAGCCCCTCCTCGTAGTCCGTCTGACACAGGATCATATTGTTCTTCAGGAAGAACTTGTCTCCCACACAAAACCTTAGAGAGGGAGAGAAAGAGAGTTTATTGGGTTTATTTTTTAGTTTATTTTTATTTTTACAGGGACAGTGCACATTAATCAACGTTTCTGTTATAAAGTGCCGGTTTTAGCCAGCCGGCTGATTTTTCAACCGCAGTCACCTGGGCAGGTTATTAAAAACTATTACAATAACAACACAATCGTTGAGCAGTGAGCATACGCAGAGCAACATAGGACAAGCAAGACGTAGCATGCAGACAGAGAAACATAGGACAAGCAAGACGTAGCATGCAGACAGAAAAACATAGGACAAGCAAGACGTAGCATGCAGACAGAGAAACATAGGACAAGCAAGACGTAGCATGCAGACAGAGAAACATAGGACAAGCAAGACGTAGCATGCAGACAGAGAAACATAGGACAAGCAAGACGTAGCATGCAGACAGAGAAACATAGGACAAGCAAGACGTAGCATGCAGACAGAGAAACATAGGACAAGCAAGACGTAGCATGCAGACAGAGCAACATAGGACAAGCAAGACGTAGCATGCAGACAGAGAAACATAGGACAAGCAAGACGTAGCATGCAGACAGAGCAACATAGGACAAGCAAGACGTAGCATGCAGACAGAGAAACATAGGACAAGCAAGACGTAGCATGCAGACAGAGAAACATAGGACAAGCAAGACGTAGCATGCAGACAGAGAAACATAGGACAAGCAAGACGTAGCATGTAGACAGAGAAACATAGGACAAGCAAGACGTAGCATGCAGACAGAGAAACATAGGACAAGCAAGACGTAGCATGCAGACAGAGAAACATAGGACAAGCAAGACGAGCATGCAGACAGAGCAACATAGGACAAGCAAGACGTAGCATGCAGACAGAGCAACATAGGACAAGCAAGACGTAGCATGCAGACAGAGAAACATAGGACAAGCAAGACGTAGCATGCAGACAGAGCAACATAGGACAAGCAAGACGTAGCATGCAGACAGAGAAACATAGGACAAGCAAGACGTAGCATGCAGTCAGAGAAACATAGGACAAGCAAGACGTAGCATGCAGTCAGAGAAACATAGGACAAGCAAGACGTAGCATGCAGACAGAGAAACATAGGACAAGCAAGACGTAGCATGCAGACAGAGCAACATAGGACAAGCAAGACGTAGCATGCAGACAGAGAAACATAGGACAAGCAAGACGTAGCATGCAGACAGAGAAACATAGGACAAGCAAGACGTAGCATGCAGACAGAGAAACATAGGACAAGCAAGACGTAGCATGCAGACAGAGCAACATAGGACAAGCAAGACGTAGCATGCAGACAGAGAAACATAGGACAAGCAAGACGTAGCATGCAGACAGAGAAACATAGGACAAGCAAGACGTAGCATGCAGACAGAGCAACATAGGACAAGCAAGACGTAGCATGCAGACAGAGCAACATAGGACAAGCAAGACGTAGCATGCAGACAGAGAAACATAGGACAAGCAAGACGTAGCATGCAGACAGAGCAACATAGGACAAGCAAGACGTAGCATGCAGACAGAGCAACATAGGACAAGCAAGACGTAGCATGCAGACAGAGAAACATAGGACAAAAAGCAACAAGACAAAACCCATGAAAGCAACAAAGTGTTTCCACACCTCACCAGCTACAGACAACAGACAACATGGAAAGTGGCAATACACAACTAGGGAATATGTTCTCAAATCTGATTGGCCTTTAGCCATGTCTTCTTATTGTTTGTGATAGGTGGTGCAGTTGTGTGTGTCTGACGGCAGTGCATTCCAGACATGGGAAGCTCTCACAGAGAAAGCAGATTGACTAAAAGGTGCTTTTCCTTAAGGGAACTATACAGTCACCTCTCATGGCGGACCTTGTGGATCTGCTGCCATGGGTTTGGGTTTTCTGTCTAACAAAAGTACTGAGTGGAAGGAGGGGGAGGAGCCAGGCCATTTAGGATCTTGAATACAATCCCAGTCTGCTGTTCCCACATGCTTCAAGAGGGCCACCATTGTTCCTGTTCCCAAGAAAGCTAAGGTGACTGAGCTAAATGACTATCGCCCCGTAGCACTCACTTCCGTCATCATGAAGTGCCTTTGAGAGATTAGTCAAGGATCATATCACCTCCATCCTGCCAGACACCCTGGACCCACTCCAATTTGCTTACCGTCCCAATAGGTCCACAGACGACGCAATCGCAATCACACTGCATACTGCCCTAACCCATCTGGACAAGAGGAATACTTATGTAAGAATGCTGTTCATCGACTACAGCTCAGCATTTAACACCATAGTTCCCTCCATGCTCGTCATTAAGCTCGAGACCCTGGGTCTCGACCCAGCCCTGTGCAACTGGGTCCTGGACTTCCCTTACGGGCCGGTCCCAGGTGGTGAGGGTAGGAAACAACATCTCCACCCCGCTGATCCTCAACACTGGGGCCCCACAAGGGTGCGTTCTCAGCCCTCTCCTGTACTCCCTGTTTACCCATGACTACGTGGCCAAGCACGCATCCAACTCAATCATCAAGTTTGCTGACGACACTACAGTGGTAGGCTTGATTACCAACAACGACGAGACGGCCTACAGAGAGGAGGTGAGGGCCCTCGGAGTGTGGTGTCAGGAAAATAACCTCTCACTCAATGTCAGCAAAACAGAGGAGATGATCGTGGACTTCAGGAAACAGGAGAGGGAGCACCCCCCTATCCACATCGAGGGGACAGTAGTGGAGAAGGTGGAAAGGCTGAAGAAATTTGGCTTGTCACCAAAATCACTCACAAACTTTTACAGATGCACTATCGAGAGCATCCTGTCGGGCTGTATCACCGCCTGGTACGGCAACTGCTCCGCCCACAACCGTAAGGCTCTCCAGAGGGTAGTGAGGACTGCACAACGCATCACCGGGGTTAAACTACCTGCCCTCCAGGACACCTACACCACCTGATGTCACAGAAAGGCCAAAAAGATCATCAAGGACAACAACCACCCGAGCCACTGCCTGTTCACCCCGCTATCATCCAGAAGGCGAGGTCAGTACAGGTGCATCAAAGCTGGGACCGAGAGACTGAAAAACAGCTTCTACCTCAAGGCCATCAGACTGTTAAACAGCCATCACTAACATTGAGTGGCTGCTGCCAACATACTGACTTAAATCTCTAGCCACTTTATACATAGGAATTGGATGTAACAAATGTATCACTAGCCACTTTAAACAATTTTGTATATAATGTTTACGTATCCGACATACTCATATCAAATGTATACACTGTACTCTAAACCATCTACTGTATCTTGCCTATGTCGTTCGGCCATCGACCCAAATCTCTAGCCACTTTAATAATTATAATTGGATGAAATAATGTATCACTAGCCACTTTAAACAATGCCATTCATATAATGTTTACATATTCTACATTACTCATCTCAGATATATATATATATATGTGTATATACTGTACTCCATACCATCTACTGCATCTTGCCTATGCCGGTCAGCCATCGCTCATCCATATATTTATATGTACATACTCGTATTCATTCCTTTACTCTTGTGTGTATAAGGTAGTTGTTGTGAATTTGTTAGATTACTTGTTAGATACTACTGCATGGTCGGAACTAGAAGCACAAGCATTTCGCTACACTCGCATTAACATCTGCTAACCATGTGTATGTGACAAATAAAATTTGATTTGATTTGATACAAGACGTGCGTTGGTGTATTGCGCAAGATTTTCCCAACTCAGGGAGCTCATGCTTTCTGAGGATGTAACAGTGATTATGACTATTGGGCTTCCTATCAAGCACTTTGAGAGCCTGTTTGTAGACAGACTGAATGGGTTTTAATGTTGTACAGCAAGCTTGGGCCCAAATAGTCAAGCAGTATGTTAGGTGGGGGAGTCTGATAGATTTGAAGTACAGTTTTGCTACCTCTGTAGTCAAACAATTTCGGATGAATCGGGATATTAGCTAGGTTGAATTTGGTTATTTGAATTACCTGTTTCACCTACTTTTTTAAAAGAGAGGTAGGAATCAAGTATGATGCCAAGGTACTTAACATCAGATACCACCTGGAGCTTCTCCCCTGACACATAGACTCAGTAGCATCAGTTGCCCTCTTTGTGAGGAACATGCAGACAGTTTTTTTCACATTGAGATGCAAACACGAGTCACTGAGACACTTTGTAACCTGGACCATTACAGTAGTGAGTTCTTGTGCAGCTTGTCGTTTGCTCTTTGCATGCACATATATCACTGTATCATCTGCATACATTTCAACGGAAGGCAGATCATTCATGCACAGGCTGAACAGGAGGGGCCCCAGTATTGACCCTTGGGGTACGCCCACATCATAGCTAAGAGTGGGCGACAGCTCATTGCTCACTCTGACACAATGAGTTCTGCCTTCAAGGTAGGATTTCATCCATCTCAAGGCATCGGGGGAAAAGTTGAACTTGGACAATTTTGTGATGAGAACCTCATGGTTAACAGTATCAAAAGTGAGAGATAGAAGGAGATGTAGAGGGAGAGGGAGAGAAAAAGTGAGACAGGTTTACATAAGTTTCAAAACAATAAAGCATCATAATTATCAGCTCTGAGCTGTAGGCTAACCGTTAGCCCCTAGCCGGCCATATCACTACTGTAGCTTTATAAAAGGACTAACCCCCAGCCCCTAGACGGCTGTATCACTACTGTAGCTTTATAAAAGGACTAACCCCCAGCCCCTAGACGGCTGTATCACTACTGTAGCTTTATAAAAGGACTAACCCCTAGACGGCTGTATCACTACTGTAGCTTTATAAAAGGACTAACCCCCAGCCCCTAGCCGGCCGTATCACTACTGTAGCTTCATAAAAGGACTAACCCCTAGCCGGCCATATAACTACTGTAGCTTCATAAAAGGACTAACCCCCAGCCGGCCATATAACTACTGTAGCTTTATAAAGGACTAACCCCCAGCCGGCCATATCACTACTGTAGCTTTATAAAAGGACTAACCCCCAGCCGGCCATATCACTACTGTAGCTTTATAAAGGACTAGCCCCTAGCCGGCCATATAACTACTGTAGCTTCATAAAAGGACTAACCCCCAGCCGGCCATATAACTACTGTAGCTTTATAAAAGGACTAACCCCCAGCCCCTAGATGGCTGTATCACTACTGTAGCTTTATAAAAGGACTAACCCCCAGCCCCTAGACGGCTGTATCACTACTGTAGCTATAAAAGGACTAACCCCTAGCCGGCCATATAACTACTGTAGCTTTATAAAAGGACTAAC
>CM059783.1:29415661-29480661 GCA_030435695.1 Brachymystax lenok tsinlingensis
GGTTGAGATCTGGAGACTGGCTAGGCCACTCCAGGACCTTGAAATGCTTCTTACGAAGCCACTCCTTCGTTGCCCGGGCGGTGTGTTTGGGATCATTGTCATGCTGAAAGACCCAGCCACGTTTCATCTTCAATGCCCTTGTTGATGGAAGGAGGTTTTCACTCAAAATCTCACGATACATGGCCCCATTCATTCTTTCCTTTACACGGATCAGTCGTCCTGGTCCCTTTGCAGAAAAAACAGCCCCAAAGCATGATGTTTCCACCCCCATGCTTCACAGTAGGTATGGTGTTCTTTGGATGCAACTCAGCATTCTTTGTCCTCCAAACACGACGAGTTGAGTTTTTACCAAAAAGTTCTATTTTGGTTTCATCTGACATTCTCCCAATCCTTATCTGGATCATCCAAATGCTCTCTACCAAACTTTAGACTTGCCTGAACATGTACTGGCTTAAGCAGGGGACACGTCTGGCACTGCAGGATTTGAGTCCTGGCGGCGTAGTGTGTTACTGATGGTAGGCTTTGTTACTTTGGTCCCAGCTCTCTGCAGGTCATTCACTAGGTCCCCGTGTGGTTCTGGGATTTTTGCTCACCGTTCTTGTGATCATTTTGACCCCACGGGTGAGATCTTGCGTGGAGCCCCAGATCAAGGAAGATTATCAGTGGTCTTGTATGTCTTCCATTTCCTAATAATTGCTCCCACAGTTGATTTCTTCAAACCAAGCTGCTTACCTATTGCAGATTCAGTCTTCCCAACCTGGTGCAGGTCTACAATTTTGTTTCTGGTGTCCTTTGACAGCTCTTTGGTCTTAGCCATAGTGGAGTTTGGAGTGTGACTGTTTGAGGTTGTGGACAGGTGTCTTTATACTGATAACAAGTTCAAACAGGTTCCATTAATACAGGTAACAGTGGAGGACAGAGGAACCTCTTAAAGAAGAAGTTACAGGTCTGTGAGAGCCAGAAATCTTGCTTGTTTGTATGTGACCAAATACTTATTTTCCACCATAATTTGCAAATAAATTCATAAAAATCCTACAATGTGATTTTCTGGATTTTTTTTTCCTCATTTCGTCTGTCATAGTTGAAGTGTACCTATGATGAAAATTACAAATGACTAAATACTTTTTTTCCCCACTGTATTAATAAATCAAGTTGATAGAGGTTGTCTTGTGTAATTCCTTTAGTACTAGTTCCCAGTAATCACCCCCATCATCCACACAGTGTCAACCGAGTCCTGGATGTCCTACGACAACCAGACTAACGACTGTAGAGTAGCAGCACGCCACACAGTGTCAACCGAGTCCTGGATGTCCACCGACGACCAGACTAATGACTGTAGAGTAGCAGCACACTACACAGTGTCAACCGAGTCCTGGATGTCCTCGACGACCAGACTAACGACTGTAGTAGCAGCACGGCACACAGTGTCAACCGAGTCCTGGATGTCCTACGACGACCAGACTAACGACTGTAGAGTAGCAGCACGCCACACAGTGTCAACCGAGTCCTGGATGTCCTACGACGACCAGACTAATGACTGTAGAGTAGCAGCACGCCACACAGTGTCAACCGACTCCTGGATGTCCTGACGACCAGACTAATGACTGTAGAGTAGCAGCACGCCACACAGTGTCAACCGAGTCCTGGATGTCCTACGACGACCAGACTAACGACTGTAGAGTAACAGCAGAGTAGCAGCACATCACACAGTGTCAACCGAGTCCTGGATGTCTTCACGGCTTACCTAAGACTAATGACTGTAGAGTAGCAGCACGCCACACAGTGTCAATCGAGTCCTGGATGTCCTACGACGACCAGACTAACGACTGTAGAGTAGCAGCACATCACACAGTGTCAACCGAGTCCTGGATGTCCTACGACCAGACTAACGACTGTAGAGTAGCAGCACGTCACACGAGTGTCAACCGAGTCCTGGATGTCCTACGACGACCAGACTAATGACTGTGGAGTAGCATCACACCACACAGTGTCAACCGAGTCCTGGATGTCCTACGACGACCAGACTAATGACTGTAGAGTAGCAGCACGCCACACAGTGTCAACCGAGTCCTGGATGTCCTACGGCGACCAGACTAATGACTGTAGAGTAGCAGCACCACACGCAGTGTCAACCCAGTCCTGGATGTCCCTACTTACGACCAGACTAATGACTGTAGAGTAGCAGCACGCCACACACGGTGTCAACCGAGTCCTGGATGTCCTCGACGACCAGACTAACGAGACTGTAGAGTAACAGCAGAGTAGCAGCACATCACACAGTGTCAACCGAGTCCTGGATGTCCTACGACGACCAGACTAATGACTGTAGAGTAGCAGCACGCCACACAGTGTCAACCGAGTCCTGGATGTCCTACGACGACCAGACTAACGACTGTAGAGTAACAGTAGAGTAGCAGCACATCACACAGTGTCAACCGAGTCCTGGATGTCTTACGACGACCAGACTAATGACTGTAGAGTAGCAGCACGCCACACAGTGTCAACCGAGTCCTGGATGTCCTACGACGACTAGACTAATGACTGTAGAGTAGCAGCACGTCACACAGTGTCAACCGAATCTTGGATGTCCTACGACGACCAGACTAATGACTGTAGAGTAGCAGCACACTACACAGTGTCAACCGAGTCCTGGATGTCCTACGACGACCAGACTAATGACTGTAGAGTAGCAGCACACTACACAGTGTCAACCCGAGTCCTGGATGTCCTACGACGACCAGACAAATGACTGTAGAGTAGCAGCACGCCACACAGTGTCAACAGAGTCCTGGATGTCCTACGACGACCAGACTAAAGACTGTAGAGTAGCAGCACGCCACACAGTGTCAACCGAGTCCTGGATGTCCTCGGACGACCAGACTAACGACTGTAGAGCAGCAGCACGCCACACAGTGTCAACCGAGTCCTGGATGTCCTACGACGACCAGAATAACGACTGCTAGAGTAGCAGCACGCCACACAGTGTCAACCGAGTCCTGGATGTCCTACGGCGACCAGACTAACGACTGTAGAGTAGCAGCACGCCACACAGTGTCAACCTAGTCCTGGATGTCCTCGGCGACCAGACCGCGACTGTAGAGTAGCAGCACGCCACACAGTGTCAACGAGTCCTGGATGTCCTACGACGACCAGACTAACGACTGTAGAGTAGCAGCACGCCACACAGTGTCAACCGAGTCCTGGATGTCCTCGGCGACCATTGACTAACGACTGTAGAGTAGCAGCACGCCACACAGTGTCAACCAGTCCTGGATGTCCTCGACGCGACCAGACTAACGACTGTAGAGTAGCAGCACGCCACACAGTGTCAACCGAGTCCTGGATGTCCTGCGACCAGACTAACGACTGTAGAGTAGCAGCACGCCACACAGTGTCAACCGAGTCCTGGATGTCCTACGACGACCAGACTAACGACTGTAGAGTAGCAGCACGCCACACAGTGTCAACCGAGTCCTGGATGTCCTGACGACCAGACTAACGACTGTAGAGTAGCAGCACGCCACACAGTGTCAACCGAGTCCTGGATGTCCTACGGCGACCAGACCAACGACTGTAGAGTAGCAGCACGCCACACAGTGTCAACCGAGTCCTGGATGTCCTACGGCTGACCAGACTAACGACTGTAGAGTAGCAGCACGCCACACAGTGTCAACCGAGTCCTGGATGTCCTACTGACGACCAGACTAACGACTGTAGAGTAGCAGCACGCCACACAGTGTCAATCGAGTCCTGGATGTCGGCGACCAGACCTAACGACTGTAGAGTAGCAGCACGCCACACACAGTGTCAACCGAGTCCTGGATGTCCTAATCGGCACCAGACTAAGCGACTGTAGCAGCACGCCACACAGTGTCAATCGAAAGTCCTGGATGTCCTCACTACGACCAGACTAACGACTGTAGAGTAGCAGCACGTCACACAGTGTCAACCGAGTCCTGGATGTCCTACGATGACCAGACTAATGACTGTAGTGTAGCGGCACACTACACAGTGTCAACCGAGTCCTGGATGTCCTCGGCGACCAGACTAATGACTGTAGAGTAGCAGCACGCCACACAGTGTCAACTCGAGTCCTGGATGTCCTCTGACGAAAGACTAACAACTGTAGAGTAACAGCAGAGTAGCAGCACATCACACAGTGTCAACCAGTCCTGGATGTCCTACGACCAGACTAATGACTGTAGAGTAGCAGCACGCCACACAGTGTAAACCGAGTCCTGGATGTCCTACGACTGACCAGACTAACGACTGTAGAGTAACAGTAGAGCAGCAGCACATCACACAGTGTCAACCGAGTCCTGGATGTCTTACGACTCACCAGACTAATGACTGTAGAGTAGCAGCACCCGCCACACAGTGTCAACTGAGGTCCTGGATGTCCTACGACGACCAGACTAACGACTGTAGAGTAGCAGCACGCCACACAGTGTCAACCGAGTCCTGGATGTCCTCGACGACCAGACTAACGACTGTAGAGTAGCAGCAGCCACACAGTGTCAACCGAGTCCTGGATGTCCTACGGCGACCAGACTAACGACTGTAGGTAGCAGCACCGCCACACAGTGTCAACCGAGTCCTGGATGTCCTACGGCGACCAGACTAACGACTGTAGAGTAGCAGCCGCGCCACACAGTGTCAACCGAGTCCTGGATGTCCTACGGCGACCAGACTAGACCAACCACTGTAGAGTAGCAGCACGCCACACAGTGTCAACCGAGTCCTGGATGTCCACTTACGACCAGACTAACGACTGTAGAGTAGCAGCACCGCCACACAGTGTCAACCGAGTCCTGGATGTCCTACTTACGGCGACCAGACTAACGACTGTAGAGTAGCAGCACGCCACACAGTGTCAACCGAGTCCTGGATGTCCTCGGCGACCAGACTAACGACTGTAGAGCAGTAGCACGCCACACAGTGTCAACCCGAGTCCTGGATGTCCTACGATCATTGTGACTAACGACTGTAGAGTAGCAGCACGCCACACAGTGTCAATCGAGTCCTGGATGTCCTACGACGACCAGACTAACGACTGTAGAGTAGCAGCACGTCACACAGTGTCAACCGAGTCCTGGATGTCCTACGACGACCAGACTAATGACTGTAGTGTAGCAGCACACTACACAGTGTCAACCCGAGTCCTGGATGTCCTACGACGACCAGACTAATGACTGTAGAGTAGCAGCACGCCACACAGTGTCAACCGAGTCCTGGATGTCCTACGACGAAAAGACTAACAACTGTAGAGTAACAGCAGAGTAGCAGCACATCACACAGTGTCAACCGAGTCCTGGATGTCCTACGACGACCAGACTAATGACTGTAGAGTAGCAGCACGCCACACAGTGTAAACCGAGTCCTGGATGTCCTACGACGACCAGACTAACGACTGTAGAGTAACAGTAGAGTAGCAGCACATCACACAGTGTCAACCGAGTCCTGGATGTCTTACGACGACCAGACTAATGACTGTAGAGTAGCAGCACGCCACACAGTGTCAACCGAGTCCTGGATGTCCTACGGATGACCGGACTAATGACTGTAGAGGTAGCAACCCGTCACACAGTGTCAACCGAGTCCCTGGATGTCCTACTTACACGACCAGACTAATGACTGTAGAGTAGCAGCACACTACACAGTGTCAACCGAGTCCTGGATGTCCTACCGACGACCAGACTAACGACTGTAGAGTAGCAGCACACTACACAGTGTCAACCCGAGTCCTGGATGTCCTACGACGACCAGACTAATGACTGTAGAGTAGCAGCACGCCACACAGTGTCAACAGAGTCCTGGATGTCCTACGACGACCAGACTAATGACTGTAGAGTAAGCACCCGTCACACAGTGTCAACCGAGTCCTGGATGTCCTACGCACCAGACTAACGACTGTGAGTAGCAGCACGCCACACAGTGTCAACCGAGTCCTGGATGTCCTACGACGACCAGACTAACGACTGTAGAGTAGCAGCACGCCACACAGTGTCAACCGAGTCCTGGATGTCCTACGACGACCAGACTAACGACTGTAGAGTAGCAGCACGCCACACAGTGTCAACCGAGTCCTGGATGTCCTACGACGACCAGACTAACGACTGTAGAGTAGCGTTAACGCCGTACACAGTGTCAACCGAGTCCTGGATGTCCCTCGGCCACCAGACTAACGACTGTAGAGTAGCAGCACGCCACACAGTGTCAACCGAGTCCTGGATGTCCTCGGCGACCAGACTAACGACTGTAGAGTAGCAGCACGCCACACAGTGTCAACCGAGTCCTGGATGTCCTACGACGACCAGACTAACGACTGTAGAGTAGCAGCACGCCACACAGTGTCAACCGAGTCCTGGATGTCCTACGACCAGACTAACGACTGTAGAGTAGCAGCACGCCACACAGTGTCAACCGAGTCCTGGATGTCCTACGAACGACCAGACTAACGACTGTAGAGTAGCACGCCACACAGTGTCAACCGAGTCCTGGATGTCCTCGGACGACCAGACTAACGACTGTGGAGTAGCAGCCGCGTCACACAGTGTCAACCGAGTCCTGGATGTCCTCACGACGACCAGACTAACGACTGTGGAGTAGCAGCACATCACACAGTGTCAACCGAGTCCTGGATGTCCTACGACGACCAGACTAATGACTGTAGAGTAGCAGCACACTACACAGTGTCAACCGAGTCCTGGATGTCCTACGACGACCAGACTAATGACTGTAGAGTAGCAGCACGCCACACAATGGCTCCAGACACACATGCCCAGACTGGCCCTGTCTGGCCTTCCTCTGGGTCTGACTATACTGTACATGCCCAGACTGGCTCTGTCTGGCCCTCCTCTGGGTCTTACTATACTGTACATGCCCAGACTGGCTCTGTCTGGCCCTCCTCTGGGTCTGACTATACTGTACATGCCCAGACTGGCTCTGTCTGGCCCTCCTCTGGGTCTGACTATACTGTACATGTCCAGACTGGCTCTGTCTGGCCCTCCTCTGGGTCTGACTATGCTGTACATGTCCAGACTGGCTCTGTCTGGCCTTCCTCTGGGTCTGACTATGCTGTACATGCCCAGACTGGCTCTGTCTGGCCCTCCTCTGGGTCTGACTATGCTGTACATGCCCAGACTGGCTCTGTCTGGCCCTCCTCTGGGTCTGACTATGCTGTACATGTCCAGACTGGCTCTGTCTGGCCCTCCTCTGGGTCTGACTATGCTGTACATGTCCAGACTGGCTCTGTCTGGCCCTCCTCTGGGTCTGACTATGCTGTACATGTCCAGACTGGCTCTGTCTGGCCCTCCTCTGGGTCTGACTATACTGTACATGTCCAGACTGGCTCTGTCTGGCCCTCCTCTGGGTCTGACTATACTGTACATGTCCAGACTGGCTCTGTCTGGCCCTCCTCTGGGTCTGACTATACTGTACATGTCCAGACTGGCTCTGTCTGGCCCTCCTCTGGGTCTGACTATACTGTACATGTCCAGACTGCCTCTGTCTGGCCCTCCTCTGGGTCTTACTGTACTGTACATGCCCAGACTGGCTCTGTCTGGCCCTCCTCTGGGTCTGACTATACTGTACATGTCCAGACTGGCTTTGTCTGGCCCTCCTCTGGGTCTGACTATACTGTACATGTCCAGACTGGCTCTGTCTGGCCCTCCTCTGGGTCTGACTATGCTGTACATGTCCAGACTGGCTCTGTCTGGCCCTCCTCTGGGTCTGACTATGCTGTACATGCCCAGACTGGCTCTGTCTGGCCTTCCTCTGGGTCTGACTATGCTGTACATGTCCAGACTGGCTCTGTCTGGCCTTCCTCTGGGTCTGACTATACTGTACATGCCCAGACTGGCTCTGTCTGGCCCTCCTCTGGGTCTGACTATACTGTACATGTCCAGACTGGCTCTGTCTGGCCCTCCTCTGGGTCTGACTATACTGTACATGCCCAGACTGGCTCTGTCTGGCCTTCCTCTGGGTCTGACTATACTGTACATGCCCAGACTGGCTCTGTCTGGCCCTCCTCTGGGTCTTACTATACTGTACATGTCCAGACTGGCTCTGTCTGGCCCTCCTCTGGGTCTGACTATACTGTACATGCCCAGACTGGCTCTGTCTGGCCCTCCTCTGGGTCTGACTATACTGTACATGTCCAGACTGGCTCTGTCTGGCCCTCCTCTGGGTCTGACTATACTGTACATGTCCAGACTGGCTCTGTCTGGCCCTCCTCTGGGTCTGACTATACTGTACATGCCCAGACTGGCCCTGTCTGGCCCTCCTCTGGGTCTGACTATACTGTACATGTCCAGACTGGCTCTGTCTGGCCCTCCTCTGGAGTCTGACTATACTGTACATGTCCAGACTGGCTCTGTCTGGCCCTCCTCTGGGTCTGACTATACTGTACATGTCCAGACTGGCTCTGTCTGGCCCTCCTCTGGGTCTGACTATACTGTACATGTCCAGACTGGCTCTGTCTGGCCCTCCTCTGGGTCTGACTATACTGTACATGTCCAGACTGGCTCTGTCTGGCCCTCCTCTGGGTCTGACTATACTGTACATGTCCAGACTGGCTCTGTCTGGCCCTCCTCTGGGTCTGACTATACTGTACATGTCCAGACTGGCTCTGTCTGGCCCTCCTCTGGGTCTTACTATACTGTACATGTCCAGACTGGCTCTGTCTGGCCCTCCTCTGGGTCTGACTATACTGTACATGTCCAGACTGGCTCTGTCTGGCCCTCCTCTGGGTCTGACTATACTGTACATGTCCAGACTGGCTCTGTCTGGCCCTCCTCTGGGTCTGACTATACTGTGTTAAACTGGACATCCAGAACACAGGACCTTCTCTCCAACACCACCTTTCAGGACCTTCTCCCCAGACACCATCCATCAGGACCTTCTCCACAACACCATCCTTCAGGACCTTCTCCCCAACACCACCCATCAGGACCTTCTCCCCAGACACCACAGTGATTCCCCTCTCCCCAACACCACCCTTCAGGACCTTCTCCCCAACACCACCCATCAGGACCTTCTCCCCAGACACCACAGTGATTCCCCTCTCCCCAACACCACCCATCAGGACCTTCTCCCCAACACCATCCATCAGGACCTTCTCCACAACACCATCCTTCAGGACCTTCTCCCCAACACCACCCATCAGGACCTTCTCCCCAGACACCACAGTGATTCCCCTCTCCCCAACACCACCCATCAGGACCTTCTCCCCAACACCATCCTTCAGGACCTTCTCCACAACACCACCCATCAGGACCTTCTCCCCAGACACCACAGTGATTCCCCTCTCCCCAACACCACCCTTCAGGACCTTCTCCCCAGACACCACAGTGATTCCCCTCTCCCCAACACCATCCTTCAGGACCTTCTCCCCAACACCATCCTTCAGGACCTTCTCCCCAACACCATCCATCAGGACCTTCTCCACAACACCATCCTTCAGGACCTTCTCCACAACACCACCCATCAGGACCTTCTCCCCAGACACCACAGTGATTCCCCTCTCCCCAACACCACCCTTCAGGACCTTCTCCCCAGACACCACAGTGATTCCCCTCTCCCCAACACCATCCTTCAGGACCTTCTCCCCAACACCACCCATCAGGACCTTCTCCCCAGACACCACAGTGATTCCCCTCTCCCCAACACCATCCTTCAGGACCTTCTCCCCAACACCATCCATCAGGACCTTCTCCCCAACACCACCCATCAGGACCTTCTCCCCAACACCACCCATCAGGACCTTCTCCCCAACACCACCCATCAGGACCTTCTCCCCAGACACCACAGTGATTCCCTCTCCCCAACACCACCCATCAGGACCTTCTCCCCAACACCACCCTTCAGGACCTTCTCCCCAGACACCACCCATCAGGACCTTCTCCCCAGACACCACAGTGATGCTCCTCTCCCCAACACCACCCATCAGGACCTTCTCCCCAACACCACCCATCAGGACCTTCTCCCCAACACCACCCATCAGGACCTTCTCCCCAACACCACCCATCAGGACCTTCTCCCCAGACACCACCCTTCAGGACCTTCTCCCCAACACCACCCATCAGGACCTTCTCCCCAACACCACCCATCAGGACCTTCTCCCCAGACACCACCCATCAGGACCATCCCCAGACACCACCCATCAGGACCATCCCCAGACACCACAGTGATGCCCCTCTCCACAACACCACCCTTAATTCTTAAAGTGGGACTGTGAGATGCTGATGTGGTCTCTGGGCTGGGGGTCGGGGTCGGGGTTATCCAAGGGGGCGAAGGGAAGGATGGAGGGACAGAGGAAGACAGGGAGGGAGAGAGGGATAGAGGTTAGCTCTAGGGGGTAGAAAAGATGAGCCTCAGCTTCCCTCCATCCAGCAGGCCGTTAGCCACAGATCAGCCCTGGGGGACAGACAGACAGCTAATCGATGGGCCTGTCGTCCCTCTTCTCTCCAGCCTCATCAGCCAGCCAGACCAGACCATCCCTGGACCAATTTACCCTGATAAGGCTAGCTGCTGGAGGCCACAGTCTGGGTCTGGGTCCTGGAGTCCCAGATGGCACCCTATTCCTTATATAGTACACTACTTTAGACCAGAGCCCTATTCCCTATATAGTGCACTACTATAGACCAGGGCCCTATTCCCTATATAGTGCACTACTTTTGACCAGGGCCCTCATAATAAATATCTGGTGTAAAGTAGTGTCAGCAGCACTGCAGCTGGGAGCAGGGTAGGGTGACAGGGCAGGGAAAGGTCAGTGCTGATAGGGGGAATTGTCTCCAGTCTGCAGTCTTGGAGCTGACTGTCTGACTGGCTGGCTGGCTGGCTGTCTGACTGACTGGCTGGCTGGCTGTCTGACTGGCTGGCTGGCTGACTGTCTGACTGGCTGGCTGACTGGCTGACTGGCTGACTGGCTGGCTGACTGGCTGACTGGCTGGCTGGCTGTCTGACTGACTGGCTGGCTGGCTGGCTGGCTGGCTGGCTGGCTGACTGTCTGACTGGCTGGCTGACTGGCTGACTGGCTGACTGGCTGGGTGTCTGACTGGCTGGCTGGCTGGCTGACTGGCTGGCTGGCTGACTGACTGGCTGGCTGGCTGGCTGACTGGCTGACTGGCTGGCTGTCTGACTGACTGGCTGGCTGGCTGGCTGACTGTCTGACTGGCTGGCTGGCTGGCTGACTGGCTGACTGGCTGGCTGACTGGCTGGCTGACTGTCTGACTGACTGGCTGGCTGGCTGGCTGGCTGACTGGCTGACTGGCTGACTGGCTGACTGGCTGGCTGGCTGTCTGACTGTCTGACTGACTGGCTGACTGGCTGACTGGCTGACTGACTGGCTGACTGTCTGACTGGCTGGCTAGCTGACTGTCTGACTGGCTGGCTGGCTGGCTAGCTGACTGGCTGACTGACTGTCTGACTTGCTGGCTGGCTAGCTGACTGGCTGACTGACTGGCTGACTGTCTGACAGGCTGGCTGTCTGACTGGCTGGCTGACTGGCTGGGTGTCTGACTGGCTGGCTGGCTGGCTGGCTGACTGTCTGACTGGCTGGCTGGCTGACTGGCTGGGTGTCTGACTGGCTGGCTGGCTGGCTGGGTGTCTGACTGGCTGACTGGCAGACTGGCTAGCTGTCTGACTGGCTGTCTGGCTGACTGGCTGACTGGAGGGAGGCTCTGTAAGAGGACAGTAGAGTGACACGTATTGGGCTCAGTAGAGCCGCTGGTGTGTGAGTGTGGGCATGCAATCAGACACAATGTTAGACTACCTATATCGCCCTCCTTCCTGACCGTTACGGGTCAGATATCGTGTGGAATCATTTCTCTCACTTACCCTGGCAAAGTGCTCCCATAACTGGTCATGTTAACTCATTTTATATCTTAAGAAGTGTCTTTAGTCTCCATGCTTCTTTCTAAGAAGAAAACCGCTGTGTGACATTTTGATGAAGTGAAACCCCCCCCAGTACAGTAACAGGTCATGATCAGAATGACGGCTTCTTCTGCCAGCTAACAGGCGAGAGACTTCCCCTCTACTCTCTACCCAGCCTCCCCTCTACTCTCTACCCAGCCTCCCCTCTACTCTCTACCCAGCCTCCCCTCTACTCTCTACCCAGCCTCCCCTCTACTCTCTACCTAGCCTCCCCTCTACTCTCTACCCAGCCTCCCCTCTACTCTCTACCCAGCCTCCACTATACTCTCTACCCAGCCTCCCCTCTACTCTCTACCCAGCCTCCCCTCTACTCTCTACCCAGCCTCCCCTATACTCTCTACCCAGCCTCCCCTCTACTCTCTACCCAGCCTCCCCTCTACTCTCTACCCAGCCTCCCCTCTACTCTCTACCCAGCCTCCCCTCTACTCTCTACCCAGCCTCCCCTCTACTCTCTACCCAGCCTCCCCTCTTTCCTCTACCCAGCCTCCCTCTCACTCTTCTACCCAGCCTATTGTACGTGTGTATACTGTATACTGTGCCTGACCAATAGGAGCAGGGGATAATTACACCATGTAGCCTCTGGTGAACTGCTATCATTCACTCTGTTTGCCTCCCAAATGGCACCCTCTACCCTCTTTCAAAGTAGTAGTGCACTGTAAAGGGAATAAGGGTGCCATTTAGGACAAATCTTCTGTTTATCAGATGGTACATTTGTCTGATCTCGTTCCTCAGAGAAATCTCTCTACGTCGTGTGGTAGATGGATTAAATGTGGAGGGAGAGAGAGAGAGAGAGAGAGAAGGAGAGGAGGGGAGAGAAAGAGAGAGAGAGAGAGAGAGAGAGAGAGAGAGAGAGAGAGAGAGAGAGAGGTAAATGGAGAGAGAGAGAGAGAGAGAGAGAGAGAGAGAGAGAGAGAGAGAGAGAGAGAGAGAGAGAGAGAGAGAGAGAGAGAGAGAGAGAGAGAGAGAGAGAGAGAGAGAGAGAGAGAGAGAGAGAGAGAGAGAGAGAGAGAGAGAGAGAGAGAGAGAGAGAGAGAGAGAGAGAGAGAGAGAGAGAGAGAGAGAGAGAGAGAGAGAGAGAGAGAGAGAGAGAGAGAGAGAGAGAGAGAGAGAGAGAGAGAGAGAGAGAGAGAGAGAGAGAGAGAGAGAGAGAGAGAGAGAGAGAGAGAGAGAGAGAGAGAGAGAGAGAGAGAGAGAGAGAGAGAGAGAGAGAGAGAGAGAGAGAGAGAGAGAGAGAGAGAGAGAGAGAGAGAGAGAGAGAGAGAGAGAGAGAGAAAGAGAGAGAGAGAGAGAGAGAGAGAGAGAGAGAGAGAGAGAGAGAGAGAGAGAGAGAGAGAGAGAGAGAGAGAGAGAGAGAGAGAGAGAGAGAGAGAGAGAGAGAGAGAGAGAGAGAGAGAGAGAGAGAGAGAGAGAGAGAGAGAGAGAGAGAGAGAGAGAGAGAGAGAGAGAGAGAGAGAGAGAGAGAGAGAGAGAGAGAGAGAGAGAGAGAGAGAGAGAGAGAGAGAGAAAGAGAGAGAGAGAGAGAGAGAGAGAGAGAGAGAGAGAGAGAGAGAGAGAGAGAGAGAGAGAGAGAGAGAGAGAGAGAGAGAGAGAGAGAGAGAGAGAGAGAGAGAGAGAGAGAGAGAGAGAGAGAGAGAGAGAGAGAGAGAGAGAGAGAGAGAGAGAGAGAGAGAGAGAGAGAGAGAGAGAGAGAGAGAACATTTGTATATCATTACTACACTGACTATATATACATAATATGACATTTGCAATGTCTTTATTCTTTAGGAACTTTTGTGAGAGTCATGTTTACTGTTCATTTTTTATTGTTATTTCACTTTTGTATATTATCTACTCCACTTGCTTTGGCAATGTTAACATATGTTTCCCATGCCAATAAAGCACCTTGAATTGAATTGAATTGAATTGAGAGAGAGAGAGAGAGACAACATTGCCAATTATATATCATTTGAAATGTCTATAATTTTGTGAGTGTAATATTTACGGTACATTTTTGAATGTTATTTACATTTTGTTTATTGTATATTTCTCTTGCTTTGGCAACGTAAACATATGTTTCCCATGCCAATAAAACCACTGGAATTGAATTGAGAGAGCGAGAAACAGAGAGACAGAGAGACAGCCTGGTAGCTGGTAACTGAAATGACATCGAGAGGAGAGGAGATTGCTATGCCAGACCAAACCCAGATGCCCAGGCTATTTCCAGGCACAGCCACACTGTGAGACTGAAAGCTGTTGAGGGAAACTTTAATCAGAATGAGATGGCAGATAGATCCAACCTTGTTGTCAGACCCAGGAGGACTAGTACAGTAGTCAGACCCAGGAAGACTAGTGCAGTAGTCAGACCCAGGAAGACTAGTGCAGTAGTCAGACCCAGGAAGATTGGTGCAGTAGTCAGACCCAGGAGGACTAGTACAGTAGTCAGACCCAGGAGGACTAGTACAGTAGTCAGACCCAGGAGGACTAGTACAGTAGTCAGACCCAGGAAGACTAGTGCAGTAGTCAGACCCAGGAGGACTAGTACAGTAGTCAGACCCAGGAGGACTAGTACAGTAGTCAGACCCAGGAGGACTAGTACAGTAGTCAGACCCTGGAGGACTAGTACAGTAGTCAGACCCAGGAGGACTAGTGCAGTAGTCAGACCCAGGAGGACTAGTACAGTAGTCAGACCCAGGAGGACTAGTGCAGTAGTCAGACCCTGGAGGACTAGTACAGTAGTCAGACCCATGGGGACTAGTACAGTAGTCAGACCCAGTGGGACTAGTACAGTAGTCAGACCCAGGAGGACTAGTACAGTAGTCAGACCCAGGAGGACTAGTAGAGTAGTCAGACCCAGGAGGACTAGTAGAGTAGTCAGACCCAGGAGGACTAGTACAGTAGTCAGACCCAGGAGGACTAGTACAGTAGTCCGACCCAGGAGGACTAGTACAGTAGTCAGACCCAGGAGGACTAGTACAGTAGTCAGACCCAGGAGGACTAGTGCAGTAGTCAGACCCAGGGGGACTAGTACAGTAGTCAGACCCAGGGGGACTAGTACAGTAGTCAGACCCAGGGGGACTAGTACAGTAGTCAGACCCAGGAGGACTAGTACAGTAGTCAGACCCAGGAGGACTAGTGCAGTAGTCAGACCCAGGAGGACTAGTACAGTAGTCAGACCCAGGGGGACTAGTGCAGTAGTCAGACCCAGGAGGACTAGTGCAGTAGTCAGACCCAGGAGGACTAGTACAGTAGTCAGACCCAGGAGGACTAGTGCAGTAGTCAGACCCTGGAGGACTAGTACAGTAGTCAGACCCATGGGGACTAGTACAGTAGTCAGACCCAGTGGGACTAGTACAGTAGTCAGACCCAGGAGGACTAGTACAGTAGTCAGACCCAGGAGGACTAGTAGAGTAGTCAGACCCAGGAGGACTAGTAGAGTAGTCAGACCCAGGAGGACTAGTACAGTAGTCAGACCCAGGAGGACTAGTACAGTAGTCCGACCCAGGAGGACTAGTACAGTAGTCAGACCCAGGAGGACTAGTACAGTAGTCAGACCCAGGAGGACTAGTGCAGTAGTCAGACCCAGGGGGACTAGTACAGTAGTCAGACCCAGGAGGACTAGTACAGTAGTCAGACCCAGGGGGACTAGTACAGTAGTCAGACCCAGGGGGACTAGTACAGTAGTCAGACCCAGGAGGACTAGTACAGTAGTCAGACCCAGGGGGACTAGTACAGTAGTCAGACCCAGGGGGACTAGTACAGTAGTCAGACCCAGGAGGACTAGTACAGTAGTCAGACCCAGGAGGACTAGTGCAGTAGTCAGACCCAGGGGGACTAGTACAGTAGTCAGACCCAGGAGGACTAGTGCAGTATAGTTTAGCTAAGAGGCACCCCTCCAGATGGAAGTAGTAACAGTGAAGTGAATACAGCCACCACTGTGACAGAGACATCATCCTCATCGTGTTGTGTCTGTACCAGAAACACTGCACAGCTGTCACTGACATGCTAGGAAACAACACAGTGCTCTGGACATGTCGGGTGTTGTGTGTAGGTGTGCGAGGATGTGTTTAGAGAGAGATAATGCATCGTCACTTCGCTCGCGGACAAATGGATCTCCCCCGTCGGTCCGATGACAGAGCGTTTGGGAAACGGAGGAATGCAGTGGATGTAGCGTATACTCCGTTCTCTCTCGTCATGTTCTGCTGCCAGAAAAGCCCAGTCTACCATCCCTCCTGTCTGACACAACCTTATCAATTCTGTTACTTTCTCTATGTGAAGTGGAACGACTACAGGCTTTAAAGAGACAGAGAGACAGTGAGAGAGAGAGAGACAGCGGGAGAGAGACAGAGAGAGAGAGACAGCGGGAGAGAGACAGACAGAGAGAGAGAGACAGCGGGAGAGAGACGGTGAGAGAGAGAGACAGCGAGAGAGAGAGAGACGGCAGGAGAGAGACAGAGAGAGAGAGACAGCGGGAGAGAGACAGACAGAGAGAGACAGCGGGAGAGAGACGGTGAGAGAGAGAGACAGCGAGAGAGAGAGAGACGGCAGGAGAGAGACAGAGAGAGAGAGACAGCGGGAGAGAGACAGAGAGAGAGAGACAGCGGGAGAGAGACGGTGAGAGAGAGAGACAGCGAGAGAGAGAGAGAGAGAGAGAGAGAGAGAGAGAGAGAGAGAGAGAGAGAGAGAGAGAGAGAGAGAGATGGAGGATCTTGACCAGAGTATGTGAGATAGAGAGAGACAGCGGGAGAGAGACAGAGAGAGAGAGACAGCGGGAGAGAGACAGACAGAGAGAGAGAGACAGCGGGAGAGAGACGGTGAGAGAGAGAGACAGCGAGAGAGAGAGAGACGGCAGGAGAGAGACAGAGAGAGAGAGACAGCGGGAGAGAGACAGACAGAGAGAGACAGCGGGAGAGAGACGGTGAGAGAGAGAGACAGCGAGAGAGAGAGAGACGGCAGGAGAGAGACAGAGAGAGAGAGACAGCGGGAGAGAGACGGTGAGAGAGAGAGACAGCGGGAGAGAGACGGTGAGAGAGAGAGACAGCGAGAGAGAGAGAGAGAGAGAGAGAGAGAGAGAGAGAGAGAGAGAGAGAGAGAGAGAGAGAGAGAGAGAGATGGAGGATCTTGACCAGAGTATGTGAGATAGAGAGAGACAGCGGGAGAGAGACAGAGAGAGAGAGACAGTGGAGAGAGAGAGAGAGAGAGAGAGAGAGACAGCGGGAATCTGCTAAATGACTCACTACTGTAAGTCTCTCTGGATATGAGAATCTGCTAAATGACTCAAATGTAATCCTGTAGTGAAATTCTACCCACAAAACCACAGTTTAAATTGATAACTTTTTTCTAATCCCACGTAGATTCCACGTCACAATACGTTGACAAATGACTCTAGAACAATGTTGATTTAAACAGTTTGTGGTCAGTGGGGAATCTCTATTAGCTCAACTTTTCTTAAACTATCACTGATCAGCACCACTAACAGGGACTGGTAGACCAGACTATCATTGATCAGAACCACTAACAGGGACTGGTAGACCAGACTATCACTGATCAGAACCACTAACAGGGACTGGTAGACCAGACTATCATTGATCAGAACCACTAACAGGGACTGGTAGACCAGACTATCACTGATCAGAACCACTAACAGGGACTGGTAGACCAGACTATCACTGATCAGAACCACTAACAGGGACTGGTAGACCAGACTATCACTGATCAGAACCACTAACAGGGACTGTTAGACCAGACTATCACTGATCAGAACCACTAACAGGGACTGGTAGACCAGACTATCACTGATCAGAACCACTAACAGGGACTGTTAGACCAGACTATCACTGATCAGAACCACTAACAGGGACTGGTAGACCAGACTATCTGATTTGGGGATGTCCACACTGTCACCACCCCTCCTCAACATCAAGCCTCCTCGTTGGCTGAGTGGATGCGAGCAGCGGGCACCTGTCCAGTAAACTCACCTCTGATTGCAGAGCTGACAGGCGAAGCAGTCCAGGTGATAGACGTTCTCTTTGGCTCTCATCACCATCTCAAAGGCCGGGATCAGCTTACTGCAGGCTGCACAGTTCCCCGTTACACCAAACAACCTGCAGAAGACCCAGAGACAGGAGCACTGTTACAGCAGGGGAGGACTGACCTCTGTAGACACCTAGCATGATAGAGATAGATAGAGACCCAGGAGAGAACAGACCTCTGAAGATACCTAGCATGATAGAGATAGATAGAGACCCAGGAGAGAACAGACCTCTGTAGATACCTAGCATGATAGAGATAGATAGAGACCAGACCTCTGTAGATACCTAGCATGATAGAGAGAGATAGAGACCCAGGGGAGACAAGACCTCTGTAGATACCTAGCATGATAGAGAGAGATAGAGACCCAGGGGAGACCAGACCTCTGTAGATACCTAGCATGATAGAGAGAGATAGAGACCCAGGAGAGACCAGACCTCTGTAGATACCTAGCATGATAGAGAGAGATAGAGACCCAGGAGAGACCAGACCTCTGTAGATACCTAGCATGATAGAGATAGATAGAGACCAGACCTCTGTAGATACCTAGCATGATAGAGATAGATAGAGACCCAGGGGGGAACAGACCTCTGTAGATACCTAGCATGATAGAGATAGATAGAGACCCAGGGGGGAACTGACCTCTGTAGATACCTAGCATGATAGAGATAGATAGAGACCCAGGGGGGAACTGACCTCTGTAGATACCTAGCATGATAGAGATAGATAGAGACCCAGGAGAGAACAGACCTCTGTAGATATCTAGCATGATAGAGAGAGATAGAGACCCAGGGGAGACCAGACCTCTGTAGATACCTAGCATGATAGAGAGAGATAGAGACCAGACCTCTGTAGATACCTAGCATTATAGAGATAGATAGAGACCCAGGGGAGACCAGACCTCTGTAGATACCTAGCATGATAGAGATAGATAGAGACCCAGGGGGAAAAGACCTCTGTAGATACCTAGCATGATAGAGATAGATAGAGACCCAGGGGAGAACTGACCTCTGTAGATACCTAGCATGATAGAGAGAGATAGAGACCAGACCTCTGTAGATACCTAGCATGATAGAGAGAGATAGAGACCCAGGGGGGAACTGACTTCTGTAGATACCTAGCATGATAGAGAGAGATAGAGACCCAGGGGAGACCAGACCTCTGTAGATACCTAGCATGATAGAGATAGATAGAGACCAGACCTCTGTAGACACCTAGCATGATAGAGATAGATAGAGACCCAGGGGAGAACAGACCTCTGTAGATAACTAGCATGATAGAGATAGATAGAGACCAGACCTCTGTAGATACCTAGCATGATAGAGATAGATAGAGACCCAGGGGGGAACAGACCTCTGTAGATACCTAGCATGATAGAGATAGATAGAGACCCAGGGGGGAACTGACCTCTGTAGATACCTAGCATGATAGAGAGAGATAGAGACCCAGGGGGGAACAGACCTCTGTAGATACCTAGCATGATAGAGATAGATAGAGACCCAGGGGAGACCAGACCTCTGTAGATACCTAGCATGATAGAGATAGATAGAGACCCAGGGAGGAACAGACCTCTGTAGATACCTAGCATGATAGAGATAGATAGAGACCCAGGGGGGGAACAGACCTCTGTAGATACCTAGCATGATAGAGAGAGATAGAGACCCAGGGGGAACTGACCTCTGTAGATACCTAGCATGATAGAGATAGATAGAGACCCAGGGGGGGAACAGACCTCTGTAGATACCTAGCATGATAGAGAGAGATAGAGACCCAGGGGGGGAACAGACCTCTGTAGATACCTAGCATGATAGAGAGAGATAGAGACCCAGGGGAGACAAGACCTCTGTAGATACCTAGCATGATAGAGAGAGATAGAGACCCAGGGGAGACCAGACCTCTGTAGATACCTAGCATGATAGAGAGAGATAGAGACCCAGGAGAGACCAGACCTCTGTAGATACCTAGCATGATAGAGAGAGATAGAGACCCAGGAGAGACCAGACCTCTGTAGATACCTAGCATGATAGAGATAGATAGAGACCAGACCTCTGTAGATACCTAGCATGATAGAGATAGATAGAGACCCAGGGGGGAACAGACCTCTGTAGATACCTAGCATGATAGAGATAGATAGAGACCCAGGGGGGAACTGACCTCTGTAGATACCTAGCATGATAGAGATAGATAGAGACCCAGGGGGGAACTGACCTCTGTAGATACCTAGCATGATAGAGATAGATAGAGACCCAGGAGAGAACAGACCTCTGTAGATATCTAGCATGATAGAGAGAGATAGAGACCCAGGGGAGACCAGACCTCTGTAGATACCTATGCATGATAGAGATAGATAGAGACCAGACCTCTGTAGATACCTAGCATGATAGAGAGAGATAGAGACCCAGGGGAGACCAGACCTCTGTAGATACCTAGCATGATAGAGAGAGATAGAGACCCAGGGGAGACCAGACCTCTGTAGATACCTAGCATGATAGAGAGAGATAGAGACCCAGGGGAGACAAGACCTCTGTAGATACCTAGCGTGATAGAGATAGATAGAGACCCAGGGGAGAACTGACCTCTGTAAATACCTAGCATGATAGAGAGAGATAGAGACCAGACCTCTGTAGATACCTAGCATGATAGAGAGAGATAGAGACCCAGGGGGGAACTGACTTCTGTAGATACCTAGCATGATAGAGATAGATAGAGACCAGACCTCTGTAGATACCTAGCATGATAGAGATAGATAGAGACCCAGGGGAGACCAGACCTCTGTAGATACCTAGCATGATAGAGATAGATAGAGACCAGACCTCTGTAGATACCTAGCATGATAGAGATAGATAGAGACCCAGGGGGGAACAGACCTCTGTAGATACCTAGCATGATAGAGATAGATAGAGACCCAGGGGAGAACAGACCTCTGTAGATACCTAGCATGATAGAGATAGATAGAGACCCAGGGGGGAACAGACCTCTGTAGATACCTAGCATGATAGAGATAGATAGAGACCCAGGGGAGACCAGACCTCTGTAGATACCTAGCATGATAGAGATAGATAGAGACCCAGGGAGAACAGACCTCTGTAGATACCTAGCATGATAGAGATAGATAGAGACCCAGGGGAACTGACCTCTGTAGATACCTAGCATGATAGAGATAGATAGAGACCCAGGGGGGAACAGACCTCTGTAGATACCTAGCATGATAGAGATAGATAGAGACCCAGGGGGGGAACAGACCTCTGTAGATACCTAGCATGATAGAGATAGATAGAGACCCAGGGGGAACAGACCTCTGTAGATACCTAGCATGATAGAGATAGATAGAGACCCAGGAGAGAACAGACCTCTGTAGATACCTAGCATGATAGAGAGAGATAGAGACCCAGGGAGACCAGACCTCTGTAGATACCTAGCATGATAGAGAGAGATAGAGACCAGACCTCTGTAGATACCTAGCATGATAGAGATAGATAGAGACCCAGGGGAGACCAGACCTCTGTAGATACCTAGCATGATAGAGATAGATAGAGACCCAGGGGAACAGACCTCTGTAGATACCTAGCATGATAGAGATAGATAGAGACCCAGGGGAGAACTGACCTCTGTAGATACCTAGCATGATAGAGAGAGATAGAGACCAGACCTCTGTAGATACCTAGCATGATAGAGAGAGATAGAGACCCAGGGGGGAACTGACTTCTGTAGATACCTAGCATGATAGAGATAGATAGAGACCCAGGGGAGACCAGACCTCTGTAGATACCTAGCATGATAGAGATAGATAGAGACCAGGGGGAACAGACCTCTGTAGATACCTAGCATGATAGAGATAGATAGAGACCCAGGGGAGAACAGACCTCTGTAGATACCTAGCATGATAGAGATAGATAGAGACCCAGGGGGGAACAGACCTCTGTAGATACCTAGCATGATAGAGATAGATAGAGACCCAGGGAGAACAGACCTCTGTAGATACCTAGCATGATAGAGATAGATAGAGACCCAGGGGAACAGACCTCTGTAGATACCTAGCATGATAGAGAGAGATAGAGACCCAGGGGAACAGACCTCTGTAGATACCTAGCATGATAGAGATAGATAGAGACCCAGGGAGACCAGACCTCTGTAGATACCTAGCATGATAGAGATAGATAGAGACCCAGGGGAGACCAGACCTCTGTAGATACCTAGCATGATAGAGATAGATAGAGACCCAGGGGGGGAACAGACCTCTGTAGATACCTAGCATGATAGAGAGAGATAGAGACCCAGGGGAACAGACCTCTGTAGATACCTAGCATGATAGAGATAGATAGAGAC
Organism: Brachymystax lenok tsinlingensis; assembly: GCA_030435695.1. Lineage (NCBI taxonomy): Eukaryota > Metazoa > Chordata > Actinopteri > Salmoniformes > Salmonidae > Brachymystax > Brachymystax lenok. Next base: position 29,437,928 of record CM059783.1, read on the forward strand.
CCAGGGGGGGAACAGACCTCTGTAGATACCTAGCATGATAGAGAGAGATAGAGACCCAGGGGGAACAGACCTCTGTAGATACCTAGCATGATAGAGATAGATAGAGACCCAGGGGGGGAACAGACCTCTGTAGATACCTAGCATGATAGAGAGAGATAGAGACCCAGGGGAGACCAGACCTCTGTAGATACCTAGCATGATAGAGAGAGATAGAGACCCAGGAGAGACCAGACCTCTGTAGATACCTAGCATGATAGAGAGAGATAGAGACCCAGGAGAGACCAGACCTCTGTAGATACCTAGCATGATAGAGATAGATAGAGACCAGACCTCTGTAGATACCTAGCATGATAGAGATAGATAGAGACCCAGGGGGGAACAGACCTCTGTAGATACCTAGCATGATAGAGAGAGATAGAGACCCAGGGGAGAACAGACCTCTGTAGATACCTAGCATGATAGAGAGAGATAGAGACCCAGGAGAGACCAGACCTCTGTAGATACCTAGCATGATAGAGAGAGATAGAGACCCAGGGGAGAACAGACCTCTGTAGATACCTAGCATGATAGAGAGAGATAGAGACCCAGGGGAGAACAGACCTCTGTAGATACCTAGCATGATAGAGATAGATAGAGACCAGACCTCTGTAGATACCTAGCATGATAGAGATAGATAGAGACCCAGGGGGGAACAGACCTCTGTAGATACCTAGCATGATAGAGATAGATAGAGAACAGACCTCTGTAGATACCTAGCATGATAGAGAGAGATAGAGAACAGACCTCTGTAGATACCTAGCATGATAGAGAGAGATAGAGACCCAGGAGAGAACAGACCTCTGTAGATACCTAGCATGATAGAGAGAGATAGAGACCAGACCTCTGTAGATACCTAGCATGATAGAGAGAGATAGAGACCAGACCTCTGTAGATACCTAGCATGATAGAGATAGATAGAGACCCAGGAGAGAACAGACCTCTGTAGATACCTAGCATGATAGAGAGAGATAGAGACCAGACCTCTGTAGATACCTAGCATGATAGAGAGAGATAGAGAACAGACCTCTGTAGATACCTAGCATGATAGAGAGAGATAGAGACCCAGGAGAGACCAGACCTCTGTAGATACCTAGCATGATAGAGATAGATAGAGACCAGACCTCTGTAGATACCTAGCGTGATAGAGAGAGATATCCATTATAGTCACATTATAGAATTGTCCAAAAGAGATGTAAGAAGCTGGACGGGACAGTAGAACCTTGTCTCTGAACCTGAGAGGACATGGTCATGGCACCACAGAGACAGACCACTGAAATAGACCAGAAATGGACAAGGCCTACGCAGGAAAAAACAGCTGGGCCACAGCTTGTTCCATAGAAGTAGCAGCCCATGGTGAATGGAGCAGAACCACACCGAACTAACCAGGGACTGGAGGGACCTATTATTCATTATAACCTGGACCTCTCTCTCTCTCTCTCTCTCTCTCTCTCTCTCTCTCTCTCTCTCTCTCTCTCTCTCTCTCTCTCTCTCTCTCTCTCTCTCTCTCTCTCTCTCTCTCTCTCTCTTCCCCCTGGTCTCTCTCTCTCTTCCCCCTTCTTTCCCTCCTTCCTTTGCTCCAGAGACATTAGCGTGAGGTCAGCTTCCCAAATGGCACCCTAATCTCCATATGGCTCTGGTTGAAAGTAGTGCACTATCCCATAGGGCTCTGGTCTAAAACAGTGCACTATATAGGGTATAGGGTGCCATTTGAGAAGCAGATTGTGTTCACTAGGTATACCGTTACTCCAGAATAGCCACAGTGACCTAGAATCGCTAGCAGGAAAAATATTGGATGATGAAATCATATAACTAAGTAATCTATTAGGAGACGGACAAACGTCTTCAGGCACTGTTTGGCCGGCGCGCATCGTTCTTCACATGATCAAACTGCATGTGTCTCTGGTCTGTCGGTAAGATATCCTGATCTAATGAATGATCTGAGAACCAGCACATGGATACAGCAGGGATGGTTATTAACCTTCAAAGAGTCCCAAATGGCACCCTAATGCACTACAGGCTCTGGACAAAGGTGGTGTACTACATAGGTGAATACCTACAGAATGACAGGTCTACCATCAACACAGCCCTACAGAATGACAGGTCTACCATCAACACAGCCCTACAGAATGACAGGTCTACCATCAACACAGCCCTACAGAATGACAGGTCTACCATCAACACAGCCCTACAGAATGACAGGTCTACCATCAACACAGATCTACAGAATGACAGGTCTACCATCAACACAACCCTACAGAATGACAGGTCTACCATCAACACAACCCTACAGAATGACAGGTCTACCATCAACACAACCCTACAGAATGACAGGTCTACCATCAACACAGACCTACAGAATGACAGGTCTACCATCAACACAGCCCTACAGAATGACAGGTCTACCATCAACACAGCCCTACAGAATGACAGGTCTACCATCAACACAGCCCTACCCTCCCATTAGTTCCTGCCAAGGCAGCAGCTACTCTTCCTGGGGTTTATTATGGATCCCCATTAGTTCCTGCCAAGGCAGCAGCTACTCTTCCTTGGGGTTTATTATGGATCCCCATTAGTTCCTGCCAAGACAGCAGCTACTCTTCCTGGGGTTTATTATGGATCCCCATTAGTTCCTGCCAAGGCAGCAGCTACTCTTCCTGGGGTTTATTAGGGATGCCCATTAGTTCCTGCCAAGGCAGCAGCTACTCTTCCTGGGGTTTATTAGGGATGCCCATTAGTTCCTGCCAATGCAGCAGCTACTCTTCCTGGGGTTTATTAGGGATCCCCATTAGTTCCTGCCAAGGCAGCAGCTACTCTTCCTGGGGTTTATTAGGGATGCCCATTAGTTCCTGTCAAGGCAGCAGCTACTCTTCCTGGGGTTTATTATGGATCCCCATTGGTTCCTGCCAGGAAGCAGCTACTCTTCCTGGGGTTTATTATGGATCCCCATTAGTTCCTGCCAAGGCAGCAGCTACTCTTCCTGGGGTTTATTATGGATCCCCATTAGTTCCTGCCAAGGCAGCAGCTACTCTTCCTGGGGTTTATTATGGATCCCCATTAGTTCCTGCCAATGCAGCAGCTACTCTTCCTGGGGTTTATTATGGATGCCCATTAGTTCCTGCCAATGCAGCAGCTACTCTTCCTGGGGTTTATTAGGGATCCCCATTAGTTCCTGCCAAGGCAGCAGCTACTCTTCCTGGGGTTTATTAGGGATGCCCATTAGTTCCTGTCAAGGCAGCAGCTACTCTTCCTGGGGTTTATTATGGATCCCCATTAGTTCCTGCCAAGGAAGCAGCTACTCTTCCTGGGGTTTATTATGGATCCCCATTAGTTCCTGCCAAGGCAGCAGCTACTCTTCCTGGGGTTTATTATGGATCCCCATTAGTTCCTGCCAAGGCAGCAGCTACTCTTCCTGGGGTTTATTATGGATCCCCATTAGTTCCTGCCAATGCAGCAGCTACTCTTCCTGGGGTTTATTATGGATCCCCATTAGTTCCTGTCAAGGCAGCAGCTACTCTTCCTGGGGTTTATTAGGGATCCCCATTAGTTCCTACCAAGGCAGCAGCTACTCTTCCTGGGGTTTATTATGGATCCCCATTAGTTCCTGTCAAGGCTGCAGCTATTCTTCCTGGGGTCCACACAAATCAAGGCAGTTATAGCATTTTAAAAACATTACAATACATTACCATTAACTGTGTTCCCTCAGGCCCCTACTCCACTACCACATATCTACAATACCAAATCCATGTGTACGTGTGTGTAAAGTGTGTATGTCATCATGTGTGTGTGTGCATGTGTCTGTACCTATGTTTGTGTTGCTCCACAGTCTGTTTTTTAAATCTGATTCTACTGCTTGCATCAGTTACCTGATGTGGAATAGAGTTCCATGTAGTCATGGCTCTATGTCGTACTGTGCGCCTCCCATAGTCTGTTCTGGACTTGGAGACTGTGAAGAGACCTCTGGTGGCATGTCTTGTGGGGGTATGCATGGGGTGTCTGAGCTGTGTGCCAGTAGTTTAGACAGACAGCTCGGTGCATTCAACATGTCAATACCTCTCACAAAGACAAGTAGTAGTGATGAAGTCAATCTCTCCTCCACTTTCAGCCAGGAGAGATAGACATGCATATTATTAATGTTTGCTCTCTGTCTACATCCAAGGGCCAGCCGCGCTGCCCTGTTCTGAGCCAAATGCTCAGAACAGTCCCTCTTTGTGGCAGCTGACCAGACGACTGAACAGTAGTCCAGGTGCGACAGAACCTGGGCCTGTAGGACCTGCCTTGTTGATAGTGTTGTTAAGAAGGCAGAGCAGCGCTTTACTATGGGACAGACTCCCCCATCGTAGCTACTGTCGTATCAATATGTTTTGACCATGACAGTTTACTATACATGGTTACTCCAAGCAGTTTAGTCACCTCAACTTGCTCAATTTCCACATTATTCATTACAAGATTTAGTTGAGGTTTAGGGTTTAGTGAATGATTTGTCCCAAATACAATGCTTGTAGTTTTTAAATATTTAGCACTAACTAATTCCTTGCCACCCACTCTGAAACTAACTCCAGCTCTTTGTTAAGTGTTGCAGTCATTTCAGCACTAACTAATTCCTTGCCACCCACTCTGAAACTAACTGCAGCTCTTTGTTAAGTGTTGCAGTCATTTCAGATCTACATACAGGTGCAGGGTCTGTTGTCCTTGGATCGTTCTGCAGTGGCTTGTCTGGAGGCTTCTGCGTTAAATACAGATGTAATGTCTTAATTTGATCACTTTTTTTTTTTTTGTTACTGAGAATTTGCAGATTAACTTCATGATTGAACATAAATTCAGTGAAGACCCGTACTAACACATGGCTGTATTAACAGTATTCCACTTGTCACCTCATTTTGAACAGCTAATAGCCCAACCAACATTATGGACTAAACATCCAAGTCTTATTGCTACGGTATAATTTTGCTGCGACAATCCAGGTCAAATTAAGCTCCTACAACTGTAGCTGAACTGCTGATGGGTTTGGGGGTAGCTTACCCAACCAGGCCTTCTCCACAATTCATCTATATATATATATATATATATATATATTCTAAATGAATAGGTAAATAGGTAAGATTTAGGATTAGATAAGGATGATGAGTTTAGAATGTAGAATGTGTACTTTACTGTAGAGCTGCTCTGGAAAGATCTGCAGTTATACAAGACAATACAGTGTAATTGGACCGGTACAGGGGAGGCATAAGGACATAATCTATCATTGGATCGGTACAGGGGAGGTAGAAGGACATATTCTGTCATTGGATTGGTACAGGGGAGGTAGAAGGACATATTCTGTCATTGGATCGGTACAGGGGAGGTAGAAGGACATATTCTGTCATTGGATCGGTACAGGGGAGGTATAAGGACATATTCTGTCATTGGACCGGTACAGGGGAGGTATGAGGACATATTCTGTCATTGGATCGGTACAGGGGAGGTATAAGGACATATTCTGTCATTGGATCGGTACAGGGGAGGTATAAGGACATATTCTGTCATTGGATCGGTACAGGGGAGGTATAAGGACATATTCTGTCATTGGACCGGTACAGGGGAGGTATAAGGACATATTCTGTCTTTGGACCGGTACAGGGGAGGTAGAAGGACATATTCTGTCATTGGACCGGTACAGGGGAGGTATAAGGACATATTCTGTCTTTGGACCGGTACAGGGGAGGCATAAGGACATATTCTGTCTTTGGACCGGTACAGGGGAGGTATAAGGACATATTCTGTCATTCTGTCATTGGACTGGTATACACTGAGTATACCAAACATTTGATTTGATTTGAAGTGTTCTTAATGTTTTGTCCACTCCGTGTAGATTAAAGTTGTAGTTTAATTCACTGATTTTACACTTCAAAAAAAATCATTGAATTCAAAGTAAAGATGTGTGTTTTAGGAGGTTAAAAAGAGACATCTCAGTATAATGGAATATCACTTCACATGGTTGTGTGGTACAACCCTGAAACATTTGAACAATGCATGAACTCAAAGCTGATAAATGACGGAAGATATTGGTGTATAAAAGCAATGTTTTTAAAACCTTTAGCCTGTCGACTCGAATCAAAACAGTGTTCTGTTTCTCACGTCTCCGGTGTCTGGCTGTTGCTCTTCTCTCCTCAGGTTTATGGTGGCCGTGGCATACATAGTGGAAAATGACTGTCACACTGTTTTGCTTTGAGAAATTCAAGACAGAGCCCTTTTGCAATCATAAAGTGTGTGTGTGTGTGTGAGTGTGAGTGTGTGTGAGAGAGTGTGTGTGTGTGTGTGTGTGTGTGCGAGTGTGTGTGAGTGTGAGTGTAAGTGTGGGTGTGTGATTGTATGTGTGTGTGAGTGTGGGTGTGTGTCAGTGTGTGTGATTGTATGTGTGTGTGAGTGTGGGTGTGTGTGTCCTCCCATCATATCCCATGACTTGACCTCCCACATTGACACAATCCCTCTCTGAAGAGCCACGCTACAGCCTGATAGTCCGTAGAGCTGAAGAGCCACGCTACAGCCTGATAGTCCGTAGAGCTGAAGAGCCACGCTACAGCCTGATAGTCCGTAGAGCTGAAGAGCCACGCTACAGCCTGATAGTCCGTAGAGCTGAAGAGCCACGCTACAGCCTGATAGTCCGTAGAGCTGAAGAGCCACGCTACAGCCTGATAGTCCGTAGAGCTGAAGAGCCACGCTACAGCCTGATAGACATGTTTAAAGGCGATGTTCCCACGTTAGCAGAGACTGCATTCATGGTAAACGCTGCATGTGACGGATCAATCAGGAATCCCCTTTAAAATAAATTACTACTATAAAATAAAGTCCTCTAACAAAAGCACAGTGCAGCACTTTGGGTCCAGAGACTACTAAATCAAAAGAAGTGCACTATATAGGGAACAGGGTTGCGTTTAGGATTCGTCCTGGGTTTTATTTTGGGGTCCACTGGGCTAAAGCTCCAAGCCTTGTGGAACAATTGAATTGGTGTCTGTTTATCTGTCATCAAATAGGAGCCATTGAGCCGTGCTACCATACTATAGAAAACACACATATACACACACACAGTACCGTAGCATACAGAGAGAACATAGCAGAGCAGTCAATGCCTTTGTCTGACAGAAGGTATTGCTACCGCTATTTTACATAGCAGAGCATTAATATACACACAGGCAATGCGAGTGAAACAGCGCCCCCTCTGTCTCAGTATGTGTAGACCATGTATCTGATGCTGTCTGGAACAAAAGGGAAACAGCGCCCCCTCTGTCTCAGTGTGTGTAGACCATGTATCTGATGCTGTCTGGAACAAACGAGTACAACATGTTGCCGCCGTAGCGTTTGATTGATTGATGCCTGGAAGCATTTGGCTTCCCTTGATAGAACAATTTGATACAATAATTAGCCAATCAGCGTTTAGCTGAGCTCAACTGTGGGTTGTCCTAGTGCAGCAAAACTCCCCCCCCAAGGGAAGCCAGTTTGGATTTGGCTTCACACCAATCAAATCACATCCTAAGCAAAACGTTCTCATTGTCAGAAGAAACGTGTCTGTTTCTGGTCTGCTTGTGTTGATGTCCGGCAGTAGCTAGCTTGCTAAATCGGCCCTTTCCTAAGCCATGGATGGAGACTTGTGGTTTTGACCGAATTACCTGTGCAATGATTATAACCATGAATTCATATGTTGTGCCACTGGCCTTGAGACGATTGAAGTTCAATATGTATCCTAGTAGGATCACTAGCTAGCTAGCTAACTCAGCTGGTTCAATGTTGCCCATGTGTTTTTTGTTGTCACGGGCCTTATTGTATATCCCGATGGTGCATGAACTAATGGGTTATAGAGCAAACAACACAATTATTACCACATAGGTTGTAATATGGCTTTTTAACTGGCTTGGCTTCCCCAGGGATTTTACCCACACACCTCTACTGGGGGGCCTCACACACACACACACACACACACACACACACACACACACACACACACACACACACACACACAAGTGTGTGAGTGAGATAGTGTGGGAGCCTTTGAATTCATTAGGTGGCGAGGGAGGGAGCCTACCACGCTGTTCCATTTGTCTCCTCCCTGGAGACCCATTAGCGTCCCTGGCGTCAAGCTGCTGGAGACGAGTGGCAGGTATGCTCTATCCATCTCCCTCTCTTCCCTCCCCCTTTCCCTCCCTTCTTCTCCTCACCGCAGGGCGAGGCTGAGGTACGGCGAGACGGAAACACAGAGCTGAGGTTTCTGGGTAGGAGTGGTGAATTCTGGGAGGTTTGAATTGAAAGTAAGGGAGTGTTTGCCACACAGCCACAGAGTTGTGGCGGCCAGGACGATGGCGGGCAGGTTGTGTAGTCACCGGTGCACTATGGGTAAATCACCTGTATGATGGCGGGCAGGTAGTGTAGTCACCGGTGCACTATGGGTAAATCGCCTCTATGATGGCAGGCGAGTAGTGTAGTCACCAGTGCAGTATGGGTAAATCTCTGAAGAAACTCTAACTCTTTTTAGTTCCATGTTGTTGGAGGCGTGATGGAGGCGTGTTGGAGGCGTGATGGAGGCGTGTTGGAGGCGTGATGGAGGCGTGTTGGAGGCGTGTTGGAGGCGTGATGGAGGCGTGTTGGAGGCGTGATGGAGGCGTGTTGGAGGCGTGTTGGAGGCGTGATGGAGGCGTGTTGGAGGCGTGTTGGAGGCGTGATGGAGGCGTGTTGGGGCGTGTTGGGCGTGATAGGCGTGTTGGAGGCGTGATGGAGGCGTGTTGGAGACGTGATGGAGGCGTGTTGGAGGCGTGTTGGAGGCGTGATGGAGGCGTGTTAGGCGTGTTGAGCGTGATGGAGGCGTGTTGAGGCGTGTTGAGGCGTGATGAGCGTGTTGAGGCGTGTTGAGGCGTGTTGAGGCGTGATGGAGGCGTGTTGGCGTGAGGCGTGTTGGAAACGCATGATGGAGGCGTGTTGGAGGCGTGATGGAGGCGTGTTGGAGGCGTAATGGAGGCGTGTTGAGGCGTAATGGAGGCGTGTTGGAGGCGTGATGGAGGCGTAATGGAGGCGTGTTGGAGGCGTGATGAGGCCTGTTGGAGGCGTAATGGAGGCATGTTGAGGCGTAATGGAGGCATGTTGGAGGCGTAATTGAGGCGTGATGGAGGCGTGTTGAGGCGTAATGGAGGCGTAATGAGGCGTGTTGGAGGCGTGATGGAGGCGTGTTGGAGGCGTGATGGAGGCGTGTTGGAGGCATGATGGAGGCGTGTTGGAGGCGTGATGGAGGCGTGTTGGAGGCATGATGAAGGCGTGTTGGAGGCGTGATGGAGGCCTGTTGGAGGCGTGATGGAGGCATGTTGGAGGCGTGATGGAGGCATGTTGGAGGCGTGATTGAGGCGTGATGGAGGCGTGTTGGAGGCGTGATGGAGGCGTGATGGAGGCGTGATGGAGGCATGATGGAGGCGTGTTGGAGGCGTGATGGAGGCGTGATGGAGGCAACTAGAAAGACTGTTTAGTTTGGGGACTTTGATGTGGCAAGAAAAAGTATGTGAACCCTTTGGCATTACCTGGATTTCTGTGAACCGCTAGGCTAATTTCTGTGAACCCCAAGGCTAATGACTTTTCCAAAAGCTAATTGGAGTCAGGAGTCAGCTAACCTTGAGTCCAATCAATGAGACGAGATTGGAGATGTTGGTTAGAGCTGCCCTGCCCTATAAAAAACACTCACAAAATATGAGTTTGCTATTCACAAGAAGCATTGCCTGATGTGAAACATGCCTCAAACAAAATAGATCTCAGAAGACCTAAGATTAAGAGTTGGTGACTTGCATAAAGCTGGAAAGGGTTACACAAGTATCTCTAAAAGCCTTGATGTTCATCAGTCCATGGTAAGACAAATTGTCTATAAATGGAGAAAGTTCAGCACTCTTGCTACTCTCCCTGTCACGCCCTGATCTGTTTCACCTGTCCTTGTGATTGTCTCCACCCCCTCCAGGTGTCACTTGTTTTCCCCAGTGTATTTATCCCTGTGTTTCCTGTCTCTCGGTGACAGTTCGTCTTGTATGTTTCCAAGTCAACTAGTGGTTTTTTCCTGTTCTTCTGCTTTTGCTATTCTCCTTTTTCAAGTCCTCCCGGTTTTGACCCAGAATATTTCTGAACTGAAACAGTTTTGTAAAGATGAATGGTCCAAAATTCCTCCTGACCGTTGTTACAGGTCTGATCAGCAAACTACAGAACACGTTTGGTTGAGGTTATTGCTGCCAAAGGAGGGTCAACTAGTTATTCAATCCAAGGGTTCACATACTTTTTTCACCCAGCACTGTGAATGTTTACACGGTGTGTTCAATAAAGACATGAAAACGTATCATTGTTTGTGTTATTAGATTAATCAGACTGTGTTTGTCTGTTGTTGTGACTTAGATGAAGATCAGATCAAATTTGATGACCAATTTATCCAGAAATCCAGGTAGTTCCAAAGGGTTCACATGCTTTTTCTTGCCACTGTATGTTGTTGTATTGTTCCTGTAACTCAGAACCAGGTCGGGGAATAACTTGTAATAATTGAATGTAATGCAGAACTGTAACTAAACACCAGGATGGAGAATAACTTGTAATAATTTAATGTAATGCATAACTGTAACTAAACACCAGGATGGAGAATAACTTGTAATAATTGAATGTAATGCAGAACTGTAACTAAACACCAGGATGGGGAATAACTTGTAATAATTGAATCTAATGCAGCGCAGGACTGTATGTTATTAACTATTTAGCTAACAAGTGGCTCTGCAGTTTTGGCACCAAAGAGTTATTCATGTTTTTCCCCTCCATAATAACAGCTGAAAGCTACTTTTCCTGTGTAACTGCGTTCCAGGCTTTGTTTTTTTTTCCCATGTTAGACTGTGAGGATGGACGTCAGCGCGCGAGGCGCATCGATTGGGTGTCACCTCCTTAGTCAGTCCGGAATCTCGGCCTGTTCAGGTGGGACGATCTGATAATAATAGACCAAATGACTGTTCAAACGTGCCAAAGGAGGCTCAGGGAAATAAAATCAGCGACAGAGTGATTGATTAGACATAAAGCGATTATTTAAAAAATGTCATTAAAAAAGACTGCATGTGGGCTTTAAGACTCTTCTCTGAGCATATCTGGGAAAAATGTTTTATGTATTTCTCCTCTTTGGACTTGAACGAAATGAGTAGTGAATTATTGGGTATTTTTGGCATGTATCCCTTCGGGGAGGTTTTGCCTACCAAAGCCAACGCTAAAGAGTTTTCCCATATGTCTAAATACTCAATCTTCATATTAAACATCACCTCCAGCACCACCCCAACATCAACATATGTTAAAACGGCATGATTGTGTTTTGTAGTAAAAAAAATGGAAACATGCCATTTTCACATATAGAAACATGCCATTTTCACATATAGAAACGTACTATTTTCATATATAGAAACATGCCATTTTCACATACAGAAACATGCCATTTTCACATCTAGAAACATGCCATTTTCACATATAAAAACATGCCATTTTCACATATAGAAACATGCCATTTTCACATATAGAAACGTACTATTTTCATATATAGAAACATGCCATTTTCACATACAGAAACATGCCATTTTCACATCTAGAAACATGCCATTTTCACATATAAAAACATGCCATTTTCACATATAGAAACATGCCATTTTCACATATAGAAACATGCCATTTTCACATATAGAAACATGCCATTTTCACATATGTTGATGTTTGGGTTGAATATTTTGAAATTTCACTTTAAGTACTTTTGAATAAATGTTTCACAGAGAGACATTTGGAATTATACTTTTACAACATGAAACACATTATAGTTTAACTAGTGATGAGTTTATCTGGTATAATAACATAAAACACATTATAGTTTAACTAGTGATGAGTTTATCTGGTATAATAACATAAAACACATTATAGTTTAACTAGTGATGAGTCCATCAGGTATAATAACATAAAACACATTATAGTTTAACTAGTGATGAGTTTATCTGGTATAATACCATGAAACACATTATAGTTTAACTAGTGATGAGTCCATCTGGTATAATAACATAAAACACATTATAGTTTAACTAGTGATGAGTTTATCTGGTATAATAACATGAAACACATTATAGTTTAACTAGTGATGAGTTTATCTGGTATAATAACATAAAACACATTATAGTTTAACTAGTGATGAGTTTATCAGGTATAATAACATGAAACACATTATAGTTTAACTAGTGATGAGTTTATCTGGTATAATAACATAAAACACATTATAGTTTAACTAGTGATGAGTTTATCTGGTATAATAACATGAAACACATTATAGTTTAACTAGTGATGAGTTTATCAGGTATAATAACATAAAACACATTATAGTTTAACTAGTGATGATTTTATCTGGTATAATAACATGAAACACATTATAGTTTAACTAGTGATGAGTTTATCAGGTATAATAACATGAAACACATTATAGTTTAACTAGTGATGAGTTTATCTGGTATAATAACATAAAACACATTATAGTTTAACTAGTGATGAATCCATCTGGTATATTAACATGAAACACATTATAGTTTAACTAGTGATGAGTTTATCTGGTATAATAACATGAAACACATTATAGTTTAACTAGTGATGAGTTTATCTGGTATAATAACATAAAACACATTGTAGTTTAACTAGTGATGAGTCCATCTGGTATAATTTAAATCTGCTGCTTTTGTGTTTGACGCTAAGAGAAAACATCTAAGAATGCCTGTGTGTTAAATGTCTGCGGAACCTAAAAATGGTTGTGCAGCACTTTTACATTCAGTTGTCCTCTAATACAGAGGATCCCAAACGATTTAATAGTCCTATACCCCATCAAACATTCAACCTCCTGCTGCGTACCCCCTCTAGCACCAGGGTCAGCACACTCTCAAATGTTGTTTTTTGCCATCGTTGTAAGCCTGCCACACACACACACTATACGATACATTTATTAAACATAAGAATGAGCGTGAGTTTTTGTCACAACCCGGCTCGTGGGAAGTGACAAAGAGCTCTTATAGGACCAGGGCACAAATAATAATATAATAATAATCAATAATTATGCTCTTTATTTAACCATCTGACATATAAAACCTTATTTGTTCATGGAAGATTGTGAATAACTCACCACAGGTTAATGAGAAGGGGGTGCTTGAAAGGATGCACATAACTCTGCAATGTTGGGTTGGAGAGAGTCTCAGTCTTAAATCATTTTCCACACACAGTCTGTGCCTGTATATAGTTCTCATGCTAGTGAGGGCCGGGAATCCACTCTCACATAGGTACGTGGTTGCAAAGGGCATCAGTGTCTTAACAGCACGATTTGCCAAGGCAGGATACTCTGAGCGCAGCCCTATCCAGAAATCTGTGAATCACATTTTTATTTGGCGTACCCCAGACGGCATACACCACACAGCATCAAGGACAACACATGAACCCTTACTCACTTCCAACTATATTCACCTGCTTCAGTATTCTAGAACACCACGCAGCATCAAGGACATCACATTAACCCTTACTCTGTTCCAACTATATTCACCTGCTTCAGTATTCTAGAACACCACACAGCATCAAGGACATCACATTAACCCTTACTCTGTTCCAACTATATTCACCTGCTTCAGTATTCTAGAACACCCCACAGCATCAAGGACATCACATTAACCCTTACACTGTTCCAACTATATTCACCTGCTTCAGGATTCTAGAACACCACACAGCATCAAGGACAACACATTAACCCTTACTCTGTTCCAACTATATTCACCTGCTTCAGTATTCTAGAACACCCCACAGCATCAAGGACATCAAATTAACCCTTACTCTGTTCCAACTATATTCACCTGCTTCAGTATTCTAGAACACCCCACAGCATCAAGGACAACACATTAACCCTTACTCTGTTCCTACTATATTCACCTGCTTCAGTATTCTAGAACACCACACAGCATCAAGGACAACACATTAACCCTTACTCTGTTCCTACTATATTCACCTGCTTCAGTATTCTAGAACACCACACAGCATCAAGGACATCACATTAACCCTTACTCTGTTCCAACTATATTCACCTGCTTCAGTATTCTAGAACACCACACAGCATCAAGGACAACACATTAACCCCTTACTCTGTTCCTACTATATTCACCTGCTTCAGTATTCTAGAACACCACACAGCATCAAGGACAACACATTAACCCTTACTCTGTTCCAACTATATTCACCTGCTTCAGTATTCTAGAACACCACACAGCATCAAGGACATCAAATTAACCCTTACTCTGTTCCTACTATATTCACCTGCTTCAGTATTCTAGAACACCCCACAGCATCAAGGACAACACATTAACCCTTACTCTGTTCCTACAATATTCACCTGCTTCAGTATTCTAGAACACACCACAGCATCAAGGACATCAAATTAACCCTTACTCTGTTCCAACTATATTCACCTGCTTCAGTATTCTAGAACACCACACAGCATCAAGGACATCAAATTAACCCTTACTCTGTTCCAACTATATTCACCTGCTTCAGTATTCTAGAACACCACACAGCATCAAGGACATCAAATTAACCCCTTACTCTGTTCCTACTATATTCACCTGCTTCAGTATTCTAGAACACCACACAGCATCAAGGACATCAAATTAACCCTTACACTGTTCCAACTATATTCACCTGCTTCAGGATTCTAGAACACCACACAGCATCAAGGACATCAAATTAACCCTTACTCTGTTCCTACTATATTCACCTGCTTCAGTATTCTAGAACACCACACAGCATCAAGGACATCAAATTAACCCCTTACTCTGTTCCTACTATATTCACCTGCTTCAGTATTCTAGAACACCACACAGCATCAAGGACATCAAATTAACCCTTACACTGTTCCAACTATATTCACCTGCTTCAGGATTCTAGAACACCACACAGCATCAAGGACATCAAATTAACCCTTACTCTGTTCCAAAAAGTAAATGTGTTTTTGTTGAGAGTGAAGGGGATGAAAACAGACTGGGAACGTTTATCCCTCCCTCCCTCCCTCCCTCCCTCCCTCCCTCCCTCCTTCTCCTCTCCTCTCCTCTCCTCTCCTCTCCTCTCCCTCTCCTCTCCTCTCCTCTCCTTTCCTCTCCTCTCCTCTCCTCTCCCTCCCTCTATCCATCCCCACCCCCTGGTTTCAATTGCTCTGGCCTCAGCGGGCATTCATCAGCTGGTGAATTAGAATGTGTTTCCTCACAACCCATTGATCAGGGGCCTATTACCAGGCTGATGACAGTTAATTACCCACTACATTAACCAGACAGACCGGCGAGCTGCGAAGAGCGGCTCCCCATGCCATCAGTCAACATGATGAATGGAGAGAGTTCAGTAATGCACGGCCGTCCGTTCGTTCATCGTTACACCCCCTGTGTGTGTTTCTGTGGGGGTTGTCTGGGGTCGAGCGTGTGTGTTTATGTATGTGTGTGACAGAACGCCTCGCCCCCCCCCCGGCTGACACACTCACAACCCATCTACCCCTGGACCTCCCTCCTCCCTCCCTCCTCCCCTCCTACCCTCCCGGGTACCCTTCCCGGGAAAATCTATGGTAATCTGCATAATTACAGGCCCAGGGTTAATAACAGACAAATTATTTGTTGCATCTCAACAGCACAGTCAAGGCAGGCTGCTCCCAGCATGCACCGGCCAGGCCGAACGGACCAGGGAACGGTAGACATCCTGCTCCCAGCATGCACCGGCCAGGCGGACCAGGGAACGGTAGACATCCAGCTTCTAACGGAGAGTGCTGGAGTTTCCTTGGAAAAGCAGTGAAATCTGGCATGCAGACAGCAAGTCAAATGACAAGAACAACAGAGGTCTGCACTCACCAACATTAGGAAAATAATTGAAAGTAAATTATGTTCAATATTTAGTCGAAAAAACCTCATCTGTATCATGAATTTGCATTGACATCAAGATGCCAGCAATGGTTTATTATACATTTAGTTTTTTAATTAACCGGGCAAGCCAGTTAAGAAGAAATTCTTATTTACAATGACGGCCTACACCGGCCAAACCTGGACGACGCTGGGGCCAATTGTGCGCCGCCCTATGGTACTCCCAATCACGGACGGTTGTGATACAGCCTGGAATCAAACCAGGGTGTCTATAGTGACGCCTCTAGCACTGAGATGTAGTACCTCAGACCGCTGAACCAGGGTGTCTGTAGTGACGCCTGTAGCACTGAGATGTAGTACCTCAGACCGCTGAACCAGGGTGTCTGTAGTATCTCCTCTAGCACTGAGATGTAGTACCTCAGACCACTGAACCAGGGTGTCTGTAGAGACGCCTGTAGCACTGAGATGTAGTACCTCAGACCACTGAACCAGGGTGTCTGTAGAGACGCCTCTAGCACTGAGATGTAGTACCTCAGACCACTGAACCAGGGTGTCTGTAGTGACGCCTGTAGCACTGAGATGTAGTACCTCAGACCACTGAACCAGGGTGTCTGTAGTGACGCCTGTAGCACTGAGATGTAGTACCTCAGACCACTGAACCAGGGTGTCTGTAGTGACGCCTGTAGCACTGAGATGTAGTACCTCAGACCGCTGTGGCCACTCGGGAGCCCAATTGTGAAACAGGAGTTTGAAAAACCCGTTACCCAGTGATCCTGGAAATCACACGGGGAGACCAAGGAGGGAAGGAACAGCCAAGGGAAGACAGATGTAATCAGGACTTTCCCTCCCTCCTGCATGTGTGATTGTCACTGATTAAACAACCAACTCTCCCCTCACTGGAGGCAAAAATTATTTCAATTACGGCGTGGCGTGACCTGGGAATTGTCCCAGGGATAAGATTTTCCTCCTTGAGTGCCCTGAGTGTACCGGGCTGCCGGTCGACTGCCTGCTTTGCTGGCGGGTCTATCAGTTCTCATCTGCACCTGGACTCTGATATCCTAATGATGAATTATAGCCTCCTTTCAGAGAGAGATGGGGGGGGTAGCGAGGGGAAGAGAGGGGAAGGGAGAGAGAGAGAGGTGAGAGAGGGGGTGAGAGAGAGGTGAGAGAGGGGAGAGAGAGAGAGAGAGAGAGAGAGAGAGAGAGAGAGGTGAGAGAGGGAAAGAGAGAGAGAAAAATGGAGAGAGAGAGAGAGAGAGAGAGAGAGAGAGAGAGAGAGAGACAGAGAGAGAGAGAGAGAGAGAGAGAGAGAGAGAGAGAGAGAGAGAGAGAGAGAGAGAGAGAGAGAGAGAGAGAGAGAGAGAGAGAGGGAGAGAGAGAGAGAGGGAGAGAGAGGGGAGAGAGAGAGAGAGAGAGAGAGAGAGAGAGAGAGAGAGAGAGAGAGAGAGAGAGAGAGAGAGAGAGAGAGAGAGAGAGAGAGAGAGAGAGAGAGAGAGAGAGAGAGCGGAGAGGAGAGAGAGAGAGAGAGAGAGAGAGAGAGAGAGAGAGAGAGAGAGAGAGAGAGAGAGAGAGAGAGAGAGAGAGAGAGAGAGAGAGAGAGAGAGAGAGAGAGAGAGATTGAAGTTAGAAATTCAGAGGAAATGGAGAGTGAAGTAGGCCAGGAAGACTACAGTGGCTGCATCCCAAATGACAGTATTCTATATGGCTCTAGTCAGGGCACTATAAAAGTATAGTTACCTACAGACAACAAACACCAACACTGCTCACCGCTCGCCCACCCGCCAAGGCCGAGACCGTCAACGCTAGCTTTGAAAAGCAGTACAGGACATCATTGGCTAATTAACCCTTAGACACACAGCACATGGTTCAGATACACTACAGATACACTAAGTATGTAGACACCCTTTCAAATGAGTGGATTTGTCTATTTCAGCCACATCCATTGCTAACAGGTGTATAAAATCGAGCACACAGCCATGCAATCTCCGTAGAGATTGGAAATGTGGAAAGTATGGAAATGTCTAAGAGCAACAACGGCTCAGCCGCGAAGTGGTAGGCCACATCACAGAACAGCACCGCCGAGAGCTGAAGCGCGTAAAAATTGTCTGTCCTCGGTTGCAACACTCACTATCGAGTTCCAAACTGCCTCTGGAAGCAACGTCAGCACAAGAACTGTTTTTCTGGAGTCTTCGTGAAATGGGTTTCCACGGCCGAGCAGACGCACACAAGCCTCAGATCACCATTGCGCAACGCCAAGCGTAAAGCTCGCCGCCATTGGACTCTGTATTAGCTGAAACATTCTCTGTGGACTGATGAATCACACTGCACCATCTGTCAGGAGAACGGTCATGTAGTGTACATGGACACTAACTCTGTCTGTGTGTCTCTCTCTCTTTCTCTCTCTCTCTCTCTCTCTCTCTCTCTCTCTCTCTCTCTCTCTGTCTGTCTGTCTGTCTGTCTGTCTGTCTGTCTGTCTGTCTGTCTGTCTGTCTGTCTCACTCTTTCTCTCTGTGTGTGTCTCTTTCTGTCTCTCTCTCTCGCTGTCTGTCTCTCTCTCTCTCTCCGTCTGTGTGTCTCTCTCTCTCTCTCTGTCTCTCTGTCTCTTTCTCCCTGTCTGTGTGTCTCTCTCTCTCTCTCTCTCTCTGTCTCTCCCCCGTCTGTGTCTCTCTCTCTCTCTGTCTCTCCCCCGTCTGTGTCTCTCTCTCTCTCTGTCTCTCCCCCGTCTGTGTCTCTCTCCGTCTGTCTGTGTCTCTCTCAAACTCTTAAACTGAAACCAAGAAACTGAACACAATTTTGTGAA
This sequence comes from Brachymystax lenok tsinlingensis, assembly GCA_030435695.1. Lineage (NCBI taxonomy): Eukaryota > Metazoa > Chordata > Actinopteri > Salmoniformes > Salmonidae > Brachymystax > Brachymystax lenok. The sequence goes on from CM059783.1 coordinate 29,456,678, forward strand.
ACAAACTTCAGATTTCAACAAAACTGAGAAATTAAATTGCAGTCACGATCTGCGTTTTGACAACAGATAAAATGACAGAGACCAGCCAGCCACACTCTCATCGTCATGGTGACTTCTAACACTCTCTTTCTGCCTGAGTGAAAAAAATCAACAATCGTTAAAACAAAATGATTATATCTTCTTTCTCCCAATGAACCCAAAGTAGCTTCAGCTTCAGAAGGTGTTTTCAGATGCAGATGGAACTGCTGGCAGGGGTGTGCGAGGATTTGGGAGGGATTTCAGATCAAGGGGGCAATTTTGAAGAGGGGTGTAATGAAAGTTTGTAACCCCCACGGGGGCCAGATGTTCAGTTCCATAGGCGCTTCCTTGTGCCAACCCACCTGCAACCAGCGAGGCTGGTGCCAGGGTAGTACCAGGATAGCGCCAAGTCGCCAGCAACACCGGCTCTACAATTATCAGCACCCAACACACACCAACCCAACCCAACAATTATCAGCACTATACGAGCCAGCGCTCTTCATAGCTAATTGAGCGAATCTCAACTGGAGGGTACCACCGTCCAAATACACAATGTATCCAGATGACTGAACTGCTTAGTTGGAATAGAAAATACCAGCGATGTCAGCTGGAGATTCGCATAGTTCATTACTCCTGAAACTATAGCGGGGTGAATTTCTGTTAGAAGTACTTAGTTCTTTTATTATGACGAGGGAAAAATGAGACTACACTCTTTGTGTTGAACTAGTTTATCCTTCAATAGTCCTAAATGGCACCCTATACCCTATCTAATGAAGGACCTCTGACCAGAACCCCATGGCTGCCGTTCTGGAAACATCCAAATAGACAAAATGAAGGATATAGTTCCTACCTGATGAAGGGCGTAGTCTCATTATGTATTTTGTATTTGTATTTATTATGGATCCCCATTAGTTCCTGCCAAGGCAGCAGCTACTCTTCCTGGGGTTTATTATGGATCCCCATTAGTTCCTGCCAAGGCAGCAGCTACTCTTCCTGGGGTTTATTATGGATCCCCATTAGTTCCTGCCAAGGCAGCAGCTACTCTTCCTGGGGTTTATTATGGATTCCCATTAGTTCCTGCCAAGGCAGCAGCTACTCTTCCTGGGGTTTATTATGGATCCCCATTAGTTCCTGTCAAGGCAGCAGCTACTCTTCCTGGGGTTTATTATGGATCCCTTTTAGTTCCTGTCAAGGCAGCAGCTACTCTTCCTGGGGTTTATTATGGATCCCCATTAGTTCCTGCCAAGGCAGCAGCTACTCTTCCTGGGGTTTATTATGGATCCCTTTTAGTTCCTGTCAAGGCAGCAGCTACTCTTCCTGGGGTTTATTATGGATCCCCATTAGTTCCTGCCAAGGCAGCAGCTACACTTCCTGGGGTTTATTATGGATCCTCATTAGTTCCTGCCAAGGCAGCAGCTACTCTTCCTGGGGTTTATTATGGATCCCTTTTAGTTCCTGTCAAGGCAGCAGCTACTCTTCCTGGGGTTTATTATGGATCCCTTTTAGTTCCTGTCAAGGCAGCAGCTACTCTTCCTGGGGTTTATTATGGATCCCCATTAGTTCCTGCCAAGGCAGCAGCTACTCTTCCTGGGGTTTATTATGGATCCCTTTTAGTTCCTGTCAAGGCAGCAGCTACTCTTCCTGGGGTTTATTATGGATCCCTTTTAGTTCCTGTCAAGGCAGCAGTTACTCTTCCTGGGGTTTATTATGGATCCCCATTAGTTCCTGCCAAGGCAGCAGCTACACTTCCTGGGGTTTATTATGGATCCCCATTAGTTCCTGCCAAGGCAGCAGCTACTCTTCCTGGGGTCGATGTGTGTGTGTGTGTGTGTGTGTGTGTGTGTGCATGTGTCTGTGCCAATGTTTGTTGCTTCACAGTCCCTGCTGTTCTATAAGGTGTATTTTTTCTGTTTTTTAAATCTAATTTTTCTGTTTGCATCAGTTACTTGATGTGGAATAGAGCTCCATGTATTCATGGCTCTATGTAGTACTGTGCACCTCCCATAGTCTGTTCTGGACTTGGGGACTGAGAAGAGACCTCTTGTGGCATGTCTTGTGGGGTGTCCGAGCTGTGTGCCAGTAGTTTAGACAGACAGCTCGGTGCATTCAACATGTCAATACCTCCTATAAATAAAAGTAGTGATGAAATCAATCTCTCCTCCACTTTCAGCCAGGAGAGAATGACATGCATATTATTAATATTAGCTCTCTGTGTACATCCAAGTGCCAGCCGTGCTGCCCTGTTCTGAGCCAATTGCAATTTTCCTAAGTCCTTTTTTGTGGCACCTGACCACACGACTGAACAGTAGTCAAAACTGCGACAAAACTAGGGCCTGTAGGACCTGCCTTGTTGATAGTGTTGTTAAGAAGGCAGAGCATCGCTTTATTATAGACAGACTCCTCCCCATCTTAGCTACTACTGCATCAAAATGTTTTGACCATGACAGTTTACAATCTAGTGTTACTCCAAGCAGTTTAGTCATCTCAACTTGCTCAATTTCCACATTATTTATTACAAGATTTAGTTGAGGTTTAGGGTTTAGTGAGTGTTTTGTTCTAAATACAATGCTTTTTTAAAATATACTTATTCCTTGCCACCCACTCTGAAACTAACTGCAGCTCTTTGTTAAGTGTTGCAGTCATTTCAGTCGCTGTAGTAGCTGACGTGTATAGTGTTGAGTCATCCCCATACATAGAAACTCTGGCTTTACTCAATGTCAGTGGAAAGTCGTTAGTAAACATTTTAAAAAGCAAGGGGCCTAAACAGCTACCCTGAGGAATTCCTGATTCTAACTGGATTATATTTAATAGGCTTCCATTAAAGAACACCCTCTGTGTTCTGTTAGGCAAGTAACTCTTTATCCACATTATAGCAGGGGGTGTAAATCCATAACACATACGTTTTTCCCAGCAGCAGACTATGATCAATAGTGTCAAAGCACTGAAGTCTAACAAGACAGCCCCCATAATCATGTTATCATCAATTTCTCTCAGCCAATCATCAGTGATTTGCGGTAAGTGCAGCTTCGAGTGCTAAAGTTCCTACTTGATGAAAGGTATAGTCTCATCCGCCCTCATCCTGATAAAAAGGTAAAGTACTTTAAAGATTAGAAGTAAAAACCCTCACTCAGTTAAAATAGTTAAATATACCCTCAACAAAAAGGGTTCACCTCAATACGTCCTTCACTATTTAGAGTGGCATTGGGTTATAATGGTACACTTCCATTCTGAAACACTTTAATTGTGACCCACTGAAGAGGGTTGGTTAATAACTGTGGTTGATTAGTGTTCGCCATGGCCACTCTCTGGGGCGATACTCCAAATACAGGACAGAACACAGAAACCAAAGTACAGCGGTTCATTGATTTGATCTCTCGGGTCATACTCCACATCAAAGCTAAACGCCACGGCCATACAATTCAACGATTGTAATGAATTGTATTTCTCCTATCTCATCGGATTCCTTCTAGAGGAGGCTGTAGTAACACAACACAATGGCAGTTTATCCTTGACCTCTCTGAGAGCGACGCTGACCCCTCTCATTACCACTACTTAGTGGTGTGGATGCGTGTGTGTCGGGTTTCTCTTTCTCTCTCTCTGTGTGTACGTGTGTGTGTGTGTGTGTGTGTGTGTGTGTGTGTGTGTGTGTGTGTGTGTGTGTGTGTGTGTGTGTGTGTGTGTGTGTGTGTAAACCCCACTTCAGCTTTTGATCAACAGTGATTACAGGCGACCGACTTTGACCCCTCCTCAACGTGTCCACATTACATGTGAAAAGCAGAATTTAATTACGCAGAGTCAAGAACACACGCATTACAAAAGATTGTAGAGTGTGTCATAAATGGTACACTATTCCCTATATAGTGCACTACTTTTGACCAGATCCCTATGGGCCCTGGTAAAGAGCAGTACACTACATAGGAAACAGGGTGGCATTTGTGACACAGCCTGGGTATTATTGGGGAGGTAATTGTGGGTAGGCGGTGTGAAGTGAATTGCAGTGTTGGAAGAAGGTTAATGGTGGCCAAGCTTCTCTAAAGCACAACATGGTAATTATGGGATGGCTTCAGAGCTTTTAACATCACAGTACCATCTCATTACACACCAAACACTAGTGGAGGGACAGGAAGAGGTAGGGAGGGAGGGAGGGAGGGAGGGAGGGAGGCAGGGAGGGGTGGAGGGAGAGGGAGGGAGGGAGGGAGGCAGGGAGGGAGGGAGGGAGGGAGGGAGGGAGGCAGGGAGGGAGGCAGGGAGGGAGGGAGGCAGGGAGGGAGAGGGGTGGAGGGAGGCAGGGAGGGAGGCAGGGAGGGAGGGAGGGAGGGAGGGAGGGAGGGAGGCAGGGAGGGAGGGAGGGAGGCAGGCAGGGAGGGAGGGAGGGGAGGGAGGCAGGGAGGGAGGCAGGGAGGGAGGGGTGGTGGGAGGGAGGAGGGAGGGAGGGAGGGAGGGAGGGGAGGGAGGGAGGGAGGGAGGCAGGGAGGGAGGGAGGCAGGGAGGGAGGGAGGGAGGGAGGGAGGGAGGGAGGGAGGGAGGGAGAGAGGGAGGGAGGGAGGGAGGCAGGGAGGCAGGGAGGGAGGGAGGGAGGGGTGGAGGCAGGGAGGGACGTTCCTTTGTTTCATTTTTTTGTAGGTAATTGAGTTTCCTTCTCTGAGAAAGAGAGAGAGAGAGGGTGAGAGAATCAAAAGGTTTTTAAGGGTCCGCCCCTTTTTTTCAATTTTCGGCTAAAATGACATACCCAAATCTAACTGCCTGTAACTCAGGACCTGAAGCAAGGAGATGCATATACTTGATACTGTTTGAAAGGAAACACTTTGGAGTTTGTGGAAATGTGAAAGGAATGTAGTAGAATAGAACACAATAGATCTGGTAAAAGACAATACAAAGGAAAAAAACAAAACGTTCTTTTGTAAAAAAAAATTGTCCCATCATATTTGAAATGCAAGAGAAAGGCCAGAATGTATTATTCCAGCCCAGCTGCAATTTAGATGTTGGCCACTAATTTGTTTATTAATAACTTTTCATGTTCAAAATTGTGCACTCTCCTCAAACAATAGCATGGTATTATTTCAATGTAATAGCTACTGTAAATTGGACAGTGCAGTTAGATTAACAAGAATTTAAGCTTTCTGCCAATATATATTTTCCCTTTATTTCACTAGACAAGTCAGTTAAGAACACATTCTTATTTTAAATGACGGCCTAGGAACAGTGGGTTAACTGCCTGTTCAGGGGGCAGAACGACAGATATGTACCTTGTCAGCTCAGGGATTTGAACTTGCAACCTTTCGGTTACTAGTCCAACACTCTAACCACTAGGCTACCCTGCCGCCCCTGATGATATAATATCAGATATGTCTATGTCCTGGGAAATTTTCTTGTTACTTACAACCTCATGCTAATCACATTAGCCTACGTTAGCTCAACTGTCCCGTGGACGGAACACCGATCCCGTGATAGTTTTAAGTGGTGACAAAAGTTTGACATTAGGATATAAACCCTCAGGATATAAACACTGAAACACTGAGGATAGAAACACTGAGGATAGAAACACTGAGGATATAAACACTGAAACACTGAGGATAGAAACACTGAGGATATAAACACTGAGGATAGAAACACTGAGGATAGAAACACTGAGGATAGAAACACTGAGGATATAAACACTGAGGATAGAAACACTGAGGATATAAACACTGAGGATATAAACACTGAGGATATAAACACTGAGGATAGAAACACTGAGGATAGAAACACTGAGGATAGAAACACTGAGGATAGAAACACTGAGGATTTAAACACTGAGGATAGAAACACTGAGGATATAAACACTGAGGATATAAACACTGAGGATAGAAACACTGAGGATAGAAACACTGAGGATAGAAACACTGAGGATAGAAACACTGAGGATATAAACACTGAGGATAGAAACACTGAGGATAGAAACACTGAGGATAGAAACACTGAGGATAGAAACACTGAGGATTTAAACACTGAGGATAGAAACACTGAGGATAGAAACACTGAGGATATAAACACTGAGGATAGAAACACTGAGGATAGAAACACTGAGGATAGAAACACTGAGGATAGAAACACTGAGGATTTAAACACTGAGGATAGAAACACTGAGGATATAAACACTGAGGATAGAAACACTGAGGATAGAAACACTGAGGATAGAAACACTGAGGATATAAACACTGAGGATAGAAACACTGAGGATAGAAACACTGAGGATTTAAACACTGAGGATATAAACACTGAGGATATAAACACTGAGGATAGAAACACTGAGGATAGAAACACTGAGGATATAAACACTGAGGATAGAAACACTGAGGATATAAACACTGAGGATAGAAAGTATTCTGGCAGCAGCTTTATACATTAATAGACCACCGACTGGCCGACCAAACAACTGTCTTTGATTCTAGTATGACAAAAAAAACAGTAAACGTTTGTCTCCCTTCTCTTTCCTTATGAACATGTTAAAGCCTCTGCCTATAGACTTATGTTCTGTACGGACATCATCATTATGATCATCATCATTCCATTATCAGGGAAAGAGGGTAGAGCATGACAACACAATGTATTTCTCCACCAATAGGGAACGCTGTATTCAGGCATGACAACACAATGTATTTCTCCACCAATAGGGAACGCTGTATTCAGGCATGACAACACAATGTATTTCTCCACCAATAGGGAACGCTGTATTCAGGCATGACAACACAATGTATTTCTCCACCAATAGGGAACGCTGTATTCAGGCATGACAACACAATGCATTTCTCCACCAATAGGGAACGCTGTATTTGGAGTACATCCCCCTAACCACTCCCCCATTCCTCATTATCCTATCAGACTACGTATCAGAGAAGACATCACTATCTCACTATCTTATAGTGTAAAAGGGGCAATGATAAAAAACGAGTTATTGATAAAGTGTACTCTGTTAAGCCAGGCCCAGGACTGCATGTTGTCAGCCCATCTCTTCCTTTGACTCAAGCCGTTTCATTTCTGTCCTCAGCGGCTCCGAAACTCCCCTGACGTTTTCAGATTCCATCTGGGAGAGAGAGGATTGACTTCAAACCTTTGACGTGATTCATGTGCCTATTTTTTTTTATTATTATTAAATAACGAATAAGTGAATTAAGAAATACTTAATGTAGGGATTTTAATTATACTGAATATTAAATGGAAGACGGGGTCGTATTCAGCTGGAGGGATGCTTTTATGTGAATTTTTTTAATTTATTTAAATGTTTTAATCACTGATAAAGAAAAAAACCCAGATTTTTTTTTGAAGAGAGAGAGAGAGAGATAATTCCCTGTAGCGTTGGGAATTAATAAATGAAATGAAAATCCACCTTGATATTACTTAGTGTAGAAATCATCAGTGGGATGAAGATGAAGCCGGATTAACTCAAACAATATCGTTTTTCTCTTGTTCTTCTTTTTTCCTTTAAAAACAAAATAAATAATCAAATGAATTGTCCACATCCCTTTTGATCAGGTGTATCGGAACGCTGTGCTTTGCGCCTGGCCGGTCCATACCTATGGATATCATATCAGAACTGGATCCCAAAATGGCACCCTATTCCCTACGTAGTGCACTACTTTTGACCAGAGCCCTAGCGGTCCTGGTCATAAGTAGTGCACTATACTTGGGAATAGGGTGCCATTTGGGACGTACTCTACACAATGCATAACTGGTGGAAACATCTCCATGTCTCTGGGTTTAATTAGTCTTCATAGTTCTGACCTGACAGGCTGTCAGTTGTGTGGGTGTGTGTCTGTGTGTGTTTGCGTGTGCCTGTGTGTGATCTGTCTAAATTATCTCAGTACACGGCTCTCTCAACAAAGGGGGGTCTGGTCTAATGAACGTACCAAAAGAAGGATCAGCCAATTCATGTTATGAGAGAGAGAGAGAGAGAGAGAGAGAGATAAGAGAGAGAGAGATAAAGAGAGAGAGAGAGAGAGATAGAAAGAGAGAGAGATAAAGAGAGAGAGAGAGATAAAGAGAGAGAGAGAGAGAGAGAGAGAGAGAGAGAGAGAGAGAGAGAGAGAGAGAGAGAACCTACCAAAGCCCTGGGTCTGGTTGGAGTCATTACAATATGGAAATAGTTAAGACTTATTATAGCAAACCCTAATGGAAACTGACTTTTAACTTCTAATAGCCCCTGACTTTTAACTTCTAATAGCCCCTGACTTTTAACTTCTAATAGCCCCCTGACTTTTAACTTCTAATAGCCCCCTGACTTTTAACTTCTAATAGCCCCCTGACTTTTTAACTTCTAATTGCCCCCTGACTTTAACTTCTAATAGCCCCTGACTTTTAACTTCTAATAGCCCCTGACTTTTAACTTCTAATAGCCCCCTGACTTTTAACTTCTAATAGCCCCCTGACTTTTAACTCTAATAGCCCCTGACTTTTAACTTCTAATAGCCCCTGACTCTTTTAACTTCTAACAGCCCCCTGACTTTTAACTTCTAATAGCCCCCTGACTTTTAACTTCTAATAGCCCCCTGACTTTTAACTTCTAATAGCCCCCTGACTTTTAACTTCTAATAGCCCCCTGACTTTTAACTTCTAATAGCCCCCTGACTTTTAACTTCTAATAGCCCCTGACTTTTAACTTCCTAATAGCCCCTGACTTTTAACTCTAATAGCTCCCCTAACTTCTAATAGCCCCCTGACTTTAACTTCTAATAGCCCCCTGACTTTTAACTTCTAATAGCCCCTGACTTTTAACTTCTAATAGCCCCCTGACTTTTAACTTCTAATAGCCCCTGACTTTTAACTTCTAATAGCCCCCCTGACTTTTAACTTCTAATAGCTCCCTGACTTTTAACTTCTAATAGCCCCCTGACTTTTAACTTCTAATAGCCCCCTGACTTTTAACTTCTAATAGCCCCTCTGACTTTAACTCTAATAGCCCCCTGACTTTTTAACTTCTAATAGCCCCCCTGACTTTTAACTTCTAATAGCCCCCTGACTTTTAACTTCTAATAGCCCCCTGACTTTTAACTCTAATAGCCCCCTGACTTTTAACTTCTAATAGCCCCCTGACTTTTAACTCTAATAGCCCCCCTGACTTTTAACTTCTAATAGCCCCCTGACTTTTTAACTTCTAATAGCCCCCTGACTTTTAAGCCTAATAGCCCCTGACTTTTAACTTCTAATAGCCCCCTGACTTTTAACTTCTAATAGCCCCCTGACTTTTAACTTCTAATAGCCCCCTGACTTTTAACTTCTAATAGCCCCCCAACTTCTAATAGCCCCCTGACTTTTAACTTCTAACAGCCCCTGACTTTTAACTTCTAATAGCCCCCTGACTTTAACTTCTAATAGCCCCCTGACTTTTAACTCTAGCCCCCTGACTTTAACTTCTAATAGCCCCCTGACTTTTAACTTCTAATAGCCCCCTGACTTTTAACTTCTAATAGCCCCCCTGACTTTTAACTTCTAATGGCCCCTGACTTTTAACTTCTAATAGCCCTGACACTTCTAATAGCCCCTGACTTTTAACTTCTAATAGCCCCCTGACTTTTAACTTCTCTAATAGCCCCCCTGACTTTTAACTTCTAATAGCCCTGACTTTTAACTTCTAATAGCCCCCTGACTTTTAACTTCTAATAGCCCCCTGACTTTTAACTTCTAATAGCCCCCCTGACTTTTAACTTCTAATAGCCCCCTGACTTTAACTTCTAATAGCCCCCTGACCTGACTTTTAACTTCTAATAGCCCCCTGACTTTTAACTTCTAATAGCCCCTGACTTTTAACTTCTAATAGCCCCCTGACTTTTAACTTCTAATAGCCCCCCTGACTTTTAACTTCTAATAGCCCCCTGACTTTTAACTTCTAATAGCCCCCTGACTTTTAACTTCTAATAGCCCCCTGACTTTTAACCTCTAATTGCCCCCTGACTTTTAACTTCTAATAGCCCCCTGACTTTTAACTTCTAATAGCCCCCTGACTTTTAACTTCTAATAGCCCCCTGACTTTTAACTTCTAATAGCCCCCTGACTTTTAACTTCTAATTGCCCCCTGACTTTTAACTTCTAATTGCCCCCTGACTTTTAACTTCTAATAGCCCCCTGACTTTTAACCATCATATTGAAACAATATGTAGTAGGAAGATCACAAAATTTGCTGCATCCCCAATGGCACCCATATCCTGTTTATAGTGCACTACTGTTGATCAGGGCCCATAGAGAGAGAATAGGGTGCCATTTGGGATGCAGGCCTAGTCTGTGCAGTATGGCAATATTAACGTAACATAATGATAACTGATTGAATGACAATTGAACTACTGCTACGCTTTAACATAGTATAGCCTACATCTAGCCAAGTAACAGCAGACTTCAATGATGTCTTGAAACCAATCAGCAGCAGTAAAGCCAGGCAATCATTTATTTTAAATATTTTTTTGTATACATTTGCAAACGCCATTGCCCCTAACGTTAAGAAGGAATTGTTAGAGCTGCAATCTGACCTTGTTACCTTACAGAAAGCCCTGGTTGGTTTAAAACTGGCACTTAATGTGGCCAAGAGTAAATATACTGTGTGTTGTTCTCTAATTTTCTCCAGAATGTTTCAGATGGATAGCATATTTATTCATTGAATGGTTCTCCCATCGATCAGGTTCCTGCCTATAAATATCTGGGCATTTGGACTGACAAAGACTATGTTTTTATGTTTTTTAAAAAAAATACTGATGAGCTAGTTAAAAGGTAACATTTAAAGTAACCTTCATTTTTAGAAATAGATCTTGCCTATCCATGAACAGCAGGAAGCAGATTGTACAGGTAAACTTCCTGCCAGTTCTGGACTATGGTGGCACCATTTACCAGAAGGCAGCAGCCACTAATCTTGAACCATTGGATGCCGTCTCCCATGGTGCCATTGGTTTTATCACAGGTGACAGTTTTAATCACTACATCCTGTATCTAAAGGTTTTCTGGTCCTCATTAAAGTCCAGTAGATCACTTCCTACTCATCACTACATCCTGTATCTAAAGGTTTTCTGGTCCTCATTAAAGTCCAGTAGATCACTTCCTACTCATCACTACATCCTGTATCTAAAGGTTTTCTGGTCCTCATTAAAGTCCAGTAGATCACTTCCTACTCATCACTACATCCTGTATCTAAAGGTTTTCTGGTCCTCATTAAAGTCCAGTAGATCACTTCCTACTCATCACTACATCCTGTATCTAAAGGTTGTCTGGTCCTCATTAAAGTCCAGTAGATCACTTCCTACTCATCACTACATCCTGTATCTAAAGGTTTTCTGGTCCTCATTAAAGTCCAGTAGATCACTTCCTACTCATCACTACATCCTGTATCTGGGAGGGAGGGAGAGAGAGGGAGGGAGAGAGGAAGGCAGGGAGGGAGGAAGGGAGGAAGGCAGGGAGAGAGGAAGGCAGGGAGGGAGGCAGGGAGGAAGGGAGGGAGGAAGGCAGGCAGGGAGGAAGACAGGGAGAGAGGAAGGCAGGGAGGGAGGAAGGCAGGGAGGAAGGCATGGAGGGAGGGAGGCAGGGAGGGAGGGAGGGAGGGAGGAAGGCAGGGAGGAAGGCATGGAGGGAGGGAGGGAGGAAGGGAGAGAGGGAGGCAGGGAGGGAGGAAGGCAGGGAGTGAGGAAGGCATGGAGGGAGGGAGGGAGGCAGGGAGGGAGGCAGGGGAGGGAGGCAGGGAGGCTGGTGTCTGCTGCATTGATTAGTCTCTGCTAGTTTTCCAGACACTTTTAATCTCTGTGAAATGCTAAAGAGGCAATCAAAGGGATTGGCTGGGCGGCAGCCTCCTGCCTGCCTCCCCTCCCTCCCTCCATCCCCTCCCCCCTCCCTCCCCTTCCCCCTCCCTCCCCTCCCCTCCCTCCATCCCCTCCCCCCTCCCTCCCTCTAGTGTAGTAATCCTGTCTCCTCATCATTGCCGGGTGTTCAGATCCACATTTAATGAAGGGGAAGGCTTGACCTCAGGACGTATTGATTCCTTAAACCCCCCCAAACCAAGTATAGATGGAATGGTCTGCTGTATAATGAAGCTGGGGCTATGGATTTTACCCTGCTGGTTTCTGCTGCTGCTGGCTGGCTCCTTCCAACAGATGGCCCTCAATCCCAGTGCTATGCTATAGTATTAAAGATAACCCTATACGACTTAATAAAGCTGGTTATTCCTCTGGTTAGTGGTTAGACAGTGACTTGTTTGTGGCAAGGGCATGCCAGTCTGTCACATCTACATTCCTGTCTCTGTCTCCGTCTCTCTCTCTCTCTCTCTCTGTCTCTCTCTCTCTCTCTCTCTCTCTCTCTCTCTCTCTCTCTCTCTCTCAAATTCAAATTCAAATTCAAATTCAAGCTGCTTTATTGGCATGAAAAACATTGTGTCAATATTGCCAAAGCAACAATGTATACATTATACATTGTAATAAAATTAGAAACAATAACAAATAATAATATAAAATGGTAGTAAATAATAATACAAAATTAAATACAAAAAGAATAACAATAAAATGGTAATAGTCAGTAGTAGAAATGTAATAAATTGTAATAATATATAATGTAATAATATATAAACTATAACTAACTTATAACTAAATAACGGTAATCTACATCTGTACTACAACTACCATCATCATCACTACTACTGCCATCACCATCATCATTAAACTGCCATCATTACCATTACCACCCATAGTAGTAACAATAATAGTAATAACAATAACAGCAATTATAAGTAAGTTACTGCTTACTATGCAGATGTTACTATTCTCTCTCTCTCTCTCTCTCTCTCTCTCTCTCTCTCTCTCTCTCTCTCTCTCTCTCTCTCTCTCTGTCTCTCTCTCTCTCTCTGTCTCTCTCTCTCTCTCTCTCTGTCTCTCTCTCTCTCTCTCTCTCTCTCTCTCTGTCTCTCTCTCTCCCTATCATTTCTTTTCAATCCCTTATGAATAAATCATGGTGTTGAAATGGCTACATTTACATCTTATTGTACACAGATAGACCTAGTGAGGCCTAGCAGTGACTGACTGGCTGGCTGCATCAGACTGGAATGGAGTTTGTAGGTTGTACAATATACGCCTTTAATACGGTGGGTGTGTGTGTGTGTCATATCCCACGTTATCACAAAGACTCAGGTCCACCTCATAGAGAAGCATCATGTCTGAGATAGACAGCGTACCTAAATGGCCCTTGTTATCATAAAGGGTTTGAGCGACATCAAAAACAGCCATATTCTCTTCCTGGGACACATTGGTGGGAAGTACAACAAAGGTCTAGACAGCAAAAGGCGAATCATCAATGTGTTTACCTGCAACACTTCACAGCCCGGATGTTATGGCTTTAAGATGTAGCAGAACCACCATGAAGAGAGGAGAGACACTAGCCCGGTATCAGGTCTGTTTGTGCTGTCACTAGCCCGGTACCAGGTCTGTTTGTGCTGTCACTAGCCCGGTACCAGGTCTGTTTGTGCTGTCACTATCCCGGTACCAGGTCTATTTGTGCTGTCACTAGCCCGGTACCAGGTCTATTTGTGCTGTCACTAGCCCGGTACCAGGTCTGTTTGTGCTGTCACTAGCCCGGTATCAGGTCTGTTTGTGCTGTCACTAGCCCGGTACCAGGTCTATTTGTGCTGTCACTAGCCCGGTACCAGGTCTGTTTGTGCTGTCACTAGCCCGGTATCAGGTCTGTTTGTGCTGTCACTAGCCCGGTACCAGGTCTGTTTGTGCTGTCACTAGCCCGGTACCAGGTCTGTTTGTGCTGTCACTATCCCGGTACCAGGTCTATTTGTGCTGTCACTAGCCCGGTACCAGGTCTATTTGTGCTGTCACTAGCCCGGTACCAGGTCTGTTTGTGCTGTCACTAGCCCGGTATCAGGTCTGTTTGTGCTGTCACTAGCCCGGTACCAGGTCTGTTTGTGCTGTCACTAGCCCGGTACCAGGTCTGTTTGTGCTGTCACTAGCCCGGTACCAGGTCTGTCTGTGCTGTCACTAGCCCGGTACCAGGTCTATTTGTGCTGTCACTAGCCCGGTACCAGGTCTGTTTGTGCTGTCACTAGCCCGGTATCAGGTCTGTTTGTGCTGTCACTAGCCCGGTACCAGGTCTGTTTGTGCTGTCACTAGCCTTGTACCAGGTCTGTTTGTGCTGTCTCCAACTCCTATGTGGTTATAATGACCACAAGAAAGCAAACATATCTGCGACCAGACTAAGAAGACAAACCTCTGATTATGCTATTATGCTATTAGTCCCTGTCTTCAACAGGGACTACAGAGGAAGAGATGGACTAGAACAGAGAGCAGGGTCTGTCTTCTACAGGGACTACAGAGGAAGATATGCACTAGAACAGAGAGCAGGGTCTGTCTTCTACAGGGACTACAGAGGAAGAGATGGACTAGAACAGAGAGCAGGGTCTGTCTTCTACAGGGACTACAGAGGAAGATATGCACTAGAACAGAGAGCAGGGTCTGTCTTCTACAGGGACTACAGAGGAAGAGATGGACTAGAACAGAGAGCAGGGTCTGTCTTCTACAGGGACTACAGAGGAAGAAATGGACTAGAACAGAGAGCAGGGTCTGTCTTCTACAGGGACTACAGAGGAAGAGTTGGACTAGAACAGAGAGCAGGGTCTGTCTTCTACAGGGACTACAGAGGAAGAGATGGACTAGAACAGAGAGCAGGGTCTGTCTTCTACAGGGACTACAGAGGAAGAGATGGACTAGAACAGAGAGCAGGGTCTGTCTTCTACAGGGACTACAGAGGAAGAGCTGGACTAGAACAGAGAGCTGGACTATACTGTCTGCTAGGCTGCTCACTAATTGAGTCTCTCAGGGGGCCTCACAGGCTGCCTTACCCTTCCAGATCACACCCTGTCTGTCTGTCTGTCTGTCTGTCTGTTAGTGGGGCTGACACCACCATGTCTGTCTGTCTGTCTGTTAGTGGGGCTGACACCACCCTGTCTGTCTGTCTGCCTGTGTGTTAGTGGGGCTGACACCACCCTGTTTGTCTGTCTGTCTGTTAGTGGGGCTGACACCACCCTGTCTGTCTGTTAGTGGGTCTGACACCACCCTGTCTGTCTGTTAGTGGGGCTGACACCACCCTGTCTGTCTGTTAGTGGGGCTGACACCACCCTGTCTGACTGTTAGTGGGTCTGACACCACCCTGTCTGTCTGTCTGTCTGTTAGTGGGGCTGACACCACCCTGTCTGTCTGTTAGTGGGTCTGACACCACCCTGTCTGTCTGTTAGTGGGGCTGACACCACCCTGTCTGTCTGTCTGTCTGTTAGTGGGGCTGACACCACCCTGTCTGTCTGTTAGTGGGTCTGACACCACCCTGTCTGTCTGTTAGTGGGGCTGACACCACCCTGTCTGTCTGTCTGTCTGCCTGTCTGTTAGTGGGGCTGACACCACCCTGTCTGTCTGTCTGTCTGTTAGTGGGGCTGACACCACCCTGTCTGTCTGTTAGTGGGTCTGACACCACCCTGTCTGTCTGTTAGTGGGGCTGACACCACCCTGCCTGTCTGTCTGTCTGTCTGCCTGTCTGTTAGTGGGGCTGACACCACCCTGTCTGTCTGTTTGTTAGTGGGGCTGACACCACCCCTGTCTGTCTGTCTGTCTGTCTCAGCTCCTCATTCCAGACCATCTAGCAGTCTGGTGACCAAGTCTCTGGACTGTCTGTTGTGTATTCAGATCAGCCCTACAGCTAGGACTCTCTCTGTCTGTTGTGTATTCAGATCAGCCTTACAGCTAGGACTCTCTCTGTCTGTTGTGTATTCAGATCAGCCCTACAGCTAGGACTCTCTCTGTCTGTTGTGTATTCAGATCAGCCCTACAGCTAGGACTCTCTCTGTCTGTTGTGTATTCAGATCAGCCCTACAGCTAGGACTCTCTCTGTCTGTTGTGTATTCAGATCAGCCCTACAGCTAGGACTCTCTCTGTCTGTTGTGCATTCAGATCAGCCCTACAGCTAGGACTCTCTCTGTCTGTTGTGTATTCAGATCAGCCCTACAGCTAGGACTCTCTCTGTCTGTTGTGTATTCAGATCAGCCCTACAGCTAGGACTCTCTCTGTCTGTTGTGTATTCAGATCAGCCCTACAGCTAGGACTCTCTCTGTCTGTTGTGTATTCAGATCAGCCCTACAGCTAGGACTCTCTCTGTCTGTTGTGCATTCAGATCAGCCCTACAGCTAGGACTCTCTCTGTCTGTTGTGTATTCAGATCAGCCCTACAGCTAGGACTCTCTCTGTCTGTTGTGTATTCAGATCAGCCCTACAGCTAGGACTCTCTCTGTCTGTTGTGTATTCAGATCAGCCCTACAGCTAGGACTCTCTCTGTCTGTTGTGTATTCAGATCAGCCCTACAGCTAGGACTCTCTCTGTCTGTTGTGTATTCAGATCAGCCCTACAGCTAGGACTCTCTCTGTCTGGCCTGCCTACCTGGGAGTTGAGACTACAGAGCAGCTAAATGCTATGTTTACACATACAGGCGCACACACACACACACACACACCACACACACACACTGGAATGGAAAGGTGAGATTTTAGAGTCTCACTCCTTTACTAAACAGGTGCTCTCTCTCTCTCTCTCTTTTTTCTGTAAAGGTCAGAGAAGTGGAGGAAGGTAGGAGGGATGGGGAGAAGGAGGGATGGGGAGAAGGAGGGATGGGGAGAAGGAGGGATGAGGAGAAGGAGGGATGGGGAGAAGGAGGGATGGGGGAAGGAGGGATGAGGAGAAGGAGGGATGGGGAGAAGGAGGGATGAGGAGAAGGAGGGATGGGGAGAAGGAGGGATGGGGAGAAGGAGGGATGGGGAGAAGGAGGGATGGGGAGAAGGAGGGATGGGGGAAGGAGGGATTGGGAAGGAGGGATGAGGAGAAGGAGGGATGGGGAGAAGGAGGGATGAGGAGAAGGAGGGATGGGGAGAAGGAGGGATGGGGAGAAGGAGGGATGAGGAGAAGGAGGGATGGGGAGAAGGAGGGATGAGGAGAAGGAGGGATGGGGAAGGGGGGATGAGGAGAAGGAGGGATGGGGAGAAGGAGGGATGAGGAGAAGGAGGGATGGGGAGAAGGAGGGATGGGGAGAAGGAGGGATGAGGAGAAGGAGGGATAGTGAAGGCTGGTGTTTGGGCTACTTTAAAGGGATGTATAGAGGTGGGGGTAGAGGAGGAGTTTAGGAGGGACGGCTGGTGTTTGGGCTACTTTAAAGGGATGTATAGAGGTGGGGGGTAGAGGAGGAGTTTAGGAGGGACGGCTGGTGTTTGGGCTACTTTAAAGGGATGTATAGAGGTGGGGGTAGAGGAGGAAGGTGGTTTGTTTTTGGGATGGCTAAATGGGTCCGATTGCATTCAGGGTTTTAAAACTGTGGAAGACACCCAAATAAATCAACCACAAAAACAAAACAAAGACAGATTCTGCCAAAACCCTCTGCGGTAGTCAGGGAGGGAGGATGTCATATCACTGGGAGTCAAACAGCAGGGCTGGTTATCACACTCTTGCATGCCTGCAGAGGAGAGGTGGCTGCCAAGTATGTGGTGGCACCGCGGCCAGGGGATGAGCGCCAGGCGAGGCTGGGGTTGAGCAGCACGCTAGGCCTCACAGCGGAAGAAAACCTGGAGACCAGGGGATGAGCGCCAGGCGAGGCTGGGGTTGAGCAGCACGCTAGGCCTCACAGCGGAGGACAACCGGTTCATTACCAAACGCACAACACAGCATAGTTGGATTGATAGATATAGACAGCTTGCTGTGATAGGAGACACGCAGCAGTGATCCAGCTAAGACAATATCTTTGTTTCCTCTTCATGACAGAAAGATAAAAACACTTGGTAGCTGAATATTCAACGTATTGAATGATTGAACGTGAATGTCATCTGAGGGGAACATTGTTTTCAATGGAACAGAGGTTCTGAATGTGTGGATTTGGTCCCGTTTTCAATGGAACAGAGAATCTGAATGTTTGGATTTGGTCCTGTTTTCAATGGAACTGAGGTTCTGAATGTTTGGATTTGGTCCCGTTTTCAATGGAACAGAGATTCTGAATGTGTGAATTTTACCAGCGCAGTAGTAAATTATTTCCATATATTTACACAACAAATTCCTGTGATGAACTTGTGTCAAAACGTGCTATGTCACTCTCCATCCCACACAAGAGTGTCCATATTTCTCAGCTCATTTCACCTGTGTAGATAAAAGTCGAAGAGCCATAAACAGCCTAAAACATTTCATTCCATCTCCTGCCACAGAACTTCACCCTAGAAGATTAAAGACAGCCCATATTCTGGAACTGGACCTCTCCCTTAATCTGTAAAGCCTTGTGGATCGTTGCTGGAGAGGAAGAGAGGAGGAGAGGAAGGAGAGGAGGAGAGCAGGAGAGGAGGAGAGGAGGAGAGCAGGAGAGGAGGAGAGGAAGAGAGGAGGAGAGCAGGAGAGGAGGAGAGGAGGAGAAGAGGAGAGCAGGAGAGGAGGAGAGCAGGAGAGGAGGAGAGGAGGAGTGGAGGAGAGGAAGAGAGGAGGAGAGGAGGAGAGGAGGAGAGGAGGAGAAGAGGAGAGCAGGAGAGGAGGAGAGCAGGAGAGGAGGAGAGGAGGAGTGGAGGAGAGGAAGAGAGGAGGAGAGGAGGAGAGGAGGAGAAGAGGAGAGCAGGAGAGGAGGAGAGCAGGAGAGGAGGAGAGGAAGGAAGAGAGGTGGGGAAGAGGCTGGTAATGTATGCATGGAAATGACCTGAGGTTCTTCCCACAAAGAGGGGTCACGAAAGGTCAAATAGCCTCCAAACTGTGCTTGAGTTTAATTAAAAAGACAAAGACGTGCGTAATTTCAGAACGACTCTGGCAGTGAGGCACGATTACGGTCCGCCGGCTGAGTGGGGGAGTCTGGGTAAGTGAGGCCGGGCGCTTTCAGACTGGCCTGGTTCTGCATTCCAAATGGACCATATTTCCTATAATAGAGCCCTACTTTTGACCAGGACTCCTGGGGAATACAGAGGGAATAGGGAGCCATTTAGGAGGCAGCCTCGGTCTCGCTACGCCCTTCCCACAAGGCTGAGCGCCATCTTCCCGTTTCCTTTGATGTCAATATAGACCATTTAATAAGGTCCTACAGGTTAATCTCTGAGGAGGAGGAGGAGGAGGAGGAGGAGGTGGAGGAGGAGGAGGAGGGGGAGGAGGAGGATGAGGGAGGAGGGAGGAGGAGGAGGAGGGAGGAGGAGGGAGGTGGAGGAGGGAGGGAGGAGGAGGTGGAGGAGGGAGGAGGAGGTGGAGGGGGGAGGAGGAGGAGGGACAGGCTGATTTCTCAGCTTGTCAGCAGGTGATGATGAGTTCAATATTTTCATCATCAAGTTATTATCAGATAACTGGGAAATTCAAATGAAACGCTGACACTTTTATACTCTGAGTTTGCAACTGAAAATAGGGAGTCGGGATATGTTAGCTCTCAGAGAGAGAGATTTCGACGGAGGTTTTTGATTTGCTCGAGTGAATTTAACGCAATCTGAGCGCGCGCACAAATGGCCCCCTGTTACCTATATAGTGCACTTATTTTGACTGGGGCCTGCATAGTAGACATTAGTAGTGGACTATACAGGGAACAGGGTGCCACTTCGGACGCAGCCTGAGTCAATATTCATTACCCAGAGGGCTCTATGGTCACCCGGGGTTCATGACTGCAGCCTTCGCATGGTTATTTCTCTTTGGGTGTTAAAAAGCATCTGTGGTGACGGATTCAAATGAATGTTATAGTGTCCGACACAGAGCAGAGCTGACCCCTGACCCCATAGATTAGTTATCCTACAGGGTCATGATGTTATAGTGTCCGACACAGAGCAGAGCCGACCCCTGACCCCATAGATTAGTTATCCTACAGGGTCATGATGTTATAGTGTCCGACACAGAGCAGAGCTGACCCCTGACCCCATAGATGAGTTATCCTACAGGGTCATGATGTTATAGTGTCCAACACAGAGCAGAGCTGACCCCTGACCCCATAGATTAGTTATCCTACAGGGTCATGATGTTATAGTGTCAAACACAGAGCAGAACTGACCCCTGACCCCATAGATTAGTTATCCTACAGGGTCATGATGTTATAGTGTCAAACACAGAGCAGAGCTGACCCCTGACCCCATAGATTAGTTATCCTACAGGGTCATGATGTTATAGTGTCCAACACAGAGCAGAGCTGACCCCTGACCCCATAGATTAGTTATCCTACAGGGTCATGATGTTATAGTGTCCGACACAGAGCAGAGCCGACCCCTGACCCCATAGATTAGTTATCCTACAGGGTCATGATGTTATAGTGTCCAACACAGAGCAGAGCTGACCCCTGACCCCATAGATTAGTTATCCTACAGGGTCATGATGTTATAGTGTCCGACACAGAGCAGAGCTGACCCCTGACCCCATAGATTAGTTATCCTACAGGGTCATGATGTTATAGTGTCCAACACAGAGCAGAGCTGACCCCTGACCCCATAGATTAGTTATGACTATACAATGTTTCCTCTGGCATTGTATAGGCCCAGCCAAACTGTGCTGGCTTGGATATTTAAATGTTTCCTTTTCAGCACGGTTCCATCCGCTTTGGTTGAGGGATGTGTAACCAGGCCAGCTCAGTACAGCTTGGTTTGGCCTGACTATGTTCGTCTCAGTAGGCTGAAACCAGGCCAGCTCAGTACAGCTTGGTTTGGCCTGACTATGTTCGTCTCAGTAGGCTGAAACCAGGCCAGCTCAGTACAGCTTGGTTTGGCCTGACTATGTTCGTCTCAGTAGGCTGAAACCAGGCCAGCTCAGTACAGCTTGGTTTGGCCTGACTACGTTCGCCTCTGTAGGGTGAAAAGCCTACAGAGTGAATCACTGTTCTACTACAATCTCACAGCGATCTCAAACCTGGGAGAATGACATAACGTGAAGAAATAGGTGTCAGGAAACAATACAAGAAACTCCAACAACGGAACAGGCAGAAACAGAAGGCTTCTGCTGCGGCATCACTAACGTGTAATGTTGATACAAGCTGTCGGCTCGGCTGTGACTAATGCTATAGAAACAGGTTAATCCGTATCCACATTCTGATTCTGCAGAACAACAGCATCATATCATTTCCACATTTCGTTCTACTAGTCTAGACGTACAGCGTGAACAGTAACTATCTGACTGCCTGATGAAAATAAGAACAAAGCAGTAGATGTTGAAGAGATGGATATTTGTTTCTCCTGGGGGGGGCAGAAGGCCTGTTGTCTCTCAGGTATTTCCTCCATGTCCAGTAAGATCATGGCTGTAGGCGTGTCTGTACTAAGCCAGACTAGACACATAGACTCATCTCTCTACTGAACGTTGTCAGCTGTACCCGTTGAATTTCAATCACATCAATACTCAGCAGAGCTCTACCCTCTGGCCCTGCTGAATGTAGTCAACATGAGCTCTTTAAATCCACAGAATAATATAGAGCTCTTTAAATCCACAGATTAATATAGAGCTCTTTAAATCCACAGAATAATATAGAGCTCTTTAAATCCACAGAATAATATAGAGCTCTTTAAATCCACAGAATAATATAGAGCTCTTTAAATCCACAGAATAATATAGAGCTCTTTAAATCCACAGAATAATATAGAGCGGCTCACGTGGCCAATGATCTAGTGACCATCAAAACAGGAGGTAATCAATCACTGTCAAGTCAAGACAATGCCCTAATCAAATGAAGCTAGTCTGGTACACTCTTAGAAAAAAAGGTTTCAAATGAGTTCTACCTGGAACAAAAAAATGGGAGAACCTTTTTTAGTTCCAGGTAGAACGCTTTTGTTTTTTTTGTAGAATGCTGGGTTCTACATGGAACCCAAATTGGGTTCTACTTGGAATCAAAAGGGTTCTACCTGGAACTAAAAGGGGTTCTTCAAAGGGATTTCCTATGGGGACAGAGACACTAATCAACACCAATATTACGAATAAACACCAGAGAGGCTAATAAACACCAGAGAGACTAATCAACACCAGAGAGACTAATCAACACCAGAGAGACTAATCAACACCAGAGAGGCTAATCAACACCAGAGAGGCTAATCAACACCAGAGAGACTAATCAACACCAGAGAGACTAATCAACACCAGAGAGGCTAATAAACACCAGAGAGGCTAATCAACACCAGAGAGACTAATCAACACCAGAGAGGCTAATCAACACCAGAGAGACTAATCAACACCAGAGAGACTAATCAACACCAGAGAGGCTAATCAACACCAGAGAGACTAATCAACACCAGAGAGACTAATCAACACCAGAGAGACTAATCAACACCACCAGAGAGACTAATCAACACCAGAGAGGCTAATCAACACCAGAGAGACTAATCAACACCAGAGAGACTAATCAACACCAGAGAGGCTAATCAACACCAGAGAGGCTAATAAACACCAATATTACTAATCAACACCAGAGAGACTAATCAACACCAGAGAGACTAATCAACACCAGAGAGACTAATCAACACCAATATTACTAATCAACACCAGAGAGACTAATCAACACCAGAGAGACTAATCAACACCAGAGAGACTAATCAACACCAGAGAGACTAATCAACACCAATATTACTAATCAACACCAGAGAGACTAATCAACACCAATATTACTAATCAACACCAGAGACACTAATCAACACCAGAGAGACTAATCAACACCAGAGAGACTAATCAACACCAGAGAGACTAATCAACACCAGAGAGACTAATCAACACCAGAGAGACTAATCAACACCAATATTACTAATCAACACCAGAGAGACTAATCAACACCAGAGAGACTAATCAACACCAGAGAGACTAATCAACACCAATATTACTAATCAACACCAGAGAGACTAATCAACACCAGAGAGACTAATCAACACCAGAGAGACTAATCAACACCACCAGAGAGACTAATCAACACCAGAGAGGCTAATCAACACCAGAGAGACTAATCAACACCAGAGAGACTAATCAACACCAGAGAGGCTAATCAACACCAGAGAGGCTAATAAACACCAATATTACTAATCAACACCAGAGAGACTAATCAACACCAGAGAGACTAATCAACACCAGAGAGACTAATCAACACCAATATTACTAATCAACACCAGAGAGACTAATCAACACCAGAGAGACTAATCAACACCAGAGAGACTAATCAACACCAGAGAGACTAATCAACACCAATATTACTAATCAACACCAGAGAGACTAATCAACACCAATATTACTAATCAACACCAGAGACACTAATCAACACCAGAGAGACTAATCAACACCAGAGAGACTAATCAACACCAGAGAGACTAATCAACACCAGAGAGACTAATCAACACCAATATTACTAATCAACACCAGAGAGACTAATCAACACCAGAGAGACTAATCAACACCAGAGAGACTAATCAACACCAATATTACTAATCAACACCAGAGAGACTAATCAACACCAATATTACTAATCAACACCAGAGAGACTAATCAACACCAGAGAGACTAATCAACACCAATATTACTAATCAACACCAGAGAGACTAATCAACACCAGAGAGACTAATCAACACCAATATTACTAATCAACACCAGAGACACTAATCAACACCAGAGAGGCTAATCAACACCAGAGAGACTAATCAACACCAGAGAGACTAATCAACACCAGAGAGGCTAATCAACACCAATATTACTAATCAACACCAGAGAGACTAATCAACACCAGAGAGACTAATCAACACTAAAGAGACTAATCAACACCAATATTACTAATAAACACCAGAGAGGCTAATCAACACCAATATTACTAATCAACACCAGAGAGACTAATCAACACCAGAGAGACTAATCAACACCAGAGAGACTAATCAACACCAGAGAGACTAATCAACACCAGAGAGGCTAATCAACACCAATATTACTAATCAACACCAGAGAGACTAATAAACACCAGAGAGACTAATCAACACCAGAGAGACTAATCAACACCAGA
>CM059783.1:29483161-29558161 GCA_030435695.1 Brachymystax lenok tsinlingensis
CTCACACTCACACTCACACACACACACACACACACACTCACACTCACACACACACACTCTCTCTCTCTTCAAATCCACCTGTTACCATTTAGATAAAAGCTATTGCTTATATGAGAGCAGAAAAAAAATGACAGCAATTTATATCTCCTAACCTAACCTCTTCATTTGGTTTTTTAAGACTTTCCTCTCCTCTCAGCTTGAACGCCTCAGAAATCCCCCTTTAATTTCCCCGACTGTACCGACCACCTCGAGACACCCTTCCTGATACCATGCATCAGTCCAATCTCTCTCCAAATGAAATTGGTTTCCGCTGGGGTCAGGGGCCAGCTAGTGGTGTGTGTGTTATGATTCCATCTAATCTGTAAAGGACTAATCCTACCATGTACCTTTCACAAACTACTGCACGGCCTTTTCAACGCCGGGCAGACAGGGTGTGCGTACGTGCGTTTTGGAATTCATGCGTGCGTTTGAGGAAAGTGCAACATAATTCCTAGCGTTGGTTAGCATTTCAGCCTTGTTGATTCCCCCCTCCCTCTCCAGGTGGCAGATTCTAGTCTACTCCAGCCAGGCGAATTCAACACCATCATCTGAGCATAAAACTTTAATGACAATGTGAAAGAGAGAGAGGAGAGAGAGAGAGCGCGAGGAGAGAGAGAGAGAGGGGAGAGAGGGAGAGAGAGAGAGAGAGAGCAGAGAGAGAGAGAGAGAGAGAGAGAGAGGAGAGAGAGAGAGAGAGAGAGAGAGAGAGAGAGGGAGAGAGAGAGACATTCAACGTTACAGACTCAACCTACACTCTTAGAAAAAAGGGTTCTTCGGCTGTCCCCATAGATTAACCTGTTCAGTACCAGGTAGAACCATCTGTGAAAAGGCTTTTAGATGGAACTCAAAAGGGTTCTAACAGGAACCAAAAATGGTTATTCAAAGGGTTCTCCAATAGGAGAACCTCAAGAGTGTATTCCTACCTCCTATTCTAATACCTTCATCTCTGTAGCTCTATAGAGCTGAGGTACAGTGGTAATACCTTCATCTCTGTAGCTCTATAGAGCTGAGGTACAGTGGTAATACCTTAATCTCTGTAGCTCTATAGAGCTGAGGTACAGTGGTAATACCTTCATCTCTGTAGCTCTATAGAGCTGAGGTACAGTGGTAATACCTTCATCTCTGTAGCGCTATAGAGCTGAGGTACAGTGGTAATACCTTCATCTCTGTAGCTCTATAGAGCTGAGGTACAGTGGTAATACCTTGATCTCTGTAGCTCTATAGAGCTGAGGTACAGTGGTAATACCTTCATCTCTGTAGCTCTATAGAGCTGAGGTACAGCGGTAATACCTTCATCTCTGTAGCTCTATAGAGCTGAGGTACAGTGGTAATACCTTCATCTCTATGGCTCTATAGAGCTGAGGTACAGTGGTAATACCTTCATCTCTGTAGCTCTATAGAGCTGAGGTACAGTGGTAATACCTTCATCTCTGTACCTCTATAGAGCTGAGGTACAGTGGTAATAACTTCATCTCTGTAGATCTATAGAGCTGAGGTACAGTGGTAATACCTTCATCTCTGTAGCTCTATAGAGCTGAGGTACAGTGGTAATACCTTCATCTCTGTAGCTCTATAGAGCTGAGGTACAGTGGTAATACCTTCATCTCTGTAGCTCTATAGAGCTGAGGTACAGTGGTAATACCTTCATCTCTGTAGCTCTATAGAGCTGAGGTACAGTGGTAATACCTTCACCTCTGTAGCTCTATAGAGCTGAGGTACAGTGGTAATACCTTCACCTATGTAGCTCTATGGAGCTGAGGTACAGTGGTAATACCTTCACCTCTGTAGCTCTATAGAGCTGAGGTACAGTGGTAATACCTTCATCTCTGTAGCTCTATAGAGCTGAGGTACAGTGGTAATAAGGTGTGCTGTAAAACACCAGGTGGTGACATCTTCATTTTTCACTGCTGAAAATGTGTCCGCACGGTCTCTCCCTGACTCCTATGCATTAGTCTAACTTGAAGCGCCACGGCATGCGTCCCAAACGGCACCCTATTCCCTATATAGTGCACTACTTTTGAACCAGTTTGACCTAAGGCCAACGGTGCCTGGTCAAAAGTAGTGTACTATTAAGGGAATAGGGTGCCGTTTGAAACTCATCCTGTGCATTATTCTTGCTCTAAGTACTGTGTCTCGGGAGGCGAAGGGAGCTGTTGTTTTACAACCCAGCAGCATTCTGCTCTACCTAGTGGCCTGGCTCTCCGCCCGACACCTGCCTGGTCCAGGGTTCTCTTCAAGGACTGTGTCCCAAATTACACCCTATGACCTATATAGTGCACTACTTTTGACCAGAGCTCGAAGCGACCAGAAGGGAGCAGCGGTCCGTTGGAGACTCAGACGACCGCTCTCTCTGACTGTTATTGATAATAACATGCCGACCAGGAAATAGTTCACCTCCTAGCGCTGCTAGCACTGGGTGTGCAGGGAGTACAGTGTGTGTACAGTGTGTGTACAGTGTGTGTGTACAGTGTGTGTGCAGTGTGTTTAGTGTGTGTGTACAGTGTGTGTACAGTGTGTGTGTACAGTGTGTGTGCAGTGTGTTTAGTGTGTGTGTACAGTGTGTGTACAGTGTGTGTGCATTGTGTGTACAGTGTGTGTGCAGTGTGTTTAGTGTGTGTGTACAGTGTGTGTACAGTGTGTGTGCATTGTGTGTACAGTGTGTGTGCAGTGTGTGTGCAGTGTGTGTGCAGTGTGTGTGCAATGTGTGTGTGCAGTGTGTGTACAGTGTGTGTGCAGTGTGTGTGCAGTGTGTGTGCAGTGTGGGTGTAGTGTGTGTACAGTGTGTGTACAGTGTGTGTGCAGTGTGTGTGTAGTGTGTGTACAGTGTGTGTACAGTGTGTGTCCAGTGTGTGTGCAGTGTGTGTGCAGTGTGTGTGCAGTATGTGTACAGTGTGTGTACAGTGTGTGTGCAGTGTGTGTGCAGTATGTGTACAGTGTGGGTGCAGTATGTGTGCAGTGTGTGTGCAGTGTGTGTACAGTGTGTGTGCAGTGTGTGTACAGTGTGTGTGCAGTGTGTGTACAGTGTGTGTGCAGTATGTGTGCACTGTGTGTCCCCTCTAAGACAATCCTCCTGGGCCTGCAGCAGAGGCAGAGGGAGAAACTATACCACACCAAATACAGCAAAGAAAATCTGTCTTTTAATGCAATGTCTACCAGGTAATAATGTAGGGCTCTCTGTTACATGGAGAAGATGATTACAGCTGATTAAAAGAGGGAGAGAGGGTTGAGAGAGACTTAACGAGAGGAAGGATGGACGGAGACGGAGGAGAGGACAGTGGGAGGAGGGAAGGATGGACGGAGATGGAAGAGAGGACAGTGGGAGGAGGGAAGGATGGACGGAGATGGAAGAGAGGACAGTGGGAGGAGGGAAGGATGGACGAGATGGAGGAGAGGACAGTAGGAGGAGGGAAGGATGGACGGAGATGGAGGAGAGGACAGTAGGAGGAGGGAAGGATGGACGGAGATGGAGGAGAGGACAGTAGGAGGAGGGAAGGATGGACGAGATGGAGGAGAGGACAGTAGGAGGAGGGAAGGATGGACGGAGATGGAGGAGAGGACAGTAGGAGGAGGGAAGGATGGACTGAGATGGAGGAGAGGACAGTAGGAGGAGGGAAGGATGGACGGAGATGGAGGAGAGGACAGTAGGAGGAGGGAAGGATGGACTGAGATGGAGGAGAGGACAGTAGGAGGAGGGAAGGATGGACTGAGATGGAGGAGAGGACAGTAGGAGGAGGGAAGGATGGACTGAGATGGAGGAGAGGACAGTAGGAGGAGGGAAGGATGGACGGAGATGGAGGAGAGGACAGTGGGAGGAGGGAAGGATGGACGGAGATGGAGAGAGAGAGGACAGTGGGAGGAGGGAAGAGATGGACTGAGATGGAGGAGAGGACAGTAGGAGGAGGGAAGGATGGACTGAGATGGAGGAGAGGACAGTAGGAGGAGGGAAGGATGGACTGAGATGGAGGAGAGGACAGTAGGAGGAGGGAAGGATGGACTGAGATGGAGGAGAGGACAGTAGGAGGAGGGAAGGATGGACGGAGATGGAGGAGAGGACAGTGGGAGGAGGGAAGGATGGACGGAGATGGAGGAGAGGACAGTGGGAGGAGGGAAGGATGGACTGAGATGGAGGAGAGGACAGTAGGAGGAGGGAAGGATGGACGAGATGGAGGAGAGGACAGTAGGAGGAGGGAAGGATGGACGGAGATGGAGGAGAGGACAGTAGGAGGAGGGAAGGATGGACGGAGATGGAGGAGAGGACAGTAGGAGGAGGGAAGGATGGACGAGATGGAGGAGAGGACAGTAGGAGGAGGGAAGGATGGACGGAGATGGAGGAGAGGACAGTAGGAGGAGGGAATGATGGACGAGATGGAGGAGAGGACAGTAGGAGGAGGGAAGGATGGACGAGATGGAGGAGAGGACAGTAGGAGGAGGGGTGTTTTGTTAGAACAGTTGAATATGGACAATGGTGATCCATTTACTCATTCAAATACGTTTTCGGTATTTTGTGCATGTATGTGTGTGTGTCGTTGTGTGTGTGTTCCTGTGTGTGTGTGTGTGTGACTGAATGACTTGAAACTATTCCCTACATATCCACTACTGTTGACCTAAACCCTGTGGACCCTGGTGTCTAAAGTAGTGTACTATATAGGGAATAGAGTCCCATAGGGCTCTTGTCTAAAGAAGTGCACTATAAAGGGAATAGAGTCCCATAGGGCTCTGGTCTATAGTAGGGCACTATAAAGGGAATAGAGTCCCATAGGGCTCTTGTCTAAAGTAGTGCACTATAAAGGGAATAGGGTCCCATAGGGCTCTGGTCTATAGTAGGGCACTATATAGGGAATAGGGCTCCATTTGGGACGTAGGTATTAGGTAGTAGGTAGTTGGTAGTAGGGAGTATAACTGAGAACCTCCCTGTACCCTTCAGAGGTAGTAGGGGGTATAACTGAGAACCTCCCTGTACCCTTCAGAGGTAGTAGGGGGTATAACTGAGAACCTCCCTGTACCCTTCAGAGGTTCAATTCGAATTGAAGGCAGTCATTTCAGGGAGTAAACTGACATTCCAATTCGATGATTTGAATAAAGGGCGTCTATTTAATGACTTCTCAATCAACTGAAAAGAAGGAGCTATTTATGTGAAAAATGTTGAAATGTATGTATTTTAAATTCAAATCACTTCCTTATCTGACTGACTTGAATTTGAATAGAGCTCAGCCCGTGCAGGGAGTAGTCCTGTGGTGGAGCGCAGTAGGGCTGTGGAAGACGTCCTGCTGTGATAAAGGGGAGATGAACCTCCGGTCTGCCCTGGACATTAAAGGGAGAAGAAGTGGCCTGAATCTTTCAGCCAGCAGAGAGGAGAGACTGGGAGGAGAGGGCCTCACCTGGGTCTCTGAGGCGGGATGATGGTGTCCTGCAGGAGAGCTGTGTTCAGGGGAGGGGACTTTTGCCTGAGTTTGGGATCGGACTGTAACTATTCTGTTGTCTCTGTTCTGTTCAGGCTACTTCTTGTCCGTTTAATGACCAGCGCAGAGCAGATGTTCAGCTCCCCTTTACCTGCAGCAGCGGGACGTCCTCCGTTTCTCTCCGTAACGTCACAGCTTGTCCCCGTCCGCACAGAAAGACCAATAAGCTCAGCATAGCAAAAGCTGTATTTAAAAAGTATTTGAACAACAACAACAAAAAAAGAATTCTTCTTCTCTATCATCCTACTTGTACAGATTCATTCCTATAGCGTTCGTAAGAGACGGTCTTGAACACCATGTTCAAGCCCTACGACTAATAGAAACAGACTATACGCTTCACTACGCTTCACGACATGAGAAGAGAGAGAGAGAGAGAGAGAGAGAGAGAGAGAGAGAGAGAGAGAGAGAGAGAGAGAGAGAGAGAGAGACCACAACGTTGGTTCTGAACGAGAGGAAATTTAGTTATTACAGCACTGCATTGTGTTGGTCTACGTCCCATACTATATGCTGTTCCCTATGTAGTGTACTACCCCACAGGACTTTGGTCAAATGTAGTGCACTACCCCATAGGGCTCTGGTCAAATGTAGTGCACTACCCCATAGGGCTCTGGTCAAATGTAGTGCACTACCCCATAGGGCTCTAGTCAAATGTAGTGCACTACCCCATAGGGCTCTGGTCAAATGTAGTGCACTATATAGGGAATAGGGCCCTGGTCTATAGTAGTGTACTATATAGGGAATAGGGCTCTGGTCTATAGTAGTGTACTATATAGGGAATAGGGCCCTGGTCTATAGTAGTGTACTATATAGGGAATAGGGCTCTGGTCTATAGTAGTGTACTATATAGGGAATAGGGCCCTGGTCTATAGTAGTGTACTATATAGGGAATAGGGCCCTGGTCTATAGTAGTGTACTATATAGGGAATAGGGCCCTGGTCTATAGTAGTGTACTATATAGGGAATAGGGCCCTGGTCTATAGTAGTGTACTATATAGGGAATAGGGCCCTGGTCTATAGTAGTGTACTATATAGGGAATAGGGCCCTGGTCTAAAGTAGTGTACTATATAGGGAATAGGGCCCTGGTCTATAGTAGTGTACTATATAGGGAATAGGGCCCTGGTCTATAGTAGTGTACTATATAGGGAATAGGGCCCTGGTCTAAAGTAGTGTACTATATAGGGAATAGGGCCTGGTCTATAGTAGTGTACTATATAGGGAATAGGGCCCTGGTCTAAAGTAGTGTACTATATAGGGAATAGGGCCCTGGTCTATAGTAGTGTACTATATAGGGAATAGGGCCCTGATCTATAGTAGTGTACTATATAGGGAATAGGGCCCTGGTCTATAGTAGTGTACTATATAGGGAATAGGGCTCTGGTCTATAGTAGTGTACTATATAGGGAATAGGGCTCTGGTCTATAGTAGTGTACTATATAGGGAATAGGGCTCTGGTCTATAGTAGTGTACTATATAGGGAATAGGGCTCTGGTCTATAGTAGTGTACTATATAGGGAATAGGGCCCTGGTCTATAGTAGTGTACTATATAGGGAATAGGGCCCTGGTCTATAGTAGTGTACTATATAGGGAATAGGGCCCTGGTCTATAGTAGTGTACTATATAGGGAACAGGGCTCTGGTCTAAAGTAGTGTACTATATAGGGAATAGGGCCCTGGTCTATAGTAGTGCACTATATAGGGAATAGGGCTCTGGTCTATAGTAGTGCACTATATAGGGAATAGGGCTCTGGTCTATAGTAGTGTACTATATAGGGAATAGGGCTCTGGTCTATAGTAGTGTACTATATAGGGAATAGGGCCCTGGTCTATAGTAGTGTACTATATAGGGAATAGGGCTCTGGTCTATAGTAGTGTACTATATAGGGAATAGGGCTCTGGTCTATAGTAGTGTACTATATAGGGAATAGGGCCCTGGTCTAAAGTAGTGTACTATATAGGGAATAGGGCCCTGGTCTATAGTAGTGTACTATATAGGGAATAGGGCCCTGGTCTATAGTAGTGTACTATATAGGGAATAGGGCCCTGGTCTAAAGTAGTGTACTATATAGGGAATAGGGCCCTGGTCTATAGTAGTGTACTATATAGGGAATAGGGCCCTGGTCTAAAGTAGTGTACTATATAGGGAATAGGGCCTGGTCTATAGTAGTGTACTATATAGGGAATAGGGCCCTGATCTATAGTAGTGTACTATATAGGGAATAGGGCCCTGGTCTATAGTAGTGTACTATATAGGGAATAGGGCTCTGGTCTATAGTAGTGTACTATATAGGGAATAGGGCTCTGGTCTATAGTAGTGTACTATATAGGGAATAGGGCTCTGGTCTATAGTAGTGTACTATATAGGGAATAGGGCTCTGGTCTATAGTAGTGTACTATATAGGGAATAGGGCCCTGGTCTATAGTAGTGTACTATATAGGGAATAGGGCTCTGGTCTATAGTAGTGTACTATATAGGGAATAGGGCTCTGGTCTATAGTAGTGTACTATATAGGGAATAGGGCCCTGGTCTAAAGTAGTGTACTATATAGGGAATAGGGCCCTGGTCTATAGTAGTGTACTATATAGGGAATAGGGCCCTGGTCTATAGTAGTGTACTATATAGGGAATAGGGCCCTGGTCTAAAGTAGTGTACTATATAGGGAATAGGGCCCTGGTCTATAGTAGTGTACTATATAGGGAATAGGGCCCTGGTCTAAAGTAGTGTACTATATAGGGAATAGGGCCCTGGTCTATAGTAGTGTACTATATAGGGAATAGGGCCCTGGTCTAAAGTAGTGTACTATATAGGGAATAGGGCCCTGGTCTATAGTAGTGTACTATATAGGGAATAGGGCCCTGATCTATAGTAGTGTACTATATAGGGAATAGGGCCCTGGTCTATAGTAGTGTACTATATAGGGAATAGGGCTCTGGTCTATAGTAGTGTACTATATAGGGAATAGGGCTCTGGTCTATAGTAGTGTACTATATAGGGAATAGGGCCCTGGTCTAAAGTAGTGTACTATATAGGGAATAGGGCCCTGGTCTATAGTAGTGTACTATATAGGGAATAGGGCCCTGGTCTAAAGTAGTGTACTATATAGGGAATAGGGCCCTGGTCTAAAGTAGTGTACTATATAGGGAATAGGGCCCTGGTCTATAGTAGTGTACTATATAGGGAATAGGGCCCTGGTCTAAAGTAGTGTACTATATAGGGAATAGGGCCCTGGTCTATAGTAGTGTACTATATAGGGAATAGGGCCCTGGTCTATAGTAGTGTACTATATAGGGAATAGGGCCCTGGTCTATAGTAGTGTACTATATAGGGAATAGGGCCCTGGTCTATAGTAGTGTACTATATAGGGAATAGGGCCCTGGTCTATAGTAGTGTACTATATA
The DNA here is from genome assembly GCA_030435695.1 of Brachymystax lenok tsinlingensis. Taxonomy (NCBI): domain Eukaryota; kingdom Metazoa; phylum Chordata; class Actinopteri; order Salmoniformes; family Salmonidae; genus Brachymystax; species Brachymystax lenok. The sequence goes on from CM059783.1 coordinate 29,492,057, forward strand.
GGGAATAGGGCCCTGGTCTATAGTAGTGCACTATATAGGGAATAGGGCCCTGGTCTATAGTAGTGCACTATATAGGAATAGGGCCCTGGTCTATAGTAGTGTACTATATAGGGAATAGGGCCCTGGTCTATAGTAGTGTACTATATAGGAATAGGGCCCTGGTCTATAGTAGTGCACTATATGAGGGAATAGGGCCCTGGTCTATAGTAGTGTACTATATAGGGAATAGGGCCCTGGTCTATAGTAGTGTACTATATAGGGAATAGGGCCCTGGTCTATAGTAGTGTACTATATAGGGAATAGGGCCCTGGTCTATAGTAGTGCACTATATAGGGAATAGGGCCCTGGTCTATAGTAGTGTACTATATAGGGAATAGGGCCCTGGTCTATAGTAGTGTACTATATAGGGAATAGGGCCCTGGTCTATAGTAGTGTACTATATAGGGAATAGGGCCCTGGTCTATAGTAGTGTACTATATAGGGAATAGGGCCCTGGTCTATAGTAGTGTACTATATAGGGAATAGGGCCCTGGTCTATAGTAGTGTACTATATAGGGAATAGGGCTCTGGTCTATAGTAGTGTACTATATAGGGAATAGGGCCCTGATCTATAGTAGTGTACTATATAGGGAATAGGGCCCTGATCTATAGTAGTGTACTATATAGGGAATAGGGCTCTGGTCTATAGTAGTGCACTATATAGGGAATAGGGCCCTGATCTATAGTAGTGTACTATATAGGGAATAGGGCTCTGGTCTATAGTAGTGTACTATATAGGGAATAGGGCCCTGATCTATAGTAGTGTACTATATAGGGAATAGGGCCCTGGTCTATAGTAGTGCACTATATAGGGAATAGGGCCCTGGTCTATAGTAGTGCACTATATAGGGAATAGGGCTCTGGTCTATAGTAGTGTACTATATAGGGAATAGGGCCTGATCTATAGTAGTGTACTATATAGGGAATAGGGCTCTGGTCTATAGTAGTGCACTATATAGGGAATAGGGCTCTGGTCTATAGTAGTGCACTATATAGGGAATAGGGCCCTGGTCTATAGTAGTGCACTATATAGGGAATAGGGCCCTGGTCTATAGTAGTGTACTATATAGGGAATAGGGCCCTGGTCTATAGTAGTGTACTATATAGGGAATAGGGCCCTGGTCTATAGTAGTGTACTATATAGGGAATAGGGCCCTGGTCTATAGTAGTGTACTATATAGGGAATAGGGCCCTGGTCTATAGTAGTGTACTATATAGGGAATAGGGCTCTGGTCTATAGTAGTGTACTATATAGGGAATAGGGCCCTGATCTATAGTAGTGTACTATATAGGAATAGGGCCCTGATCTATAGTAGTGTACTATATAGGGAATAGGGCTCTGGTCTATAGTAGTGCACTATATAGGCAATAGGGCCCTGATCTATAGTAGTGTACTATATAGGGAATAGGGCTCTGGTCTATAGTAGTGTACTATATAGGGAATAGGGCCCTGATCTATAGTAGTGTACTATATAGGGAATAGGGCCCTGGTCTATAGTAGTGCACTATATAGGGAATAGGGCCCTGGTCTATAGTAGTGCACTATATAGGGAATAGGGCTCTGGTCTATAGTAGTGTACTATATAGGGAATAGGGCCTGATCTATAGTAGTGTACTATATAGGGAATAGGGCTCTGGTCTATAGTAGTGCACTATATAGGGAATAGGGCTCTGGTCTATAGTAGTGCACTATATAGGGAATAGGGCCCTGGTCTATAGTAGTGCACTATATAGGGAATAGGGCTCTGGTCTATAGTAGTGTACTATATAGGGAATAGGGCCCTGATCTATAGTAGTGTACTATATAGGGAATAGGGCTCTGGTCTATAGTAGTGTACTATATAGGGAATAGGGCTCTGGTCTATAGTAGTGTACTATATAGGGAATAGGGCCCTGATCTATAGTAGTGTACTATATAGGGAATAGGGCCCTGATCTATAGTAGTGTACTATATAGGGAATAGGGCTCTGGTCTATAGTAGTGCACTATATAGGGAATAGGGCCCTGATCTATAGTAGTGTACTATATAGGGAATAGGGCTCTGGTCTATAGTAGTGTACTATATAGGGAATAGGGCCCTGATCTATAGTAGTGTACTATATAGGGAATAGGGCTCTGGTCTATAGTAGTGTACTATATAGGGAATAGGGCCCTGATCTATAGTAGTGTACTATATAGGGAATAGGGCCCTGATCTATAGTAGAGTACTATATAGGGAATAGGGCTCTGGTCTATAGTAGTGCACTATATGAGAATAGGGCCTGGTCTATAGTAGTGTACTATATAGGGAATAGGGCCCTGGTCTATAGTAGTGTACTATATAGGGAATAGGGCCCTGGTCTATAGTAGTGCACTATATAGGGAATAGGGCCCTGGTCTATAGTAGTGCACTATATAGGGAATAGGGCCCTGGTCTATAGTAGTGCACTATATAGGGAATAGGGCTCTGGTCTATAGTAGTGTACTATATAGGGAATAGGGCCCTGATCTATAGTAGTGTACTATATAGGGAATAGGGCTCTGGTCTATAGTAGTGCACTATATAGGGAATAGGGCTCTGGTCTATAGTAGTGCACTATATAGGGAATAGGGCCCTGGTCTATAGTAGTGCACTATATAGGGAATAGGGCTCTGGTCTATAGTAGTGTACTATATAGGGAATAGGGCCCTGATCTATAGTAGTGTACTATATAGGGAATAGGGCTCTGGTCTATAGTAGTGCACTATATAGGGAATAGGGCCCTGGTCTATAGTAGTGTACTATATAGGGAATAGGGCCCTGGTCTAAAGTAGTGCACTATATAGGGAATAGGGCTCTGGTCTATAGTAGTGTACTATATAGGGAATAGGGCCCTGGTCTATAGTAGTGCACTATATAGGGAATAGGGCTCTGGTCTATAGTAGTGTACTATATAGGGAATAGGGCCCTGGTCTATAGTAGTGCACTATATAGGGAATAGGGCCCTGGTCTAAAGTAGTGCACTATATAGGGAATAGGGCCCTGGTCTATAGTAGTGCACTATATAGGGAATAGGGCCCTGGTCTAAAGTAGTGCACTATATAGGGAATAGGGCTCTGGTCTATAGTAGTGTACTATATAGGGAATAGGGCCCTGGTCTATAGTAGTGTACTATATAGGGAATAGGGCTCTGGTCTATAGTAGTGTACTATATAGGGAATAGGGCTCTGGTCTATAGTAGTGTACTATATAGGGAATAGGGCCCTGGTCTATAGTAGTGCACTATATAGGGAATAGGGCTCTGGTCTATAGTAGTGTACTATATAGGGAATAGGGCCTCTGGTCTATAGTAGTGTACTATATAGGGAATAGGGCCCTGGTCTATAGTAGTGTACTATATAGGGAATAGGGCTCTGGTCTATAGTAGTGTACTATATAGGGAATAGGGCCCTGGTCTATAGTAGTGTACTATATAGGGAATAGGGCTCTGGTCTATAGTAGTGTACACTATATAGGGAATAGGGCTCTGGTCTATAGTAGTGTACTATATAGGGAATAGGGCCCTGGTCTAAAGTAGTGTACTATATAGGGAATAGGGCCCTGGTCTATAGTAGTGTACTATATAGGGAATAGGGCCCTGGTCTATAGTAGTGTACTATATAGGGAATAGGGCTCTGGTCTATAGTAGTGTACTATATAGGAATAGGGCTCTGGTCTAAAGTAGTGTACTATATAGGGAATAGGGCCCTGGTCTATAGTAGTGTACTATATAGGGAATAGGGCTCTGGTCTATAGTAGTGTACTATATAGGGAATAGGGCCCTGGTCTATAGTAGTGTACTATATAGGGAATAGGGCTCTGGTCTATAGTAGTGTACTATATAGGGAATAGGGCTCTTGGTCTATAGTAGTGTACTATATAGGGAATAGGGCCCTGGTCTATAGTAGTGTACTATATAGGGAATAGGGCCCTGGTCTATAGTAGTGTACTATATAGGGAATAGGGCCCTGGTCTATAGTAGTGTACTATATAGGGAATAGGGCCCTGGTCTATAGTAGTGTACTATATAGGGAATAGGGCCTTGGTCTATAGTAGTGTACTATATAGGGAATAGGGCCCTGGTCTATAGTAGTGTACTATATAGGGAATAGGGCTCTGGTCTATAGTAGTGTACTATATAGGGAATAGGGCCCTGGTCTATAGTAGTGTACTATATAGGGAATAGGGCTCTGGTCTATAGTAGTGTACTATATAGGGAATAGGGCTCTGGTCTATAGTAGTGTACTATATAGGGAATAGGGCCCTGGTCTATAGTAGTGTACTATATAGGGAATAGGGCTCTGGTCTATAGTAGTGTACTATATAGGGAATAGGGCTCTGGTCTATAGTAGTGTACTATATAGGGAATAGGGCCCTGGTCTATAGTAGTGTACTATATAGGGAATAGGACTCTGGTCTATAGTAGTGTACTATATAGGGAATAGGGCCCTGGTCTATAGTAGTGTACTATATAGGGAATAGGGCTCTGGTCTATAGTAGTGTACTATATAGGGAATAGGGCTCTGGTCTATAGTAGTGTACTATATAGGGAATAGGGCCCTGGTCTATAGTAGTGTACTATATAGGGAATAGGACTCTGGTCTATAGTAGTGTACTATATAGGGAATAGGGCCCTGGTCTATAGTAGTGTACTATATAGGGAATAGGGCCCTGGTCTATAGTAGTGTACTATATAGGGAATAGGGCTCTGGTCTATAGTAGTGCACTATATAGGGAATAGGGCCCTGGTCTAAAGTAGTGTACTATATAGGGAATAGGGCCCTGGTCTAAAGTAGTGTACTATATAGGGAATAGGGCTCTGGTCTATAGTAGTGTACTATATAGGGAATAGGGCCCTGGTCTATAGTAGTGTACTATATAGGGAATAGGGCTCTGGTCTATAGTAGTGTACTATATAGGGAATAGGGCCCTGGTCTATAGTAGTGTACTATATAGGGAATAGGGCCCTGGTCTATAGTAGTGTACTATATAGGGAATAGGGCTCTGGTCTATAGTAGTGTACTATATAGGGAATAGGGCCCTGGTCTATAGTAGTGTACTATATAGGGAATAGGACTCTGGTCTATAGTAGTGTACTATATAGGGAATAGGGCCCTGGTCTATAGTAGTGTACTATATAGGGAATAGGGCCCTGGTCTATAGTAGTGTACTATATAGGGAATAGGGCTCTGGTCTATAGTAGTGCACTATATAGGGAATAGGGCCCTGGTCTAAAGTAGTGTACTATATAGGGAATAGGGCCCTGGTCTATAGTAGTGTACTATATAGGGAATAGGGCTCTGGTCTATAGTAGTGTACTATATAGGGAATAGGGCCCTGGTCTAAAGTAGTGTACTATATAGGGAATAGGGCTCTGGTCTATAGTAGTGTACTATATAGGGAATAGGGCCCTGGTCTAAAGTAGTGTACTATATAGGGAATAGGGCCCTGGTCTAAAGTAGTGTACTATATAGGGAATAGGGCCCTGGTCTAAAGTAGTGTACTATATAGGGAATAGGGCCCTGGTCTATAGTAGTACACTATATAGGGAATAGGGCTCTGGTCTAAAGTAGTGTACTATATAGGGAATAGGGCCCTGGTCTAAAGTAGTGTACTATATAGGGAATAGGGCCCTGGTCTAAAGTAGTGTACTATATAGGGAATAGGGCCCTGGTCTAAAGTAGTGTACTATATAGGGAATAGGGCCCTGGTCTAAAGTAGTGCACTATATATGGAATAGGGCTCTGGTCTAAAGTAGTGTACTATATAGGGAATAGGGCCCTGGTCTAAAGTAGTGTACTATATAGGGAATAGGGCCCTGGTCTAAAGTAGTGCTCTATATAGGGAATAGGGCCCTGGTCTAAAGTAGTGTACTATATAGGGAATAGGGCCCTGGTCTAAAGTAGTGCTCTATATAGGGAATAGGGCCCTGGTCTATAGTAGTACACTATATAGGGAATAGGGCTCTGGTCTAAAGTAGTGTACTATATAGGGAATAGGGCCCTGGTCTAAAGTAGTGTACTATATAGGGAATAGGGTTCTGGTCTAAAGTAGTGCTCTATATAGGGAATAGGGCCCTGGTCTAAAGTAGTGTACTATATAGGGAATAGGGCCCTGGTCTAAAGTAGTGCTCTATATAGGGAATAGGGCCCTGGTCTAAAGTAGTGTACTATATAGGGAATAGGGCCCTGGTCTAAAGTAGTGTACTATATAGGGAATAGGGCCCTGGTCTAAAGTAGTGTACTATATAGGGAATAGGGCCCTGGTCTATAGTAGTGTACTATATAGGGAATAGGGCCCTGGTCTATAGTAGTGTACTATATAGGGAATAGGGCCCTGGTCTAAAGTAGTGCACTATATAGGGAATAGGGCCCTGGTCTATAGTAGTGTACTATATAGGGAATAGGGCTCTGGTCTATAGTAGTGCACTATATAGGGAATAGGGCCCTGGTCTATAGTAGTGCACTATATAGGGAATAGGGCCCTGGTCTATAGTAGTGCACTATATAGGGAATAGGGCTCTGGTCTATAGTAGTGTACTATATAGGGAATAGGGCCCTGGTCTATAGTAGTGCACTATATAGGGAATAGGGCCCTGGTCTATAGTAGTGCACTATATAGGGAATAGGGCCCTGGTCTATAGTAGTGTACTATATAGGGAATAGGGCTCTGGTCTATAGTAGTGTACTATATAGGGAATAGGGCCCTGGTCTATAGTAGTGCACTATATAGGGAATAGGGCCCTGGTCTATAGTAGTGCACTATATAGGGAATAGGGCCCTGGTCTAAAGTAGTGTACTATATAGGGAATAGGGCCCTGGTCTATAGTAGTGTACTATATAGGGAATAGGGCCCTGGTCTATAGTAGTGTACTATATAGGGAATAGGGCCTGGTCTATAGTAGTGTACTATATAGGGAATAGGGCCCTGGTCTATAGTAGTGTACTATATAGGGAATAGGGCCCTGGTCTATAGTAGTGTACTATATAGGGAATAGGGCCCTGGTCTATAGTAGTGCACTATATAGGGAATAGGGCTCTGGTCTATAGTAAGTGTACTATATAGGGAATAGGGCCTGGTCTATAGTAGTGTACTATATAGGGAATAGGGCCCTGGTCTATAGTAGTGTACTATATAGGGAATAGGGCCCTGGTCTATAGTAGTGTACTATATAGGGAATAGGGCCCTGGTCTATAGTAGTGCACTATATAGGGAATAGGGCCCTGGTCTAAAGTAGTGCACTATATAGGGAATAGGGCCCTGGTCTAAAGTAGTGCACTATATAGGGAATAGGGCCCTGGTCTAAAGTAGTGCACTATATAGGGAATAGGGCTCTGGTCTATAGTAGTGCTCTATATAGGGAATAGGGCCCTGGTCTAAAGTAGTGCACTATATAGGGAATAGGGCCCTGGTCTAAAGTAGTGCACTATATAGGGAATAGGGCCCTGGTCTAAAGTAGTGCACTATATAGGGAATAGGGTTCTGGTCTATAGTAGTGCACTATATAGGGAATAGGGCTCTGGTCTATAGTAGTGCACTATATAGGGAATAGGGCCCTGGTCTATAGTAGTGCACTATATAGGGAATAGGGCCCTGGTCTAAAGTAGTGCACTATATAGGGAATAGGGCCCTGGTCTAAAGTAGTGCACTATATAGGGAATAGGGCCCTGGTCTAAAGTAGTGCACTATATAGGGAATAGGGTTCTGGTCTATAGTAGTGCGCTATATAGGGAATAGGGCTCTGGTCTATAGTAAGTGCACTATATAGGGAATAGGGCCCTGGTCTATAGTAGTGCACTATATAGGGAATAGGGCTCTGGTCTATAGTAGTGTACTATATAGGGAATAGGGCCTGGTCTATAGTAGTGCACTATATAGGGAATAGGGCCCTGGTCTATAGTAGTGCACTATATAGGGAATAGGGCCCTGGTCTAAAGTAGTGTACTATATAGGGAATAGGGCTCTGGTCTAAAGTAGTGCACTATATAGGGAATAGGGTTCTGGTCTATAGTAGTGCGCTATATAGGGAATAGGGCTCTGGTCTATAGTAGTGCACTATATAGGGAATAGGGCCCTGGTCTATAGTAGTGCACTATATAGGGAATAGGGCCCTGGTCTAAAGTAGTGCACTATATAGGGAATAGGGCCCTGGTCTAAAGTAGTGCACTATATAGGGAATAGGGTTCTGGTCTATAGTAGTGCGCTATATAGGGAATAGGGCTCTGGTCTATAGTAGTGCACTATATAGGGAATAGGGCCCTGGTCTATAGTAGTGCACTATATAGGGAATAGGGCTCTGGTCTATAGTAGTGTACTATATAGGGAATAGGGCCCTGGTCTATAGTAGTGCACTATATAGGGAATAGGGCCCTGGTCTATAGTAGTGCACTATATAGGGAATAGGGCCCTGGTCTAAAGTAGTGTACTATATAGGGAATAGGGCTCTGGTCTATAGTAGTGTACTATATAGGGAATAGGGCCCTGGTCTATAGTAGTGCACTATATAGGGAATAGGGCCTGGTCTATAGTAGTGCACTATATAGGGAATAGGGCCCTGGTCTAAAGTAGTGTACTATATGAGAATAGGGCCCTGGTCTATAGTAGTGTACTATATAGGGAATAGGGCCCTGGTCTATAGTAGTGTACTATATAGGGAATAGGGCCTGGTCTATAGTAGTGTACTATATAGGGAATAGGGCCCTGGTCTATAGTAGTGTACTATATAGGGAATAGGGCCTGGTCTATAGTAGTGTACTATATAGGGAATAGGGCCCTGGTCTATAGTAGTGTACTATATAGGGAATAGGGCCTGGTCTATAGTAGTGCACTATATAGGAATAGGGCCCTGGTCTAAAGTAGTGTACTATATAGGGAATAGGGCCCTGGTCTATAGTAGTGTACTATATAGGGAATAGGGCCTGGTCTATAGTAGTGCACTATATAGGGAATAGGGCCTGGTCTATAGTAGTGCACTATATAGGAATAGGGCCCTGGTCTAAAGTAGTGTACTATATAGGGAATAGGGCCTGGTCTATAGTAGTGTACTATATAGAATAGGGCCCTGGTCTATAGTAGTGTACTATATAGGGAATAGGGCCCTGGTCTATAGTAGTGTACTATATAGGGAATAGGGCCCTGGTCTATAGTAGTGTACTATATAGGGAATAGGGCCCTGGTCTATAGTAGTGTACTATATAGGAATAGGGCCCTGGTCTATAGTAGTGTACTATATAGGGAATAGGGCCCTGGTCTATAGTAGTGTACTATATAGGGAATAGGGCCCTGGTCTATAGTAGTGTACTATATAGGGAATAGGGCCTGGTCTATAGTAGTGTACTATATAGGGAATAGGGCCCTGGTCTATAGTAGTGCACTATATAGGGAATAGGGCCCTGGTCTAAAGTAGTGCACTATATAGGGAATAGGGCCCTGGTCTAAAGTAGTGCTCTATATAGGGAATAGGGCCCTGGTCTAAAGTAGTGCTCTATATAGGGAATAGGGCTCTGGTCTAAAGTAGTGCACTATATAGGGAATAGGGCTCTGGTCTAAAGTAGTGCACTATATAGGGAATAGGGCTCTGGTCTATAGTAGTGCAATATATAGGGAATAGGGCTCTGGTCTATAGTAGTGCACTATATAGGGAATAGGGCTCTGGTCTAAAGTAGTGTACTATATAGGGAATAGGGCTCTGGTCTATAGTAGTGCTCTATATAGGGAATAGGGCCCTGGTCTATAGTAGTGCTCTATATAGGGAATAGGGCCCTGGTCTATAGTAGTGCACTATATAGGGAATAGGGCCCTGGTCTATAGTAGTGTACTATATAGGGAATAGGGCTCTGGTCTAAAGTAGTGCACTATATAGGGAATAGGGCCCTGGTCTAAAGTAGTGCACTATATAGGGAATAGGGCCCTGGTCTAAAGTAGTGTACTATATAGGGAATAGGGCTCTGGTCTAAAGTAGTGCACTATATAGGGAATAGGGCCCTGGTCTAAAGTAGTGCACTATATAGGGAATAGGGCCCTGGTCTAAAGTAGTGTACTATATAGGGAATAGGGCTCTGGTCTAAAGTAGTGCACTATATAGGGAATAGGGCCCTGGTCTAAAGTAGTGCACTATATAGGGAATAGGGCCCTGGTCTAAAGTAGTGCACTATATAGGGAATAGGGCCCTGGTCTAAAGTAGTGCTCTATATAGGGAATAGGGCCCTGGTCTAAAGTAGTGCTCTATATAGGGAATAGGGCTCTGGTCTAAAGTAGTGCACTATAGAGGGAATAGGGCTCTGGTCTAAAGTAGTGCACTATATAGGGAATAGGGCTCTGGTCTATAGTAGTGCACTATATAGGGAATAGGGCTCTGGTCTAAAGTAGTGCACTATATAGGGAATAGGGCTCTGGTCTATAGTAGTGCACTATATAGGGAATAGGGCTCTGGTCTAAAGTAGTGCACTATATAGGGAATAGGGCCCTGGTCTAAAGTAGTGCACTATATAGGGAATAGGGCCCTGGTCTATAGTAGTGCACTATATAGGGAATAGGGCTCTGGTCTAAAGTAGTGCACTATATAGGGAATAGGGCCCTGGTCTAAAGTAGTGCACTATATAGGGAATAGGGCCCTGGTCTAAAGTAGTGCTCTATATAGGGAATAGGGCTCTGGTCTAAAGTAGTGCACTATATAGGGAATAGGGCTCTGGTCTAAAGTAGTGCACTATATAGGGAATAGGGCTCTGGTCTATAGTAGTGCACTATATAGGGAATAGGGCTCTGGTCTATAGTAGTGCACTATATAGGGAATAGGGCTCTGGTCTAAAGTAGTGCACTATATAGGGAATAGGGCTCTGGTCTATAGTAGTGCACTATATAGGGAATAGGGCTCTGGTCTATAGTAGTGCACTATATAGGGAATAGGGCTCTGGTCTATAGTAGTGCACTATATAGGGAATAGGGCTCTGGTCTATAGTAGTGCACTATATAGGGAATAGGGACCTGGTCTAAAGTAGTGCACTATATAGGGAATAGGGCTCTGGTCTATAGTAGTGCACTATATAGGGAATAGGGCTCTGGTCTAAAGTAGTGCACTATATAGGGAATAGGGCTCTGGTCTATAGTAGTGCACTATATAGGGAATAGGGCTCTGGTCTAAAGTAGTGCACTATATAGGGAATAGGGCTCTGGTCTATAGTAGTGCACTATATAGGGAATAGGGCTCTGGTCTATAGTAGTGCACTATATAGGAATAGGGACCTGGTCTAAAGTAGTGCACTATATAGGGAATAGGGCTCTGGTCTATAGTAGTGCACTATATAGGGAATAGGGCTCTGGTCTAAAGTAGTGTACTATATAGGGAATAGGGCTCTGGTCTAAAGTAGTGCACTATATAGGGAATAGGGCTCTGGTCTAAAGTAGTGCACTATATAGGGAATAGGGTTCTGGTCTATAGTAGTGCACTATATAGGGAATAGGGTTCTGGTCTATAGTAGTGCACTATATAGGGAATAGGGCCCTGGTCTATAGTAGTGCACTATATAGGGAATAGGGCTCTGGTCTATAGTAGTGTACTATATAGGGAATAGGGCTCTGGTCTAAAGTAGTGCACTATATAGGGAATAGGGCTCTGGTCTATAGTAGTACACTATATAGGGAATAGGGCCCTGGTCTAAAGTAGTGTACTATATAGGGAATAGGGCCCTGGTCTAAAGTAGTGCACTATATAGGGAATAGGGCTCTGGTCTATAGTAGTACACTATATAGGGAATAGGGCTCTGGTCTATAGTAGTACACTATATAGGGAATAGGGCCCTGGTCTAAAGTAGTGTACTATATAGGGAATAGGGCTCTGGTCTAAAGTAGTGCACTATATAGGGAATAGGGCTCTGGTCTATAGTAGTGCACTATATAGGGAATAGGGCCCTGGTCTATAGTAGTGCACTATATAGGGAATAGGGCTCTGGTCTATAGTAGTGCACTATATAGGGAATAGGGCCCTGGTCTATAGTAGTGCACTATATAGGGAATAGGGCTCTGGTCTAAAGTAGTGCTCTATATAGGGAATAGGGCCCTGGTCTAAAGTAGTGCACTATATAGGGAATAGGACTCTGGTCTATAGTAGTGCACTATATAGGGAATAGGGTTCTGGTCTATAGTAGTGCACTATATAGGGAATAGGACTCTGGTCTATAGTAGTACACTATATAGGGAATAGGGCTCTGGTCTATAGTAGTACACTATATAGGGAATAGGGCCCTGGTCTATAGTAGTGTACTATATAGGGAATAGGGCCCTGGTCCATAGTAGTGCACTATATAGGGAATAGGGCCCTGGTCTATAGTAGTGCACTATATAGGGAATAGGGCCCTGGTCTAAAGTAGTGTACTATATAGGGAATAGGGCTCTGGTCTAAAGTAGTGCACTATATAGGGAATAGGACTCTGGTCTATAGTAGTGCACTATATAGGGAATAGGGCTCTGGTCTAAAGTAGTGCACTATATAGGGAATAGGGCCCTGGTCTAAAGTAGTGCACTATATAGGGAATAGGACTCTGGTCTATAGTAGTGCACTATATAGGGAATAGGGCTCTGGTCTAAAGTAGTGCACTATATAGGGAATAGGGCCCTGGTCTATAGTAGTACACTATATAGGGAATAGGGCTCTGGTCTAAAGTAGTGCTCTATATAGGGAATAGGGCCCTGGTCTATAGTAGTACACTATATAGGGAATAGGGCTCTGGTCTAAAGTAGTGCTCTATATAGGGAATAGGGCCCTGGTCTATAGTAGTGCACTATATAGGGAATAGGGCCCTGGTCTAAAGTAGTGTACTATATAGGGAATAGGGCTCTGGTCTAAAGTAGTGCACTATATAGGGAATAGGGCCCTGGTCTATAGTAGTGCACTATATAGGGAATAGGGCCCTGGTCTAAAGTAGTGCTCTATATAGGGAATAGGGCTCTGGTCTAAAGTAGTGCTCTATATAGGGCTCTGGTCTAAAGTAGTGCTCTATATAGGGAATAGGGCCCTGGTCTAAAGTAGTGCACTATATAGGGAATAGGGCTCTGGTCTAAAGTAGTGCTCTATATAGGGAATAGGGCTCTGGTCTAAAGTAGTGCTCTATATAGGGAATAGGGCTCTGGTCTAAAGTAGTGCTGTATATAGGGCTCTGGTCTAAAGTAGTGCTCTATATAGGGAATAGGGCCCTGGTCTAAAGTAGTGCACTATATAGGGAATAGGACTCTGGTCTATAGTAGTACACTATATAGGGAATAGGGCCCTGGTCTATAGTAGTGTACTATATAGGGAATAGGACTCTGGTCTAAAGTAGTACACTATATAGGGAATAGGGCCCTGGTCTATAGTAGTGCACTATATAGGGAATAGGGCTCTGGTCTAAAGTAGTGTACTATATAGGGAATAGGGCTCTGGTCTATAGTAGTACACTATATAGGGAATAGGGCTCTGGTCTATAGTAGTACACTATATAGGGAATAGGGCCCTAGTCTATAGTAGTGTACTATATAGGGAATAGGGCTCTGGTCTAAAGTAGTGCTCTATATAGGGAATAGGGCCCTGGTCTATAGTAGTGCACTATATAGGGAATAGGGCCCTGGTCTAAAGTAGTGTACTATATAGGGAATAGGGCTCTGGTCTAAAGTAGTGCACTATATAGGGAATAGGGCCCTGGTCTATAGTAGTGCACTATATAGGGAATAGGGCCCTGGTCTAAAGTAGTGCTCTATATAGGGAATAGGGCTCTGGTCTAAAGTAGTGCTCTATATAGGGCTCTGGTCTAAAGTAGTGTACTATATAGGGAATAGGGCTCTGGTCTAAAGTAGTGCACTATATAGGGAGTAGGGCCCTGGTCTAAAGTAGTGTACTATATAGGGAATAGGGCCCTGGTCTAAAGTAGTGTACTATATTGGGAATAGGGCCCTGGTCTAAAGTAGTACACTATATAGGGAATAGGGCCCTGGTCTATAGTAGTGCACTATATAGGGAATAGGGCTCTGGTCTATAGTAGTGCACTATATAGGGAATAGGGCCCTGGTCTAAAGTAGTGTACTATATAGGGAATAGGGCCCTGGTCTATAGTAGTGTACTATATAGGGAATAGGGCCCTGGTCTAAAGTAGTGCACTATATAGGGAATAGGGCTCTGGTCTATAGTAGTGTACTATATAGGGAATAGGGCTCTGGTCTAAAGTAGTGCACTATATAGGGAATAGGGCCCTGGTCTATAGTAGTGCACTATATAGGGAATAGGGCTCTGGTCTATAGTAGTGTACTATATAGGGAATAGGGCTCTGGTCTAAAGTAGTGTACTATATAGGGAATAGGGCTCTGGTCTATAGTAGTGTACTATATAGGGAATAGGGCTCTGGTCTATAGTAGTGTACTATATAGGGAATAGGGCCCTGGTCTATAGTAGTGTACTATATAGGGAATAGGGCCCTGGTCTAAAGTAGTGCACTATATAGGGAATAGGGCTCTGGTCTATAGTAGTGCACTACATAGGGAATAGGGCTCTGGTCTATAGTAGTGCACTATATAGGGAATAGGGCTCTGGTCTAAAGTAGTGCACTATATAGGGAATAGGGCTCTGGTCTATAGTAGTGCACTATATAGGGAATAGGGCTCTGGTCTATAGTAGTGCACTATATAGGGAATAGGGCTCTGGTCTAAAGTAGTGCACTATATAGGGAATAGGGCTCTGGTCTATAGTAGTGCACTATATAGGGAATAGGGCTCTGGTCTATAGTAGTGCACTATATAGGGAATAGGGCTCTGGTCTATAGTAGTGCACTATATAGGGAATAGGGCTCTGGTCTATAGTAGTGCACTATATAGGGAATAGGGCTCTGGTCTATAGTAGTGCACTATATAGGGAATAGGGCTCTGGTCTAAAGTAGTGCACTATATAGGGAATAGGGCTCTGGTCTAAAGTAGTGCACTATATAGGGAATAGGGCTCTGGTCTATAGTAGTGCACTATATAGGGAATAGGGCCCTGGTCTATAGTAGTGTACTATATAGGGAATAGGGCTCTGGTCTATAGTAGTGCACTATATAGGGAATAGGGCCCTGGTCTAAAGTAGTGTACTATATAGGGAATAGGGCCCTGGTCTATAGTAGTGCACTATATAGGGAATAGGGCTCTGGTCTAAAGTAGTGCACTATATAGGGAATAGGGCCCTGGTCTAAAGTAGTGCACTATATAGGGAATAGGGCCCTGGTCTAAAGTAGTGTACTATATAGGGAATAGGGCCCTGGTCTAAAGTAGTGTACTATATAGGGAATAGGGCCCTGGTCTAAAGTAGTGCTCTATATAGGGAATAGGGCCCTGGTCTATAGTAGTGCACTATATAGGGAATAGGGCCCTGGTCTAAAGTAGTGCACTATATAGGGAATAGGGCCCTGGTCTAAAGTAGTACACTATATAGGGAATAGGGCTCTGGTCTATAGTAGTGCACTATATAGGGAATAGGGCCCTGGTCTATAGTAGTGGACCATATAGGGAATAGGGCTCTGGTCTATAGTAGTGCACTATATAGGGAATAGGGCCCTGGTCTAAAGTAGTGCACTATATAGGGAATAGGGCTCTGGTCTATAGTAGTGCACTATATAGGGAATAGGGCCCTGGTCTATAGTAGTGCACTATATAGGGAATAGGGCTCTGGTCTATAGTAGTGCACTATATAGGGAATAGGGCTCTGGTCTATAGTAGTGCACTATATAGGGAATAGGGTTCTGGTCTAAAGTATTGCACTATATAGGGAATAGGGTGCCATTTGGGACACAGAGCCAAGACACAAATCAGGCTACCGTAGACAGCATGTAATTAGGTGGTCAATCCCTGGACTATGAAGTGGCTGGTTCTATAATCTCCTCCACCTCTACATATCGATCATAGTTACCTGGACTATGAAGTGGCTGGTTCTATAACCTCCTCCACCTCTACATATTGATCATAGTTACCAGGCAAGACAGAGACTAGGGTTTCCCGTCCTAAGTCACACCCTATCCCCTATATGTAGTGCACTACTTTGGACAAGAGCGCAGAGGGCCCTGGTCTAAAGTAGTGTACTATATAGGGAACAGGGTGTTATTTGGTGGTTGAGACCTAGCCACGTTTTCTCTCTCCTTGTCTCATTAGCTTTTAGGTGCGTCATGTTGCGATAGGGGATTATTATTTCTCCACTGGGGGTGGGGTGGGGGGTTCCCATCGCTCAGTGGTTCTGTCACAAATGGCATACTATTCCCCCCTATATAGTGCACTACTTTCAAACAGAGCCCTACGGGCCCCTCCAAGTGCAAACATAAAGTAGTCTAGACTGTATAGCGAATAGGGCAGCATTTGGGACCCAGCCACTGTGTTGTAGACCCCTGAAGAATTCTATTAACCCTGGATATGTCTGCTTTAATAACATCCCACCCTGCTTAGCACCGGCAGATTGATTCTGAGAGGGGGATGGGTGGGTGGGTGGAGGGTTATAATGAAGGATAGAATCATTGACTTTTAACAGAATGTAATAGAAAAAGATGGAGAAGAAATATGTCCTTCCTGTTTCCCTCCATCCCCCATCACCAGCCCCACATGTCAATACCATCTATCACCAGCCCCACATGTCTATACCATCCATCACCAGCCCCACATGTCTATACCATCCATCACCAGCCCCACATGTCCATAACCATCCATCACCAGCCCCACATGTCTATACCATCCATCACCAGCCCCACATGTCTATACCATCCATCACCAGCCCCACATGTCAATACCATCCATCACCAGCCCCACATGTCCATACCATCCATCACCAGCCCCACATGTCAATACCATCCATCACCAGCCCCACATGTCTATACCATCCATCACCAGCCCCACATGTCTATACCATCCATCACCAGCCCCACATGTCAATACCATCCATCACCAGCCCCACATGTCTATACCATCCATCACCAGCCCCACATGTCTATCCCATCCATCACCAGCCCCACATGTCTATCCCATCCATCACCAGCCCCACATGTCTATACCATCCATCACCAGCCCCACATGTCTATACCATCCATCACCAGCCCCACATGTCTATACCATCCATCACCAGCCCCACATGTCCATAACCATCCATCACCAGCCCCACATGTCTATACCATCCATCACCAGCCCCACATGTCTATACCATCCATCACCAGCCCCACATGTCTATACCATCCATCACCAGCCCCACATGTCCATAACCATCCATCACCAGCCCCACATGTCTATACCATCCATCACCAGCCCCACATGTCTATACCATCCATCACCAGCCCCACATGTCAATACCATCCATCACCAGCCCCACATGTCTATACCATCCATCACCAGCCCCACATGTCCATAACCATCCATCACCAGCCCCACATGTCTATACCATCCATCACCAGCCCCACATGTCTATACCATCCATCACCAGCCCCACATGTCAATACCATCCATCACCAGCCCCACATGTCCATACCATCCATTACCAGCCCCACATGTCAATACCATCCATCACCAGCCCCACATGTCTATACCATCCATCACCAGCCCCACATGTCTATACCATCCATCACCAGCCCCACATGTCTATACCATCCATCACCAGCCCCACATGTCTATACCATCCATCACCAGCCCCACATGTCTATACCATCCATCACCAGCCCCACATGTCCATAACCATCCATCACCAGCCCCACATGTCTATACCATCCATCACCAGCCCCACATGTCTATACCATCCATCACCAGCCCCACATGTCTATACCATCCATCACCAGCCCCACATGTCTATACCATCCATCACCAGCCCCACATGTCCATAACCATCCATCACCAGCCCCACATGTCTATACCATCCATCACCAGCCCCACATGTCTATACCATCCATCACCAGCCCCACATGTCAATACCATCCATCACCAGCCCCACATGTCCATACCATCCATCACCAGCCCCACATGTCAATACCATCCATCACCAGCCCCACATGTCTATACCATCCATCACCAGCCCCACATGTCCATACCATCCATCACCAGCCCCACATGTCTATACCATCCATCACCAGCCCCACATGTCCATAACCATCCATCACCAGCCCCACATGTCTATACCATCCATCACCAGCCCCACATGTCTATACCATCCATCACCAGCCCCACATGTCTATACCATCCATCACCAGCCCCACATGTCCATAACCATCCATCACCAGCCCCACATGTCTATACCATCCATCACCAGCCCCACATGTCTATACCATCCATCACCAGCCCCACATGTCTATACCATCCATCACCAGCCCCACATGTCCATAACCATCCATCACCAGCCCCACATGTCTATACCATCCATCACCAGCCCCACATGTCCATAACCATCCTAGCTCTACAAGGACTCTACAAGATAAACATCACATGTCCATAACCATCCTAGCTCTACAAGGACTCTTCAAGATAAACATCACATGTCCATAACCATCCTAGCTCTACCAGGACTCTTCAAGATAAACACCACATGTCCATAACCATCCTAGCTCTACAAGGACTCTACAAGATAAACACCACATGTCCATAACCATCCTAGCTCTACAAGGACGTTACAACATCAACAGAGGATACAGACAGAGATATGTTCAGGGTGTGCATGTGTGTGAAAAGGCATGCTAGTCTGTTGTGATGCTGCGGCCGTGCATCAATCGCTTCAGATCGGCTGGGTTTCTCTGTTGCTCTAGTCTGCAAATCTGATCAGATGGGGAGTGGAGTGCTGTGGTTGTGCCTGCGGTTATGTGTGTGTGCGTGTGTGTGTATGTGTGGTTATGTGTGTGTGTGTGTGTGTGAGTCTGCGGGGTTGGCTATATTTGCTATTCATTAGCCCACAGAGAGGAGATGTCAGAGCGTGTGTGTGTGTGTGTGTGTGAGCGTGTGTGTGTGTGTGTGTGTGTGTGTGTGTGTGTGTGTGTGTGTGTGTGTGTGTGTGTGTGTGTGTGTGTGTGCCACTAACCGGATAGCAAAGCACCTTGAACTTTGAAGATGAAAGAATAACATGCTGGAATTGGGCTAAGTCCCAAATCGTACTCTTTTCCCTATATAGTGCACTACGTTCTACCAGGGGCCATAGCAGCGCACTGTGTTGTAGGTTATAAGGTGCCAGTTGTGACCAAGCCTTGGTCTCCCCCTTAGCCTGTACAGACTCTCCCCCTACAAGCCTTGGTCTCCCCCTTAGCCTGTACAGACTCTTCCCCTGCAAGCCTTGGTCTCCCCTTAGCCTGTACAGACTCTTCCCCTACAAGCCTTGGTCTCCCCTTAGCCTGTACAGACTCGTCCCCTACAAGCCTTGGTCTCCCCCTTAGCCTGTACAGACACTTCCCCTACAAGCCTTGGTCTCCCCTTAGCCTGTACAGACTCTTCCCCTACAAGCCTTGGTCTCCCCCTTAGCCTGTACAGACTCTTCCCCTACAAGCCTTGGTCTCCCCCTTAGCCTGTACACACTCTCCCCCTACAAGCCTTGGTC
Source organism: Brachymystax lenok tsinlingensis (assembly GCA_030435695.1). Taxonomy (NCBI): domain Eukaryota; kingdom Metazoa; phylum Chordata; class Actinopteri; order Salmoniformes; family Salmonidae; genus Brachymystax; species Brachymystax lenok. Next base: position 29,511,628 of record CM059783.1, read on the forward strand.
TCCCCTTAGCCTGTACAGACTCTCCCCCTACAAGCCTTAGTCTCCCCCTTAGCCTGTACAGACTCTCCCCCTACAAGCCTTAGTCTCCCCCTTAGCCTGTACAGACTCTTCCCCTACAAGCCTTGGTCTCCCCCTTAGCCTGTACAGACTCTCCCCCTACAAGCCTTAGTCTCCCCCTTAGCCTGTACAGACTCTTCCCCTACAAGCCTTGGTCTCCCCTTAGCCTGTACAGACTCTTCCCCTACAAGCCTTGGTCTCCCCTTAGCCTGTACAGACTCTACCCCTACAAGCCTTGGTCTCCCCCTTAGCCTGTACAGACTCTTCCCTTGCAAGCCTTGGTCTCCCCCTTAGCCTGTACAGACTCTTCCCCTACAAGCCTTGGTCTCCCCTTAGCCTGTACAGACTCTTCCCTTGCAAGCCTTGGTCTCCCCTTAGCCTGTACAGACTCTTCCCCTACAAGCCTTGGTCTCCCCTTAGCCTGTACAGACTCTTCCCCTACAAGCCTTGGTCTCCCCTTAGCCTGTACAGACTCTTCCCCTACAAGCCTTGGTCTCCCCTTAGCCTGTACAGACTCGTCCCCTACAAGCCAACTGAATACAGACTACCTGGCTGAGACTAAATGGTGCCTGGTGTTTCAACATGTCTGCTGATGTGAAAACATGTTTAAGAGAGGATTCTGGGTAACATATCGACTGGGTTAATAACATGTCTGCTGATGTGAAAACATGTTACAGAGAGGATTCTGGGTAACATATCGACTGGGTTAATAACATGTCTGCTGATGTGAAAACATGTTACAGAGAGGATTCTGGGTAACATAGCGACTGGGTTAATAATGATGGTGTTAAAAGGATCTGTTCTGGTGTTCTGTATAGCTACGGTTATCTGAACGTAAACAACATGTTTCTGAGGCTGAAAAACAACACCAGATACATTTCCGAATGCCATCCCAGAACACACAGTACACCTGCTAAATGTTTCTCTCTGCGCTGTGCTTCAAGGGGCCTGTGCAGAAGCGGACTGAAGGAAGGGCCTAGTTAATGAGCCTTACTTTCTGGAAGACAATCTGTGTCATAGCCCCTTTGGCAGTACTTCTCAGGAGTGACTCCCCAAAGCCTTTTTTGTGTTCCGCAGCTTTAATAGATGAGGCCCTCCCTCTCATCCCCGATGCAGAAATTAAATGGACTGTGTCGCTTTGCTTTCAATGCAGCCGGCGCCTAGCTAGCGCTGCTTATGAGCCCGTTGCATCTCTGAGATAGCCCGATGAGCTCACTAAACATACATGTTACATACATGATGTCCTGAGACAAACCCCATGTCTATACATGTTACATACATGATGTCCTGAGACAAACCCCATGTCTATACACGTTACATATCCCTTCGTTTGAGCCCTGGAGGCCAACCCAGGAGCTCAGGGTGAATGTTACGATCAGCATGCAAACCGCTAGACAAAACACTGTTCAGAGTTCAACAGGGACAATGAAACGGCTCTCCAGGACAGACAAGAGTTTCAGCCGCAAGCAGCCTGTCTTCTCGTCTCTGTTGAAGGTAATGAGAGTATATTACTGTGCTACTTAAAGAGTAGCCTATTGGATGAGAGAAACTGAGAATATGTGTTACTGTGATCTAGGGTTGTTGTGTTAGACAGGCAGATTATATGACATCATTCACTGGATGCTTGTGGCAAGGTAAAGGCAGAGAGGCTGACCCTCCTCAGCTCTCCTTTAAAGGAATTTCATCGGGATTTTGCCAATGAAGCCATTTTTTATCTATTTCCCCAGAGTCAGATGAACTTGTGGATACCATTTTCATGTCTCTGTGTCCAGTATGAAGGAAGTTAGCGGTAGATGCTAACTAGTGTTAGCGTGACGGTAGTATCCACGAGTTCATCTGACTCTGGGGAAGTAGATGAAGGGCCTCATTACCAAAATCCCAAAGTATCCCTTTAAACTGGGAGTTACAGATCTAATGTTTCAGCTATCCTTTAAACTAGGGGCTACAGATCTATTGTTTCAGCTATCATTTAAACTAGGAGCTACAGATCTATTGTTTCAGCTATCCTTTAAACTAGGACCTACAGATCTATTGTTTCAGCTATCCTTTAAACTAGGAGCTACAGATCTAATGTTTCAGCTATCCTTTAAACTATGAGCTACAGATCTATTGTTTCAGCTATCCTTTAAACTAGGAGCTACAGATCTAATGTTTCAGCTATCCTTTAAACTAGGAGCTACAGATCTATTGTTTCAGCTATCCTTTAAACTAGGACCTACAGATCTATTGTTTCAGCTATCCTTTAAACTAGGAGCTACAGATCTAATGTTTCAGCTATCCTTTAAACTAGGAGCTACAGATCTAATGTTTCAGCTATCCTTTAAACTATGAGCTACAGATCTAATGTTTCAGCTATCCTTTAAACTAGGAGCTACAGATCTATTGTTTCAGCTATCCTTTAAACTAGGATCTACAGATCTAATGTTTCAGCTATCCTTTAAACTAGGAGCTACAGATCTAATGTTTCAGCTATCCTTTAAACTAGGAGCTACAGATCTAATGTTTCAGCTATCATTTAAACTAGGAGCTACAGATCTATTGTTTCAGCTATCCTTTAAACTATGACCTACAGATCTATTGTTTCAGCTATCCTTTAAACTAGGAGCTACAGATCTATTGTTTCAGCTATCCTTTAAACTATGAGCTACAGATCTATTGTTTCAGCTATCCTTTAAACTAGGAGCTACAGATCTATTGTTTCAGCTATCCTTTAAACTAGGACCTACAGATCTATTGTTTCAGCTATCCTTTAAACTAGGAGCTACAGATCTAATGTTTCAGCTATCCTTTAAACTAGGAGCTACAGATCTAATGTTTCAGCTATCCTTTAAACTATGAGCTACAGATCTAATGTTTCAGCTATCCTTTAAACTAGGAGCTACAGATCTATTGTTTCAGCTATCCTTTAAACTATGACCTACAGATCTATTGTTTCAGCTATCCTTTAAACTAGGAGCTACAGATCTATTGTTTCAGCTATCCTTTAAACTATGAGCTACAGATCTATTGTTTCAGCTATCCTTTAAACTAGGAGCTACAGATCTATTGTTTCAGCTATCCTTTAAACTAGGAGCTACACATCTATTGTTTCAGCTATCCTTTAAACTAGGAGCTACACATCTATTGTTTCAGCTATCCTTTAAACTAGGAGCTACACATCTATTGTTTCAGCTATCCTTTAAACTAGGAGCTACAGATCTATTGTTTCAGCTATCCTTTAAACTATGACCTACAGATCTATTGTTTCAGCTATCCTTTAAACTAGGAGCTACAGATCTATTGTTTCAGCTATCCTTTAAACTATGAGCTACAGATCTATTGTTTCAGCTATCCTTTAAACTAGGACCTACAGATCTAATGTTTCAGCTATCCTTTAAACTATGAGCTACAGATCTAATGTTTCAGCTATCCTTTAAACTGGGAGTTACAGATCTAATGTTTCAGCCATCCTTTAAACTATGAGCTACAGATCTATTGTTTCAGCTATCCTTTAAACTGGGAGTTACAGATCTAATGCTTCAGCTATCCTTTAAACTAGGAGCTACAGATCTAATGTTTCAGCTATCCTTTAAACTAGGAGCTACAGATCTATTGTTTCAGCTATCCTTTAAACTAGGAGCTACAGATCTATTGTTTCAGCTATCCTTTAAACTAGGAGCTACAGATCTATTGTTTCAGCTATCCTTTAAACTAGGAGCTACAGATCTAATGTTTCAGCTATCCTTTAAACTAGGAGCTACAGATCTATTGTTTCAGCTATCCTTTAAACTAAGAGCTACAGATCTAATGTTTTAGCTATCCTTTAAACTAGGAGCTACAGATTCAATGTTTCAGATGTCTTTAATTAAGGATCCGCCCCTTTTATCAAATTTTCGCCTAAAATGACATACCCAAATCTAACTGCCTGTACCTCAGCCCCTGAAGCAAGGATATGCATATTCTTGGTACCATTTGAAAGGAAACACTGAAGTTTGTAGGAATGTGAAAGGAATGTAGGAAAATATAACACAATAGATCTGGTAAAAAATAATACAAAGAAAAAAACACCTGTTCTTTTCTAAAAAAAATGCAAGAGAAAAGCCATAATGTATTATTCCAGACCAAGTGCAATTTCGATTTTGGCCACTAGATGGGAGCAGTGTATGTGCAAAGTTTTAGACTGAGCCAATGAGCCATTGCATTTCTGTTCAAAATGTTGTATCAAGACTGTCCAAATGTGCAAAATCTGTATATTAATAACTTTTCATGTAACTCTCCTCAAACAATAGCATGGTATTAATTCACTGTAATAGCTACTGTAAATTGGACAGTGCAGTTAGATTAACAAGAATTTAAGCTTTCTGCCAATATCAGATATGTCTATGTCCTGGGAAGTTTTCTTGTTACTTACAACCTCATGCTAATCGAATTAGCCTACGTTAGCTAAACCGTCCCGTGGACGGGACACCGATCCCGAAGAAGACTAGGCGCTACAGAGCTATTGTTTCAGCTCTCTTTAAACCACAGACTCATCACAAAGCAAAAGTCCATACACAGAGACTACAGTACTGTAGCTATTGTTTCTTAACCTTCAGAAGCTATTTAACGGTTCAAAAGGGGGCAGCTGGCTGCAGCACAGCAGGTAGGCCTCTAGCATACAGCTGGGTTGGGGCTGGGGTGGTCCTCGACTGAGCACAGTCCCCTCCTCGTTTCAACACCTCCATTGAAGCCAAGAGGAAGTCATTGAAGGCAGATTTAAACGATGGGAGGATTTTAAAGAACCGCTTTTTGTAGCCTAAAAATAAAGCAGTGGCCCTTAACATCTCTACCCCCTCTAAGCCCCTCTACCCCCTCTAACTCCTCTACCCCCTCTACCCCCTCTACCACCTCTAACCCCTCTAACTCCTCTACCCCCTCTACCACCTCTAACCCCTCTACCCCTCTACCACCTCTAAAGCCCCTCTACCCCCTCTAACTCCTCTACCCCTTCTAACTCCTCTACCACCTCTAACCCCTCTACCCCCTCTAACTCCTCTACCCCCTCTAACTCCTCTACCCCTTCTAACTCCTCTACCCCCTCTAACTTCTCTACCACCTCTAACTCCTCTACCACCTCTAATTAGCCCCTCTAACCCCTCTACCCCCTTTAACTCCTCTACCCCCTCTAACCCCTCTAACCCCTCTACCACCTCTAACCCCTCTAACCCCTCTACCACCTCTAACCCCTCTACCCCCTCTAACTCCTCTAACCCCTCTACCCCCTCTAACCCCTCTAACCCCTCTACCACCTCTAACCCCTCTAACCCCTCTACCACCTCTAACCCCTCTAACCCCTCTACCCCCTCTAACCCTCTACCACCTCTAACCCCTCTAACCCCTCTACCCCCTCTAACCCCTCTACCACCTCTAACCCTCTACCCCTCTACCCCCTCTAACCCTCTACCACCTCTACCCCTCTAACCCTCTACCCCCTCTAACCCCTCTAACCCTCTACCACCTCTAACCCTCTACCCCCTCTAACCCCTCTACCCCCTCTAACCCCTCTACCACCTCTAACCCCTCTAACCCCTCTACCACCTCTAACCCCTCTAACCCCTCTACCCCCTCTACCACCTCTAACCCCTCTAACCCCTCTACCCCCTCTAACCCCTCTACCACCTCTACCCCCTCTAACCCCTCTACCACCTCTACCCCCTCTAACCCCTCTACCCCCTCTAACCCCTCTAACCACTTCCAACCCCTCTAAAACAACAAGGAAACAGGTACTGTAAAATGATTAATCTAATCTAACCAGGTCTCTACTTCAGTGGGATAAATCTAAGGGTACGTAACCAGGTGTCTACTTCACTGGGATTCATCTAAGGGCACGTAACCAGGTCTCTACTTCAGTGGGATTCATCTAAGGGTAGCTAACCAGGTCTCTACTTCACTGGGATTCATCTAAGGGCACGTAACCAGGTGTCTACTTCACTGGGATTCATCTAAGGGCACGTAACCAGGTCTCTACTTCAGTGGGATTCATCTAAGGGTAGCTAACCAGGTCTCTACTTCACTGGGATTCATCTAAGGGCACGTAACCAGGTCTCTACTTCAGTGGGATTCATCTAAGGGTAGCTAACCAGGTCTCTACTTCACTGGGATTCATCTAAGGGCACGTAACCAGGTCTCTACTTCAGTGGGATTCATCTAAGGGTAGCTAACCAGGTCTCTACTTCACTGGGATTCATCTAAGGGCACGTAACCAGGTCTCTACTTCAGTGGGATTCATCTACGGGTACGTAACCAGGTGTCTACTTCGTTGTGCCAAAGATGTTAGAACAACAAATGTGAAGTTAGCCGAGTGGAATTGTGGAATGGTGGTGGCGTGTGGATAGAATGCATCGTTTCCAGGACAGTAGAAAGGCAATCAGAAGTATTGTCTTACCGTAGGTAATCTCTCCGACAGAGGATGAGGTTGGCTTTGGTATAGAGCGTGGAGCCCACCTCTCCCAGCCTGCAGTCACAGCAGGCGCACTTCAGACAGTCCTCGTGCCAGTATTTATCCAGGGCCTTGAGCAGATAGCGGTCCTTAATCTTCCGGTTGCAGCCGGCACAGCCCTTTGGCTTGGTGTCCGGCTGGACGGAGAGCATTTGTATACCTGGGGAGGAGATGAGAAGAAAGATGTCAGAGAGCGATGAAGAACAGTGAACAATGAACACTTTGAACAGCGTCTCAATCGCATGCTGGACGGTGGCCATTTGTTTACCAGGAGGATTGGAGGAGAAAAGCACATTAGACCAGTGAAAACCCAACAGGGATAATGCTATGCTAACTGTTAGTGCTCAGATAATGTTATGCTAACTGTTAGTGCTCAGATAATGCTATGCTAACTGTTAGTGCTCAGATAATGCTATGCTAACTGTTAGTGCTCAGATAATGCTATGCTAACTGTTAGTGCTCAGATAATGCTATGCTAACTGTTAGTGCTCAGATAATGCTATGCTAACTGTTAGTGCTCAGATAATGCTATGCTAACTGTTAGTGCTCAGATAATTCTATGCTAACTGTTAGTGCTCAGATAATGCTATGCTAACTGTTAGTGCTCAGATAATGCTATGCTAACTGTTAGTGCTCAGATAATGCTATGCTAACTGTTAGTGCTCAGATAATGCTATGCTAACTGTTAGTGCTCAGATAATGCTATGCTAACTGTTAGTGCTCAGATAATGCTATGCTAACTCTTAGAGCTCAGATAATGTTATGCTAACTGTTAGTGCTCAGATAATGCTATTCTAACTGTTAGTGCTCATATAATGCTACGCTAACTCATAGAGCTCAGATTATGCTAACTTGATAGTGCCCAAGAGAAACAGCTCCACTGATAAACATTGGGGGACATCCTGAGCAAATATATAGAGAAAACCACCCTGTAGGCTTACATTCTTAACACAACACACAGCACGCACACACAACACACAACACACAACACACACACAACACAACACACACACACAACACACACACAAAGATACATACATGAAGCCATGGATCCAAAAGTCATTCCTACAAATCTCCACTCTTTCTCCCTGTCCTTTTCTCTCTCTCTCTCTCTCTCTCTCTCTCTCTCTCTCTCTCTCTCTCTCTAGTGGGACAGGGAGTGGTCTAAGTAGTGCAGGGTTCTGGGTATTGTCAGGGGCCTACACGGGGGCGTGAAGCGGCTTTGTTGAGGTTGCGAGGGGGGCCCATACTAGCCCTCAATTAGTATTCTAGCTCCAACCTGAGGAGGGGAGCCTACCCCCGCTTCCCTTTGTTACCCCCTATTTACCACACACACGCGCTGTCTGGCATGCACACACACACACAATCACAGGCACACACACACACACACGCTCGCATGCACACACACACAATCACAGGCACACACACACACACACGCTCGCATGCACACACACACAATCACAGGCACACACACACACTCGCGTGCACACACACACACAATCACAGGCACACACACACACAATCACAGGCACACACACACACAATCACAGGCACACACACACACTCGCGTGCACACACACACACACACAATCACAGGCACACACACACACACACGCTCGCATGCACACACACACATACAATCACAGGCACACACACACGGTGTCTGGCATGCACACACACACACACACAATCACAGGCACACACACACACACACGCTCGCATGCACACACACACAATCACAGGCACACACACGCGCTCGCATGCACACACACACAATCACAGGCGCACACACACACACGCTCGCATGCACACACACACACACACAATCATAGGCACACACACACGCTCGCATGCACACACACACACACACACACACACACAATCACAGGCACACACACGCTCGCAGGCACACACACACACAATCACAGGCACACACACACACACACTTCCCCTGAAAGGTCCTTTTTCAACTGTGTCCAGGGCTGAGGTTTAAATGTAATTGTTATTCCGTGAGGAGTGTAGGACTGTTTCCAAACAATTATTTGTTTATGTGTTTTTTTGTGGCTGCGTTGTGAAAATGAGCTGTTCCCCAGAACTGTACGAGGAACAGGCTACAGTGTCCTTGTCGACACCTGCTTTATTACATAGTAACAAGTGGTGCAGTGACTCAACTCTCTATACAATACTCTAATCTAAACTAACTCATCTACTGCCAAATGATCCCCTACATGGAAAAGTATATGACAATGACCTTTCTAATTGTGTGAACACCGTTCACTACAATGCTAAGGCAATCACGCCAACGGTGCATCAAACCCCCTGTCGTTCCATCACCAAGACCTTCCACCAGGGGCTCAGTCAGGGTCATTCTACTAGACCAGTGTATACATTACTCACATGACACAATAGTGACTAGTGATTTTCCCGAAAGCTCTCATTCAGATCCTATTCAAATGAATGTTTTTGTTTTGTTTTTGTTTTATCAGAGGGGGAGAAAAACGCCAAGGATCCACATCAAACGGATTCCGCCGTAACGAGCGAAGCGCCCGTTTCGTTTTCTTTCGGTTTTGCGTTGTAAAAAAAACTGTTGATCTGCTAATTGGCCTGATTGAGTTGTGTGAGGGTCTCTGCGCGCCCACTGTTTAAATACCACTCATCCGCACACAACCCCAGTCTCATCCCCGTCAACACAACAAAGTCACCGCCACTCATTTACCAACCAAACAACCCGAAGAAGAGTTTCGACTCCCCGGTCTCCCGTCCTCTCTCACTCTCTGCACGGGTTTATAGGACCCCGTCGGAAGTGATTCCCCCACCCGATTGAGTTTCTCAAAGCAACAGAAGCGTTAATTACGTGTCGTCGGGATAGCTGAATATATATATATATATGTGTTTTCTTCTATTGCCTACGCACTTAACACACACTGTTTGAATTTAGCGCTGTTTTTCCCACGTCATTTCAGAGAAACGACGTTGAACCAAACGTGGGATAGACGTTTTAATTGACGTCTGTGCCCAGTGGGTAGGCTCAGTCATAGGGATGCTATAGCGTCGCCTCCTCTGCCTCTGCCTCTGTCGGAGGAGGAGGAGGAGGAGGATAGAGAGGCGAATGGCACATTCCCCAATCCACATAGACTACTGTAGCCTATTCCTGTGTGTCACGGTATATTCCCCCAACAACAACCAACAACAAACAACAACAACAACAACAAAAAAAACGGATGCGAAACGCTGTCTGCCGCCCGACGCGTCGAGGCGACGAGAGAGAGAGAGAGCAAAGTACCCAATTTGATTTCTCCCCGCCTCCGCCGCCTTTTCAGACCGCATCACAGCTGCGCGAAACCGAGATGCTGACATTTCACCCCCCGGTTATCGGTTTTAATTACGGTTACCATGGCAGCAGAGTGCTCCGTTAAAAGGCCAATAAGGGATTTGCTGCCATAGAGAAGAAGTCCATTTTTTTTTTCACGACGGCGGAAAAATAGAACAAGAAAGAGAAGAGAGAGAGAGAGAGAGATGGAATGGTAAATTCGTAGCTTTCAAAACGCTGTGTACATTGTAAATGTATTTTTTTTGGGGGGGATCCTCTCAATCTCTTCTGAATGATTAGATTAGATAGATTAGATCGATTAGATGGCCTAAACAGTGAACAGTCCGTGTTGCTACAGCACGGATGGTTAGACTCTCCACATGCAGGACGGCTTACATTAATAACAATCAAGACAGACTGAGACATTGTCTAACTTCTCCCGCTACGCGCGTCACATTGAAGCCAACGACGAATAACGGCACACAGCCGCACACATTTACAAACACAAACCCCAAGCCTGGCCACGCAGAACAATAACGGCAAAAAGGAAACCTCGTTCTCTTACCGAAACTTTTCTCCCCTTTCTGCATTTGTTGACCCTCTTCGGGAGCCCGTACCACCATGCAACAAGAGATCAGTCCGAACCCAGAATCAAATTCACCCCTATGGGGATGGATTATCTCTCCGTAGCCAAGTGAGCAATCCGCCAGCTGTATGCACGCACGATCCGTTTTCTCACCGAGGATGGCTTTTGTTATATGCAACAATCCACCTCCTCCGCACGCACGCAAGCACACACAAAAAAAAGAAACCAGAATGGGGGGAAAAAAAGACAGCGAGACACGGGTCCGCTATCACCCAGCGCCACACGGTGATGTAAAACCGCGTTTGTCACAACAGTGCTCGACTATGAAATTTAAATCGTCCGGCCAGCCAGCCAGCACACAGCACAGTCAGTCGCAGGGTGCGCTTGGCGAGTGACAGGCAGCGAGCAAAATGACAGCAGATGACAAAGGCATATGCTTAGCCCTTCGCGGCGGCCCTAATCTCCTAACATAAACCTATCGTGCTCTGCGCTCCTACTGCCAGTAACAGTCTATACCCCAGGGATCACCAACTACATTCAGCCACAGGGCGATATTGTCTTGCGCGGATGGTCAGGGGGGACGAAATATAATTACAAATAATTTGTAGACTGTAAAATTGACCGCAAGAAAACCCAAACAGATTAAGTATTTGTCTAAAACAATCATTTCAAAACATTGCTCACATGTGTATAGATCAGATATATCTCTCTATTATACATGGAAAATACTGTTGGAACAGATTTGCAAAATAAAAATTACTTTGAGCTGATTTGCTGATGTTTTTTAGTCTTTTATGTCCAACAATTGTTTACAGAATTTGATGGGAGGGTGGAAATAAAATCACCCCCGTGCCAAATTCGGCCCGCAGGCCGCCAGTTGGGGATCTCTGCTAAACCCGTTTTTCAGTGCACATACAGCCCCTACTAGTAATGAGAGTTTTAGGCTTTTTCATACCAGAATGAAAAAGAGAATCCAATGGCATCCAGCCGACATTTTTCATAAAGATTAATAACCAAAAAAATCCCAAATGCCATTTTTTTGTTTTGTTATTTCACGTTGTTACATTTCAGAATAGTCGGTCCATATTACAACGGTCCTTCCATATGTAATATCTGAAAGAAAAATCGGGATAATTTTATTATCTTTTTAAAAAGATAGACAACAATGTCCATCACCTCATTAGAAGAGCACACCTGAAAAAAGGGGTGCCACATCCCAAAGCACACATCTAAAATCCACAACATGGCTTAGTGTTGAAATGTAAAAAATAAAATAATAATAATAATATGAAAAGAGCATCAAGGAACAAACAAGATGGTAACAGGTCATTACCGGATAGAGACAGGTCGCACTATCATTAGAATAGAACAATATAATACTAAGAACAATGAGGAATGAGGAACTCACTTTCATCACGGTGCGTCATCGATGGATATATAACGGCAAAGTGAATATAATCCAAATCTAATATGTTATTTAAAAATACTTCCTCTTCGACTCACCTTTCTAAGGCCAGTTACGCAGAACAGAAAGGCTAACTTCGGAACAGGCACCACGGTGCTTCAACACTCCACCTTATATAGATCCTATCGTTCGCGTAAAAGTTCACCAGACTGACATGGCGATGCGTCGGACTAGAGACTGGAGTGATGTTCAGCAAATAATGAGGTCCTCGTGGATCATCAGATCACGAACGAACCGAGAAGAGGCCGTTGTACAGACAACAAAAGGGGCTACAGGTGTTTGTTCACGTATCCGCTGCTTGGCGCCCGAGCAGAGCTGGGTGGTAGTCTAGGCTATATCAGCTGCTCTCTGGTTGAGGGAAACTTCCCGTGCATCACTGAGTGAGACTGAGAGAGGAGAAATAGTGAAGCCTTGCTTTATTATCTTCAAACCCCCCCTCACCACCACAGAGACATTACACAACGACAACGATAAGGTCCTTCACTTATTACCGACAACTCGCAGAGTAACGGGGGGGGGCGCGCTCTCCGTATGAGTGTGGGCGCGCTACCCTCCCCTGACTGTCTTCTCCAACATTGTTTTTAATGCAGACTAACAGGGGGACGCAGTTTTCAGCCGCGGAAGAAATGTTTTTTTTTTTTACTGTATCTCTGTGATGTGTGGATAAATGATCTGTACAGTCCTAGCTTGTGAAACAATCACAACAACAACAAACCAGTCAACGAAGCCAACAGTCCTTCAGAGATATCACGCGTAGGAAATGGCAGTATGGAAGTCGGTGTGTCACGTCCCGATACTGTCTGGACACTGAATATGATATATATCACAGCTAATGGAGTTGTAGGTTTATACAGTATTTATGAACAAGCTATTTGTTAGTATTTATCATTACGCGTTATCTGTGCTTTATCTTGGCCAGGTCGCAGTTGTAAATGAGAACTTGTTCTCAACTAGCCTACCTGGTTAATTAAAGGTGAAATAAAACCTAAAATCAATTGAAATCACCTCAGTTGGTTACACGCGCCCGTCTATGGTGAGGGGTGACGCTAGGTGAAGCGCTAGCAGAGCGATCACTATCCCATTTTCCAAACCGCGTGAATCAATCTCTGTCCATGTCAAGACATCCATACTAATTATATGGTATGTCCGATGCAATACTGCAGGTAGCCTAGTGGCAGGTAGCCTAGTGGCAGGTAGACTAGTGGCAGGTAGACTAGTGGCAGGTAGCCTAGTGGCAGGTAGCCTAGTGGCAGGTAGACTAATGGCAGGTAGCCTAGCGGCAGGTAGCCTAGCGGCAGGTAGACTAGCGGCAGGTAGCCTAGTGGCAGGTAGACTAGTGGCAGGTAGCCTAGTGGCAGGTAGACTAATGGCAGGTAGCCTAGCGGCAGGTAGCCTAGCGGCAGGTAGACTAGCGGCAGGTAGACTAGCGGCAGGTAGACTAGCGGCAGGTAGCCTAGTGGCAGGTAGACTAGTGGCAGGTAGCCTAGTGGCAGGTAGACTAGTGGCAGGTAGACTAGTGGCAGGTAGACTAGTGGCAGGTAGACTAGTGGCAGGTAGCCTAGTGGGCAGGTAGACTAGTGGCAGGTAGCCTAGTGGCAGGTAGCCTAGTGGCAGGTAGACTAGTGGCAGGTAGCCCAGTGGCAGGTAGCCCAGTGGCAGGTAGACTAGTGGCAGGTAGACTAGTGGCAGGTAGACTAGTGGCAGGTAGACTAGTGGGCAGGTAGACTAGTGGCAGGTAGCCTAGTGGCAGGTAGACTAGTGGCAGGTAGCCCAGTGGCAGGTAGACTAGTGGCAGGTAGCCTAGTGGCAGGTAGACTAGTGGCAGGTAGCCTAGTGGCAGGTAGCCTAGCGGTAGGTAGCCTAGTGGTTAGAGCATTGGGCCAGTAACCAGAAAGGTTGCTGGATAGAATCCCCGAGCTGACGATGTAAAAATCTGTCAGTCTGCCCCCTGAACAAGGCAGTTAACCCACTGTTCCTGAACAAGGCAGTTAACCCGCTGTTCCTGAACAAGGCAGTTAACCCGCTGTTCCTGAACAAGGCAGTTAACCCACTGTTCCTGAACAAGGCAGTTAACCCACTGTTCCTGAACAAGGCAGTTAACCCGCTGTTCCTGAACAAGGCAGTTAACCCGCTGTTCCTGAACAAGGCAGTTAACCCGCTGTTCCTGAACAAGGCAGTTAACCCTCTGTTCCTGAACAAGGCAGTTAACCCGCTGTTCCTGAACAAGGCAGTTAACCGCTGTTCTGAACAAGGCAGTTAACCCGCTGTTCCTGAACAAGGCAGTTAACCCGCTGTTCCTGAACAAGGCAGTTAACCCGCTGTTCCTGAACAAGGCAGTTAACCCGCTGTTCCTGAACAAGGCAGTTAACCCGCTGTTCCTCGGTAGGTCGTCATTGTGAATAGGAATGTGTTCTTAACTGGCTTGCCTAGTTAAATAAAGATGATAAAAAATACATGAATAATCAGCATTCAAACAGTAGGTGTGTATCAATAAACAGACAGACATTGAGAGGTTGTAGTAATCACGTGTAAAGGGTAAAACAGCTGACCACTTTGGCTCCCGAGTGGCGCAGCGGTCTAAGGCACTGCATCTCAGAGCTGAAGAGGTGTCACTACAGTCCCTGGTTCGAACCCAGGCTGTATCACACCAGGGAGGCTACCTGCCACTAGGCTACCTGCCGTATTGCATTGGACATGGATGTCTTGACATGGACAGCCTGTATCACATTGAGAGTCTCTTACGACGGCGGAGCACAATCGGCCCAGCGGTGTCCGGGTTCGGCCGTCGTTGTAAATAAGAACTTGTTCTTAGCTGACTTGCTGTGGGAAAATAAAGGTAAATAATAAATCATGTGATATAGCAGTTAGCCAGTGCCACGGGAACAAGAGAGCTAAATTAACACCTAAAGAAACTTTAAGTAATGAGGAGGGTTAAGTTAGGTAGAGAGATAGAGACAGTGTCTGACAGACCAATCAACCTGCACATCTCCTCTACTGTATGCTTAGTGTTATTGTTCAATGTGTGGTTATTTTGACCCTTGGTTATTGTTGTCACTGTTGTCCTGTTGACAATTTTGATTGTTATTATTTTCATATTGTAAATATCCCAAGTAAGCTTTGGCAATATGTACATTGTTACGTCATGCCAATAAAGCTAATTGAATTGAATTGAATTGACAGAGAAAGAGAGAGGTAGAGAGAGAGAGAGAGACAGAGACAGAGAGTGGTAGAGAGAGAGAGACAGAGAGAGAGAGAGGTAGAGAGAGAGAGAGAGAGTGGTAGAGAGAGAGAGAGAGAGAGAGAGAGAGGAGAGAGAGAGAGAGAGAGAGAGAGAGAGAGTGGTAGAGAGAGAGAGAGAGAGAGAGAGAGAGAGAGAGAGAGAGAGAGAGAGAGAGAGAGAGAGAGAGAGACAGAGAGAGAGAGAGAGAGAGACAGAGAGAGAGAGTGGTAGAGAGAGAGAGAGAGAGAGAGAGGTAGAGAGAGAGAGAGAGAGAGAGAGAGAGAGAGAGAGAGAGAGGTAGAGAGAGAGAGAGAGAGAGAGAGAGAGAGAAGAGAGAGAGAGAGAGAGAGAGAGAGAGAGAGAGAGAGAGAGAGAGAGAGAGAGAGAGAGAGAGAGAGAGAGAGAGAGAGAGAGAGAGAGAGAGAGGTAGAGAGAGAGAGAGAGAGAGAGAGAGAGAGAGAGAGAGAGAGAGAGAGAGAGAGAGAGAGAGAGAGAGAGAGAGAGAGAGAGAGAGAGAGAGAGAGAGAGAGAGAGAGAGAGAGAGAGAGAGAGAGAGAGAGAGAGAGAGAGAGAGAGAGAGAGAGAGTGGTAGAGAGAGAGAGAGAGAGAGAGAGAGAGAGAGAGAGAGAGAGAGAGAGAGAGAGAGAGAGAGAGAGAGAGAGAGAGAGAGAGAGAGAGAGAGAGAGAGAGAGTGAGAGAGAGAGAGAGAGAGAGAGAGAGAGAGAGAGAGAGAGAGAGAGGTAGAGAGAGAGGTAGAGAGAGAGAGAGAGAGAGAGAGAGAGAGAGAGAGAGAGAGAGAGAGAGACAGAGAGAGGTGAGAGAGAGAGAGAGTGGTAGAGAGAGAGAGAGACAGAGAGTGGTAGAGAGAGAGAGATAGAGAGACAGAGAAAGGTAGAGAGAGAGAGACACACAGAGAATAATAATTTTCTTTCTGCTATAATAGAGAACGTTACACACACACACACCCTCCAGACTATGATGATTGAAAAGTGGAAGTTCAAGTTCCTTTAATAGAAATAAACAGTTAAAAGAGGGGAAATGTCCATATCAGAGGCCACACCGCATCGAAACTGAAAACAGAGGAGAGGAAGAGAGAGGTGAAGATATTGAGATACATACAGAGAAAGAGGAGAGAGACAGAACAAGATTGAGAGAGAGAGAGACAGAAAGAGAGGTAGAGGGAGCCTGAAAGAGAGAGATAGAGGGAGAGAGAAAGAAAGGGAGAGGGAGAGAGACTCACACAGAGAAAGAGAGAGGGAGAGAGACAGAGAGAGAGAGAGGGAGAGAGACAGAGAGAGAGAGAGGGAGAGAGATAGAGAAAGAGAGAGGGAGAGAGAGTGACACACAAAGAGAAAGAGTTGGGAGCGAAAGAGAGAGAGAGAGACACAGAGAAAGAGAGAGGTACAGAAGTCAACAGCTGGCATGCAGGGGCACACGCCAGTCATGCTCAGTCTACAGAATACTTCCCAAATGGCACCCTATTCCCTATGTTGCACACTACCAGTGACCAGGGCCTGGGCCCTCATGGTCAAAAGAGGATAGGTGGCCATTTGGGATGCAAACTAAAAGGCTGGTCGGTAATGAGACGGTCATAAAAACCTCCTCTGCAGTTAAAGTGATGGGATGCATTAAAACTGACAGGGTATTACCTGCCTGTAATTAGCTTTTGTCATGGATTGAATTATTTCAAAGCGGTCCGATCTTCATAATCAGCCAATTTAAAGCGGGGAGACGTTTTAGTCCATCCGTGTAACAGGGTTGAAGGAAAAAGGCAGAATATGAAGTGAGAGCGATAGAAAGAGAGAGATGATTGAGAGATGGAGAGACGTAGAAAGAGAGAGATGATTGAGAGATGGAGAGAGAGAGAGAGAGAGAGAGAGAGAGAGAGAGAGAGAGAGAGAGAGACAGAGAGTGAGAGATGGAGAGAGATGGCGAGAGAGAAAGAGAGATGGAGAGAAAGAGAGAGAGTGAGAGATGGAGAGAGAGAAAGAGAGATGGAGAGAGAGAAAGATAGATGGAGAGAGAGAGAAAGAGACAGAGAGTGAGAGATGGAGAGAGATGGAGAGAGAGAAAGAGAGATGGAGAGAGAGAAAGAGACAGAGAGTGAGAGATGGAGAGAGAGAAAGAGAGATAGAAAGAGAGAGAAAGAGACAGAGAGTGAGAGATGGAGAGAGAGAGAAAGAGAGATGGAGAGAGAGAGAGAGAGAGGAGAGAGAGAGATGGAGAGAGAGAAAGAGAGATAGAAAGAGAGAGAAAGAGACAGAGAGTGAGAGATGGAGAGAGAGAGAAAGAGAGATGGAGAGAGAGAAAGAGAGATGGAGAGAGAGAGAAAGAGAGATGGAGAGAGAGGGGGAGAGATGGAGAGAGAGAGATGGAGAGAGAGAAAGAGAGATGGAGAGAGAGAGAGAGAGAGATGGAGAGAGAGAACAACCACCTATTGCTCTCCTTTTAGGCTCTACACCGCCCCCACATTCCCTCCTTCATCCGCCGCATAATCACGCCAATTATTCGCTCAGAATATCACGGAATACATGACGAGAGACAAAACGGCATCCTATATGCTTAGAGGAGAGATCTTGACAGACGTTACATTGTTACGGGATGACAGGCGGTTATGTGGGTAAAGTAGCCCCTAATCCGGCGGGAAACGGTGTCGCGGGGAAATCTCTCTGCTGACACGTCTACAAACAGACATCATCGACTCGAATAACAGCGTATTATTTCCTAGCCTCCACAAACCCATCTCTCTCTCACTCTCTATCTCTATCTCTCTCTCTTTCACACACACACACACACACACACCCTCCAGTGGTGAAATATAACGGCAGCAGAGAGGCACGAAAAGCCACCCTGACAACCCCACAACCCTCCAACCGGGGAAGAGTACAGCAGCCAGGGATGCAGGTGCCCTTTCTGCTCGGACTGAATGAGAAGCGTGATATACCGCGCTTTCGGAGGAGGAAAATCTGTCCAGGGAGGATTAAAGTAAACCGATATTTTTCCCGGTGCTCTTTTACCGTCAGCTTAACGGTCCTTTTTTTTTAATATCCTTCAACCATTGATTTCCAGCGACGGCATTAAGTTAATCCTTCATTCCAACCCTTCTCCACCTGCTACATAAACCTCGGACATGCAGCAGACACTAGTGCAGCCAGTCCAACACCATCACCACCACAAGAACACAAGACACCTACCTTCTTTCAGAGGGATGCTCATGCGTAAAAAAAAAAAAAAGAAGATGACCAGTCGACGGTCGCCGTTAATATATCTCTTTGCCTGTTATCTCTTGAGTGTTACATTGAAAACAAACACGTGTCCACTAGTTGTCTAGTCCTATATACTTAGCCTATTCTGTTAAAAGGCTGAGTGCGTGAGTAGGATGCAGCGCGTTAAAACACTGTAGCCTACGGGGAAAGTTATCCTTGATGCTGCGAGTTGTTGGCACAATTGTAGTCAAATAGCCGCCCCTCTTTTCACAGCGGCTTGGGTGAAGAAGCAGCACCTGTCTCAGCTCAACTCCCTTCCGCTTGCTCTCTCTCTCTCTCTCTCTCTCTCTCTCTCTCTCTCTCTCTCTCTCTCTCTCTCTCTCTCTCTCTCTCTCTCTCTCTCTCTCTCTCTCTCTCTCTCTCTCTCTCTCTCTCTCTCTCTCTCTCTCTCTCTCTCTCTCACCTCTCTCTCTCTCTCTCTCTCTCTCTCTCTCTCTCTCTCTCTCTCTCTCTCTCTCTCTCTCTCTCTCTCTCTCTCTCTCTCTCTCTCTCTCTCTCTCTCTCTCTCACTCTCTCTCTCTCTCTCTCTTCCTATCTTTCCTTCCTTGGTAGTTTCTTTCCTCTCTCTGTCGTCCTCCTTGGTCTCACACTCTCTCTGTACTTCGCAACGTCTGTTTCTTCTGTTCCCTCTCTTTTCCTTTAGTTCCTTCCTTGGTAGTTTCTTCCCTCTCTTTTCCTTTCCTTCCTTCCCCGGTAGTGAGAAAAACAAGAGATGTGATCCTGCGTGCGTGTCTACCGGTGGTATTTAAGCAGCTCGTGCCTCCTCTCTTCCCGCCTCTCGCTGGTCCCTAGTTAGCAACGCGGTCCTCTCACAGCACTGCTCGCTCCTCTCCTTCATCCAAGAAGCTGACAGGCAGCAGCACCGTCAGGGAAGGCTGCAGCCAGGCATCACATGTCGCTGTAATAGACCTCATTAAGCTCTACTTACAGATGTTCTCTTAACATAATTGATCTGCAGAGCGGGTTGAGAGGATGGTAACCTATTCCCCAGCCCCCAATTATGGCGCCGGTAATTAGATCCCCAATCTCCTCGTTTTCGTTTCTCCACATTCACCCTTCTAACATTCTCCCAAATATCAAAGTATCTCTTTCTCTCAAAGCGAACCCCTCCTGCCTTCCCTCCTCCTCCACCACCAGCTAACCTCCACCTCCTCCCTCCTCCCTCCTCCTCTCCTCATCCTCCCAACCACTCACTAGACTCAGAGTCCTCTGACAGTATTGACAGTTAGATGTGCTAACCTTTGTAGTGAAGCCAGACTTAGTAGTGCACTCACTCCCATTGACAGAGCTCGCTCTTCTTTTCTCTCTCTCTCTCTCGCTCTCTCGCTCTCTCGCTCTCTCTCTCTCTCTCGCTCTCTCTCTGTTGAAATATCCTGGGAAAGAACGAGGGATAGAGAGAGAGAGAGAGAGAAGCACAGATGGAGTCTAAGTTTGTACTTTTGGTAAAAGGTTGATAATGTCTGTCAGGGGAGGATCTTTTTGGCTTTTATCTTTAATAATTCCTCTGATGTCAACTTTTAGGAACTGGAAAAAGAAGTGCTTGGAGAGAGAGAGGAGGAGCCCAGAGAGGAGACGGAGGGGTGGTGCTTGGAGCCCAGAGAGGAGAAGAGAGGAGGAGAGAGAGGAGGACAGAGAGGAGGACAGAGAGGAGGACAGAGAGGAGAGGGAAGGGGTGGTGCTTGGAGCCCAGAGAGGAGGAGAGGAGTGATGGAGGTGAAGCGTCATTTATAATGCCAATCAGAGCCACTCCTAGAGCATGTCCCAAATGACACCCTGTTCCCTATTTAGTGCACTGCTTTTGACCAAGGCCCATAGAGGAAATATTGTGCTGTTTGGGATGATGGCCTATCACGAGGCTAATTAGCCTCCATGCTACAACCAAAAGCACTCTGGGAAAGCACTCTGGGAAAGCACTCTGGGAGATGGTAATGTCTTGCTTTCTTTAGCACTTTAAAGAGGAGGTCTTTTATTCCAATGTCATAAAGTACCTGGGATGGGGGGCAGTTCAGTCCAGTTCTGTCTTCTTCTTCAAGACATCAGTCAGGAAGTTAAAGCTTGGTGGCAAATGGGTCTTCAAAATGGACAAAAATAGGTCAAGGTATTCTTCTATATAAACTGCTGTAGTGAATATTTACAGTATATATACAGTGTAGTACAGGGGTAGTATCTATATAAACTGCTGTAGTGAATATATACAGTATATATACAGTGTAGTACAGGGGTAGTATCTATATAAACTGCTATAGTGAATATATACAGTATATATACAGTGTAGTAAGAGGGTAATATCTATATAAACTGCTATATTGAATATATACAGTATATATACAGTGTAGTACAGGGGTAGTATCTATATAAACTGCTTTAGTGAATATATACAGTATATATACAGTGTAGTACAGGGGTAGTATCTATATAAACTGCTATAGTCAATATATACAGTATATACACAGTGTAGTACAGGGGTAGTATCTATATAAACTGCTTTAGTGAATATATACAGTATATATACAGTGTAGTAAAGGGGTAGTATCTATATAAACTGCTGTAGTGAATATATACAGTGTAGTACAGGGGTAATATCTATATAAACTGCTGTAGTGAATATATACAGTATATATGCAGTGTAGTACAGGGGTAATATCTATACAAACTGCTATAGTGAATATATACAGTATATATACAGTGTAGTACAGGGGTAGTATCTATATAAACTGCTGTAGTGAATATATACAGTATATATACAGTGTAGTACAGGGGTAGTATCTATATAAACTGCTATAGTGAATATATACAGTATATATACAGTGTAGTACAGGGGTAGTATCTATATAAACTGCTGTAGTGAATATATACAGTATATATACAGTGTAGTACAGGGGTAATATCTATATAAACTGCTGTAGTGAATATATACAGTATACATACAGTGTAGAACAGGGGTAATATCTATATAAACTGCTGTAGTGAATATATACAGTATTTATACAGTGTAGTACAGGGGTAGTATCTATATAAACTGCTATAGTGAATATATACAGTATATATACAGTGTAGTACAGGGGTAGTATCTATAAAAACTGATTAGTGTATATATACAGTATATATACAGTGTAGTACAGGGGTAATATCTATATAAACTGCTGTAGTGAATATATACAGTATATATACAGTGTAGTACAGGGGTAGTATCTATATAAACTGCTATAGTGAATATATACAGTATTTATACAGTGTAATACAGGGGTAGTATCTATATAAACTGCTGTAGTGAATATATACAGTATATATACAGTGTAGTACAGGGGTAGTATCTATATAAGCTGCTGTAGTGAATATATAGAGTATATATACAGTGTAGTACAGGGGTAATATCTATATAAACTGCTGTAGTGAATATATACAGTATATATACATTGTAGTAAAGGGGTAGTATCTATATAAACTGCTGTAGTGAATATATACAGTGTAGTACAGGGGTAATATCTATATAAACTGCTGTAGTGAATATATACAGTGTTGTACAGGGGTAGTATCTATATAAACTGCTAAAGTGAATATATACAGTATATATACAGTGTAGTACAGGGGTAATATCTATATAAACTGCTGTAGTGAATATATACAGTGTAGTACAGGGGTAGTATGTATATAAACTGCTGTAGTGAATATACAGTATATATACAGTGTAGTACAGGGGTAATATCTATATAAACTGCTGTAGTGAATATATACAGTATATATACCGTGTAGTACAGGGGTGGTACCTATATAAACTGCTGTAGTGAATATATACAGTATATATACAGTGTAGTACAGGGGTAGTATCTATATAAACTGCTGTAGTGAATATATACAGTATATATACAGTGTAGTACAGGGGTAGTATCTATATAAGCTGCTGTAGTGAATATATAGAGTATATATACAGTGTAGTACAGGGGTAATATCTATATAAACTGCTGTAGTGAATATATACAGTATATATACATTGTAGTAAAGGGGTAGTATCTATATAAACTGCTGTAGTGAATATATACAGTGTAGTACAGGGGTAATATCTATATAAACTGCTGTAGTGAATATATACAGTGTTGTACAGGGGTAGTATCTATATAAACTGCTAAAGTGAATATATACAGTATATATACAGTGTAGTACAGGGGTAATATCTATATAAACTGCTGTAGTGAATATATACAGTGTAGTACAGGGGTAGTATGTATATAAACTGCTGTAGTGAATATACAGTATATATACAGTGTAGTACAGGGGTAATATCTATATAAACTGCTGTAGTGAATATATACAGTATATATACCGTGTAGTACAGGGGTAGTATCTATATAAACTGCTGTAGTGAATATATAAAGTATATATACAGTGTAGTACAGGGGTAGTATCTATATAAACTGCTGTAGTGAATATATACAGTATATATACAGTGTAGTACAGGGGTAGTATCTATATAAACTGCTATAGTGAATATATACAGTATATATACAGTTCAGTAAGAGGGTAATATCTATATAAACTGCTATATTGAATATATACAGTATATATACAGTGTAGTACAGGGGTAGTATCTATATAAACTGCTTTAGTGAATATATACAGTATATATACAGTGTAGTACAGGGGTAGTATCAATATAAACTGCTATAGTCAATATATACAGTATATACACAGTGTAGTACAGGGGTAATATCTATATAAACTGCTATAGTGAATGTATACAGTATATATACAGTGTAGTACAGGGGTAATATCTATATAAACTGCTGTAGTGAATATATACAGTATATATACAGTGTAGTACAGGGGTAATATCTATAGAAACTGCTGTAGTGAATATATACAGTGTAGTACAGGGGTAGTATCTATATAAACTTATATAGTGAATATATACAGTATATATACAGTGTAGTACAGGGTAGTATCTATATAAACTGCTATAGTGAATATATACAGTATATATACAGTGTAGTACAGGGGTAGTATCTATATAAACTGCTGTAGTGAATATATACAGTGTAGTACAGGGGTAGTATCTATATAAACTTCTGTAGTGAATATATACAGTATATATACAGTGTAGTAAAGGGGTAGTATCTATATAAACTGCTGTAGTGAATATATACAGTGTAGTACAGTGGTAATATCTATATAAACTGCTGTAGTGAATATATACAGTGTAGTACAGGGGTAGTATCTATATAAACTGCTAAAGTGAATATATACAGTATATATACAGTGTAGTACAGGGGTAGTATCTATATAAACTGCTATAGTGAATATATACAGTGTAGTACAGGGGTAGTATCTATATAAACTGCTGTAGTGAATATATACAGTATTTATACAGTGTAGTACAGGGGTAGTATCTATATAAACTGCTGTAGTGAATATATACAGTATATATACAGTGTAGTACAGGGGTAGTATCTATATAAACTGCTATAGTGAATATATACAGTATATATACGGTGTAGTACAGGGGTGGTATCTATATAAACTGCTGTAGTGAATATATACAGTATATATACAGTGTAGTACAGGGGTAATATCTATATAAACTGCTATAGTGAATATATACAGTATATATACAGTGTAGTACAGGGATAGTATCTATATAAACTGCTGTAGTGAATATATACAGTATATATACGGTGTAGTACAGGGGTGGTATCTATATAAACTGCTGTAGTGAATATATACAGTATATATACAGTGTAGTACAGGGGTAATATCTATATAAACTGCTATAGTGAATATATACAGTATATATACAGTGTAGTACAGGGATAGTATCTATATAAACTGCTGTAGTGAATATATACAGTATATATACAGTGTAGTACAGGGGTAGTATCTATATAAACTGCTGTAGTGAATATATACAGTGTAGTACAGGGGTAATATCTATATAAACTGCTGTAGTGAATATCTACAGTATATATACAGTTCAGTACAGGGGTAGTATCTATATAAACTGCTATAGTGAATATATACAGTATATATACAGTGTAGTACAGGGGTAATATCTATATAAACTGCTGTAGTGAATATATACAGTGTAGTACAGGGGTAGTATGTATATAAACTGCTGTAGTGAATATATACAGTGTAGTACAGGGGTAGTATCTATATAAACTGCTGTAGTGAATATATACAGTATATATACAGTGTAGTACAGGGGTAGTATCTATATAAACTGCTATAGTGAATATATACTCTGTAGTACAGGGGTGTACATGGTGCAACAGCAGTGTTGTCTAGTTATCAGTAAACAGGTCAGTGACGGCTCCGATGTGATGTCTTCATCCCTCTGTTGGTCTGCATGTGTCTGTAAGCGTAGTCTACGTGTTAGTGTTCTAGATGTAGGAATCACTGGCCTCAGGGCTGCTACCGAGTCACACCATATATCCATTACTGCCTCAGGGCTGCTAATGAGTCACACCATGTATCCATTACTGCCTCAGAGCTGCTAATGAGTCACACCATATATCCATTACTGCCTCAGGGCTGCTAATGAGTCACACCATACATCCATTACTGCCTCAGGGCTGCTAATGAGTCACACCATATATCCATTACTGCCTCAGAGCTGCTAATGAGTCACACCATATATCCATTACTGCCTCAGAGCTGCTAATGAGTCACACCATATATCCATTACTGCCTCAGAGCTGCTAATGAGTCACACCATATATCCATTACTGCCTCAGAGCTGCTACCGAGTCACACCATATATCCATTACTGCCTCAGGGCTGCTAATGAGTCACACCATGTATCCATTACTGCCTCAGAGCTGCTAATGAGTCACACCATACATCCATTACTGCCTCAGGGCTGCTAATGAGTCACACCATATATCCATTACTGCCTCAGAGCTGCTAATGAGTCACACCATATATCCATTACTGCCTCAGAGCTGCTAATGAGTCACACCATATATCCATTACTGCCTCAGAGCTGCTAATGAGTCACACCATATATCCATTACTGCCTCAGAGCTGCTAATGAGTCACACCATATATCCATTACTGCCTCAGAGCTGCTAATGAGTCACACCATGTATCCATTACTGCCTCAGAGCTGCTAATGAGTCACACCATGTATCCATTACTGCCTCAGGGCTGCTAATGAGTCACACCATATATCCATTACTGCCTCAGGGCTGCTAATGAGTCACACCATGTATCCATTACTGCCTCAGAGCTGCTAATGAGTCACACCATGTATCCATTACTGCCTCAGAGCTGCTAATGAGTCACACCATATATCCATTACTGCCTCAGAGCTGCTAATGAGTCACACGATATATCCATTACTGCCTCAGAGCTGCTAATGAGTCACACCATATATCCATTACTGCCTCAGGGCTGCTAATGAGTCACACCATATATCCATTACTGCCTCAGAGCTGCTAATGAGTCACACCATGTATCCATTACTGCCTCAGAGCTGCTAATGAGTCACACCATATATCCATTACTGCCTCAGAGCTGCTAATGAGTCACACCATGTATCCATTACTGCCTCAGAGCTGCTAATGAGTCACACCATATATCCATTACTGCAGTTCTTCTATGTGTCCTAAGCCATGTGTTCCACTGTACAGCTCCTTGCCATATGACTCCAGCAGCTCTCTCCTTTCCACTGAGCTGTTCTGACATTTAAAGGAAGGCCCTTGATTCCCTCGTCCTCTCCTTCTCTAACCTAAGTCCTCAACGTTCCATAGAGGCAGGGCTCAAGGACTGGATTACTGGACACTCCACAGTGGGCCTCCAGCCCCTCTCCCCAGCCTGTCTCCGGTCCTGCTGTCCTTTCAATCTTCCTCCATCCCTCCAGGCCCCTAGCCTCCCTCTTGCCCCCAGCCAGCCATAAAGTTTTCAGCCTCCAATCATACCAGCCAATACGTTTTCAGACTCCCAGTCTCCCAGTCAGCCATTATCTTTTCAGCCTCCCAGTCAGCCATTATGTTTTCAGCCTCCCAGTCAGCCATTATGTTTTCAGCCTCCCAGTCAGCCATTATGTTTTCAGCCTCCCAGTCAGCCATTATGTTTTCAGTCTCCCAGTCAGCCATTATGTTTTCAGTCTCCCAGTCAGCCATTATGTTTTCAGTCTCCCAGTCAGCCATTATGTTTTCAGCCTCCCAGTCAGCCATTATGTTTTCAGCCTCCCAGGCTCCCAGTCAGCCATTATGTTTCCAGCCTACCAGTCTCCCAGTCAGCCATTATGTTTTCAGCCTCCCAGTCTCCCAGTCAGCCATTATGTTTTCAGACTCCCAGTCAGCCATTATGTTTTCAGCCTCCCAGTCAGCCATTATGTTTTCAACCTCCCAGTCTCCCAGTCAGCCATTATGTTTTCAGTCTCCCAGTCAGCCATTATGTTTTCAGTCTCCCAGTCAGCCATTATGTTTTCAGTCTTCCAGTCAGCCATTATGTTTTCAGCCTCCCAGTCAGCCATTATGTTTTCAGCCTCCCAGTCAGCCATTATGTTTTCAGACTCCCAGTCTCCCAGTCAGCCATTATGTTTTCAGTCTCCCAGTCTCCCAGTCAGCCATTATGTTTTCAGTCTCCCAGTCTGCCATTATGTTTTCAGTCTTCCAGTCAGCCATTATGTTTTCAGCCTCCCAGTCTCCCAGTCAGCCATTATGTTTTCAGACTCCCAGTCAGCCATTATGTTTTCAGCCTCCCAGTCAGCCATTATGTTTTCAGCCTCCCAGTCTCCCAGTCAGCCATTATGTTTTCAGTCTCCCAGTCAGCCATTATGTTTTCAGTCTCCCAGTCAGCCATTATGTTTTCAGTCTTCCAGTCAGCCATTATGTTTTCAGCCACCCAGTCAGCCATTATGTTTTCAGACTCCCAGTCTCCCAGTCAGCCATTATGTTTTCAGTCTCCCAGTCTCCCAGTCAGCCATTATGTTTTCAGTCTCCCAGTCAGCCATTATGTTTTCAGTCTCCCAGTCAGCCATTATGTTTTCAGCCTCCCAGGCTCCCAGTCAGCCATTATGTTTTCAGTCTCCCAGTCAGCCATTATGTTTTCAGTCTCCCAGTCTCTCAGTCAGCCATTATGTTTTCAGTCTCCCAGTCAGCCATTATGTTTTCAGTCTCCCAGTCAGCCATTATGTTTCCAGCCTACAAGGCTCCCAGTCAGCCATTATGTTTTCAGTCACCCAGTCTCCCAGTCAGCCATTATGTTTTCAGCCTCCCAGGCTCCCAGTCAGCCATTATGTTTTCAGTCTCCCAGTCAGCCATTATGTTTTCAGTCTCCCAGTCTCCCAGTCAGCCATTATGTTTTCAGTCTCCCAGTCAGCCATTATGTTTTCAGTCTCCCAGTTAGCCATTATGTTTCCAGCCTACAAGGCTCCCAGTCAGCCATTATGTTTTCAGTCACCCAGTCTCCCAGTCAGCCATTATGTTTTCAGCCTCCCAGTCTCCCAGTCAGCCATTATGTTTTCAGCCTACCAGGCACCCAGTCAGCCATTATGTTTTCAGCCTACCAGTCTCCCAGTCAGCCATTATGTTTTCAGCCTCCCAGTCGCCCAGTCAGCCATGATGTTTCCAGCCTCCCAGGCTCCCAGTCAGCCATTATGTTTTCAGTCACCCAGTTTTCCAATCAGCCATGATGTTTTCAGCCTCCCAGTCTCCCAGTCAGCCATTATGTTTTCAGCCTCCCAGTCTCCCAGTCAGCCATGATGTTTCCAGCCTCCCAGGCTCCCAGTCAGCCATTATGTTTTCAGTCACCCAGTTTTCCAATCAGCCATTATGTTTTCAGCCTCCCAGTCTTCCAGTCAGCCATTATGTTTTCAGTCTGCCAGTCAGCCATTATGTTTTCGGTCTCCCAGCCAGCCATTATGTTTTCAGTTTCCCAATCAGCCATGATGTTTTCAGCCTCCCAGTCAGCCATTATGTTTTCAGCCTCACAGTCTCCCAGCCAGCCATTATGTTTTCAGTCTCCCAATCAGCCATTATGTTTTCAGTCTCCCAGTCTCCCAGTCAGCCATTATGTTTTAAGCCTCCCAGTCTCCCAGTCAGCCATTATGTTTTCAGTCTGCCAGTCAGCCATTATGTTTTCAGCCTCCCAGGCTCCCAGTCAGCCTTCATGTTTTCAGCCTCCCAGGCTCCCAGTCAGCCATTATGTTTTAAGCCTCCCAGTCTCCCAGTCAGCCATTATGTTTTCAGTCTGCCAGTCAGCCATTATGTTTTCAGCCTCCCAGTCTCCCAGTCAGCCTTCATGTTTTCAGCCTCCCAGGCTCCCAGTCAGCCATTATGTTTTCAGTCACCCAGTCTCCCAGTCAGCCATTATGTTTTCAGTCTCCCAGTCAGCCATTATGTTTCCAGTCTCCCAGCCCAGCCATTATGTTTACAGCCTCCCAGTCTCCCAGTCAGCCATGATGTTTTCAGCCTCCCAGCTGTAGTCTCTCTTCCTTCATCTCAGCCAGCCTCCAGCTCTATAGCCCTCCAGCCTCCCAGCTGTAGTCTCTCTTCCTTCATCTCAGCCAGCCTCCAGCTCTATAGCCCTCCAGCCTCCCAGCTGTAGTCTCTCTTCCTTCATCTCAGCCAGCCTCCAGCTCTATAGCCCTCCAGCCCCCCAGCTCCCTACTAGCAACCCCCCTCTGGGGAATACGGCCAAGGACCAGGGGCCACTCAGTAATTGCTGCAGGTAGGTGACCTTCAAGTGGGTGTGGATGGGGGAGGGGGTGGGTCAAGGGAGGTGTCATTACAATTTATTTTCCTCTTCTCTTCCCCGCCAGCCCAATTTAGTATTTTGACAGAGCCAGGAAGCAGAGCTGGAACTAAGGAAGAGGCTTACAGTTTTCTGGGGTTGCATCACAATTTGCACCCCATTCCCTATATAGTGCTCTACTTTTGACCAGAACCCTATGGGCCATATAAAGGGAATAGAGTGCCATAAAGACAGCCATTGAAATCCAGCTTCTCCCCTCCATAAAGTCTTATAGAATCCCCTTTAGTAATGGTCCATAAAGTCTTATAGAATCCCCTTTAGTAATGGTCCATAAAGTCTTATAGAATCACCTTTAGTAATGGTCCATAAAGTCTTATAGAATCACCTTTAGTAATGGTCCATAAAGTCTTATAGAATCCCCTTTAGTAATGGTCCATAAAGTCTTATAGAATCCCTTTAGTAATGGTCCATAAAGTCTTATAGAATCCCCTTTAGTAATGGTCCATAAAGTCTTATAGAATCACCTTTAGTAATGGTCCATAAAGTCTTATAGAATCCCCTTTAGTAATGGTCCATAAAGTCTTATAGAATCCCCTTTAGTAATGGTCCATAAAGTCTTATAGAATCCCCTTTAGTAATGGTCCATAAAGTCTTATAGAATCACCTTTAGTAATGGTCCATAAAGTCTTATAGAATCACCTTTAGTAATGGTCCATAAAGTCTTATAGAATCCCCTTTAGTAATGGTCCATAAAGTCTTATAGAATCCCCTTTAGTAATGATCCATAAAGTCTTAGAGAATCCCCTTTAGTAATGATCCATAAAGTCTTAGAGAATCCCCTTTAGTAATGGCCCAGAACTAGATATAAAGACTAGATGTAAAGAACAGCCAAAGGGTACTGACCTCTTTCTTATCACTCAACAAGACTTAATAGAGTTTACTTAATTAACCGCCTGTTAATTTAGTCAGAATATAGGCAGGCGGGCAATTCAGACCCCTTTGACTTTTTCCACATGTTGTTACGTTACAGCCACATTCTACAATGGATTAACGAAACAAAAATCCTTAGCAATCTACATGCAACACCCCATAATGCAATGCAGTGCCTTAGAGCGCGGTGCCACTCAGGAGGCCCCTGTTCGATCTGTTTGATAGCATTCCATTTATTCCACTTCAGCCATTACTATGAGCCCGTCCTCCCCAATTAAGGTGCCACCAGCCGCCTGTGCTCTCCATCCGTCTATAATACTATATGTAAAATACATACATTTCAATCTTTGATAATCAGCTCACGTCGTATGTCTGATTCGATCATCTCCTTACTCACAATTGTAAATAAACAGTAATAGGATTGACCTGACAAGACATCTGGAAAGCACATGTTGAATTTAAAATCACCTGATGTTGACTTCAAAGACAAACTGACAAAGTTATGCAACATTAATATTGTTCTTGTTTACTTCATGTTGCTAGAGCGAAGAAAGAATTCAGGATGAAACCAGAAGAACGTTTTTTTTTTGACAGAATTTTCCTTTTTTTTTTTATTGGTAGCTGTGAAAATGGTACTTGAAATTTATTTTCTTTTTGCATTTAAAATGTAATTGTCAGGGTTTATTGATCCGAACAACACGATAATATGTATTTCCTTTTCCCAAGCGGATAACGAAAAGTCTAATCTAACATTATGTCTGAGTCCTAAATGGCACCCTATTCCCTGTAAAGGCCTGGTCAAAAGTAGTGCACTATATATGGAATAGGGTTCTAGGGCCCATAGGATTCTGGTTAAAAGTAGTGCCCTATGTAGGGAATAGGGTGCAATCTGGGACTCATCCATTACTGTATGTGTGCTCTTCTGAATGAGACAGACAGACAGACAGACAGACAACAGACAAAACACCTCTGTCAATTTACCAGCGTTGGATCCCTGTGAATATTTTATGGACAAACAAACCTTATATCCCACTTTGATTGGAATTGAAGAACGAGAATTGCGGACGAGAGAATATGATAAATGTAAAACAGAAGAGAGAACATGATGAATGTAAAACAGAAGAGACAACATGATAAATGTAAAACAGAAGAGACAACATGACACACACCACATTTGTTACAAAACCCACCAGATGAACCAACCTTTAAATAGTATTTCTCCAAGCCTCTAATGATAACCGTGAGTCGTGGAATAGTGTTAATAACTGCTACATAATATCTATCGATTCCCATCCGGCTCCATTTTCTTGAACAGCTTGGGCTAAAATGACTTGGTGTCTTCGGGAAACGGAGTGCAGCGCTTCAAACAGACTCCTTGACCGAGTCCCAAATAGCACCATATTCCCTACTTAGTGCACTACTTATGACCAGAACACTATGGGGAATAGGGGTGGCGTTTTAGGACGGAGCCCTGCTGTAGCCTACACCTCAGCTAAGGCAATCAATCGCCCCTTAATCCAAAACCAATTTACTCTGCCTGAAGAGTAAAATATATTTTTAATCTCCTGCCTGACAATCCCTGATTGCTGTCTGGCATCAGTTGACAGTCAAATGGTTACCGCTTAGAATAGAGGCATCCTGTCTATGAGATTTAGTCAGTTGTTATTTTATAGATGCATGGAGGGGCAAGGTAATAGCTACCTATACTGATTTTCTATTCACTCACCAGGTGAAATTCCCTTCCAACAATATCGCGTATAATCATCTCCTGTTCTGGTATTCCTGTATGTAGAAAAAAAAGAAGGTCAACATTTATGGTAGATTACCGGCGTTTTAAAATGAAAAGGTGGTTTGAATTAAATATATGGACATTTAAAAGGGAAACATGGAAAGGTAAAGTGAAAACATTGTTTCTTTCCCACCTCGTCTTTCACATCTCTTCTGCTCCGAAGCCCTCGATGTGAAACAGGGATCGACTGTCACATCTCTTCTGCTCCGAAGCCCTCGATGTGAAACAGGGATCGACTGTCACATCTCTTCTGCTCCGAAGCCCTCGATGTGAAACAGGGATCGACTGTCACATCTCTTCTGCTCCGAAGCCCTCGATGTGAAACAGGGATCGACTGTCACATCTCTTCTGCTCCGAAGCCCTCGATGTGAAACAGGGATCGACAGACACATCTCTTCTGCTCCGAAGCCCTCGATGTGAAACAGGGATCGACAGTCACATCTCTTCTGCTCCGAACACCCTCGATGTGAAACAGGGATCGACAGTCACATCTCTTCTGCTCCGAACACCCTCGATGTGAAACAGAGATCGACTGTCACATCTCTTCTGCTCCGAAGCCCTCGATGTGAAACAGGGATCGACTGTCACATCTCTTCTGCTCCGAACACCCTCGATGTGAAACAGGGATCGACAGTCACATCTCTTCTGCTCCGAAGCCCTCGATGTGAAACAGGGATCGACAGTCACATCTCTTCTGCTCCGAACACCCTCGATGTGAAACAGGGATCGACAGTCACATCTCTTCTGCTCCGAAGCCCTCGATGTGAAACAGGGATCGACAGTCACATCTCTTCTGCTCCGAAGCCCTCGATGTGAAACAGGGATCAACTGTCACATCTCTTCTGCTCCGAAGCCCTCGATGTGAAACAGGGATCAACTAAGACATCTCTTCTGCTCCGAAGCCCTCGATGTGAAACAGGGATCGACTGTCACATCTCTTCTGCTCCGAAGCCCTCGATGTGAAACAGGGATCGACTGTCACATCTCTTCTGCTCCGAAGCCCTCGATGTGAAACAGGGATCGACTGTTATTTATTGTACTTTCTCTGAGCCATCGATTGTACACAGAGAGTTCGTCTGCGTCCCAAATGTACCTTATTCTCTTTATAGTGCTCTGCTTTTGACCCTGGCCCATAGGACTCTATATGTACTAAGGCTCTGGTCTACAGTAGTGCACTATATAGGGAACAGAGTTCCATTGGGGACACAGACTTAGTATTGGAGCCTGAGGTACCCAACAAGGTGATCCTCTCTCTAAAACACAGACAGTCTGATGTATCCAACAAGGTGATCCTCTCTCTAAAACACAGAGAGCCTGAGGTACCCAACGAGGTGATCCTCTCTCTAAAACACAGACAGTCTGATGTATCCGACGAGGTGATCCTCTCTCTAAAACACAGAGAGCCTGAGGTACCCAACGAGGTGATCCACTCTCTAAAACACAGAGAGCCTGAGGCACCCAACGAGGCGATCCTCTCTCTAAAACACAGAGAGCCTGAGGTACCCAACGAGGCGATCCTCTCTCTAAAACACAGAGAGCCTGAGGCACCCAACGAGGCGATCCTCTCTCTAAAACACAGAGAGCCTGAGGCACCCAACAGGCGATCCTCTCTAAAACACAGAGAGCCTGAGGTACCCAACGAGGTGATCCTCTCTCTAAAACACAGAGAGCCTGAGGCACCCAACGAGGCGATCCTCTCTCTAAAACACAGAGAGCCTGAGGCACCCAACGAGGTGATCCTCTCTCTAAAACACAGAGAGCCTGAGGCACCCAACGAGGCGATCCTTTCTCTAAAACACAGAGAGCCTGAGGCACCCAACGAGGTGATCCTCTCTCTAAAACACAGAGAGCCTGAGGCACCCAACGAGGCGATCCTCTCTCTAAAACACAGAGAGCCTGAGGTACCCAACGAGGCGATCCTCTCTCTAAAACACGGTAGTTTTAATAACAAGATATACAACACCACTGTAGAGAAGTTTATATAACACCACTGTAGAGAAGTTTATATAACACCACTGGAGAGTAGTTTATATAACAAGATATATAACACCACTGTAGAATAGTTTATATAACACCACTGTAGAGTAGTTTATATAACACCACTGTAGAGTAGTTTATATAACACCACTGTAGAGTAGTTTATATAACACCACTGTAGAGTAGTTCATAGAACATCAATGTAGAGTAATATAGATAACAAGATATATAACACCACTGTAGAGAAGTTTATATAACACCACTGGAGAGTAGTTTATATAACAAGATATATAACACCACTGTAGAATAGTTTATAAAACACCACTGTAGAGTAGTTTATATAACACCACTGTAGAGTAGTTTATATAACACGACTGTAGAGAAGTTTATATAACAAGATATATAACACCACTGTAGAGTAGTTTATATAACACCACTGTAGAGTAGTTTATATAACACCACTGTAGAGTAGTTTATATAACACCACTGTAGAGTAGTTTATATAACACCACTGTAGAGTAGTTTATATAACACCACTGTAGAGTAGTTTATATAACACCACTGTAGAGTAGTTTATATAACACCACTGTAGAGTAGTTTATATAACAAGATATATAACACCACCGTAGAGTAGTTTATATAACACCACTGTAGAGTAGTTTATATAACACCACTGTAGAGTAGTTTATATAACACCACTGTAGAGTAGTTTATATAACACCACTGTAGAATAGTTTATATAACCAGATATATAACACCACCGTAGAGTAGTTTATATAACACCACTGTAGAGTAGTTTATATAACACCACCGTAGAGTAGTTTATATAACACCACTGTAGAGTAGTTTATATAACACCACTGTAGAGTAGTTTATATAACACCACTGTAGAGTAGTTTATATAACACCACTGTAGAGTAGTTTATATAACACCACTGTAGAGTAGTTTATATAACAAGATATATAACACCACCGTAGAGTAGTTTATATAACACCACTGTAGAGTAGTTTATATAACACCACTGTAGAGTAGTTTATATAACACCACTGTAGAGGGGTTTATATAACACCACTGTAGAGTAGTTTATATAACACCACTGTATAGTAGTTTATATAACACCACTGTAGAATAGTTTATATAACCAGATATATAACACCACTGTAGAGTAGTTTATATAACACCACTGTAGAGTAGTTTATATAACACCACTGTAGAGTATTTTATATAACACCACTGTAGAGTAGTTTATATAACACCACTGTAGAGTAGTTTATATAACACCACTGTAGAATAGTTTATATAACAAGATATATAACACCAGTGTAGAATAGTTTATATAACAAGATATATAACACCAGTGTAGAATAGTTTATATAACACCACTGTAGAGTAGTTTATATAACACCACTGTAGAGAAGTTTATATAACACCACTGTAGAATAGTTTATATAACACCACTGTAGAGTAGTTTATATAACACCACTGTAGAGTAGTTTATATAACTCCACTGTAGAGTAGTTTATATAACACCACTGTAGAGTAGTTTATATAACACCACCGTATAGTAGTTTATATAACACCACTGTAGAGTAGTTTATATAACACCACTGTAGAGTAGTTTATATAACACCACTGTAGAGTAGTTTATAGAACTCCACTGTAGAATAGTTTATATAACACCACTGTAGAGTAGTTTATATAACTCCACTGTAGAGTAGTTTATATAACAAGATATATAACACCACTGTAGAGTAGTTTATATAACACAACTGTAGAGAAGTTTACATAACACCACTGTAGAGTAGTTTACATAACAAGATATATAACACCACTGTAGAGTAGTTTATATAACACCACTGTAGAGTAGTTTATATAACACCACTGTAGAGTAGTTTATATAACTCCACTGTAGAGTAGTTTATATAACACCACTGTAGAGTAGTTTATATAACACCACCGTAGAGTAGTTTATATAACACCACTGTAGAGTAGTTTATATAACACCACTGTAGAGTAGTTTATATAACACCACTGTAGAGTAGTTTATATAACACCACTGTAGAGTAGTTTATATAACACCACTGTAGAGTAGTTTATATAACACCACTGTAGAGTAGTTTATATAACACCACTGTAGAGTAGTTTATATAACACCACTGTAGAGTAGTTTATATAACACCACTGTAGAGTAGTTTATATAACACCACTGTAGAGTAGTTTATATAACACCACCGTAGAGTAGTTTATATAACACCACTGTAGAGTAGTTTATATAACACCCCTGTAGAGTAGTTTATATAACACCACTGTAGAGTAGTTTTTATAACACCACTGTAGAGTAGTTTATATAACACCACTGTAGAGCAGATTATATAACA
The DNA here is from genome assembly GCA_030435695.1 of Brachymystax lenok tsinlingensis. Taxonomy (NCBI): domain Eukaryota; kingdom Metazoa; phylum Chordata; class Actinopteri; order Salmoniformes; family Salmonidae; genus Brachymystax; species Brachymystax lenok. Next base: position 29,547,759 of record CM059783.1, read on the forward strand.
AGATATATAACACCACTGTAGAGTAGTTTATATAACTCTACTCTACATATAACACCACTGTAGAGCAGATTATATATCAAGATATATAACACCACTATAGAGTAGTTTATATAACACCAGTGTATAGTAGTTTAAATAACACCACTGTAGAGCAGATTATATAACAAGATATATAACACATCTGTAGAGTAGTTTATGTAACACCACTGTAGAGTAGTTTATATAACACCACCGTAGAGTAGTTTATATAACACCACTGTAGAGTAGTTTATATAACACTACTGTAGAGTAGTTTATATAACACCACTGTAGAGTAGTTTATATAACACCACTGTAGAGTAGTTTATATAACACCACTGTACTGTAGAGTAGTTTATATAACACCACTGTAGAGTAGTTTATATAACACCACTGTAGAGAGTAGTTTATATAACACCACTGTAGAGTAGTTTATATAACACCACTGTAGAGCAGATTATATAACAAGATATATAACACCACTGTAGAGTAGTTTATATAACACCACTGTATAGTAGTTTATATAACACCACTGTAGAGCAGATTATATAACAAGATATATAACACCACTGTAGAGTAGTTAATATAACACCACTGTAGAGTAGTTTATATAACACCACTGTAGAGTAGTTTATATAACAAGATATATAACACCACTGTAGAGTAGTTTGTATAACACCACTGTAGAGTAGTTTATATAACACCACTGTAGAGTAGTTTATATAACACCACTGTAGAGTAGTTTATATAACAAGATATATAACACCACTGTAGAGTAGTTTGTATAACACCACTGTAGAATAGTTTATATAACACCACTGTAGAGTAGTTTATATAACACCACTGTAGAGTAGTTTACATAACACCATTGTAGAGTAGTTTACATAACACCACTGTAGAGTAGTTTATATAACACCACTGTAGAGTAGTTTATATAACACCACTGTAGAGTAGTTTATATAACACCCCTGTAGAGTAGTTTATATAACACCAAAGTAGAGTAGTTTATATAACACCACTGTAGAGTAGTTTATATAACACCACTGTAGAGTAGTTTATATAACACCACTGTAGAGTAGTTTATATAACACCACTGTAGAGTAGTTTATATAACACCACTGTAGAGTAGTTTATATAACACCACTGTATAGTAGTTTATATAACACCACTGTAGAGTAGTTTATATAACACCACTGTAGAGTAGTTTATATAACACTACTGTAGAGTAGTTTATATAACACCACTGTAGAGTAGTTTATATAACACCACTGTAGAGTAGTTTATATAACACCACTGTAGAATAGTTTATATAACCAGATATATAACACCACCGTAGAGTAGTTTATATAACACCACTGTAGAGTAGTTTATATAACACCACCGTAGAGTAGTTTATATAACACCACTGTAGAGTAGTTTATATAACACCACTGTAGAGTAGTTTATATAACACCACTGTAGAGTAGTTTATATAACACCACTGTAGAGTAGTTTATATAACAAGATATATAACACCACCGTAGAGTAGTTTATATAACACCACTGTAGAGTAGTTTATATAACACCACTGTAGAGTAGTTTATATAACACCACTGTAGAGGAGTTTATATAACACCACTGTAGAGTAGTTTATATAACACCACTGTATAGTAGTTTATATAACACCACTGTAGAATAGTTTATATAACACCACTGTAGAGTAGTTTATATAACACCACTGTAGAGTAGTTTATATAACACCACTGTAGAGTAGTTTATATAACACCACTGTAGAGTATTTTATATAACACCACTGTAGAGTAGTTTATATAACACCACTGTAGAGTAGTTTATATAACACCACTGTAGAATAGTTTATATAACAAGATATATAACACCAGTGTAGAATAGTTTATATAACAAGATATATAACACCAGTGTAGAATAGTTTATATAACACCACTGTAGAGTAGTTTATATAACACCACTGTAGAGAAGTTTATATAACACCACTGTAGAATAGTTTATATAACACCACTGTAGAGTAGTTTATAGAACTCCACTGTAGAATAGTTTATATAACACCACTGTAGAGTAGTTTATATAACTCCACTGTAGAGTAGTTTATATAACAAGATATATAACACCACTGTAGAGTAGTTTATATAACACCACTGTATAGTAGTTTATATAACACCACTGTAGAGTAGTTTATATAACACCACTGTAGAGTAGTTTATATAACACCACTGTAGAGTAGTTTATAGAACTCCACTGTAGAATAGTTTATATAACACCACTGTAGAGTAGTTTATATAACTCCACTGTAGAGTAGTTTATATAACAAGATATATAACACCACTGTAGAGTAGTTTATATAACACAACTGTAGAGAAGTTTACATAACACCACTGTAGAGTAGTTTAAATAACAAGATATATAACACCACTGTAGAGTAGTTTATATAACACCACTGTAGAGTAGTTTATATAACACCACTGTAGAGTAGTTTATATAACTCCACTGTAGAGTAGTTTATATAACACCACTGTAGAGTAGTTTATATAACACCACTGTAGAGTAGTTTATATAACACCACTGTAGAGTAGTTTATATAACACCACTGTAGAGTAGTTTATATAACACCACTGTAGAGTAGTTTATATAACACCACTGTAGAGTAGTTTATATAACACCACTGTAGAGTAGTTTATATAACACCACCGTAGAGTAGTTTATATAACACCACCGTAGAGTAGTTTATATAACACCCCTGTAGAGTAGTTTATATAACACCACTGTAGAGTAGTTTTTATAACACCACTGTAGAGTAGTTTATATAACACCACCGTAGAGTAGTTTATATAACACCACTGTAGAGTAGTTTATATAACACCCCTGTAGAGTAGTTTATATAACACCACTGTAGAGTAGTTTTTATAACACCACTGTAGAGTAGTTTATATAACACCACTGTAGAGCAGATTATATAACAAGATATATAACACCACTGTAGAGTAGTTTATATAACTCTACTCTACATATAACACCACTGTAGAGCAGATTATATATCAAGATATATAACACCACTATAGAGTAGTTTATATAACACCAGTGTATAGTAGTTTAAATAACACCACTGTAGAGCAGATTATATAACAAGATATATAACACATCTGTAGAGTAGTTTATGTAACACCACTGTAGAGTAGTTTATATAACACCACCGTAGAGTAGTTTATATAACACCACTGTAGAGTAGTTTATATAACACTACTGTAGAGTAGTTTATATAACACCACTGTAGAGTAGTTTATATAACACCACTGTAGAGTAGTTTATATAACACCACTGTAGAGTAGTTTATATAACACCACTGTAGAGTAGTTTATATAACAAGATATATAACACCACTGTAGAGTAGTTTATATAACACCACTGTAGAGCAGATTATATAACAAGATATATAACACCACTGTAGAGTAGTTTATATAACACCACTGTATAGTAGTTTATATAACACCACTGTAGAGCAGATTATATAACAAGATATATAACACCACTGTAGAGTAGTTAATATAACACCACTGTAGAGTAGTTTATATAACACCACTGTAGAGTAGTTTATATAACAAGATATATAACACCACTGTAGAGTAGTTTGTATAACACCACTGTAGAGTAGTTTATATAACACCACTGTAGAGTAGTTTATATAACACCACTGTAGAGTAGTTTATATAACAAGATATATAACACCACTGTAGAGTAGTTTGTATAACACCACTGTAGAATAGTTTATATAACACCACTGTAGAGTAGTTTATATAACACCACTGTAGAGTAGTTTACATAACACCATTGTAGAGTAGTTTACATAACACCACTGTAGAGTAGTTTATATAACACCACTGTAGAGTAGTTTATATAACACCACTGTAGAGTAGTTTATATAACACCCCTGTAGAGTAGTTTATATAACACCAAAGTAGAGTAGTTTATATAACACCACTGTAGAGCAGATTATATAACAAGATATATAACACCACTGTAGAGTAGTTTATATAACTCTACTCTACATATAACACCACTGTAGAGCAGATTATATATCAAGATATATAACACCACTATAGAGTAGTTTATATAACACCACTGTATAGTAGTTTAAATAACACCACTGTAGAGCAGATTATATAACAAGATATATAACACATCTGTAGAGTAGTTTATGTAACACCACTGTAGAGTAGTTTATATAACACCACCGTAGAGTAGTTTATATAACACCACTGTAGAGTAGTTTATATAACACTACTGTAGAGTAGTTTATATAACACCACTGTAGAGTAGTTTATATAACACCACTGTAGAGTAGTTTATATAACACCACTGTAGAGTAGTTTATATAACACCACTGTAGAGTAGTTTATATAACAAGATATATAACACCACTGTAGAGTAGTTTATATAACACCACTGTAGAGCAGATTATATAACAAGATATATAACACCACTGTAGAGTAGTTTATATAACACCACTGTATAGTAGTTTATATAACACCACTGTAGAGCAGATTATATAACAAGATATATAACACCACTGTAGAGTAGTTAATATAACACCACTGTAGAGTAGTTTATATAACACCACTGTAGAGTAGTTTATATAACAAGATATATAACACCACTGTAGAGTAGTTTGTATAACACCACTGTAGAGTAGTTTATATAACACCACTGTAGAGTAGTTTATATAACACCACTGTAGAGTAGTTTATATAACAAGATATATAACACCACTGTAGAGTAGTTTGTATAACACCACTGTAGAATAGTTTATATAACACCACTGTAGAGTAGTTTATATAACACCACTGTAGAGTAGTTTACATAACACCATTGTAGAGTAGTTTACATAACACCACTGTAGAGTAGTTTATATAACACCACTGTAGAGTAGTTTATATAACACCACTGTAGAGTAGTTTATATATATAACACCACTGTAGAGTAGTTTATATAAAGTAGAGTAGTATAACACCACTGTAGAGTAGATTATATACAAGATATATAACACTGTAGAGTAGTTTATATAAGTTATAACACCACTGTAGAGCAGATTATATAACATATATAACACACTGTAGAGTAGTTTATAACACCACTGTAGAGTAGTTTATATATAACACTGTAGAGTAGTTTATATAACACCACTGTAGAGTAGTTTATATAACACCACTGTAGAGTAGTTTATATAACACCACTGTAGAGTAGTTTATATAACACCACTGTAGAGTAGTTTATATAACACCACTGTAGAGTAGTTTATATAACACCACTGTAGAGTAGTTTATATAACACCACTGTAGAGTAGTTTATATAACACCACTGTAGAGTAGTTTATATAACACCACTGTAGAGTAGTTTATATAACACTACTGTAGAGTAGTTTATATAACACCACTGTAGAGTAGTTTATATAACACCACTGTAGAGTAGTTTATATAACACCACTGTAGAGTAGTTTATATAACACTACTGTAGAGTAGTTTATATAACACCTACTGTAGAGTAGTTTATATAACACTACTGTAGAGTAGTTTATATAACACCACTGTAGAGTAGTTTATATAACACTACTGTAGAGTAGTTTATATAACACCACTGTAGAGTAGTTTATATAACACCACTGTAGAGTAGTTTATATAACACCACTGTAGAGTAGTTTATATAACACTACTGTAGAGTAGTTTATATAACACCACTGTAGAGTAGTTTATATAACACTACTGTATAGTAGTTTATATAACACCACTGTAGAGTAGTTTATATAACACCACTGTAGAGTAGTTTATATAACACTACTGTAGAGTAGTTTATATAACACCACTGTAGAGTAGTTTATATAACACCACTGTAGAGTAGTTTATATAACACCACTGTAGAATAGTTTATATAACACCACTGTATAGTAGTTTATATAACACCACTGTATAGTAGTTTATATAACACCACTGTAGAGTAGTTTATATAACACCACTGTAGAATAGTTTATATAACACCACTGTATAGTAGTTTATATAACACCACTGTATAGTAGTTTATATAACACCACTGTAGAGTAGTTTATATAACACCACTGTAGAGTAGTTTATATAACACCACTGTCTAGTAGTTTATATAACACCACTGTAGAGTAGTTTGTATAACACCACTGTAGAGTAGTTTATATAACACCACTGTATAGTAGTTTATATAACACCACTGTAGAGTAGTTTATATAACACCCCTGTAGAGTAGTTTATATAACACCACTGTAGAGTAGTTTATATAACACCACTGTAGAGTAGTTTATATGACACCACTGTAGAGTAGTTTAAATAACACCACTGTTCAGTAGCTTTGCCAAAGCGTTGCGTAACAGCGGTAAATGTAAATAATTCTGTGGATAAATTGAATTGTACATAGAAGTGATATCCGCTTGTGTCACAGTTGATAAAGGACAGCTGCAGTACCAATCACATGACCCAATGTCAGAGGTCAAGGTTATGACACGGCTCAGATGTCTTCTGCAGATGTGCTTCAACACTACAGGTGATGTGCCTCAACGATGCCGTGACAAGCTCAACCCTCCTGAGGTAACCATACGGGTCAACTTGTTCAACTCAACCAAGGATCACACAGGGCCAAAGGTCAAGGTCAAGTCAGTTATAGAGTTGCGATGCGAGATCTCGACGCCTCGTTGTTACAAGATCCTTTTAACAAAGGCTGGGATTTAATCAGAAACCGTGTTATTATGCCCTTGACATTCAAGAACCTTTTGGCCACCAAACCTCATCTGAACGGTAAGGTATAACAGATACCAGTTACAGCCAGAGCCAGTTCATTTCCTGTTGGCATAGTAGTATTTCCAATAGGTTACAACGATTTCTTGAGTACTGCGCTGGATGTTCGTCAAGTGTTCATACCGGTTTACGAATCAATACTTAGAACTCACAAACCAAGCGAACAGTCCGTAGCTCCTCTAGTAAGGTACAATACTTGGAGATCATTCTCTGTGGTAGCTCTGTTATTAGCTAGAGTACCTCAGAGCCCCACAGTGACTGAGCTAATTGAGGGCTTTGTGTGAGAAAGTAGCTATTTGTCATTGCTTCTGCTACTACAGAGGCTCAGGAAGGGAGTCTGAGAACTACAGAGAACTACTCTGAGAACTACAGAAAACTACAGAGAGAACTACACAGTGAACTACAGAGAGAGAACTACAGAGAAAACTACAGAGAACTACAGAGAACTACTCTGAGAACTACAGAAAACTACAGAGAGAACTACACAGAAAACTACATAGAGAACTACACAAAGAACTACACAGTGAACTACAGAGAGAACTACAGAGAGAACTACAGAGATAACTACAGAGAGAACTACAGAGAGAACTACAGAGAGAACTACAGTGAACTACACAGAGAACTACACAGAGAACTACAGAGAGAACTACAGAGAACTACACAGAGAACTACAGAGAGAGAACTACCCAGAGAAATACAGAGAGAACTACAGAGAACTACAGGGAACTACCCAGAGAAATACAGAGATCTACACAGAGAAATACAGAGATCTACACAGAGAAATACAGAGATCTACACAGAGAAATACATAGATCTACACAGAGAACCTCAAAGAACTAAGCAGAAAAATACAGAGCACTACACAGAGAAATACAGAGAACTACCCAGAGAAATACAGAGAGAACTACAGAGAACTACACAGATAACTACCAAGATCTGCACAGAAAACTACAGAGAACTACACAGAGAAATACAGAGATGTACACAGAAAACTACAGAGAACTACACAGATAACTACAAATAACTACACAGAGAACCGGCCCAGAAGGCCAACTCACCTAGTGATCTTATTTTTGGTTGGATCCATATGCACTATATGTACAAAAGTATGAGGAGGCCCCTTCAAATGAGTGGATTCTATTTCAGCCACACCTGTTTCTGACAGGTGTATAACATCTAGCACACAGCCATGCAATCTCCATAGACAAACATTGGCAGTAGAATGACCTGTACTGAAGAGCTCAGTGACTTTCAACGTGGCACTGTCATAGGATGCCACCTTTCCAACAAGTCAGTTCGTAAAATTATGTTATTGTGAAGTTGAAACGTTTGGGAGCAACGACGGCTCAGCCGCGAAGTGGTAGGCCACACAAGCTCACAAAATGGGACCGCCGAGTGCTGAAGCGTCTAGCGTGTAAAAATCATATGTCCTCGGTTGCAACACTCACTACTGAGTTCAAAACTGCCTCTGGAAGCAACGTCAGCACAAGAACTGTTTGTCAGGAGCTTGGGTTTCTATGTCCGAGCAGACTCACACAAGCCTAAGATCACCATACACAATGCCAAGCGTTCTATGGAGTGATGAATCACGCTTCACCATCTGGCAGCACGACGGACGAATCTGGGTTTGGCGGACGCCAGGAGAACGCTACCTGCCCGAATGCATTGTGCCAACTGTAAAGTTTGGCGGAGGAGGAATAATGGTCTGGGGCTGTTTTTCATGGTTCTGACTAGGCCCCTTAGTTCCAGTGAAGGGACATCTTAGTGCTACACCATACAATGACATTCTAGACGATTCTGTGCTTCCATCATTGTGGCAACAGTTTGGGGAAGGACCTTTCCTGTTTCAGCATGACAATTCCCACCTGTGCACAAAGCGAGGTCCATACAGAAATGGTTTGTCGAGATCCTTGTGGAATAACTTGACTGGCCAGCACAGAGCCCTGACCTCAACCCCATCAAACACCTTTGGGATGAATTGTAACGCCGACTGCGAGCCAGGCCTAACCGCCCAACATCAGTGCCCGACCTCACTAAAGCTCTTGTGGCTGGATGGAAGCAAGTCCCCCGCAGCAATGTTCCAACATCTAGTGGAAAGCCTTCCCAGAAGAGTGGAGGCTGTTATAGCAGCAATGTTCCAACATCTAGTGGAAAGCCTTCCCAGAAGAGTGGAGGCTGTTATAGCAGGAATGTTCCAACATCTAGTGGAAAGCCTTCCCAGATGAGTGGAGGCTGTTATAGCAGCAATGTTCCAACATCTAGTGGAAAGCCTTCCCAGATGAGTGGAGGCTGTTATAGCAGCAATGTTCCAACATCTAGTGGAAAGCCTTCCCAGAAGAGTGGAGGCTGTTATAGCAGTAATGTTCCAACATCTAGTGGAAAGCCTTCCCAGAAGAGTGGAGGCTGTTATAGCAGCAATGTTCCAACATCTAGTGGAAAGCCTTCCCAGAAGAGTGGAGGCTGTTATAGCAGCAATGTTCCAACATCTAGTGGAAAGCCTTCCCAGAAGAGTGGAGGCTGTTATAGCAGCAATGTTCCAACATCTAGTGGAAAGCCTTCCCAGAAGAGTGGAGGCTGTTATAGCAGCAAAGGGGAGACCAACTACATATTAATGCCCATGATTTTGGAATGAGATGTTGGACAAGCAGTTTTTGTCATATAATGTATCACATGTACCAATACAGGAGGATTGGGGCCAATTGTTATCTATGAGGAGTTTTCAAATCATGAATAGCATTTTAATTTACCTCCTCAATTTATATAATTTTAAACTAAATTGACCCAAAGCCTGCAAGTGTCAACTTCTTCGATTATGTTTAGAGACGGGGCGGCAGGGTAGCCTAGTGGTTAGAGCGCTGGACTAGTAACCGAAAGGTTGTAAAATGTTGACTGTTGACTGTACCGAGACAGACTGGACTGTCAACACTAGAATTCAGTCCAGTTGATCAGGCCATCAGCTGTTGACTGTGCAGAGACAGACTGGACTGTCAACACTAGACTTCAGTCCAGTTGATCAGGCCATCATCTGTTGACTGGACAGTCAACACTAGACTGGACAGTCAACACTAGACTGTACCGAGACAGACTGTCAACACTAGACTTCAGTCCAGTTGATCAGGCCATCAGCTGGTGACTGTTCAGAGACAGACTGGACTGTCAACACTAGACTTCAGTCCAGTTGATCAGGCCATCAGCTGTTGACTGTGCAGAGACAGACTGGACTGTCAACACTAGACTTCAGTCCAGTTGATTATGCCAGCTGTTGACTGGACAGTCAACACTAGACTGTACAGAGACAGACTGTCAACACTAGACTTCAGTCCAGTTGATTATGCCAGCTGTTGACTGTACAGGGGCTTGATCATAGTGTATGTTTGCCTCTCAGAACAGGCTAATTATAGAAAATGACACTTTGATGTCACCTTCCTAACTTCCCCCCGTCCTCCCTCACACGTCAGCTCCCCCTCCGTCTCTCTCCCATCTCTGTCTCTTCAGTAACGGCAGCTTCTCTTATGTTATCCACCCACCTCTCTGGCACTTTACAGAGCCAAGCAGGGGAAC
>CM059783.1:29560661-29645661 GCA_030435695.1 Brachymystax lenok tsinlingensis
ACACACACTGACACACACACACACACACTCCTGTAGTAAGGCTGTGGATATGGGAAGGGTACACATTATCCTGCAGTATATAGCTGTGTGTTTGTCACTTCGAGGCCTCTCAAGGTTGAGACCTACAGAACGTAAATTGTTCATTTCTCTTCGTACCACTCAAAGCCATTCAGGATTGAGAGGTCCCCCTCCCCTTCCCTGCCTTGCATCAGAACAGAGAAGAAAACAGAGTGGTTGATGCACAACAAATCTTTACATCACACCTCATCTCGGTTATTCTGTTTAGGAGTAGAGCGCACAACGTCCCCCCGATCCCTCCCTCCCTCCCTCCCTCCTTCATAGTTTAATTGGCTCCTCTGAGAGTGTCTGGGGAGTCCTTGGAACACTCGGCTAATCCCGCGAAGCTGAGAGCACCCTGATCCCCATCCCATCCCCCCATCCTCAGAGGCCGGCCGCCTCGCACAGCGATGAGAGGAGAGGAGCGTCTCTCTCTCAGATCAACCGCTCCCGTTGTAGTGACGGTTCTGATGCCGTCTCCAAGGCAACCAGCTGAAACACACTACAAGGGATGAAGGAGGAACTACAGGTACTGTACCAGTCAAACGTTTGGACACACCTACTAATTCAAGGGTTTTTCTTTATTTGTACTATTTTCTACATTGAGGAATAATAGTGAAGACATCAAAACTATGAAATAACACATATGGAATCATGTAGTAACCAAAATATTTTTTTTAAACAAGTCAAAATATATTTTATATTTGAGATTTTTCAAATGAGCCACCCTTTGCCTTGATGACAGCTTTGCACACTCTTGGCATTCTCTCAACCAACTTCATGAGGAATGCTTTTCCAAAAGTCTTGAAGGAGTTCCCACATATGCTTAGCACTTGTTGGCTGCTTTTTCTTCACTCTCCGGTCCAACTCATCCCAAACCATCTCAATTGGGTTGAGGTCATGTGATTGTGGAGGTCAGGTTATCTAATGCAGTACTCCATCACTTCTTGGTTGAATAGCCCTTACAAAGCCTGGAGGTGTGTTGGGTCATTGTCCTGTTGAAAAACAAATGATAGTCCCACTAAGCCCAAACCAGATGGGATGGCGTATTGCTGCAGAATGCTGTGGTGTCCCTCACCTGCTGTCCCTCACCTCCTCCACCTCATCGGTGTAGTTTCAGGGACTGATGTCCCCCTCTCCATCCCTCCTCCACCCCCTCACCTCCTCCACCTCATCGGTGTTGTTTCAGGACTGATGTCCCCTCTCCATCCCTCCTCCACCCCCTCACCTCCTCCACCTCATCGGTGTAGTTTCAGGGACTGATGTCCCCCTCTCCATCCCTCCTCCACCCCCTCACCTCCTCCACCTCATCGGTGTAGTTTCAGGGACTGATGTCTCCCTCTCCATCCCTCCTCCACCCCCACAACTCCTCCACCTCATCGGTGTAGTTTCAGGGACTGATGTCCCCCTCTCCATCCCTCCTCCACCCCCTCACCTCCTCCACCTAATCGGTGTAGTTTCAGGGACTGTCTGCCTCTGCCAGGGCCTTGTATTTATGCATGTGTAGCACTGAAAACCTCTTGGCCCGTTATTTCCCAATATCAGACTTGTGTTTCTCTCTTTTTTCATCTGTGGAGGGGGTGATATTGATGACAGTGAAGTCCATTTGGAAAGCTGCTGCATCAGATGGGGAGGCTGGGATTGGCCATGGCTTCTCACTGAGTCAAAGACATCATTTATTTGCTCTTTTGACCGTTTTGAAAAAGTGATTTGCGGCTGGCGAGGCGGGGGACAACAGCGAGAGCTGCAGTGGGATAAACACAGAGAAGCTATAAGCTCCTGACCAGTGGGTTATGAAAAGGAAAGTGTTTGCGAATGATTTCCCATCTGGATTGAGCTCGGATAAGCAGTTTTAAATTGCAGGCAGGCAGGCAGGTTGGCCGTAAGACGGACACCACTGACTACATTACGGCGGTCTATATCATATTGCTCCCTCGTGGTCTGATGATGATGACGCCTGGGTAGCTACACAGCTCTACCAAAGATTGGCTGCGCGGCATGGGGGTAACAAAGAGAACAAGATAATGACAATCTTACCTTATGGCACTTCCTCTACCAAGCACTGGGAACTAAACAAGAAAATAATCTCCAGGTTTTGACAACCTCAAGTTAAATCTGACTGAGATCAACATCCAAACTAAAGATCATCTACAGGCACTTCACATCAGTCACATTCACCAGGGTGGTAATATATAGACAGAAGGAACAACTTAGAAGACATCTCTCTCACTCTCTCTCTCTCTCTCGCTCTCTCCGTTGTAAAAGAGAAAGAGGATTCACAGAGGATAAAGTCAGAGAGATCCAAGCTTCCCAACACATTGGGTCTGTAATCTTCCTCCTCTGCTGTCATTTTTTACGTTCATTCCCTCGGTCTCTCAATTCTCTGTCAGCTAGGCTGGGAGCTGTTTCCCCATCGCTCTACTCTGATCAAGGTGGGGAGAAAATAGGTTTTCAGGGAAGAAACAAGGACAGCTGGCAGGTTTCAACAGCTCTGGGATAACATTTGTAATAGACTGCTGAGGAGGTTATTAATGACCTTTTATATATATCACAACACGTGCACAGTCGTTGGAGTGAAACACCTTTTATTGTCAATGATGGATGATAAAAGTGACAGTTGACGCTGCATGTTGTCATTATAGAATTCTCCAATGCACCTTACTTCACTGTGTCAAATGCTGCCTTTGTACACAGTCCTCAAATTGTGAAGTGCTTGACACATTCCTACCTGGTAGGATGAGGCACGAGGCTACAGTTGAAAATATTTCCTTCAGAACACAGATCAGAAGGCATCTGCCCCTAGACATTCACTATGTAGAGCTGGAGGGAGATCAAACCAATCCATTGTCTATACAACACTGGAAAGAGAGAAGTAAGGAGAGAAGGAAGGAGAGAAGGAAGCAGAGAAGGAAGGAGAGAAGGGAGGAGAAAAGGGAGGAGAGGAGGGGCAACAACAATCTAAAAAATGAAAGGAGAGCATTGGGTCAAAACCAGCCCCACATCTCCTTTATGTACCAGCCCCCATCTCCTTTATGTACCAGCCCCCATCTCCTTTATGGACCAGCCCCCATCTCCATTATGTACCAGCCCCCATCTCCTTTATGTACCAGCCCCCCATCTCCTTTATGTACCAGCCCCCATCTCCATTATGTACCAGCCCCCATCTCCTTTATGGAACAGCCCCACATCTCCTTTATGTACCAGCCCCCATCTCCTTTATGTACCAGCCCCATCTCCATTATGTACCAGCCCCCATCTCCTTTATGTACCAGCCCCCATCTCCTTTATGTACCAGCCCCATCTCCTTTATGCACCAGCCCCACCATCTCCTTTATGTACCAGCCCCCCATCTCCTTTATGTACCAGCCCCCATCTCCTTTATGTACCAGCCCCCATCTCCCTTTATGTACCAGCCCCCATCTCCTTTATGTACCAGCCCACATCTCCTTTATTGTACCAGCCCCCATCTCCTTTATGTACCAGCCCCCATCTCCTTTATGTACCAGCCCCCATCTCCTTTATGTACCAGCCCCACATCTCCTTTATGTACCAGCCCCCATCTCCTTTATGTACCAGCCCCCATCTCCTTTATGTACCAGCCCCACATCTCCTTTATGTACCAGCCCCCCATCTCCTTTATGTACCAGCCCCATCTCCTTTGTATGTACCAGCCCCACATCTCCTTTATGTACCAGCCCACATCTCCTTTATGTACCAGCCCCATCTCCTTTATGTACCAGCCCCCATCTCCTTTATGTACCAGCCCCACATCTCCTTTATGTACCAGCCCACATCTCCTTTATGTACCAGCCCCACATCTCTCCTTTATGTACCAGCCCCCCATCTCCTTTATGTACCAGCCCCACATCTCCTTTATGTACCAGCCCACATCTCCTTTATGTACCAGCCCCACATCTCCTTTATGTACCAGCCCCCCATCTCCTTTATGTACCAGCCCACATCTCCTTTATGTACCAGCCCCACATCTCCTTTATGTACCAGCCCACATCTCCTTTATGTACCAGCCCCACATCTCCTTTATGTACCAGCCCACATCTCCTTTATGTACCAGCCCCACATCTCCTTTATGTACCAGCCCCACATCTCCTTTATGTACCAGCCCCATCTCCTTTATGTACCAGCCCCACATCTCCTTTATGTACCAGCCCCACATCTCCTTTATGTACCAGCCCCCATCTCCTTTATGTACCAGCCCCACATCTCCTTTATGTACCAGCCCCATCTCCTTTATGTACCAGCCCCCCATCTCCTTTATGTACCAGCCCCACATCTCCTTTATGTACCAGCCCCACATCTCCTTTATGTACCAGCCCCATCTCCTTTATGTACCAGCCCCCATCTCCTTTATGTACCAGCCCCCATCTCCTTTATGTACCAGCCCCACATCTCCTTTATGTACCAGCCCCACATCTCCTTTATGTACCAGCCCCATCTCCTTTATGTACCAGCCCCACATCTCCTTTATGTACCAGCCCCACATCTCCTTTATGTACCAGCCCCCCATCTCCTTTATGTACCAGCCCCACATCTCCTTTATGTACCAGCCCCACATCTCCTTTATGTACCAGCCCCACATCTCCTTTATGTACCAGCCCCCATCTCCTTTATGTACCAGCCCCACATCTCCTTTATGTACCAGCCCCACGTCTCCTTTATGGACCAGCCCCCACATCTCCTTTATGTACCAGCCCCCATCTCCTTTATGTACCAGCCCCACATCTCCTTTATGTACCAGCCCCCATCTCCTTTATGTACCAGCCCCACATCTCCTTTATGTACCAGCCCCACATCTCCTTTATGTACCAGCCCCCATCTCCTTTATGTACCAGCCCCATCTCCTTTATGTACCAGCCCCACATCTCCTTTATGTACCAGCCCCCCATCTCCTTTATGTACCAGCCCCATCTCCTTTATGTACCAGCCCCATCTCCTTTAATCACCAGCCCCATCTCCTTTATGTACCAGCCCCACATCTCCTTTATGTACCAGCCCCCATCTCCTTTATGTACCAGCCCCACATCTCCTTTATGTACCAGCCCATCTCTCCTTACCAGCCCCCATCTCCTTTATGTACCAGCCCCACATCTCCTTTATGTACCAGCCCCACATCTCCTTTATGTACCAGCCTCCATCTCCTTTATGTACCAGCCCCACATCTCCTTTATGTACCAGCCCCCATCTCCTTTATGTACCAGCCCCACATCTCCTTTATGTACCAGCCCCCATCTCCTTTATGTACCAGCCCCACATCTCCTTTATGTACCAGCCCCCATCTCCTTTATGTACCAGCCCTCCATCTCCTTTATGTACCAGCCCCACATCTCCTTTATGTACCAGCCCCACATCTCCTTTATGTACCAGCCCCACATCTCCTTTATGTACCAGCCCCCATCTCCTTTATGTACCAGCCCCACATCTCCTTTATGTACCAGCCCCACATCTCCTTTATGTACCAGCCCCACATCTCCTTTATGTACCAGCCCCACATCTCCTTTATGTACCAGCCCCACATCTCCTTTATGTACCAGCCCCACATCTCCTTTATGTACCAGCCCCATCTCCTTTATGTACCAGCCCCACATCTCCTTTATGTACCAGCCCCCCATCTCCTTTAATCACCAGCCCCACATCTCCTTTATGTACCAGCCCCACATCTCCTTTATGTACCAGCCCCACATCTCCTTTATGTACCAGCCCCCCCATCTCCTTTATGTACCAGCCCCACAGCTCCTTTATGTACCAGCCCACCATCTCCTTTATGTACCAGCCCCCATCTCCTTTATGTGGCCTGACTCACAGTCAGCAAAACCAGCCACCCATCTCCTTTATGTGGGCTGAGTCACATCAAATAGAGATTGAACCGCTTCCTAAACTCAGACACCATGATCATAGGTCTTTCACCGTGGCGCTGGAAGGTTATTAAACCATATTGTGTTTAAGACAGCTTCACTATGCCAGGTAGTGCACTTCTATAATGTAGAGGAGTCGGTTCAAGGGTTTTTCTCTGACCAAATCAAACCGTCATTACCCATACTCCTTGGTACTGCGGCCGGCCACCCAGGTGTGTGAGTTATGTCTCAGGGTTGTGCTCCCGAGGGGTCACCCCCTCCCCCAATCCAATCACTGTCCAGTCCCTGATCTAAATATTCTGGGGTCCTAAATTGCTCAAGACCTGATAGCAGATTGATCTCTGCTTCAGATTCATCATCTGGTTTCGACTCCCAAATGGCATCCCATTCCCTATGTAGTCCACTACCTTTGACCAGGGCCCACAGGACTGCAGCAGTGCACTACTGTATATAGGGAATAGGGTGCCATTTGGGACACAGTTCCATTATTATTGACAAAGGGGGCCAAACGCCATTCATTGACCAACTAGAGGGAGTGTGGCATGGTGGGAGTGGAGGAAATAATTCCTGAATTTCATGAGAAAAATAAATAGTGTTTGTTAAATGAGTGTGGTTGTGCCTCCACTAGAGAGATGAAGGAGTTTGGTTGTGCCTCCACTAGAGAGATGAAGGAGTTTGGTTGTGCCTCCACTAGAGAGATGAAGGCCCAGTGTGTGTGTGTGCACGCTCCTGGCTGCATAACTGTGTTCGGCGTCCACACTCTCTCTGTGTGTGTGTGTGTGTGTCTGTGTGTCTGTGTGTGTGTGTGTGCGTGTGTGGGGGATAATGATTTTCAGAATTTCCCATGGTGTTGTTGGAAGGCAACAGCAGTCAGCCTAGGCGGAGTTATCAGGTTCGATTATGTATACGCTTTTATTCAATCATCGCATCGCTCCACGTCTGACATTTGGTCAATAGTGCAATCTTCTAGTGATCAGAATACGCCAGACAGCCCCCTGAACTGAATTCCATTACCATGGCTCTCAGTGGATGTGTCTATAACGAGATGTCTACAGAGAAACATCAACAGAATGACCATGTTTCTCTGGATGTGTCTATAACAAGATGTCTACAGAGAAACACCAACAGAATGACCATGTTTCTCTAGATGTGTCTATAACAAGATGTCTACAGAGAAACACCAACAGAGTGACCATGTTTCTCTAGATGTGTCTATAACAAGATGTCTACAGAGAAACATCAACAGAATGACCATGTTTCTCTGGATGTGTCTATAACAAGATGTCTACAGAGAAACACCAACAGAGTGACCATGTTTCTCTAGATGTGTCTATAACAAGATGTCTACAGAGAAACATCAACAGAATGACCATGTTTCTCTGGATGTGTCTATAACAAGATGTCTACAGAGAAACACCAACAGAGTGACCATGTTTCTTTACCTTTTTTTCTTTCAGTTATTTAAAGGAAGAAATATCTCAACATTATTCCAATGCATGTAGTTAATACTGTACACATTCAGGTCCTTTTCAGAACCTGAACAATCTCAGAGGAGATTAGGATTATCCAGCAGCATACCACCCTGCATCCCACTGCTGGCTTGCTTTTGAAGCTAAGCAAGGGTTGGTCCTGGTCTGTCCCTGGATGGGAGACCAGATGCTGCTGGAAGTGGTGTTGGAGGGCCAGTAGGAGGCACTCTTTCCTCAGTTCTAAAACAATATCCCAACTCCCCAGGGCAGTGATTGGGGACATTGCCCTGTGTCGGGTGCTGTCTTTCAGATGGGATGTTTAAACAGGTGTCCTGACTCTCTGAAGTCATTAAAGATCCCATGGCTCTGATTGTAAGAGTAGGGGTGTTAACCCTGGTGTCCTGGCTAAATTCCCAAGCTGTCCCTCATACCCATCATGGTCACCTAATCTTCCTCAGCTTACAATTGGCTCATTCATCTCCCCTGTAACTATTCCCCAGGTTGTTGCTGTAAATGAGAATGTGTTCTCAGTCAACTTACCTGGTAAAAGAAAGATATAATATAATTATTGCACATTTGTTCATATACTTTACAGATGAGCCAGTTATATTCTCAGAAAGGGGTGTAACTCACTGGGGTGTCATATGTTATCCTATATAGTGTTAAGTGTTAGTCAGTTGTTAACAGCAGACAATGTCATTGTAAAGTAATGAATGGGTCAAAGTTTTAAGAAGAATAACGTGATTAGCTACTGTACAGCACAATCTCCCCACTTCATCTAACATACAGGTGTAGGATCTTAATTTGAGCCAGTTTGCTACAGCAGGGAAATAATCCTGCGGCAACAGGAAATGTGAATTATTATGCGTATTATAATTCATGGATATTTTTGTATGGGTTGACACATTTTTCATGAGGGAAAATCCAGTCTGAAATCCAGTCTGAAAAGTGGAAATAAACAAACTTCAGAAGCCTTTTCAAATCTCAAATACTAAAGTTTTCCATCAACAGGGTGATCAAATTAAAACCCTCCAACTGTACCTGTCACCTGGCAACAGAGACAAAGAGAACAGGGCTAGTAATGCTACAGTATGGTTCTTTATGTTGTCCGTATCAAAGAGTCAACAAGATGGTTCTTTATGTTGTCCGTATCAAGGAGTCAACAAGATGGTTCTTTATGTTGTCCATACCAAGGAGTCAACAAGATGGTTCTTTATGTTGTCCGTATCAAGGAGTCAACAAGATGGTTCTTTATGTTGTCCGTATCAAGGAGTCAACAAGATGGTTCTTTATGTTGTCCATATCAAGGAGTCAACAAGATGGTTCTTTATGTTGTCCGTATCAAGGAGTCAACAAGATGGTTCTTTATGTTGTCCGTATCAAGGAGTCAACAAGATGGTTCTTTATGTTGTCCGTATCAAGGAGTCAACAAGATGGTTCTTTATGTTGTCCGTATCAAGGAGTCAACAAGATGGTTCTTTATGTTGTCCATATCAAGGAGTCAACAAGATGGTTCTTTATGTTGTCCGTATCAAGGAGTCAACAAGATGGTTCTTCATGTTGTCCGTATCAAGGAGCCAACAAGCATTTCACTGTATCTGCAGACCATATGACATGCCAATCAATCAATCAAATGTATTTATAAAGCCCTTATTACATCAGCAGATGACACAAAGCGCTGTACAGAAATCCAGCCTTAAAACCCCAAACAGCGAGCAATGCAGATGTAGAAGCACAGTGGCGAGGAAAAACTCCCAAGGAAGGCAGGAACCTAGGAACAAACCTAGAGAGGAGCCAGGCTCTGAGGGCTGGCCAGTCCTCTTCTGGCTGTGCCGGATGGAGATTATAAGAGTACAAGGCTATTTAAGGCAAGATTGTTCTTCAAGATGCTCAAACGTTCATAGATGACCCTAGCCCCCGGCACATACACTATTACAGCATAGATACTGGAGGCTGAGACAGGAGGGATTGCGGGACAACACGCACGTCACAGGATCTGCAGACTGTATGGCAGGTCAACAAGTACTTCATAGTATCTGCAGACTCTATGGCAGGTAAACAAGTACTTCATAGTATCTACAGACTGTATGACAGGTGAACAAATACTTCATAGTATCTGCAGACTGTATGGCAGGTCAACAAGTACTTCATAGTAACTACAGACTGTATGGCAGGTCAACAAATACTTCATAGTATCTGCAGACTGTATGGCAGGTCAACAAATACTTCATAGTATCTGCAGACTGTAAGACAGGTCAACAAATACTTCATAGTATCTACAGACTGTATGGCAGGACAACAAGTACTTTATAGTATCTGCAGACTGTATGACAGGTCAACAAGTACTTCATAGTATCTGCAGACTGTATGACAGGTCAACAAGTACTTCATAATATCTGCAGACTGTATGACAGGTCAACAAATACTTCATAGTATCTACAGACTGTATGACAGGTCAACATATACTTCATAGTATCTACAGACTGTATGACAGGTCAACAAATCTTCATAGTATCTATGACTGTATGACAGGTCAACAAGTACTTCATAGTATCTACAGACTGTATGACAGGTCAACAAATACTTCATAGTATCTACAGACTGTATGATAGGTCAACAAATACTTCATAGTATCTACAGACTGTATGACAGGTCAACATATACTTCATAGTATCTACAGACTGTATGACAGGACAACAAATACTTCATAGTATCTGCAGACTGTATGACAGGTCAACAAATACTTCATAGTATCTACAGACTGTATGACAGGTCAACAAATACTTCATAGTATCTACAGACTGTATGACAGGTCAACAAATACTTCATAGGACCTGCAGACTGTATGACAGGTCAACAAATACTTCATAGTATCTGCAGACTGTCTGACAGGTCAACAATACTTCATAGTATCTGCAGACTGTATGACAGGTCAACAAATACTTCATAGTATCTATAGACTGTATGACAGGTCAACAAATACTTCATAGTATCTGCAGACTGTATGACAGGACAACAAATACTTCATAGTATCTACAGACTGTATGACAGGTCAACAAATACTTCATAGTATCTACAGACTGTATGACAGGTCAACAAATACTTCATAGTATCTACAGACTGTATGAGAGGTCAACAAATCTTCATAGTATCTATAGACTGTATGACAGGTCAACAAGTACTTCATAGTATCTGCAGACTGTATGAAAGGTCAACAAGTACTTCATAGTATCTGCAGACTGCATGACAGGTCAACAAGTACTTCATGGCATCTAACGCCATATGGAATTTTTAGAAGACGGTCATATCATTTGAATTTGGAGGTCACTTGAAGTAAAAAGTAATATACAGTACCATTCAAAAGTTTGGACACACCTACTAATTAATTAAAAAAAAAAAAATTGTACTATTTTCTACATTGCAGAATAAAAGTGAAGACATCAAAACTATAATATGACACATATGGAATAATGTAATAATCAGAAAAGTAGACACCCTTTGCCTTGAAAGCTTTACACACTCTTGGCATTCTCTCAACCAGCTTCATGAGGTAGTCACCTGGAATATATTTCAATTAAAAGGTGTGCCTTGTTAAAAGATCTTTCTTTCTTAATGCATTTGAGCCAATCAGTTGTGTTGTGACAAGGTAGGGTTGGTATACAGAAGATGGCCCTGTTTGGTAAAAGACCAAGTCCATTTTATGGCAAGAACAGCTCAAATAAGCAAAGACAAATTACAGTCCATCATTACTTTAAGACATGAATTTCAGTCTAAAAAATATCAAGGACTTTGAAAGTTTCTTAGGGTGCAGTCGTAAAAATCCAACTAGCTCTATGACCAAACCGGATCTCATGAGGACCACCACAGGAAAGGAAGACCCAGAGTTACCTTTGCTGCTGAGGGTGTAAGTTCATTAGATTTACCAGCCTCAGAAATTGCAGCCAAAAAAAAAAATGCTTCACAGAGCTCAAGTAACAGACACATCTCAACATCAACTGTTCAGAGGAGACTGCGTGAATCAAGCCTTCATACAGGACCACTCTACAGTCTCTACTAACTGATCTATACAGGACCACTCTACCTTATTTGTTAGCACAGTTTATCTTGATTAAGTATTGAAATAACACCTCTACCCATTATTCATCACCCACAGTAGCACAGGAGACAATCAAAGAGCTTTACTCCACAAGGCTGAAGCAGTACAGAAGGACCGTATTACCTGCAGACAGACAGGCACACCGACAGACAGATGGACAGACAGACAGCAGACAGCCAGACAGACATATAGACAGACAGACAGACAGACAGACAGACAGACAGCAGACAGCCAGACAGACAGACAGACAGACAGACAGACAGACAGACAGAGTGCAGTACTTTGACCAGGGCCCTGTTCCCTATAGCGCAGTACGGTCTAAAGTAGTGCACTATAAAGGACACAGGGCCCTGGTCTATAGTAGTGCACTATATAGGACACAAGGCCCTGGTCTAAAGTAGTGCACTATATAGGACATCTGAGATGCAGTTCAGAGTCACGGCATCATCATCATCTTAATCATCATCATCATCATCATCCGTAGTAAACAGTAACCCGTTGGTACTTATTTTGGGGGGGACAGTATTACCGGTTAATCAATAATAAATGCATCCAGAATTGAATGTGAAATTGATATTCTGCTAGCAGTTAAATATCGCGCCTGGCTGCAAAGGGCTGTGTGTCAATGGGGGAACTACATCACTCACTGATCACATGATACAGTGAGGTGTGTGTGTGTGTGTGTGTGTGTGTGTGTGTGTGTGTGTGTGTGTGTGTGTGTGTGTGTGTGTGTGTGTGTGTGTGTGTGTGTGTGTGTGTGTGTGTGTGTGCGTGCGTGCGTGTGTGTGCATGCGTGCGTGCGTGTGTGTGTGTGGGCTGAGGGAAGCTAATGCTGTCTGATATCAGACTACCTCTATCAAGCAGCTAAACCATTCTAGACAACCAGATACTGATATCAGACTACCTCTATCAAGCAGATAAACCATTCTAGACAACCAGATACTGTCTGATATCAGACTACCTCTATCAAGCAGCTAAACCATTCTAGACAACCAGATACTGATATCAGACTACCTCTATCAAGCAGCTGAACCATTCTAGACAGCCAGATACTGTCTGATATCAGACTACCTCTATCAAGCAGCTGAACCATTCTAGACAACCAGATACTGATATCAGACTACCTCTATCAAGCAGCTAAACCATTCTAGACGACCAGATACTGTCTGATATCAGACTACCCCTATCAAGCAGCTGAACCATTCTAGACAACCAGATACTGAAATCAGACTACCTCTATCAAGCAGATAAACCATTCTAGACAGCCAGATACTGTCTGATATCAGACTACCTCTATCAAGCAGCTAAACCATTCTAGACAGCCAGATACTGTCTGATATCAGACTACCTCTATCAAGCAGCTGAACCATTCTAGACAGCCAGATACTGTCTGATATCAGACTACCTCTATCAAGCAGCTGAACCATTCTAGACAGCCAGATACTGTCTGATATCAGACTACCTCTATCAAGCAGCTGAACCATTCTAGACAGCCAGATACTGTCTGATATCAGACTACCTCTATCAAGCAGCTGAACCATTCTAGACAGCCAGATACTGTCTGATATCAGACTACCTCTATCAAGCAGCTAAACCATTCTAGACAGCCAGATACTGTCTGATATCAGACTACCTCTATCAAGTAGCTAAACCATTCTAGACAGCCAGATACTGTCTGATATCAGACTACCTCTATCAAGCAGCTGAACCATTCTAGACAGCCAGATACTGTCTGATATCAGACTACCTCTATCAAGCAGCTAAACCATTCTAGACGACCAGATACTGTCTGATATCAGACTACCTCTATCAAGCAGCTAAACCATTCTAGACGACCAGATACTGTCTGATATCAGACTACCTCTATCAAGCAGCTGAACCATTCTAGACAACCAGATACTGTCTGATATCAGACTACCTCTATCAAGCAGCTAAACCATTCTAGACAACCAGATACTGATATCAGACTACCTCTATCAAGCAGCTAAACCATTCTAGACGACCAGATACTGTCTGATATCAGACTACCTCTATCAAGCAGCTAAACCATTCTAGACAGCCAGATACTGTCTGATATCAGACTACCTCTATCAAGCAGCTAAACCATTCTAGACGACCAGATACTGTCTGATATCAGACTACCTCTATCAAGCAGCTAAACCATTCTAGACAGCCAGATACTGTCTGATATCAGACTACCTCTATCAAGCAGCTAAACCATTCTAGACAGCCAGATACTGTCTGATATCAGACTACCTCTATCAAGCAGCTGAACCATTCTAGACAGCCAGATACTGTCTGATATCAGACTACCTCTATCAAGCAGCTGAACCATTCTAGACAGCCAGATACTGTCTGATATCAGACTACCTCTATCAAGCAGCTGAACCATTCTAGACAGCCAGATACTGTCTGATATCAGACTACCTCTATCAAGCAGCTGAACCATTCTAGACAGCCAGATACTGTCTGATATCAGACTACCTCTATCAAGCAGCTAAACCATTCTAGACAGCCAGATACTGTCTGATATCAGACTACCTCTATCAAGCAGCTAAACCATTCTAGACAGCCAGATACTGTCTGATATCAGACTACCTCTATCAAGCAGCTGAACCATTCTAGACGACCAGATATACTGTCTGATATAAAGTCTCCGCCCACCAGAAACACTGCCTCTGGGTGAGCGATTTCTTGTTTCTTTATGGCCCCAAACACTTCATTGAGTGCCAGAGTGGTATTGGCCTGTGGAGGAATAGATATGTGATAATTACGGATGAGAACTATCTTGGTAGATAAAAGGGTCCTCAACTTACCGTGAGGTACTCTACTGTAAAAAAAACAAAAATCTGTTTTAAGTAACAAGTAGCCATCTGTCTGGAGCAGAAAAAGAAAAGGAAATTCACATGAGCACCACAATGCCTATTCCACCCATGCTCTACCAAGGTTTTCCAGCACACAGCGTTGACCTACTACAGCAGCTACGTTGGTATTGTACTTCAAACTATGTGAAGGCAGGTTGCTTCGGGTTAATGGACTTTAGTTTCCTGCTATTAAAATGATGCATTCCGGTCTAAGTATATCATTTGGCTGAATGTATTTTTAGATATAAACCTTTTGTAAATGTGTGTTATTGTTGAGTCCCCATCTTTATTGCAAAAGAAAATAAATACAAGTGCAAACGTAACTTTAATTAAAGCTACATGTTATTTTGAAGGAGGTAAATGAACTCTCCTTTGATCAGCACAGCGATTGATAAAAACAGGACCACGTTTGAAACACAAGTGGTTCTGAGCCTGTGTCAATATTATTACACAGGTAAGATAACAGTTACAGAGATCAGGAATGCAGACAGGCTCTGTCTACCTGAGCTACTGTGTCCAATATATCGCCACCTGCTGACCCCCCCAAAAAAGGATGCTACGCTATAGTTTTCTTCAAAGTATTGCTAAAATAAAGGTTTAAGAAAATTACTACAAGACAAAAAACAGCTTGATCAAGCCTGATGGTCTTGTAAGGAGAAAAGCAACACTTGCTTTAATTTAATAAAAAAAAACTAATGTTTTGTTTAAAATTTGTACAACTTCAGGGTAGATTAATAGTATCTAATTTTACATAAGAAATGGTCGTTTGTAAGTTTTGAACATCAAGCAGCTGAATGGCCTTAAAGGGTACATTCGGTACCCATGAAGCCCATTCCAGACCGCTCCCCACGCGATAGCAGAGAGAACCGTCTATGACTGGGGGTGGCTGTGGTCTTTGACAATTTTTAGGGCCTTCCGCTGACACCGCCTGGTGTAGAGGTCCTGGATGGCAGGCAGCTTAGCCCCAGTGATGTACTGGGCCGTACGCACTACCCTTTGTAGCGCCTTGCGGTTGGATGCCGAGCAGTTGCCATACCAGGCGGTGATGCAACCAGTCAGGATGCTCTCGATGGTGCAGCTGTAGAACCTTTTGAGGATCGAGGACCCATGTCAAATCTTTTCAGTCTCCTGAGGGGGAATAGGTTTTGTCGTGCCCTCTTCACGACTGTCATGGTGTGTTTGGACCATTCTAGTTTGTTGGTGATGTGGACATCAAGGAACTTGAAGCTCCCAACCTGCTCCACTACAGCCCCGTCGATGAGAATGGGGGCGTGCTCGGTCCTCCTTTTCCTGTAGTCCACAATCATCCCCATTGTCTTGATTACGTTGAGGGATAGGTTGTTATTCTGGCACCACCTTGCCAGGTCTCTGACCTCCTCCCTATAGGCTGTCTCGTCGTTGTCGGTGATCAGGCCTACCACTGTTGTGTCTTCTGCAAACTTAATGATGGTCTTGGAGTCGTGCCTGGCCATGCAGTCGTGGGTGAACAGGGAGTACAGGAGGGGACTGCAAATTGGAATGGGTCTAGGGTTTCTGGGATAATGGTGTTAATGTGAGCCATTACCAGCCTTTCAAAGCACTTCATGGCTACAGACGTGAGTGCTACGTGTCTGTAGTCATTTAGATAGGTTACCTTAGTGCTCTTGGGCACAGGGACTATGGTGGTCCGCTTGAAGCATGTTAGTATTACAGACTCAATCAGGGACATTTTGAAAATGTCAGTGAAGACACCCGCCAGTTGGTCAGCACATGCCCAGAGCACACGTCCTGGTAATCCGTCTGGCCCAGCGGCCTTGTGAATGTTGACCTGTTTAAAGGTCTTACTCACCTTGGCTACGGAGAGCGTGATCACACAGTTGTCCAGAACAGCTGATGCTCTCATGCATGCCTCAGTGTTGCTTGCCTCGAAGCGAGCATAGAAATGATTTAGCTCGTCTGGTAGGCTTATGTCAGTAACCTCTGACTGGAGAGACCTGACCCCTCTGACCATGCTCTACGCTGAGGTACCCCAGTACACAAGTAGACTACCCAAGGATCATACTACCCAAGGATCATACTACCCAAGGATCATACTACTCAAGGATCGTACTACCCAAGGATCATACTATCCAAGGAGTCATAGTACCCAAGGATCGTACTACCCAAGGATCATAGTACCCAAGGATCGTACTACCCAAGGATTGTACTACCCAAGGATCATACTACCCAAGGATTGTACTACCCAAGGATCGTAGTACCCAAGGATCGTACTACCCAAGGATCGTACTACCCAAGGATCAAGTGAACATGTCTTCTCTTCTTGGCTATGACATTGAAATGACATGTCTCTCTAGTCCACAGATACATCAATGAGGAGTCAACTGGTGTCCAGAATGCCACTATCAGACCCTGTGGAGCCTGGATCCCCAGACAGGACCTGGAGCGTTAGTAATAATAATAATATTTTATTTTTAACATACTTTTCTAAAAACCAAAATGCAAGGAACTTCATATATTTTCAGGATAAAGAGACAATGGCTCAGCACATTGTGATCCTTCTCCCCTTTATACTATTTAATCTGTTAAGCACTTTGAAGTGCATTCCACGTGAGATATAATATACATAACATTTTCTTTAGATTGGATGAGCAGAAGTTTGAGGAGGCCGTGGATGCCAGGGACGCAGCCATCCATTTGACAGAGCAGACGATGAAGGAGAGAGAACAGGTCCGACCCTGCTCTTCCTCTTCTCTTACACCTCAATGTCTACCCACCCTTATTATCTCAAATCAAATCACATTTTATTTGTCACACACACGTGGTTAGCAGATGTTAATGCGAGTGTAGCAAAATGCTTGTGCTTCTAGTTCCGACAGTGCAGCAATATCTAACAAGTAATATCTAACAATTCCACAACAAATACCTAATACGTACAAAAAAGTAAAGAAATGTAATGAGAAAATATAAATATATGTATGAGCAATGTCAGAGTGGCATAGACTAAGATACAATATATAGTATAGAATACCGTATATACATATGAGATGAGTAACGCAAGATATGTAAACATTATCAAAGTGACTAGTGATCCATTTATTAAATTGGCCAATGATTTCAAGTCAGTACGTAGGCAGCAGCCTCTCTGTGTTAGTGATGGCTGTTTAACAGTCTGATGGCCTTGAGATAGAAGCTGTTTTTCAGTGTCTCGGTGCCAGCTTTGATGCACCTGTACTGACCTCGTCTTCTGAATGGTAGCGGGGTGAACAGGCAGTGGCTCGGGTGGTTGTTGTCCTTGATGATCTTTTTGGCCTTCCTGTGACAGTTCCTGCTCTCTCCCCCCCTGAATGTCCTTTCTATTCTGTGTTCTTCTCTTATAATTTCCTCTGCTCATTTCTACACTACAGATCCACGAGGAGACCAGACGACACATGAAAAAAGGTTGGATTTGAAAACAAAACCATAAGGATTATGTTTTGAAAAATTAGTTTGACAAGGAATATTGTCACTTATTTTCAGACATCCTATCGCTCTGAAAAAAAATTAGATGACCTGGCAGAATTGGTGGCCGTGAAGCAGGACTCCATTAATCAATTAGGTGCCTAACTGGCTCTCTGATTACTGAAGATGAACACAGTCTTTCACTACCACCACTTCCTCTGGATTCTGATTGTTCCTGCTCCCCCTTCCCTCCTCTAGAAAGACACATTAAAATGTCCATCTACCAGGTAACCATCCTTAAGAGGGAGCAGGCAGGGTTGGCTCATGGACCAAGAACTATATTGTAGGATTCTAGAGAAGCTACATAAACTTAATTTGTAAGGAAGTGAGAGAAGGAGTGTGTGTGTAAATGTATATGTGTATTATCTCTCTACCAGGTAGAAGAGCAGTCTCTCAGAGCAAGCCAACGAGAGAATAAAGAGGCCTTCAATCAGATGATGGTTGACCCGAAAAAGACTGGCATACCAAAAATAACAACCCGTTTTGCGGAGAAGGTGAGGCCCGTAGTCCTGGAGTCGTATCCACAAAGATTCTTCGAATATAAAACTGTCTATGAAGCCTTTTTAGTCATAGTCCCAACTAGTCAACAGATATTTAAGAGACCTCATTAGCTGTCCTAACTAGGGGTTGCAAAGCAACTGGAATCTTCCGTGATTTCGGTAATTAACAGAATCTATGTCAATTATTGTATCTTTCGTAATTAATACTTAAATTACTTACAAAAAAATGTATACAGGTGTTTGATTTCCCGAGAATTGCGCCTGACCAAATGTATTTTCCCCAAAATGTTTCAACCATCGTTTCATATGCCAGAAAAGAGCGTCTGGACATCAAAACAGCTATTTTTTTACCCTTGATTTGGATGAGGACTTCTATTTCAACCAATCAGAGGCAAAGGACATAATGCTCATCCCGGAGAAGGCGGAGCTATAGGGGTCAACGTGCGTGATATCTAACAAGACTGCGATGGCGAGTGGATAAGTCTCCATTACCCTCCGTTCTATTGGCGAATGTGCAATCACTGGAAAATAAACTGGATGAGCTCCGTTCGATACTGTCCTATCAATTTGATCTGAATAACTGCAATATCCTATGTTACACCTAGTCGCGGCTGAACAAGGACATGGACAATATTATAAATCTAGGTGTTTTTTTCTATACAGGACAGAAGAGCTGCATCCAATAGGCTGAGCGGAGGTGACGCCTGTCGCTTAGTCAAACAAACGTTGGTGCGCGATCTCTAGTATTAAGACAAGCTAAATTACTTATATTCTTGCTTCGAAGCAAGCAACACTAAACTATGCATGAGAGCACCAGCACTTTCGGATCACGCTCTCCGTAGCTGATGTGAGTAAGACCTTTAACTACGGATCGGATCCCATTAACGAGATCGATTTGACAACATCCGGTGAAATTGCAGAGCGCCAAATTTAAATTATAAAAATAGTAATATTAAACATTCATGAAAATAAAAAAAGTGTTGTACACCATTCTAAAGCTTAGAATCGAACCACGTTGTTGGATTTACAATGTGTTTTACGGCAGAAGCAGAACATTCGATTGTCTGAGGACAGTGCCCCACTTCCAACATATTATTCAAACCAGCACAGGTGTTACAAAATCAAAAATAGCGATAGAATAAATCACTTACCTTTGAAGATCTTCCTCTGTTTGCAATCCCAAGGGTCCCAGCTACAACAATTATTTTCTTTTTGTTTGATAAAGTCCTTCTTTATATCCCAAAAAGTCAGTTTAGTTGGCGCCATGGAGTTCTGTAATCTAGTCGTCCAACATGCAGACAAAGAAATCCAAAAAGTACCGGTAAAGTTTGTCCAAACAAGTCAAGCGATGTTTCTAATTAATTCTCAGGTGTCAAATATCTAAATAAACTATAATATTTCAGACAGAGAATAGTATGTTCAATAGGGAAGAGAAATAACGAAGAGTGCACACCCATTCACGTGCGCCAAAACACTAGTGTCCTAATCATGAGCCACATGGAAAAATGACAATTTCTTGTTCGTTTTTCAAGAAACAAGCCTGAAACCATGTCTAAAGACTGTTGAGTGGAAGACATAGAAACTGCAATCTTGGAGCTATTGTCATGTATAGTCAATAGGGAGTCATTGGAAAGACTGACCTCTGGTTTTCGCCTGCCATATCAGTTCTGTTAGACTCACAGACATTATTTTAACAGTTTTAGAAACTTTAGAGTGTTTTCTATCCAATATTACCAATTATATCCTAGCTTCTGGGCCTGAGTAACAGGCAGTTTACTTTGGACACGTCAGACTCTCCATACTTCCGAACACTGCCACCTAGCCTTAAGAAGTTTTAAACAGGTTAACATTTACAAGGCTGGGGCCAGATGGATTACCAGGACGGGTACTCAGAGCATGCGCTGATCACATGGCAAGTGTCTTCACTGACATTTTCACCCTTTCCCTGCCCAGTCTGAAATTTCAGCGTTTCAAGAAAACCACCATAGTCCCTGTGTCCAAGAACACCAAGGTAACCTGTCTAAATGACAATTGCTCCATAGCACTCACATCTGTAGCCATGAAATACTTGTCATGGATCACATCAATACCATAATACCAGACACCCTGGACCCACTCCAATTCAAATACCGCCCCAACAGATCCACAGAGGAAGCAATCTCTATTGCAGTCCACACTGCCTTTTCCCACCTGGACAAAATTGAACACCTAAGTGAGAATGCTGTTCATTGACTACAGCTCAGTGTTCAACACCACAGCGCTTTCCATGTTCATCACTAAGCTAAGGACCCTGGGATTAAACACCTCCCTCTGCAATTGGATACTGGACCTTGACGGCCCACCCCCAGGTGATGAGGGTAGGCAACACCACACCTGCCACCGGGGCCCCTCAGGGGTGCGTGCTTAGCCCCCTCCTGTACTCTCTGTTCACACAGGACTGTGTGGCCAGGCACGACTCCAACACCATATCTGCCATGCTGACACTCAACATGGGGGCCCCTCAGGGGTGCGTGCTTAGCCCCCTCCAGTACTCCCTGTTCACCCAGGACTGTGTGGCCAGGCACGACTCCAACACCATATCTGCCATGCTGACCCTCAACATGGGGGCACCTCAGGGGTGCGTGCTTAGCCCCCCTCCTGTATTCCCTGTTCACCCAGGACTGTGTGGCCAGGCATGACGACGATGAAACAGCATACAGGGAAGAGGTCAGAGACCTGGCAGGGTGGCGCCAGTACCACAACCTGTCCCTCAGCGTCAGCAAGACAAAAGGAGCTGATCGTGGACTACAGGAAACGGACGGGGCTGTAGTGGAGACGGTCGAGAGCTTCAAGTTCCTCTGTGTCTACATCACTAAGGACCTATCATGGTCCAAACACCATCACAGTTGTGAAGAGGGTCACGACAATGTCACTTTCACAACAGGAGGCTGAAAAGATTTGGCACGGGCCCTCAGATCCTTAAAAAGTTATACAGCTGCACCATTGAGAGCATCTTGACCAGCTGCATCACCACTAGGAATAGCAACTGCTTGGCAGCCGATTGCAAGGCCCTACAGAGGGGAGTGCGTACGGCCCAGGACATCACTGGGTCTGAGCTCCCTGCCACCCAGAACATCTATACCAGGCGGTGTCAGAGGAAGGCCCTAAAATTTCTCAAAGACTCCAGCCACCCGAGTTGCAGTCTGTTATCTGAGCTATCATACAAGAAGCGGCACTAGAGCACCAAGTCTGGGACCAAAAGGCTTCTGAACAGCTTCTACCCCGAAGCAATGTCTGCTGAACAGTTTATTAAACGGCTACCGGGGACTTTCTGCTTTTCACCGCCTACCTACACGTGCACAGTTCTTCGGTCTATTTACTGCTGCACAATGACTGTTATTTTATCCAGCTCCTGGTTCTATGTGTGTATCTGTTGTACGGTTGTCACTGTTTTTTTTTTTATGGTGTTGTTTTATTATTATTGTTAAACAAATTTCTCAATTGGGAAAATAAAAATAACTTGAACTTGAACTACGTCGTGCCCCAGAACACTGACTGACTTGGTACAGGTATGCCTTGTATATAGCCTCTAGTATATAGCCTCTTGTATATAGCCTCTTGTATATAGCCTCTTGTACATAGCCTCTTGTACATAGCCTCTTGTACATAGCCTCTAGTACATAGCCTCTAGTACATAGCCTCTAGTATATAGCCTCTAGTATATAGCCTCTAGTATATAGCCTCTTGTATATAGCCTCTAGTATATAGCCTCTAGTATATAGCCTCTTGTACATAGCCTCTAGTACAAAGCCTCTAGTACATAGCCTCTTGTATATAGCCTCTAGTATATAGCCTCTAGTACATAGCCTCTAGTATATAGCCTCTAGTATATAGCCTCTAGTATATAGCCTCTTGTACATAGCCTCTAGTACATAGCCTCTAGTACATAGCCTCTTGTATATAGCCTCTAGTATATAGCCTCTAGTATATAGCCTCTAGTATATAGCCTCTTGTACATAGTCTCTAGTACATAGCCTCTAGTACATAGCCTCTAGTACATAGCCTCTTGTTTATAGCCTCTTGTATATAGCCTCTAGTATATAGCCTCTTGTATATAGCCTCTAGTATATAGCCTCTTGTATATAGCCTCTAGTATATAGCCTCTAGTATATAGCCTCTTGTATATAGCCTCTAGTATATAGCCTCTAGTATATAGCCTCTTGTATATAGCCTCTAGTATATAGCCTCTAGTATATAGCCTCTAGTATATAGCCTCTTGTTCATTGTTATTTAATGTCACTATTTTCTTTTTATCTACACTACATGACCAAAAGTATGTGGACACCTGCTCGTCCAACCTCTCATTCCAAAATCATGGACATTAATATGAAGTTGTGTAACGAGTGCGCTGGACGCAAGTACAGGCAGTGAATGTTTTAATAAATAAACAAAACAATAAACAGGAAACACAAACAACGCACCGACATGAAAACAGAGTCAATACCACCTGAGGAAAGAACCAAGGGGGAGTGGCAGATACAGGGAAGATAATCAAGGAGGTGATGGAGTCCAGGTGCGCTTGACGATGGTGACAGGTGTGCGGGATAATCAGCAGCCTGATGACCTAGAGGCCGGAGAGGGAGTATACGTGACAGTACCCCCTTCCTGACTCGCGGCTCTAGCCGCAGGACGCCGACAAAGGGGACGAACCCGGGGATCAGGAGCGGACCGGTCACCCTTGCTGAAGCGCAGGAACCTGTCACGCCGGCTGAGGCGCGGGAACCTGTCGAGCAGGCTGGGGCGCGGGAACCTGTCGAGCAGGCTGGGGCGCGGGAACCTGTCGAACTGGCTGGGGGGCGCGGGAACCTGTCGAGCCGGCTGAGGCGCGGGAACCTGTCGAGCAGGCTGGGGCGCGGGAACCTGTCGAACTGGCTGGGGGCGCGGGAACCTGTCGAGCCGGCTGAGGCGCGGGAACCTGTCGAGCAGGCTGGGGCGTGGGAACCTGACAGACCGGCTGAGGCAGGGGAGCCTGGTGATTGTGTGTCATTTTACTCTGTAGCGTTAAGATTTCCCTTCACTGGAACCATGAAAAACAGCTCCAGACCATTATTCCTCCTCCGCCAAACTTTACAGTTGGTTCTATGCCTTCGGGCAGGTAGCGTTCTCCTGGCATCCACCAAACCCAGATTTGTCCGTTGGACTGCCAGATGGTGAAGCGTGATTCATCACTCCAGAGAACGCTTGGCATTGCACATGGTGACTTTAGGCCTGTGTGTGGCTGCTCGGACATAGAAACCCCATGTCATGAAGCTCCCGACAAACAGTTCTTGTGCTTCCAGAGGCAGTTTGGAACTCTGGAGTGGAGTGTTGCAACCGAGGACAGACAAATGTTATGAGTTACGCACTTCAGCAGTCCCGTGAGCTTGCTGAGCGTCGTAGCCGTTGTTGCTCCTAGACGTTTCCACTTCACAATAACAGCACTTACAGTTGACCGGAACAGCTCTAGCAGGGCAGAAAGTTGATGAACTGACTTGTTGGAAAGGTGGCGTCCTATGACAGTGCCACATGGAAAGCCACTGCCCTTCAGTAAGGCCATTCTACTGCCAATATTTTTTTTTTATCTTACTAGGCAAGTCAGTTAAGAACACATTCTTATTTTCAATGACGGTCTAGGAACAGTGGGTTAACTGCCTTGTTCAGGGGCAGAATGACAGATTTGTACCTTGTCAGCTCGGGGATTTGCAGCCTTTCGGTTACTAGTCCAACGCTCTAACCACTAGGCTACGCTGCCGCCCCCTATGGAGATTGCATGGCTGTGTGCTCGGTTTTATACACCTGTCAGCAACAGGTGTGGCTGAAATAGCCGAATCCACTCATTTGAAGAGGTGTCCACATACTGCTGTATATATAGTGTATGTGATGCTTGTAAACAATGAGTCCAGAGACATGAAATACAACTTGCTTCCTCCCTGGCTTTTTCCCAAATGGAACCCTATTTCTTATATAGTGCACTACTTTTGTGGTCTCAAGTAGTGCACTATGTGGGTAATAGTATGCCATTTGGGACGCAGTACCCCCTGCCTCCACAGACCCACAGCAAATGGTTATTGACGGAAACATAATGTTGGATTCTCCCTCTCTCTCTCTCTCTCTGTTAGCTCACAAACTGTACACATAATTATTATTTCAGGAGAACAAATATTACCCCTTGGGCTCCAATTATTTTCATGCATTGGGCTCCTTCTGTGTCTGACTTGGGCTTTTTTTATTTATACCCCACCCACCCCACCCCAAAAAAAGTATATTTTGTTCGTTCGTAGTCTCGTGTGTGGTGTTTGTAAATGGAGTCAATTTTGTGCCAGGTCAGAAAGGAGGTCACAGAGTCATGGGGCTTTGTGTGTGTGTGTGTGTGTGTGTGTGTGACACAGATGCATGGAGTTAGTTTGTTACTGCATTAGGTCTGATGTCATTACTAGAGTCCATGTCTGTCATGTGTTTTCTACTACTGAAATGGATCCAGGCTATTGTGCTTTCTACTACTGCATGTTTCGTAGTGTTCTGGATGGGATCCAGGCTATTGTGTTTTCTACTACTGAAATGGATCCAGGCTATTGTGTTTTCTACTACTGAAATGGATCCAGGCTATAGTGTTTTCTACTACTGCAATGGATCCAGGCTATTGTGTTTTCTACTACTGAAATGGATCCAGGCTATTGTGTTTTCTACTACTGCAATGGATCCAGGCTATTGTGTTTTCTACTACTGAAATGGATCCAGGCTATTGTGTTTTCTACTAATGAAATGGATCCAGGCTATTGTGTTTTCTACTACTGAAATAGATCCAGGCTATTGTGTTTTCTACTACTGCATGTTTCGTAGTGTTCTGGATGGGATCCAGGCTATTGTGTTTTCTACTACTGCATGTTTCGTAGTGTTCTGGATGGGATCCAGGCTATTGTGTTTTCTACTACTGCATGTTTCGTAGTGTTCTGGATGGGATCCAGGCTATTGTGTTTTCTACTACTGAAATGGATCCAGGCTATTGTGTTTTCTACTACTGAAATGGATCCAGGCTATTGTGTTTTCTACTACTGAAATGGATCCAGGCTATTGTGTTTTCTACTAATGAAATGGATCCAGGCTATAGTGTTTTCTACTACTGCAATGGATCCAGGCTATTGTGTTTTCTACTACTGAAATAGATCCAGGCTATTGTGTTTTCTACTACTGCATGTTTCGTAGTGTTCTGGATGGGATCCAGGCTATTGTGTTTTCTACTACTGCATGTTTCGTAGTGTTCTGGATGGGATCCAGGCTATTGTGTTTTCTACTACTGCATGTTTCGTAGTGTTCTGGATGGGATCCAGGCTATTTTGTTTACAACACTGTCTTCATCTGAGTGTCATCATCAATGAAAGGTAGAGCGCCATGATCATCACCTCATTACCCACCGTACTGACTAGAAGTAATGCTTTCATTCATTTGACATCTGACAGTATCCCACCATGCCTGTCACTATTTGATTGTGATTCTGACATCTTTCGATTCACTAATTGACCTGGATCCTGTAGGAGAACCTAATACATCACTAATGCACCTGGATTCTGTAGAGGAACCTAATACATCACTAATTGACCTGGATCCTGTAGGATAACCTAATACAACAATATTTGACCTGGATTCTGTAGGAGAACCTAATACATCCCTAATGTACCTAAATCCTGTAGGAGAACCTAATACATCACTAATTCACCTGAATCCTGTAGGAGAACCTAATACAACACTAATTGACCTGGATCCTGTAGGATAACCTAATACATCACCAATTGACCTGGATCTTGTAGGAGAACCTAATACATCACTAATTCACCTGAATCCTGTAGGAGAACCTAATACAACACTAATTGACACAATTAATTTTATATTTTAAGTTTAAGTGTGGTCCAGCCTAATGAAGTCAGTTATACAATTTAAAACATTACAATAAATTCATAACAGATTCCACAGTCCCCGCTGTTCCATAATGTGTATTTTATCTGTTTTTTTTTTAAATCTGATTGAACTGCTTGCATCAGTTACCTGATGTGGAATAGAGTTCCATGTAGTCATGGCTCTATGTAGTACTGTGCACCTCCCATAGTCTGTTCTGGACTTGGAGATTGTGAAGAGACCTCTGGTGGCATGTCTTGTGGGGGTGTGCATGGGGTGTCTGAGCTGTGTGCCAGTAGTTCAAACAGACAGCTCTGTGCATTCAACATGTCAATACCTCTCACAAATACAAAGTATAAATTGACCTGGATCCTGTAGGAGAACCTAATACAACACAGGGGACTAAAAGCCAATATTGAATCTATGTATTCAATAGTCAAAGGAAACCTCATCTTTACACCAGCTAAATGGCAGTAACATAACAGATGGATGTAATGATAGATGACACACACCCCTTTCTCTCCTTACATTTTTCTCTCCCTTCGTTCTTGTCTCGTCTTCTTTTCATCAAGTGTGTTTTTTCTCTCCCTTCGTTCTTGTCTCGTCTTCTTTTCATCCTGTGTGTGTGTTTTCTCTCCTGAAGGAGAACAACGTGTTTGCTGGTTAGTGATGAAAGGTTTTTATGAGTCCCCTGTTGCTTGATAATCACTGAGATGTATGACACCTCTCAACATGTCACACAGGAGTTATCTGCACTCCGCTGCCGTAGTGTGTGTGTGTGTGTGGCTGTGTGTGGGCGTGCGTGTGTGTGTACGCGT
The DNA here is from genome assembly GCA_030435695.1 of Brachymystax lenok tsinlingensis. Classification (NCBI taxonomy): domain Eukaryota; kingdom Metazoa; phylum Chordata; class Actinopteri; order Salmoniformes; family Salmonidae; genus Brachymystax; species Brachymystax lenok. Next base: position 29,587,721 of record CM059783.1, read on the forward strand.
GTGTGCATGTGCCATCCATTCTGAGCGGGGACCAGATGTTAGACTTAATTAGGCCGACAGACAGTGATGTTCGTAACGACTTCTAGCCCGGAAAGAAAGACTTCAGATCTTCTCTCTACTTTCTCCTGTCGGTCGGTCTGTCTGTCTGTCAGTGTGTACGTGCCTGTCTGCCTGTCTCTGTCTGTCTGTGCCTGTCTGCCTGTCTGTCTGCCTGTCTGTCACTCCTCTGGGCCTGCTTGCTACTCTTTCTCAGACTTACTTACGTACATGTGAGTTTTGACATATTTAAATTATCTAAAGACAGATGAGAGAATTGTTGAGAGAGGGAGAAATGAAAGCGAGAGAGAGAGGGAGAGAAAAGATAGAGAGAGACTCAAAGCAAAAGAAAGAGGAGGGAGGGAGATACTGAACGTCTTTGAGGAACGAGAGAGACCAGCTTTCCCTCCTAATGTTGAACGTCTTTGAGGAACGAGAGAGACCAGCTTTCCCTCCTAATGTTGAACGTCTTTGAGGAACGAGAGAGACCAGCTTTACCTCCTAATGTTGAACGTCTTTGAGGAACGAGAGAGACCAGCTTTACCTCCTAATGTTGAACGTCTTTGAGGAACGAGAGAGACCAGCTTTCCCTCCTAATGTTGAACGTCTTTGAGGAACGAGAGAGACCAGCTTTACCTCCTAATGTTGAACGTCTTTGAGGAACGAAAGAGACCAGCTTTACCTCCTAATGTTGAACGTCTTTGAGGAACGAGAGAGACCAGCTTTCCCTCCTAATGTTGAACACCTTTGAGGAACGAGAGAAACCAGCTTTCCCTCCTAATGTTGAACGTCTTTGAGGAACGAGAGAGACCAGCTTTACCTCCTAATGTTGAACGTCTTTAAAAAAAGAGAGACCAGCTTTACCTCCTAATGTTGAACGTCTTTGAGGAACGAGAGAGACCAGCTTTACCTCCTAATGTTGCACGTCTTTGAGGAACGAGAGAGACCAACTTTACCTCCTAATGTTGAACGTCTTTGAGGAACGAGAGAGACCAACTTTCCCTTCCTAATGTTGAACGTCTTTGAGGAACGAGAGAGACCAGCTTTACCTCCTAATGTTGAACGTCTTTGAGGAACGAGAGAGACCAGCTTTCCCTCCTAATGTTGAACGCCTTTGAGGAACGAGAGAGACCAACTTTACCTCCTAATGTTGAACGTCTTTGAGGAACGAGAGAGACCAACTTTGCCTTCCTAATGTTTTCTGAGTAGTTTGTTTGTCATGTGCTCTTTGTGTTAAACTAAAGGCAGGCAGATGTTATGGAGTACAGTATATTTAATTCATGGTATAATAATATAAAGTTAAACTAGGCCAGACTAGTTGATGCTAGATATTTGCTGTGTGTACAGCTTCTTAAGTAATAGTGAAAAGAAAGAACACTATCCTCTGAGGGATCGGTGGAGCTCTCGCTCTCTAAGGTTTTCAGTCTGACTACACACACACACACACACACCTCGCCTCATCACACCCCTTAACTATGACTTCTCCTTTTCTTTGTTTGGTTATACTAAAGTTCTGTTTTTTTTTTATAACTGCAAAATATTGTCAGGGATTGTCAGGAGGGAAGAGATGTCATCCCTATCACTCATTTTAACTGGGTCATGGCTTGGAGAGAAAAAACTATTATCACAATGAAAAAGGGCCATGTGTGGGAGAGGAGGAGAAGAGAGGAGAAGAGAAGAGAAGAGAGGAGAGGAGAGGAGAGGAGAGGAGAGGAGAGGGAGGAGAGACAAGAGGCTGCTCCTAGATCAAACAGGAATGTAGTCTATTTGAAATGATCTCCTTTACTGTGATGTGACCAATGAGAGACATGCGGAGAACCCTTGTTAATGGTTGTTAAGGTATGTGTTCCAAATGACACCCTATTCCCTATTTAGTGATATGGGCTCCTTACCCTATGGGCTCCCTACGGGCCCTTGTCAAAAGTAGTGCAATACATAGGGAATAGGGTGCAATTTGGGATGCATCCAATGTGTTCTAAGGATAATTACCCAAACCTCCTCTCCTCACACCTTTAGAATCACACAACCTGCCAACCTCCTCTCCTCACACCTTTAGAATCACACAACCTGCCAACCTCCTCTCCTCACACCTTTAGAATCACACAACCTGCCAACCTCCTCACCTCACACCTTTAGAATCACACAACCTGCCAACCTCCTCTCCTCACACCTTTAGAATCACACAACCTGCCAACCTCCTCTCCTCACACCTTTAGAATCACACAACCTGCCAACCTCCTCACCTCACACCTTTAGAATCACACACAACCTGCCAACCTCCTCACCTCACACCTTTAGAATCACACAACCTGCCAACCTCCTCTCCTCACACCTTTAGAAACACACAACCTGCCAACCTCCTCTCCTCACACCTTTAGAATCACACACAACCTGCCAACCTCCTCACCTCACACCTTTAGAATCACACAACCTGCCAACCTCCTCACCTCACACCTTTAGAATCACACACAACCTGCCAACCCCCTCTCCTCACACCTTTAGAATCACACAACCTGCCAACCTCCTCTCCTCACACCTTTAGAAACACACAACCTGCCAACCTCCTCTCCTCACACCTTTAGAAACACACAACCTGCCAACCTCCTCTCCTCACACCTTTAGAATCACACACAACCTGCCAACCTCCTCACCTCACACCTTTAGAATCACACAACCTGCCAACCTCCTCACCTCACACCTTTAGAATCACACAACCTGCCAACCTCCTCTCCTCACACCTTTAGAATCACACAACCTGCCAACCTCCTCTCCTCTCACCTTTAGAAACACACAACCTGCCAACCTCCTCTCCTCACACCTTTAGAATCACACAACCTGCCAACCTCCTCACCTCACACCTTTAGAATCACACAACCTGCCAACCTCCTCTCCTCACACCTTTAGAATCACACAACCTGCCAACCTCCTCTCCTCACACCTTTAGAATCACACAACCTGCCAACCTCCTCTCCTCACACCTTTAGAATCACACAACCTGCCAACCTCCTCTCCTCTCCTCACACCTTTAGAATCACACACAACCTGCCAACCTCCTCTCCTCACACCTTTAGAAACACACAACCTGCCAACCTCCTCTCCTCACACCTTTAGAAACACACAACCTGCCAACCTCCTCTCCTCACACCTTTAGAATCACACAACCTGCCAACCTCCTCACCTCACACCTTTAGAATCACACAACCTGCCAACCTCCTCACCTCACACCTTTAGAAACACACAACCTGCCAACCTCCTCTCCTCACACCTTTAGAATCACACAACCTGCCAACCTCCTCACCTCACACCTTTAGAATCACACAACCTGCCAACCTCCTCTCCTCACACCTTTAGAAACACACAACCTGCCAACCTCCTCTCCTCACACCTTTAGAATCACACACAACCTGCCAACCTCCTCTCCTCACACCTTTAGAAACACACAACCTGCCAACCTCCTCTCCTCACACCTTTAGAAACACACAACCTGCCAACCTCCTCACCTCACACCTTTAGAAACACACAACCTGCCAACCTCCTCACCTCACACCTTTAGAATCACACACAACCTGCCAACCTCCTCTCCTCACACCTTTAGAATCACACAACCTGCCAACCTCCTCTCCTCTCCTCACACCTTTAGAAACACACAACCTGCCAACCTCCTCACCTCACACCTTTAGAATCACACACAACCTGCCAACCTCCTCTCCTCACACCTTTAGAATCACACAACCTGCCAACCTCCTCACCTCACACCTTTAGAATCACACAACCTGCCAACCTCCTCTCCTCACACCTTTAGAAACACACAACCTGCCAACCTCCTCTCCTCACACCTTTAGAACCACACAACCTGCCAACCTCCTCTCCTCACACCTTTAGAATCACACAACCTGCCAACCTCCTCTCCTCACACCTTTAGAATCACACAACCTGCCAACCTCCTCACCTCACACCTTTAGAATCACACACAACCTGCCAACCTCCTCTCCTCACACCTTTAGAATCACACAACCTGCCAACCTCCTCACCTCACACCTTTAGAATCACACAACCTGCCAACCTCCTCACCTCACACCTTTAGAATCACACAACCTGCCAACCTCCTCACCTCACACCTTTAGAATCACACACAACCTGCCAACCTCCTCTCCTCACACCTTTAGAAACACACAACCTGCCAACCTCCTCACCTCACACCTTTAGAATCACACAACCTGCCAACCTCCTCTCCTCACACCTTTAGAATCACACAACCTGCCAACCTCCTCTCCTCAAAGTAGTTGAGATCGAAGTAACAAACGAACAAATGCTATTGCTTTCCGTAATGAGGGTATAAAATGTTATTAATATTTTAGAACAAGCCCTATTTTTCATTTCTGAAACCAACCCACAATGGGGCCTCTTTTCAAAGGCTTCCAGTCAAAACCCAATGGGAGATTCAATTGACTTTAATCTCGCATTCGTTTGAACATTTGAGCCCATTAGTTAACTTTGCCTTTTCTGTGCAGTTTTATATTGCATTTCAATGAAGGCACTTTCCCATGGTGTTAAAACACTAACTGATGCTTCAGTAGTACATGAGGAGGAGGGAGGGAGGGAGGGAGGGAGGGAGGGAGGGAGGGAGGGACAGGGAGGTAAGATAGACATCCCTTACAGTATCTTTGGCTGCAACAGAACACAGGTACATTTTACAAATAAATACATCCCAACATTTAGTCCCATTGGATGATAGAGAGAAGGCCCATTGGTTGAGAGAGAGAAGTCCCATTGGTTGAGAGAGAGAAGGCCCATTGGTTGAGAGAGAGAGAGAAGTCCCATTGGTTGAGAGAGAGAAGGCCCATTGGTTGAGAGAGAGAGAAGGCCCATTGGTTGAGAGAGAGAAGGCCCATTGGTTGAGAGAGAGAAGTCACATTGGTTGAGAGAGAAGTCCCATTGGTTGAGAAAGAGAGAAGGCCCATTGGTTGAGAGAGAGAGAGAGAGAAGTCCCATTGGTTGAGAGAGAGAAGGCCCATTGGTTTAGAGAGAGAGAAGGCCCATTGGTTGAGAGAGAGAGAGAGAAGTCCCATTGGTTGAGAGAGAGAAGGCCCATTGGTAGAGAGAGAGAAGGCCCATTAGTTGAGAGAGAGAGAGAAGTCCCATTGGTTGAGAGAGAGAAGGCACATTGGTTGAAAGAGAGAAGGCCCATTGGGTGAGAAAGAGAAGGCCCATTGGTTAAGCGATAGAGGTCCCTCTGGTTAAGAGAGAGAGGTCCCATTGGATGTGAAAGAGATGGCCCATTAGTTGAGAGAGGGAAAGCCCATTGGTTGAGAGAGAGAAGGCCCATTGGTTGAGAGAGAGAAAGAAGTCCCATTGGTTGAGAGAGAGAAGGCCCATTGGTTGAGAGAGAGAAGGCCCATTGTTTGAGAGAGAGAAGGCCCATTGGTTGAAAGAGAGAAGGCCCATTGGTTGAGAGAGAGAAAGAAGTCCCATTGGTTGAGAGAGAGAAGGCCCATTGGTAGAGAGAGAGAAGTTCCATTGGTTGAGAGAGAGAAGGCCCATTGGTTGAGAGAGAGAAGTCACATTGGTTGAGAGAGAGAAGGCCCATTGGTAGAGAGAGAAGGCTCATTGGTTGAGAGAGATGTAGGTGATAATTGCCAGATTGAGCCCATACGTTAAACAACAGGCGTGAGGAATGTGGAATCATTGTGCCGTTCTCATAGGCTGTAAGGTCAATAGGTGAATGACATTCTCCTCTTCTCATAGGCTGTAAGGTCAATAGGTGAATGACATTCTCCTCTTCTCATAGGCTGTAAGGTCAATAGGTGAATGACATTCTCCTCTTCTCATAGGCTGTAAGGTCAAGAGGTGAATGACATTCTCCTCTTCTCATAGGTTGTAAGGTCAATAGGTGAATGACATTCTCCTCTTCTCATAGGCTGTAAGGTCAAGAGGTGAATGACATTCTCCTCTTCTCATAGGCTATAAGGTCAATAGGTGAATGACATTCTCCTCTTCTCATAGGTTGTAAGGTCAATAGGTGAATGACATTCTCCTCTTCTCATAGGCTGTAAGGTCAATAGGTGAATGACATTCTCCTCTTCTCATAGGCTGTAAGGTCAATAGGTGAATGACATTCTCCTCTTCTCATAGGCTGTAAGGTCAAGAGGTGAATGACATTCTCCTCTTCTCATAGGCTATAAGGTCAATAGGTGAATGACATTCTCCTCTTCTCATAGGTTGTAAGGTCAATAGGTGAATGACATTCTCCTCTTCTCATAGGCTGTAAGGTCAAGAGGTGAATGACATTCTCCTCTTCTCATAGGCTGTAAGGTCAAGAGGTGAATGACATTCTCCTCTTCTCATAGGCTGTAAAGTCAAGAGGTGAATGACATTCTCCTCTTCTCATAGGCTATAAGATCAATAGGTGAATGACATTCTCCTCTTCTCATAGGCTATAAGGTCAATAGGTGAATGACATTCTCCTCTTGTCATAGGCTATAAGGTCAATAGGTGAATGACATTCTCCTCTTGTCATAGGCTATAAGGTCAATAGGTGAATGACATTCTCCTCTTCTCATAGGCTATAAGGTCAATAGGTGAATGACATTCTCCTCTTCTCATAGGCTATAAGGTCAATAGGTGAATGACATTCTCCTCTTGTCATAGGCTATAAGGTCAATAGATGAATGACATTCTCCTCTTGTCATAGGCTATAAGGTCAATAGGTGAATGACATTCTCCTCTTGTCATAGGCTATAAGGTCAATAGGTGAATGACATTCTCCTCTTCTCATAGGCTATAAGGTCAATAGGTGAATGACATTCTCCTCTTCTCATAGGCTGTAAGGTCAAGAGGTGAATGACATTCTCCTCTTCTCATAGGCTATAAGGTCAATAGGTGAATGACATTCTCCTCTTCTCATAGGCTGTAAGGTCAATAGGTGAATGACATTCTCCTCTTCTCATAGGCTGTAAGGTCAATAGGTGAATGACATTCTCCTCTTCTCATAGGCTGTAAGGTCAAGAGGTGAATGACATTCTCCTCTTCTCATAGGCTGTAAGGTCAAGAGGTGAGTGCCATTCCTCCAGATCAGAGGCAGTAGATGACCAGGAATGTTCTCTTGATAAGCGTCTGAATGGGACCATTTTCCTGTCCTGCTAAACATTCAAAATGTAACGAATGCTTACGGGTGTCAGGGAAAATGTATGGAGTAAAAAGTACAGTATTTTCATTAGGAACGTAGTGAAGTCAAAGTAAAAGTAAAGTACAGATACCCCAAAAAAACGACTCAAGTACTGTAGTACTTTAAAGTATTTTTACTTAAGTACTGTAGTACTTTAAAGTATTCTTACTTAAGTACTGTAGTACTTTAAAGTATTCTTACTTAAGTACTGTAGTACTTTAAAGTATTTTTTTACTTAAGTACTGTAGTACTTTAAAGTATTTTTTACTTAAGTACTGTACATCCCACTTCATGTGTTCACATTGGTTTCCGTACGGGATGGATATCGAGAGTGAAAGACGGGGTATGAGAGAAATAGGGCCAACTAACCCTAAGAATTTGTTTTATCGAAAAACATTGTGTTTTCATTTCAATTTATAAATTCTATATACTGACCTTGGGGGGTAGCCTGTATATAAATTCTGATACATCTCTAAGGTACAGTAATCAAATATTAATGCACTTGAGTTAGTGAATAATTCTATGAGATGCAGACATTGTGAATTCCATGCCACCCACCTCCCTCTCGACGCTCTGACAACATATCAATAGACTCCAGACGACACCGAGATAACTAATTAGGGCAAGGTACTGTGGTGTGTGTGTGTGTGTGTGTGTGTACTTGTCACAGACAGCAGCCACCAAGGGGTCAGAGAGATTGGCTGTAATAAAAAAAAAAGACAGACCTGAATTATTCACTTTGATGATGGACCGGGACCACTTCCAAATGAGGACGCTCTCTCTCTCTCTCTCTCTGTCTCTGTCTCTGTCTCTGTCTCTGTCTCTCTCTCTCTCTCTCTCTCTCTCTCTCTCTCTCTCTCTCTCTCTCTCTCTCTCTCTCTCTCTCTCTCTCTCTCTCTCTCTCTCTCTCTCTCTCTCTCTCTCTCTCTCTCTCTCATCGCTACGACCACCTCCCTAATGGGTTCATTTAGAACCAGAAGTGTTTTGAAGGTTTGGCGTTTATACATTTATGTGAAGGTATTTGCCACACCATTCAAACACACTCTGTCTGCAAGTGGTGCTCTCTCAACCTTCTCGCAGCAGCAAAAGAGCCTCATCCAATCAGTGGCCCGAGACATCACCCCACAGCCAATCACAACGGCTATTACAACACCTATAGCCAATCACAACAGCTGATACAACACCCACAGCCAATCACAGCGACCAATAGAACAGGGGTCAGTCACTGGTCTGGTCTGCCTCCTCTCAGCCAGCTGCTCCTCTGACTAAATTAAGTATATCACTATGGTTTTCATCAGCGGATAAACGACTCCAGTTCTCACTCAGAAATCCCCTTGAATGAGAAGTAGGTCAATGTAGAGCTCCAACAGACATGCCAATTACCCTACACACACACACACACACAAACAGACACACACAAATAAAAGACCTGGCGAGAAGCAGCATCTCTCTGCTGTGATTGGTCACAGTCAGCACTAGCTCACGTTAACAACATGAACACACCACCGAGAAGTGTTGAAAAGGGATTGTTCTGTTAAAAGGTTGTTTCAGTATCATGATATTTATTGGAAAAGGTTATTTATTGGAAAAGGTTATTTACTGGAAAAGGTTATTTACTAGAAAAGGTTATTTATTGGAAAAGGTTATTTACTAGAAAAGGTTATTTACTGGAAAAGGTTATTTACTAGAAAAGGTTATTTACTGGAAAAGGTTATATCCATGAACATACAGCCTGTTGGATCCCTGACTGGAGTGGAAGTTGGCATGGATATCCATGAACCTACAGCCTGTTGGGTCCCTGACTGGTGTAGAAGTTGGCATGGATATCCATGAACCTACAGCCTGTTGGATCCCTGACTGGAGTGGAAGTTGGCATGGATATCCATGAACCTACAGCCTGTTGGATCCCTGACTGGAGTGGAAGTTGGCATGGATATCCATGAACCTACAGCCTGTTGGATCCCTGACTGGAGTGGAAGTTGGCATGGATATCCATGAACCTACAGCCTGTTGGGTCCCTGACCTGTGTAGAAGTTGGCATGGATATCCATGAACATACAGCCTGTTGGATCCCTGACTGGAATGGAAGTTGGCATGGATATCCATGAACCTACAGCCTGTTGGATCCCTGACTGGAGTGGAAGTTGGCATGGATATCCATGAACCTACAGCCTGTTGGGTCCCTGACTGGAGTGGAAGTTGGCATGGATATCCATGAACCTACAGCCTGTTGGGTCCCTGACTGGTGTAGAAGTTGGCATGGATATCCATGAACCTACAGCCTGTTGGATCCCTGACTGGAGTGGAAGTTGGCATGGATATCCATGAACCTACAGGCTGTTGGATAACTGACTGGAGTGGAAGTTGGCATGGATATCCATGAACCTACAGCCTGTTGGGTCCCTGACTGGAGTGGAAGTTGGCATGGATATCCATGAACCTACAGCCTGTTGGGTCCCTGACTAGAGTGGAAGTTGGCATGGATATCCATGAACCTACAGCCTGTTGGATCCCTGACTGGAGTGGAAGTTGGCATGGATATCCATGAACCTACAGCCTGTTGGATCCCTGACTGGAGTGGAAGTTGGAATGGATATCCATGAACCTACAGCCTGTTGGATCGCTGACTGGAGTGGAATTTGGCATGGATATCCATGAACCTACAGCCTGTTGGATCCCTGACTGGAGTGGAAGTTGGCATGGATATCCATGAACCTACAGCCTGTTGGATCCCTGACTGGAGTGGAAGTTGGCATGGATATCCATGAACCTACAGCCTGTTGGATCCCTGACCTGTGTAGAAGTTGGCATGGATATCCATGAACCTACAGCCTGTTGGGTCCCTGACGGGAGTAGAAGTTGGCATGGATATCCATGAACCTACAGCCTGTTGGATCCCTGACTGGTGTAGAATTTGGCATGGATATCCATGAACCTACAGCCTGTTGGATCCCTGACTGGAGTGGAAGTTGGCATGGATATACATGAACCTACAGCCTGTTGGATCCCTGACTGGTGTAGAATTTGGCATGGATATCCATGAACCTACAGCCTGTTGGATCCCTGACTGGAGTGGAAGTTGGCATGGATATCCATGAACCTACAGCCTGTTGGATCCCTGACTGGTGTAGAAGTTGGCATGGATATCCATGAACCTACAGCCTGTTGGATCCCTGACTGGAGTGGAAGTTGGCATGGATATCCATGAACCTACAGCCTGTTGGATCCCTGACTGGAGTGGAAGTTGGCATGGATATCCATGAACCTACAGCCTGTTGGATCCCTGACTGGAGTGGAAGTTGGCATGGATATCCATGAACCTACAGCCTGTTGGATCCCTGACTGGAGAGGAAGTTGGCATGGATATCCATGAACCTAGAGCCTGTTGGGTCCCTGACTGGAGTGGAAGTTGGCATGGATATCCATGAACCTACAGCCTGTTGGGTCCCTGACCTGTGTAGAAGTTGGCATGGATATCCATGAACCTACAGCCTGTTGGATCCCTGACTGGAGTGGAAGTTGGCATGGATATCCATGAACCTACAGCCTGTTGGGTCCCTGACTGGAGTGGAAGTTGGCATGGATATCCATGAACCTACAGCCTGTTGGGTCCCTGACTGGAGTGGAAGTTGGCATGGATATCCATGAACCTACAGCCTGTTGGGTCACTGACTGGAGTGGAGGTTGGCATGGATATCCATGAACCTACAGCCTGTTGGGTCCCTGACTGGAGTGGAAGTTGGCATGGATATCCATTAACCTACAGCCTGTTGGATCCCTGACTGGAGAGGAAGTTGGCATGGATATCCATGAACCTACAGCCTGTTGGGTCCCTGACTGGAGTGGAAGTTGGCATGGATATCCATGAACCTACAGCCTGTTGGATCCCTGACTGGAGAGGAAGTTGGCATGGATATCCATGAACCTACAGCCTGTTGGGTCCCTGACTGGAGTGGAAGTTGGCATGGATATCCATGAACCTACAGCCTGTTGGATCCCTGACTGGAGTGGAAGTTGGCATGGATATCCATGAACCTACAGCCTGTTGGGTCCCTGACTGGAGTGGAAGTTGGCATGGATATCCATGAACCTACAGCCTGTTGGATCCCTGACTGGAGTGGAAGTTGGCATGGATATCCATGAACCTACAGCCTGTTGGGTCCCTGACCTGTGTAGAAGTTGGCATGGATATCCATGAACCTACAGCCTGTTGGATCCCTGACTGGTGTAGAAGTTGGCATGGATATCCATGAACCTACAGCCTGTTGGGTCCCTGACTGGAGTGGAAGTTGGCATGGATATCCATGAACCTACAGCCTGTTGGGTCCCTGACTGGAGTGGAAGTTGGCATGGATATCCATGAACCTACAGCCTGTTGGATCCCTGACTGGAGTGGAAGTTGGCATGGATATCCATGAACCTACAGCCTGTTGGATCCCTGACTGGAGAGGAAGTTGGCATGGATATCCATGAACCTACAGCCTGTTGGGTCCCTGACTGGAGTGGAAGTTGGCATGGATATCCATGAACCTACAGCCTGTTGGATCCCTGACTGGAGTGGAAGTTGGCATGGATATCCATGAACCTACAGCCTGTTGGGTCCCTGACTGGAGTGGAAGTTGGCATGGATATCCATGAACCTACAGCCTGTTGGATCCCTGACTGGAGAGGAAGTTGGCATGGATATCCATGAACCTACAGCCTGTTGGGTCCCTGACTGGAGTGGAAGTTGGCATGGATATCCATGAACCTACAGCCTGTTGGGTCCCTGACCTGTGTAGAAGTTGGCATGGATATCCATGAACCTACAGCCTGTTGGATCCCTGACTGGAGTGGAAGTTGGCATGGATATCCATGAACCTACAGCCTGTTGGGTCCCTGACTGGAGTCGAAGTTGGCATGGATATCCATGAACCTACAGCCTGTTGGATCCCTGACTGGAGTGGAAGTTGGCATGGATATCCATGAACCTACAGCCTGTTGGGTCCCTGACTGGAGTGGATGTTGGCATGGATATCCATGAACCTACAGCCTGTTGGGTCCCTGACTGGAGTGGAAGTTGGCATGGATATCCATGAACCTACAGCCTGTTGGGTCCCTGACTGGAGTGGAAGTTGGCATGGATATCCATGAACCTACAGCCTGTTGGATCCCTGACTGGAGTGGAAGTTGGCATGGATATCCATGAACCTACAGCCTGTTGGATCCCTGACTGGAGTAGAAGTTGGCATGGATATCCATGAACCTACAGCCTGTTGGATCCCTGACTGGTGTAGAATTTGGCATGGATATCCATGAACCTACAGCCTGTTGGGTCCCTGACCTGTGTAGAAGTTGGCATGGATATCCATGAACCTACAGCCTGTTGGGTCCCTGACTGGAGTGGAAGTTGGCATGGATATCCATGAACCTACAGCCTGTTGGGTCCCTGACTGGAGTGGAAGTTGGCATGGATATCCATGAACCTACAGCCTGTTGATCCCTGACTGGAGTGGAAGTTGGCATGGATATCCATGAACCTACAGCCTGTTGGATCCCTGACTGGAGTGGAAGTTGGCATGGATATCCATGAACCTACAGCCTGTTGGGTCCCTGACTGGAGTGGAAGTTGGCATGGATATCCATGAACCTACAGCCTGTTGGATCCCTGACTGGAGTGGAAGTTGGCATGGATATCCATGAACCTACAGCCTGTTGGGTCCCTGACTGGAGTGGAAGTTGGCATGGATTTCCATGAACCTACAGCCTGTTGGGTCCCTGACTGGAGTGGAAGTTGGCATGGATATCCATGAACCTACAGCCTGTTGGATCCCTGACTGGAGTGGAAATTGGCATGGATATCCATGAACCTACAGCCTGTTGGATCCCTGACCTGTGTAGAAGTTGGCATGGATATCCATGAACCTACAGCCTGTTGGGTCCCTGACTGGAGTAGAAGTTGGCATGGATATCCATGAACCTACAGCCTGTTGGATCCCTGACTGGTGTAGAATTTGGCATGGATATCCATGAACCTACAGCCTGTTGGATCCCTGACTGGAGTGGAAGTTGGCATGGATATCCATGAACCTACAGCCTGTTGGATCCCTGACTGGTGTAGAATTTGGCATGGATATCCATGAACCTACAGCCTGTTGGATCCCTGACTGGAGTGGAAGTTGGCATGGATATCCATTAACCTACAGCCTGTTGGGTCCCTGACTGGTGTAGAAGTTGGCATGGATATCCATGAACCTACAGCCTGTTGGATCCCTGACTGGAGTGGAAGTTGGCATGGATATCCATGAACCTACAGCCTGTTGGATCCCTGACTGGAGTGGAAGTTGGCATGGATATCCATGAACCTACAGCCTGTTGGATCCCTGACTGGAGTGGAAGTTGGCATGGATATCCATGAACCTACAGCCTGTTGGATCCCTGACTGGAGAGGAAGTTGGCATGGATATCCATGAACCTACAGCCTGTTGGGTCCCTGACTGGAGTGGAAGTTGGCATGGATATCCATGAACCTACAGCCTGTTGGGTCCCTGACCTGTGTAGAAGTTGGCATGGATATCCATGAACCTACAGCCTGTTGGATCCCTGACTGGAGTGGAAGTTGGCATGGATATCCATGAACCTACAGCCTGTTGGGTCCCTGACTGGAGTCGAAGTTGGCATGGATATCCATGAACCTACAGCCTGTTGGATCCCTGACTGGAGTGGAAGTTGGCATGGATATCCATGAACCTACAGCCTGTTGGGTCCCTGACTGGAGTGGATGTTGGCATGGATATCCATGAACCTACAGCCTGTTGGGTCCCTGACTGGAGTGGAAGTTGGCATGGATATCCATGAACCTACAGCCTGTTGGGTCCCTGACTGGAGTGGAAGTTGGCATGGATATCCATGAACCTACAGCCTGTTGGATCCCTGACTGGAGTGGAAGTTGGCATGGATATCCATGAACCTACAGCCTGTTGGATCCCTGACTGGAGTAGAAGTTGGCATGGATATCCATGAACCTACAGCCTGTTGGATCCCTGACTGGTGTAGAATTTGGCATGGATATCCATGAACCTACAGCCTGTTGGGTCCCTGACCTGTGTAGAAGTTGGCATGGATATCCATGAACCTACAGCCTGTTGGATCCCTGACTGGAGTGGAAGTTGGCATGGATATCCATGAACCTACAGCCTGTTGGGTCCCTGACCTGTGTAGAAGTTGGCATGGATATCCATGAACCTACAGCCTGTTGGATCCCTGACTGGAGTGGAAGTTGGCATGGATATCCATGAACCTACAGCCTGTTGGGTCCCTGACTGGAGTGGAAGTTGGCATGGATATCCATGAACCTACAGCCTGTTGGGTCCCTGACTGGAGTGGAAGTTGGCATGGATATCCATGAACCTACAGCCTGTTGGATCCCTGACTGGAGTGGAAGTTGGCATGGATATCCATGAACCTACAGCCTGTTTGGTCCCTGACTAGAGTGGAAGTTGGCATGGATATCCATGAACCTACAGCCTGTTGGGTCCCTGACTGAAGTGGAAGTTGGCATGGATATCCATGAACCTACAGCCTGTTGGGTCCCTGACTGGTGTAGAAGTTGGCATGGATATCCATGAACCTACAGCCTGTTGGGTAAGTAGGCCTGACAGCCATGGAGTTACGTGTCACCAAATCCCAGACAATACTGGTGCTGACAATGGATCTATGTTCTGTTTCTCCGGCCCGTGGACATGTTCAACCCAGTGTGGATCACTACCTACAGTAATGTGGATCACTACGTACAGTAAGGTGGATCACTACCTACAGTAGCTACATGTTCAACCCAGTGGGGATCCCTACCTACAGTACTGTGGATCACTACGTACAGTAAGGTGGGTCACTACCTACAGTAGCTACCTACATAAGGGACGCGGATGGCATTTGCCGTATGTTTGATGAGAAACTGCATATTGCAAATGTACGCTCCCTTACTAGACGTCCGAAATTGTTTCTAAAATAAGCCAACGCCGTCGGGCCGTGCCCTAGGGCCAAATCTTCCAGGAAGTCATCAAACGAACTTTCTCGGACTTTCGATGTCCGTTTAATAAAATAAATTAATTTTTTTCATTTTTCCGCCCTTCATGTTAATCCCACCAGATGGCGAATGCCTTCATATTGCAAATGTACAAAACATACACCTAATTGACCTGGCTTTTTCTCCTAAACCGAAAATTCTTTGAAGACGAAACTTGGTGGGCATGGGTTTGGCCATATGGGCAGTGTGCCCCGAAACAGAATGGCGTCAGGGACTCACGGTTTTTGAGATAAGGCCCATTTTCTGGGATTAAAGGTGAAAAATGGAAATAGAGCACTAATTTGACAGCTTTACGTCAAAGTACATGAACCTACGGTGTAAGGAAAAAAAGAACCAGACATTTATCTCTTTTAATTTTCGATTAATTGTCAAATGTCCAATTCGTAATGTTGAGAAAAATATTTTTTTCCCCCACAAAAGTTATGGATCCAGTTGCTGCGTGTTCAGACGGATCCGTTAAAGTGGGTTTCGGAGCTCTACGTGATTTCTGTGATTTTCTGTGATTTTCTGAAATCACACACACGCACAGTCAATGGGGAATGACACAGTGAGGGGCTTACAGACAGACACTGCCTGCAATAGTTACTTTTGTTCGAACTATTAAAGAACCGTCAGACCTAGAGCTCTGAAACTTTAGAAACCCATTCTAGACCTTTAGTCGATCGTGCACGGTGAGCTACGGGGCTCTAGAAGGTTTTCAGGCCGAGAAACAGCCTCGTACATTTGCAATATTTTCAATTCATTTTTACATCACGAAAATGACAAAATTTCTAAAAGTCCCAGAGACACAAGGCTAGGTGCATTAGAACCGCCTCGGCCCATAGAGACGGACCCTAACGTTTCTGTCCGATAGCTCATTCAAGGACCCGTAGCAATGCCCGGAAAACGTGGATTTTCAGCACCAATTAAGGTCGCTGCTCGGACTCCAAATGACCTATCGAGCGAAACTTGAGATTCGGGTCGCCTCAGCTAGGCCGACACATAATGTCGAACTGGACCCGCAGCTAGAACGTAACTAGGTGTTTTACATTTTTACTATGATTTAAACAGAATTTTGAGCCTGCCCTGATATATGTGATTGTTGGCTTCTAAATGAGATGGGAAAAGTGGGTTTGGTGTCAGTTTTTATCAGTTTGGTGTCAGAATGATATCTAATTGATTGATTGACGCTGACTTGCTCGTTGACTTTTGTACATTTGCAATATGTTTGAATAGGGCTGAAACATCACCAAAATGACAGACTGAAATCAACACTAAAAGGGCATCACCATAGTCTCTAGGCCGTGCCGAGTTCAACGAGACGCCCACTTGACTGTAGCTCGCTCTGACCTCATAGACCGTGCAAAAAAGTAGGCGCAAAATGAAGCCTGGCCCTAAATGTCAGCTGATTTTGGGTGACAGCGGCAGACCCGTTTGAGTTAGAAGCACGATTCAACTTCAGGAATGTTCCTAAGGTCCTCCCGATCTGAGCAAGCCTAACCGTGACTGTGTGGCATTAACCTTTAACAGTAAAAACAGGGTATTTTCATCTAACAGTTTGCTATGACATCTCTCCCCATAGGAATACATTGCCTGCTCCCCTAAATTCAACCTGGTGCCTATGTGGGTTATGAATGCCATATGAACCTGTCTTTGATAGCAATCCATCAGGCCACTATGAGGTCTACCTGTGTTGATTCTAAGCTTCCTGGAGCAACCGGAAGTGGTAAAAATCACCCAAAAGGTGTTTTGATATACCCAACCTGCAGTTTGTGGAAAAACAGACAATTCAACCCTGTGTAAATCAGTCAGTTCTTAACCTAAAGACTTAAAACTCAGGATTCTGTTAAAGCATACCCCATTGAGGATATGTGTTCACTTACAGCTTCCTGTGCCAACCGGAAGTGCTTTAAAATGGGGTCATAGGTGTTGTTTCGAAGGGTTAAAAAGGTCACATCTTTCCAAAACTTCATATGTGTGATTAGGCAACCCCAATGAACTGTAAATGAGTCATTTCTCCCATCAGATTGACAAGAAAACCCTCAAACACACACACAAACACAGATATGGGATGGAGTGACACAGTGGGGGGCTTACAGACACACAGAGCCTGCAATGGCATCACCATAGTCTCTAGGCCTTCCTGAGTTCAACGAGATAACCCGCTTGACCGTAGCTCACTCGGTCTGACCGCAGCAACCGTGCCAAAAAGTAGGCCGAAAATGAAGCCTGGCCCTAAATTTCAGCTGCTTTTGGGTGACAGCGGCAGAACCGTTTGGGTTAGAAGCACGATTCGACTTCAGGAGCGTTCCTTAGGACCTCCCGATCTGTGCAAGCCTAACCGTGGCCCTGTGGCATTAACCCTTAACAGTGAAAACAGGGTATTTACATCAAACCGTTTGCTATGACATCTCTCTCCATAGGAATACATTGCCTGCTCGCCTAAATTCAACCTGGTGCCTATGTGGGTTATGAATGTCTTATGAACCTGTCTTTGATGGCAATCCATCAGGCCACTATGAGGTCTACCTGTGTTGATTCTAAGCTTCCTGGAGCAACCGGAAGTGGTTAAATTCACCCTAAAGGTGTTTTACAGTACCCAACCTGCTGTTGGTGAAAAACAGACTTTCAAACCTGTGTAAATCAGTCAGTTCTTAACTTACAGACTTAAAACTCAGGATTCTGTAAAAGCCTACCCCAATGAGTATATGTGTGTACCTACAACCGGAAGTGTGACAACCGGAAGTGCTTTAAATAGGGGTCATAGGTGCTGTTTCGAAGGGTTAAAAAGGTCACATCTTTCCAAAACTTCACATGTGTGATTAGGCAACCCCAATGAACTGTAAATCAGTCATTTCTCCCATAAGAATCCCTTGAAAAACTCACACATGCACACAGTCCATGGGGAGTGACATAGTGTGGGGCTTACAGACACACACTGCCTGCAATAGTTACTTTCGTTCGAACTATTAAAGAACCGTCAGACCTAGAGCTCTGAAACTTTAGAACCCTTTTCTAGAGCTTATGTCGATAGTGCACGGTGAGTTATGGGGCTCTAGAAGGTTCACAGGCCGAGAAACAGCCTTGTACATTTGCAATATTTTCAATTCATTTTTACATCACGAAAATGACACAATTTCTAAAAGTCCCAGAGACACAAGGTTAGGTGCATTAGAACCGCCTTGGCCCATAGAGACGGACCCTAACGTTTCTCTCCGATAGCTCATTCAAGGACCCCATAGCAACGCCCGGAAAATGTGGATTTTCAGCACCAATTAAGGTCGCTGCTCGGGCTCCCGAATGACCTATCGAGCCGAAACTTGGGATTTGGGGTCGCCTCAGATAGGCCGACACATAACGTTGGAACTGGACCCGCAACTAGAACGTAACTAGGTGTTTTACGTTTTCATTATAGTGACTTTATGGCAGACTTTTGTCCATTTGCAATAAGTTAAAACCGTCAAGCCCGGCCATCCTGAGATCAACGGGCAGTCAATTGGGCTTTCCTGCAGTATTTTAGAGCTTGTCATATTCGTGATGTTAAAGCCCATTGAAACATATTGCAAATGTACTGTACATTTGCAATATGTTTCACTGTACATTTGCAATATGTTTCAATGGGCTTTTTGACATGTTGAAATCAACACCAATGAGCTATGGACAGGTACCGCTATCAATCCTGGCCATCCTGAGATCAATGGGCAGTCAATTGGGCATTCCTGAAGTATTTTAGAGCTTGTCATATTCGTGATGTTAAAGCCCATTGAAACATATTGCAAATGTACTGTACATTTGCAATATGTTTCACTGTACATTTGCAATATGTTTCAATGGGCTTTTTTTGACATGTTGAAATCAACACCAACGAGCTATGGACAGGTACCACTATCAATCCTGGCCATCCTGAGATCAACGGGCAGTCAATTGGCCATTCCTGAAGTATTTTAGAGCTTGTCATATTCGTGATGTTAACAGCCCATTGAAACATATTGCAAATGTACTGTACATTTGCAATATGTTTCACTGTACATTTGCAATATGTTTCAATGGGCTTTTTTTTGACATGTTGAAATCAACACCAATGAGCTATGGACAGGTACCGCTATCAATCCTGGCCATCCTGAGATCAATGGGCAGTCAATTGGGCATTCCTGAAGTATTTTAGAGCTTGTCATATTCGTGATGTTAAAGCCCATTGAAACATATTGCAAATGTACTGTACATTTGCAATATGTTTCACTGTACATTTACAATATGTTTCAATGGGCTTTTTTTTGACATGTTGAAATCAACACCAATGAGCTATGGACAGGTACCGCTATCAATCCTGGCCATCCTGAGATCAATGGGCAGTCAATTGGGCATTCCTGAAGTATTTTAGAGCTTGTCATATTCGTGATGTTAACAGCCCATTGAAACATATTGCAAATGTACTGTACATTTGCAATATGTTTCACTGTACATTTGCAATATGTTTCAATGGGCTTTTTTTTGACATGTTGAAATCAACACCAACGAGCTATGGACAGGTACCGCTATCAATCCTGGCCATCCTGAGATCAACGGGCAGTCAATTGGGCATTCCTGAAGTATTTTAGAGCTTGTCATATTCGTGATGTTAAAAGCCCATTGAAACATATTGCAAATGTACAGTGAAACATATTGCAAATGTACTGTACAAAGCAATGGAAGAGAGTGTGGACACTCATTTTTGAAAACCTCCATAAATGAGCAGGGCTTCTCCCACTGACTTAGGGCCATAGTGGGATACTCCCATAAAGATCCTGGACCAGGAGCAGCCCCTAAAGTCATTTAAAACCCTTTTGAAAATATGGACCTGGTAAATGTACTGTACATTTGCAATATGTTTCACTGTACATTTGCAATATGTTTCAATGGGCTTTTAACGTCACGAATTTGACATGTTGAAATCAACACCAACGAGCGATGGAGAGGAACCATGATCACTTCCCGGCCATCCCGAGTTCAATGGGCCAGTCAATTGGGCATTTCTGCAGTATTTCGAGCCTGTCAAATTTGTGAGGGTAAATGCCCATTGTAAGACATTGCAAATTGACAACCGTGTACCTGGTAATTGAAACGGGTAACCATGAGCATATTTTAAATATTAATGTCTTTAGGAGGGTGCAAGGTATCCCTGGCTGGTTAGGGAGCACCCCACCTGTGGCCATCCCAATGGGGGCACCCTTGTCATTTTGGACGTTTTTCAAAAAATAGACCCTATAGGACGATTGAGGGCTTAACATAGTGATATATATCATTTTGTCAGTTTAAATGCCATTTGGACATTGCTCACTGACTTTTGGGTTCGGAAGCCGACTTCCTATGACGATATATGAAAATGGCTTTGACATTGACTTTTGACTTCCTATGGTAACATATTGCAAATGGACAAAACATATTGCAAATGGACATTGACGTTTGACTTCCTATGGTAGCATATTGCAAATGGACAAAACATAGGCCTTATGGACAAAAATGTTGTATAAAAATTTATAAAACTATATTAATAAAATTAGACAAGGGTATGTTTATACACATCTTATATACGTGTTATTATCAAAAATATCGTTAGAATTGCGAAAAACGGCCCAGAAAGCACTTTTTAGGGGCGTAGGTATTTTGATATTTTTTGAAATGTCCAAATTTGACCCTTGGGTCTTGTCTTCATGTACATTTGCAATATGTTTTGCCCGTTGGAACGCTCGCCACCTATAGTAATTTTGAGTTATTACACTTGGCATTTGCCGTATGCCGTTTGCCATAAGAAATGATTGAAATGGCGTACATTTGGGCACTCTTTTCCATCGTGTGTATGTTTGTTCCAATGGCAATATGTTGACATTCATTTTTGTCCATTTCATGGGGGTATTCCCTTCCCTGTTCAACCCAGTGTGGATCCCTACCTACAGTAATGTGGATCACTACGTACAGTAAGGTGGGTCACTACTTACAGTAGCTACATGTTCAACCCAGTGTGGATCCCTACCTACAGTACTGTGGATCACTACGTACAGTAGTGTGGATCACTACCTACAGTAGCTAACTGTTCAACCCAGTGGGGATCCCTACCTACAGTAATGTGGATCACAACGTACAGTAAGGTGGGTCACTACCTACAGTAGCTACATGTTCATCCCAGTGTGGATCACTACCTACAGTAATGTGGATCACTACCTACAGTAGCTACATGTTCAACCCAGTGTGGCTCACTACCTACATTAGTGTGGATCACTACCTACAGTAGTGTGGATCACTACCTACAGTAATGTGGATCACTACCTACAGTAGTGTGGATCACTACCTACAGTAGTGTGGATCACTACCTACTGTAACTACATGTTCAACCTAGTGTGGATCACTACCTACAGTAGTGTGGATCACTACCTACAGTAGTGTGGATCACTACCTACAGTAGCTACCTGTTCAACCCAGTGTGGATCACTACCTACAGTAACTAAATGTTCAACCCAGTGTGGATCACTACCTACAGTAACTAAATGTTCAACCCAGTGTGGATCACTACCTACAGTAACTAAATGTTCAACCCAGTGTGGATCACTACCTACAGTAGCTACCTGTTCAACCCAGTGTGGATCACTAACTACAGTAACTAAATGTTCAACCCAGTGTGGATCACTACTTACAGTAACTACATGTTCAACCCAGTGTGGATCACTACCTACATTAGTGTGGATCACTACCTACAGTAGCTACCTGTTCAACCCAGTGTGGATCACTACCTACAGTAACTACATGTTCAACCCAGTGTGGATCACTACTTACAGTAACTACATGTTCAACCCAGTGTGGATCACTACCTACAGTAACTACATGTTCAACCCAGTGTGGATCCCTACCTACAGTAATTACATGTTCAACCCAGTGTGGATCACTACTTACAGTAACTACATGTTCACCCCAGTGTGGATCTCTACCTACAGTAACTACATGTTCAACCCAGTGTGGATCACCACCTACAGTAGTGTGGATCATCACCTACAGTAGTGTGGATAACTACCTACAGAAGTGTGGATCACCACCTACAGTAGTGTGGATCACCACCTACAGTAGTGTTGATCACCACCTGCGGTAGTGTGGATAACTACCTACAGTAGTGTGGATCACTACCTACAGTAGTGTGGATCACCACCTACGGTAGTGTGGATCTCCACCTACAGTAGTGTGGATCACCACCTACGGTAGTGTGGATCACCACCTACAGTTGTGTGGATCACCACCTACAGTAGTGTGGATCACCACCTACGGTAGTGTGGATCACCACCTACAGTAGTGTGGATCACCACCTACAGTAGTGTGGATTTCCACCTACAGTAGTGTGGCTCACTACCTACTGTAGTGTGGCTCACTACCTACAGTAGTGTGGATCACCACCTACAGTAGTGTGGATCACCACCTACGGTAGTGTGGATCTCCACCTACGGTAGTGTGGCTCACCACCTACGGTAGTGTGGCTCACCACCTACGGTAGTGTGGATCACCACCTACAGTAGTGTGGATCGCTACCTACAGTAGTTTGGATCAATTCCTACAGTTGTGTTTATCACTACCTACAGTAGTGTGGATCACCACCTACAGTAGTGTGGATCACCACCTACAGTAGTGTGGATCACCACCTACAGTAGTGTGGATTTCCACCTACAGTAGTGTGGCTCACTACCTACTGTAGTGTGGCTCACTACCTACAGTAGTGTGGATCACCACCTACAGTAGTGTGGATCGCTACCTACAGTAGTTTGGATCAATTCCTACATTTGTGTTTATCACTACCTACAGTAGTGTGGATCACCACCTACAGTAGTGTGGATCACCACCTACAGTAGTTTGGATCAATTCCTACATTTGTGTTTATCACTACCTACAGTAGTGTGGATCACCACCTACAGTAGTTTGGATCAATTCCTACAGTTGTGTTTATCACTACCTACAGTAGTGTGGATCACCACCTACAGTAGTGTGGATCACCACCTACAGTAGTGTGGATCAATTCCTACAGTTGTGTTTATCACTACCTACAGTAGTGTGGATCACCACCTACAGTAGTGTGGATCACCACCTACAGTAGTGTGGATCACCACCTACAGTAGTTTGGATCAATTCCTACAGTTGTGTTTATCACTACCTACAGTAGTGTGGATCACCACCTACAGTAGTGTGGATCACCACCTACAGTAGTGTGGATCACCACCTACAGTAGTTTGGATCAATTCCTACAGTTGTGTTTATCACTACCTACAGTAGTGTGGATCACCACCTACAGTAGTGTGGATCACCACCTACAGTAGTGTGGATCACCACCTACAGTAGTGTGGATCACCACCTACAGTAGTTTGGATCAATTCCTACAGTTGTGTTTATCACTACCTACAGTAGTGTGGATCAATTCCTACAGTTGTGTTTATCACTACCTACAGTAGTGTGGATCACCACCTACAGTAGTGTGGACCACTACCTGCAGTGGCAACAGAAACAAGAAAAAACTAGAGATAAAAAATTATGTTGTTTTTGTCGTCAATAAATTCAGCATCCCCTTACCATCTCATGCCATCGATACAATAACCTCCTAATCCACTGGCCAGCTCTGGGATATGGCTGGGAGATGGCTTCCACACAGTCACACAGACAGATAACTAAACAAAGAGGATTAAGCCCCCATGTTGTGTTAAACAGGGGGGTAGTAATGGTGAGTGATACCCAGTCAGACAGTATAACTGCCCCTGCAGGTGCCCTGGTGGTCCCCAACCCACAGTCCCCTCAGTCTCCTCTCAGACTGTCTGAGCTGCTGGTCTAGAGATGGTCTGGCTCTGGTCTGGTGGTCCCCAACCCCCAGTCCCCTCAGTCTCCTCTCAGACTGTCTGAGCTGCTGGTCTAGAGATGGTCTGGCTCTGGTCTGGTGGTCCCCAACACCCAGTCCCCTCAGTCTCCTCTTAGACTGTCTGAGCTGTGGGTCTAGAGATGGTCTGGCTCTGGTCTGGTGGTCCCCAACACCCAGTCCCCTCAGTCTCCTCTCAGACTGTCTGAGCTGCTGGTCTAGAGATGGTCTGGCTCTGGTCTGGTGGTCCCCAACACCCAGTCCCCTCAGTCTCCTCTCAGACTGTCTGAGCTGCTGGTCTAGAGATGGTCTGGCTCTGGTCTGGTGGTCCCCAACCCCCAGTCCCCTCAGTCTCCTCTCAGACTCTCTGAGCTGCTGGTCTAGCTCTGCTGGTCTAGAGATGGTCTGGCTCTGGTCTGGTGGCCCCCAACACCCAGTCCCCTCAGTCTCCTCTCAGACTCTCTGAGCTGCTGGTCTAGCTCTGCTGGTCTAGAGATGGTATGGCTCTGGTCTGGTGGCCCCCAACACCCAGTCCCCTCAGTCTCCTCTCAGACTGTCTGAGCTGCTGGTCTAGAGATGGTCTGGCTCTGGTCTGGTGGCCCCCAACCCCCAGTCCCCTCAGTCTCCTCTCAGACTGTCTGAGCTGCTGGTCTAGAGATGGTCTGGCTCTGGTCTGGTGGTCCCCAACACCCAGTCCCCTCAGTCTCCTCTTAGACTGTCTGAGCTGCGGGTCTAGAGATGGTCTGGCTCTGGTCTGGTGGTCCCCAACCCCCAGTCCCCTCAGTCTCCTCTCAGACTGTCTGAGCTGCTGGTCTAGAGATGGTCTGGCTCTGGTCTGGTGGTCCCCAACACCCAGTCCTCTCAGTCTCCTCTTAGACTGTCTGAGCTGCGGGTCTAGAGATGGTCTGGCTCTGGTCTGGTGGTCCCCAACCCCCAGTCCCCTCAGTCTCCTCTCAGACTGTCTGAGCTGCGGGTCTAGAGATGGTCTGGTTCTGCTGGTCTAGAGATGGTCTGGTTCTGCTGGTCTATAGATGGTCTGGTTCTGCTGGTCTAGAGATGGTCTGGTTCTGCTGGTCTAGAGATGGTCTGGTTCTGCTGGTCTAGAAACGTTCTGGTTCTGATCATATAGAGATGGTCGGTGCCTCAATGCTGCCTCAATGTAATCAAATCAAGACCCTGTTCTTAATTAGTTGACGAGGCTTTTTTTTCCTTCTCGTTGTTTTGACACAGTGCCAGGCCCGTTACTATGCAACAAGGCTGGGCAACAGGGATGCTGTTGTGACTGAGGCTGTGGACACGCATCATATAGCGCGCCACGATCAGGAGGAGGAGTTTTAACCACTGACTGGCTGTGGGCCCTGGTCAAAGTAGTGCACTGAATAGGGGAAATAGGTTGCCATTTTTGACGAAAGCTGTCTGCAGCAGCGTTCTGTAACGGAAGGTAGTTAGCAGGGTAGAGCCAGGAAGCACTACAAAGTGGTGAATATCCTGCCAGATTAGCAGAGCAGACTGCCGGTGGGATTACAAACGCTACTGACTGCCCCCGGACCCTTCAAAGGTCCTGTTGACTGACTGGACTCTTCAAAGAACCTGTTTGAAATGGGTGTGCATATTATGATAGTGTGTTTGTGTGTTTGTGTGTGTGGGGGGTGGGAGGGGGAGGTTATGTCTCATGCTGCATAAGACAGCATGAGACAGGAAGTTACCTGGCTACTGTATGGTATGGACTCTGTATCACACACACACACACACACTCTTACTCTAACCCCCACACACACACACACACTCTTACTCTAACCCCCCACACACACACACACACTCTTACTCTAACCCCCCACCACACACACACACACACACTCTTCCTCTCACCCCCTCTACAGACTCTTCCTCTCACCCCCTCTACACACTCTTCCTCTCACCCCCTCTACACACTCTTCCTCTCACCCCCTCTACACACTCTTGCTCTCACCCCCTTCTACACACTCTTCCTCTCACCCCCTCTACACACTCTTGCTCTCACCCCCTCTACACACTCTTCCTCTCACCCCCTCTACACACTCTTCCTCTCACCCCCTCTACACACTCTTCCTCTCACCCCCTACACACTCTTCCTCTCACCCCCTCTACACACTCTTCCTCTCACCCCCTCTACACACTCTTCCTCTCACCCCCTCTACACACTCTTCCTCTCACCCCCTACACACTCTTCCTCTCACCCCCCCTCTACACACTCTTCCTCTCACCCCCCACCCTCCCACACACACCCAGTCCATCTACCCAGCCCGATTCCCCCCACCCCAGCGCTGCATCCAATTCCAGCAGCAAACCAGCCTGTTAAACCTCCATCAAACAGACACACAGCGGTACAAAGGGGAAAAACCTCATCTCTGCAGGATACTAATCCTCAGAGGTTGCTGTAAGCCTGTCGGGACCGCTTTTTATATTGAAAGAAGTCATCACTCATTTTGCCCCAAAGATTAAAAGGATGGCTAAATTGAGAAAATCCGCTTAGGAATTGGTGAATTTAAATAGTGAGGGAGTGGGGAGGTTGGGAGGTGAGGAGACTAGAGCTGGAAACCAGACATAGACAGGTATGGGAGGGAGACTAGAGCTAGAAACCAGACATAGACAGGTATGGGAGGGAGACTAGAGCTGGAAACCAGACAGAGACAGCTATGGGAGGGAGACTAGAGCTGGAAACCAGACATAGACAGGTATGGGAGGGAGACTAGAGCTGGAAACCAGACAGAGACAGCTATGGGAGGGAGACTAGAGCTGGAAACCAGACAGAGACAGGTATGGGAGGGAGACTAGAGCTGGAAACCAGACATAGACAGCTATGGGAGGGAGGGAGACTAGAGCTGGAAACCAGACATAGACAGGTATGGGAGGGAGACTAGAGCTGGAAACCAGACAGAGACAGCTATGGGAGGGAGACTAGAGCTGGAAACCAGACAGAGACAGGTATGGGAGGGAGACTAGAGCTGGAAACCAGACATAGACAGCTATGGGAGGGAGGGAGACTAGAGCTGGAAACCAGACAGAGACAGGTATGGGAGGGAGACTAGAGCTGGAAACCAGACATAGACAGGTATGGGAGGGAGACTAGAGCTGGAAACCAGACAGAGACAGCTATGGGAGGGAGACTAGAGCTGGAAACCAAACATAGACAGTTATGGGAGGGAGACTAGAGCTGGAAACCAGACAGAGACAGCTATGGGAGGGAGGGAGACTAGAGCTGGAAACCAGACAGAGACAGCTATGGGAGGGAGACTAGAGCTGGAAACCAGACAGAGACAGCTATGGGAGGGAGGGAGACTAGAGCTGGAAACCAGACAGAGACAGGTATGGGAGGGAGACTAGAGCTAGAAACCAGACAGAGACAGCTATGGGAGGGAGACTAGAGCTGGAAACCAGACATAGACAGGTATGGGAGGGAGACTAGAGCTGGAAACCAGACAGAGACAGCTATGGGAGGGAGACTAGAGCTGGAAACCAGACAGAGACAGGTATGGGAGGGAGACTAGAGCTGGAAACCAGACATAGACAGCTATGGGAGGGAGGGAGACTAGAGCTGGAAACCAGACAGAGACAGGTATGGGAGGGAGACTAGAGCTGGAAACCAGACAGAGACAGCTATGGGAGGGAGACTAGAGCTGGAAACCAGACAGAGACAGGTATGGGAGGGAGACTAGAGCTGGAAACCAGACAGAGACAGCTATGGGAGGGAGGGAGACTAGAGCTGGAAACCAGACAGAGACATGTATGGGAGGGAGGGAGACTAGAGCTGGAAACCAGACAGGTATGGGAGGGAGACTAGAGCTGGAAACCAGACATAGACAGGTATGGGAGGGAGACTAGAGCTGGAAACCAGACATAGACAGGTATGGGAGGGAGACTAGAGCTGGAAACCAGACAGAGACAGGTATGGGAGGGAGACTAGAGCTGGAAACCAGACAGAGACAGGTATGGGAGGGAGACTAGAGCTGGAAACCAGACAGAGACAGGTATGGGAGGGAGACTAGAGCTGGAAACCAGACATAGACAGGTATGGGAGGGAGACTAGAGCTGGAAACCAAACATAGACAGTTATGGGAGGGAGACTAGAGCTGGAAACCAGACATAGACAGGTATGGGAGGGAGGGAGACTAGAGCTGGAAACCAGACATAGACAGGTATGGGAGGGAGACTAGAGCTGGAAACCAGACATAGACAGGTATAGGAGGGACACTAGAGCTGGAAACCAGACATAGACAGGTATGGGAGGGAGACTAGAGCTGGAAACCAGACAGAGACAGGTATGGGAGGGAGGGAGACTAGAGCTGGAAACCAGACATAGACAGGTATGGGAGGGAGACTAGAGCTGGAAACCAGACAGAGACAGCTATGGGAGGGAGGCTATTAGAACCAGTGGAGGCTGTTGAAGGGAGGACAGTGGAGGCTGTTGAGGGGAGGACAGTGGAGGCTCTTGAGGGGAGGACAGTGGAGGCTGTTGAGGGGAGGACAGTGGAGGCTGTTGAGGGGAGGACAGTGGAGGCTGTTGAGGGGAGGACAGTGGAGGCTGTTGAGGGTAGGACATTGGAGGCTGTTGAGGGGAGGACAGTGGAGGCTGTTGAGGGGAGGACAGAGGAGGCTTGAGGGGAGGACAGTGGAGGCTCATGATGGGAGGACGGCTCATAATAACGTCTATAAAGGAGGTAATAGAACGGCATTAACACACATTGGAACCCAGGTGTTTGATAGATTTTTTATACCCTTCCGGCTCGTCCAGCCGTTACCACGAGCCCGTCCTCCCTAATTAAGGTGCCACCAACCTCCTGTGGCTAGAGGGGTTTCTCAGTATCTTTACGTGTTGGAGAGATAATCTCAATCGAGACTACGACTCCAGATGATCCTGATAACTGGTTTAAATATCAGACAATACTTAAATATATATATCACTTTTTATTATTAGTTTTTTTTGTTGTGTGACTTTTTCCTCCCAAATCTTCCCAATATCCAATTCCAATTGCAACTCCCGTACGTCCTCGGGAGAGGCGAAGCTCGAGAGCCAAGCGTCCTCCGAAACACGGCCCTGCTCGGACAATACATATTTAATGTTTGCTTTCCATGTCGACAGTTCTACGTGGGAATAACAATGAATAACAAAACACATTTGCAAATAAGGATTACATCTTGACTATCAGGACTGTATTCCAGTATATGTGGTGTTTCCTGCAGTAGAACCTGATCTGACACTGACACCATTCTCTCTCTCTCTCTCTGTCTGTCTGTCTCTGTCTCTGTCTCTGTCTCTGTCTCTGTCTCTGTCTCTGTCTCTGTCTCTGTCTCTGTCTCTGTCTCTGTCTCTGTCTCTGTCTCTGTCTCTGTCTCTGTCTCTGTCTCTGTCTCTGTCTCTGTCTCTGTCTCTGTCTCTGTCTCTGTCTCTGTCTCTGTCTCTGTCTCTGTCTCTGTCTCTGTCTCTGTCTCTGTCTCTGTCTCTGTCTCTGTCTCTCTGTCTCTGTCTCTGTCTCTGTCTCTGTCTCTGTCTCTGTCTCTCTGTCTCTCTGTCTCTGTCTCTGTCTCTGTCTCTGTCTCTGTCTCTGTCTCTGTCTCTGTCTCTGTCTCTGTCTCTGTCTGTCTCTGTCTCTGTCTCTGTCTCTGTCTCTGTCTCTCTGTCTCTGTCTCTGTCTCTGTCTCTCTCTCTCTCTCTCTCTCTCTCTCTCTCTCTCTCTCTCTCTCTCTCTCTCTCTCTCTCTCTCTCTCTCTCTCTCTCTCTCTCTCTCTCTCTCTCTCTCTCTCTCTCTCTCTCTCTCTCTCTCTCTCTCTCTCTCTCTCTCTCTCTGCTCTGTGATGTGGTTAGTGCTCCTCTCTCTCTCTCTCTCTCTCTCTCTCTCTCTCTCTCTCTCTCTAACACCTCTGTTATTTCATCTATTGACCAGAGAGCAGAGAGCTGCTTCCTGTCTTACAGGTCATAATTATAGTAGATCCCAGTCCAAATTATATTTCTCTCTCTCTCTCTCTCTCCCTCTCTCCCAGCCTGCCTGAGATGTTTCTCCCTCAGAGAGGTCATTAATCTGCTATCAGCCCAGGCTGGGCGCGCCTTCTATGATCCGAACACAATCTACAGATCACTATCCAGGCAGGAGGATGGAGACGGCTGAGGGCCAGGATTTGGAGGCTGGGGCTGGGGTTTGGGCGGAGGGTGGAGGCCACATCCTCTATCTCTCTCTCTCTCTCTATATAATTGATAGGTTTTAGGCGATTTATACGCTTCACGTGATTACGATCTATAAAGACATATTGATCTGACTGGGGATTCATTCTACAGACGGAAGGATGAGAGCTTCTGATGCTTGGGAACCTTAGAGACACACCTCCTCCTCCTCCTCCTCCCCAAACCTTGAATCAAGGCTAGATGAGAGACGCGCGTTCCAGGAGTTGTCGTTTTTTAATTTTTATTTAATTTAATGAACCTTTATTTAACTAGGGCAAGACAGTTAAGAACAGATTCATATTTACAATGACGGCCTACCGGGGAACAGTGGGTTACTGCCTTGTTCAGGAACACCCGCCGCCTCTCTAACCACTGGGCTACCCGCCTCTCTAACCGCTGGGCTACCCGCCTCTCTAACCACTGGGCTACCCGCCTCTCTAACCACTGGGCTACCCGCCTCTCTAACCACTGGGCTACCCGCCACCCCTCTAACCACTGGGCTACCCGCCTCTCTAACCACTGGGCTACCCGCCTCTCTAACCACTGGGCTACCCGCCGTCCCTCTAAACACTGGGCTACCCGCCGTCCCTCTAACCACTGGGCTACCCGCCTCTCTAACCACTGGGCTACCCGCCGTCCCTCTAACCACTGGGCTACCCGCCTCTCTAACCACTGGGCTACCCGCCTCTCTAACCACT
Organism: Brachymystax lenok tsinlingensis; assembly: GCA_030435695.1. Lineage (NCBI taxonomy): Eukaryota > Metazoa > Chordata > Actinopteri > Salmoniformes > Salmonidae > Brachymystax > Brachymystax lenok. The sequence goes on from CM059783.1 coordinate 29,618,714, forward strand.
GGGCTACCCGCCGTCCCTCTAACCACTGGGCTACCCGTCCCTCTAACCACTGGGCTACCCGCCGTCCCTCTAACCACTGGGCTACCCGCCTCTCTAACCACTGGGCTACCCGCCGTCCCTCTAACCACTGGGCTACCCACCTCTCTAACCACTGGGCTACCCGCCTCTCTAACCACTGGGCTACCCGCCGTCCCTCTAACCACTGGGCTACCCGCCCCTCTAACCGCTGGGCTACCCGCCACCCCTCTAACCACTGGGCTACCCGCCCCTCTAACCGCTGGGCTACCCGCCGCCCCTCTAACCGCTGGGCTACCTGCCACCCCTCTAACCACTGGGCTACCCGCCACCCCTCTAACCGCTGGGCTACCCGCTGCCCCTCTAACCGCTGGGCTACCCGCCACCCCTCTAACCACTGGGCTACCCGCCGTCTCCAAAGGAGTATAGAAGACTCACATAGAAATAAACCTCCAGTAAATTAAATGGACACTGTAAGGCTGGAACAACACTACTGCATGTGGGACTGAAAACCAATCTGATGGGAGATAGTTCATTATGATTAACCGTTGTCTCTGATTGTGTCTCCATCTGGTTTATAGCCCACAGCCAGGATGAGATTGAAGGACAGATGACAGTGAGGAGGACAGCATTAGAAAGATGCTACTTCCTGTTTACCACAGAAAACATCTCTGTACAGACCCCACTCAGCTGGGGGGGTTACTTCCTGTTTACCATAGAACACATCTCTGTACAGACCCCATTCAGCTGGGAGGGTTACTTCCTGTTTACCATAGAACACATCTCTGTACAGACCCCATTAAGCTGGGAGGGTTACTTCCTGTTTACCATAGAACACATCTCTGTACAGACCCCATTCAGCTGGGAGGGTTACTTCCTGTTTACCATAGAACACATCTCTGTACAGACCCCATTAAGCTGGGAGGGTTACTTCCTGTTTACCATAGAACACATCTCTGTACAGACCCCATTAAGCTGGGAGGGTTACTTCCTGTTTACCATAGAACACATCTCTGTACAGACCCCATTAAGCTGGGAGGGTTACTTCCTGTTTACCATAGAACACATCTCTGTACAGACCCCATTAAGCTGGGAGGGTTACTTCCTGTTTACCATAGAACACATCTCTGTACAGACCCCACTCAGCTGGGAGGGTTACTTCCTGTTTACCATAGAACACATCTCTGTACAGACCCCATTAAGCTGGGAGGGTTACTTCCTGTTTACCATAGAACACATCTCTGTACAGACCCCATTAAGCTGGGAGGGTTACTTCCTGTTTACCATAGAACACATCTCTGTACAGACCCCATTAAGCTGGGGGGGTTACTTCCTGTTTACCATAGAACACATCTCTGTACAGACCCCATTCAGCTGGGAGGGTTACTTCCTGTTTACCATAGAACACATCTCTGTACAGACCCCACTCAGCTGGGAGGGTTACTTCCTGTTTACCATAGAACACATCTCTGTACAGACCCCACTCAGCTGGGAGGGTTACTTCCTGTTTACCATAGAACACATCTCTGTACAGACCCCACTCAGCTGGGAGGGTTACTTCCTGTTTACCATAGAACACATCTCTGTACAGACCACATTAAGCTGGGAGGGTTACTTCCTGTTTACCATAGAACACATCTCTGTACAGACCTCACTCAGCTGGGAGGGTTACTTCCTGTTTACCATAGAACACATATCTGTACAGACCCCACTCAGCTGGGAGGGTTACTTCCTGTTTACCATAGAACACATCTCTGTACAGACCCCACTCAGCTGGGAGGGTTACTTCCTGTTTACCATAGAACACATCTCTGTACAGACCCCATTCAGCTGGGAGGGTTACTTCCTGTTTACCATAGAACACATCTCTGTACAGACCCCATTAAGCTGGGAGGGTTACTTCCTGTTTACCATAGAACACATCTCTGTACAGACCCCACTCAGCTGGGAGGGTTACTTCCTGTTTACCATAGAACACATCTCTGTACAGACCCCACTCAGCTGGGAGGGTTACTTCCTGTTTACCATAGAACACATCTCTGTACAGATCCCATTCAGCTGGGAGGGTTACTTCCTGTTTACCATAGAACACATCTCTGTACAGACCCCATTAAGATGGGAGGGTTACTTCCTGTTTACCATAGAACACATCTCTGTACAGACCCCATTAAGCTGGGAGGGTTACTTCCTGTTTACCATAGAACACATCTCCGTACAGACCCCACTCAGCTGGGAGGGTTACTTCCTGTTTACCATAGAACACATCTCTGTACAGACCCCACTCAGCTGGGAGGGTTACTTCCTGTTTACCATAGAACACATCTCTGTACAGATCCCACTCAGCTGGGAGGGTTACTTCCTGTTTACCATAGAACACATCTCTGTACAGACCCCATTAAGCTGGGAGGGTTACTTCCTGTTTACCATAGAACACATCTCTGTACAGACCCCACTCAGCTGGGAGGGTTACTTCCTGTTTACCATAGAACACATCTCTGTACAGATCCCATTCAGCTGGGAGGGTTACTTCCTGTTTACCATAGAACACATCTCTGTACAGACCCCATTAAGATGGGAGGGTTACTTCCTGTTTACCATAGAACACATCTCTGTACAGACCCCATTAAGCTGGGAGGGTTACTTCCTGTTTACCATAGAACACATCTCTGTACAGACCCCACTCAGCTGGGAGGGTTACTTCCTGTTTACCATAGAACACATCTCTGTACAGACCCCACTCAGCTGGGAGGGTTACTTCCTGTTTACCATAGAACACATCTCTGTACAGATCCCACTCAGCTGGGAGGGTTACTTCCTGTTTACCATAGAACACATCTCTGTACAGACCCCACTCAGCTGGGAGGGTTACTTCCTGTTTACCATAGAACACATCTCTGTACAGACCCCACTCAGCTGGGAGGGTTACTTCCTGTTTACCATAGAACACATCTCTGTACAGACCCCATTAAGCTGGGAGGGTTACTTCCTGTTTACCATAGAACACATCTCTGTACAGACCTCACTCAGCTGGGAGGGTTACTTCCTGTTTACCATAGAACACATCTCTGTACAGACCCCATTAAGCTGGGAGGGTTACTTCCTGTTTACCATAGAACACATCTCTGTACAGACCCCACTCAGCTGGGAGGGTTACTTCCTGTTTACCATAGAACACATCTCTGTACAGATCCCACTCAGCTGGGAGGGTTACTTCCTGTTTACCATAGAACACATCTCTGTACAGACCCCATTAAGCTGGGAGGGTTACTTCCTGTTTACCATAGAACACATCTCTGTACAGACCCCACTCAGCTGGGAGGGTTACTTCCTGTTTACCATAGAACACATCTCTGTACAGATCCCATTCAGCTGGGAGGGTTACTTCCTGTTTACCATAGAACACATCTCTGTACAGACCCCATTAAGATGGGAGGGTTACTTCCTGTTTACCATAGAACACATCTCTGTACAGACCCCATTCAGCTGGGAGGGTTACTTCCTGTTTACCATAGAACACATCTCTGTACAGACCCCATTCAGCTGGGAGGGTTACTTCCTGTTTACCATAGAACACATCTCTGTACAGACCCCATTAAGCTGGGAGGGTTACTTCCTGTTTACCATAGAACACATCTCTGTACAGACCCCACTCAGCTGGGAGGGTTACTTCCTGTTTACCATAGAACACATCTCTGTACAGACCCCACTCAGCTGGGAGGGTTACTTCCTGTTTACCATAGAACACATCTCTGTACAGATCCCATTCAGCTGGGAGGGTTACTTCCTGTTTACCATAGAACACATCTCTGTACAGACCCCATTAAGATGGGAGGGTTACTTCCTGTTTACCATAGAACACATCTCTGTACAGACCCCATTAAGCTGGGAGGGTTACTTCCTGTTTACCATAGAACACATCTCTGTACAGACCCCATTAAGCTGGGAGGGTTACTTCCTGTTTACCATAGAACACATGGTGCCGTGGCGGAGATCTTGTGGGCTATACTCGGCCTTGTCTCAGGATGGTAAGTTGGTGGTTGAAGATATCCCTCTAGTGGTGTGGGGGCTGTGCTTCGGCAGAGTGGGTGGGGTTATATCCTGCCTGTTTGGCCCTGTCCGGGGGTTTCGTCGGACGGGGCCACAGTGTCTCCCGACCCCTCCTGTCTCAGCCCCCAGTATTTATGCTGCAGTAGTTTATGTGTCGGGGGTGCTAGGGTCCGTCTGTTATATCTGGAGTATTTCTTCTCTTATCTGGTGTCCTGTGCGAATTTAAGTATGCTCGCTCTAATTATCTCTCTTTCTTTTTTTTTCTTCTTCTCTCTCTCTCTCTCGGAGGACCTGAGCATTAGGACCATTCCTCAAGGCCTACCCGGATGTCCCGAGTCCACCTGGCCGTGCTGCTTCTCCAGTTTCAACTGTTCTGCCTGTTTTATGAACATTTTAAAATCTTGTCCATGTTCTGTTATAATCTGCACCCGGCACAGCCAGAAGAGGACTGGCCACCCCTCACAGCCTGGTTCCTCTCTAGGTTTCTTCCTAGGTTTTGGCCTTCTAGGGAGTTTTTCCTAGCCACCGTGCTTTTACACCTGCATTGCTTGCTGTTTGGGGTTTTAGGCTGGGTTTCTGTACAGCACTCTGTGACATCAGCTGATGTAAGGGGGGCTTTATAAATAAATTTGATTTGAATTTGATTTGAACACATCTCTGTACAGACCTCACTCAGCTTGGAGGGTTACTTCCTGTTTACCATAGAACACATCTCTGTACAGACCCCACTCAGCTGGGAGGGTTACTTCCTGTTTACCATAGAACACATCTCTGTACAGACCCCATTAAGCTGGGAGGGTTACTTCCTGTTTACCATAGAACACATCTCTGTACAGACCCCATTAAGCTGGGAGGGTTACTTCCTGACATTGTTCTCTTTCTTTCTTTCTTTCTTTTTAAAATATATTTTATTCATTTTGTTGAGATAGGACAGTGAAAAAGAGACAGGAGAGATCTTGAGTCAGAAGGGCAGTGGGTCAGCAGGGGTCGGCAGGGGGTCGAACCCATATAGTTAGGCTGTACATGCGTGCAGTTTTAACAGCTGGACCAGCCGGGCCACAGAATAGTCTCTGTCGACAGTCGCAATGTTTGGGGCTCGCAAGACTACCAACACATCCGAACCAGATCTTAAAGTACCTCCGGCTTCCTACAGCTTGGAATCATGAAGCAACGAGGGAATTCCGTATTGAATCGGTAATAATGGAAACGTGTTTCTGTGGAACAAACTGTGCAGGGTTTAGGATGCACTGAAGAGCTGAATGGACAGCTCTGAACAACAGATGTGGACACGTATCGCTAACTACCAGGAAGGAGTACCTACGCTACAACACAAAGTCCACGCTGTGTGTTGTCCTACTGGAGGCTAACTACCTCCACAACATGCTGTGTGTTGGAGACTAACTACCTCCACACCATGCTGTGTGTTGGAGACTAACTACCTCCACACCATGCTGTGTGTTGGAGACTAACTACCTCCACACCGTGCTGTGTGTTGGAGACTAACTACCTCCACACCATGCTGTGTGTTGGAGACTAACTACCTCCACACCGTGCTGTGTGTTGGAGACTAACTACCTCCACACCGTGCTGTGTGTTGGAGACTAACTACCTCCACACCGTGCTGTGTGTTGGAGACTAACTACCTCCACACCGTGCTGTGTGTTGGAGACTAACTACCTCCACACCATGCTGTGTGTTGGAGACTAACTACCTCCACACCATGCTGTGTGTTGGAGACTAACTACCTCCACACCATGCTGTGTGTTGTCCTACTGGAGACTAACTACCTCCACACCGTGCTGTGTGTTGTCCTACTGGAGGCTAACTACCTCCACACCATGCTGTGTGTTGGAGACTAGCTACCTCCACACCATGCTGTGTGTTGGAGACTAACTACCTCCACACCATGCTGTGTGTTGGAGACTAACTACCTCCACACCGTGCTGTGTGTTGTCCTACTGGAGGCTAACTACCTCCCCACCATGCTGTGTTTTGAGACTAACTACCTCCACACCATGCTGTGTGTTGGAGACTAACTACCTCCACACCATGCTGTGTGTTGGAGACTAACTACCTCCACACCATGCTGTGTGTTGGAGACTAACTACCTCCACACCATGCTGTGTGTTGGAGACTAACTACCTCCACACCGTGCTGTGTGTTGTCCTACTGGAGACTAACTACCTCCACACCGTGCTGTGTGTTGTCCTACTGGAGACTAACTACCTCCACACCATGCTGTGTGTTGTCCTACTGGAGACTAACTACCTCCACACCATGCTGTGTGTTGTCCTACTGGAGGCTAACTACCTCCACACCATGCTGTGTGTTGTCCTACTGGAGACTAACTACCTCCACACCATGCTGTGTGTTGGAGACTAACTACCTCCACACCGTGCTGTGTGTTGGAGACTAACTACCTCCACACCATGCTGTGTGTTGGAGACTAACTACCTCCACACCATGCTGTGTGTTGGAGACTAACTACCTCCACACCGTGCTGTGTGTTGTCCTACTGGAGACTAACTACCTCCACACCATGCTGTGTGTTGTCCTACAGAAGGCTAACTACCTCCACACCATGCTGTGTGTTGTCCTACTGGAGACTAACTACCTCCACACCGTGCTGTGTGTTGGAGACTAACTACCTCCACACCATGCTGTGTGTTGGAGACTAACTACCTCCACACCGTGCTGTGTGTTGGAGACTAACTACCTCCACACCGTGCTGTGTGTTGGAGACTAACTACCTCCACACCGTGCTGTGTGTTGGAGACTAACTACCTCCACACCGTGCTGTGTGTTGGAGACTAACTACCTCCACACCATGCTGTGTGTTGGAGACTAACTACCTCCACACCATGCTGTGTGTTGGAGACTAACTACCTCCACACCATGCTGTGTGTTGTCCTACTGGAGACTAACTACCTCCACACCGTGCTGTGTGTTGTCCTACTGGAGGCTAACTACCTCCACACCATGCTGTGTGTTGGAGACTAACTACCTCCACACCATGCTGTGTGTTGGAGACTAACTACCTCCACACCATGCTGTGTGTTGTCCTACTGGAGACTAACTACCTCCACACCGTGCTGTGTGTTGTCCTACTGGAGGCTAACTACCTCCACACCATGCTGTGTGTTAGAGACTAGCTACCTCCACACCATGCTGTGTGTTGGAGACTAACTACCTCCACACCATGCTGTGTGTTGGAGACTAACTACCTCCACACCGTGCTGTGTGTTGTCCTACTGGAGGCTAACTACCTCCCCACCATGCTGTGTGTTGGAGACTAACTACCTCCACACCATGCTGTGTGTTGGAGACTAACTACCTCCACACCATGCTGTGTGTTGGAGACTAACTACCTCCACACCATGCTGTGTGTTGGAGACTAACTACCTCCACACCATGCTGTGTGTTGGAGACTAACTACCTCCACACCGTGCTGTGTGTTGTCCTACTGGAGACTAACTACCTCCACACCGTGCTGTGTGTTGTCCTACTGGAGACTAACTACCTCCACACCATGCTGTGTGTTGTCCTACTGGAGACTAACTACCTCCACACCATGCTGTGTGTTGTCCTACTGGAGGCTAACTACCTCCACACCATGCTGTGTGTTGTCCTACTGGAGACTAACTACCTCCACACCATGCTGTGTGTTGGAGACTAACTACCTCCACACCGTGCTGTGTGTTGGAGACTAACTACCTCCACACCATGCTGTGTGTTGGAGACTAACTACCTCCACACCATGCTGTGTGTTGGAGACTAACTACCTCCACACCGTGCTGTGTGTTGTCCTACTGGAGACTAACTACCTCCACACCATGCTGTGTGTTGTCCTACAGAAGGCTAACTACCTCCACACCATGCTGTGTGTTGTCCTACTGGAGACTAACTACCTCCACACCGTGCTGTGTGTTGGAGACTAACTACCTCCACACCATGCTGTGTGTTGGAGACTAACTACCTCCACACCGTGCTGTGTGTTGGAGACTAACTACCTCCACACCGTGCTGTGTGTTGGAGACTAACTACCTCCACACCGTGCTGTGTGTTGGAGACTAACTACCTCCACACCGTGCTGTGTGTTGGAGACTAACTACCTCCACACCATGCTGTGTGTTGGAGACTAACTACCTCCACACCATGCTGTGTGTTGGAGACTAACTACCTCCACACCATGCTGTGTGTTGTCCTACTGGAGACTAACTACCTCCACACCGTGCTGTGTGTTGTCCTACTGGAGGCTAACTACCTCCACACCATGCTGTGTGTTGGAGACTAGCTACCTCCACACCATGCTGTGTGTTGGAGACTAACTACCTCCACACCATGCTGTGTGTTGGAGACTAACTACCTCCACACCGTGCTGTGTGTTGTCCTACTGGAGGCTAACTACCACCCCACCATGCTGTGTGTTGGAGACTAACTACCTCCACACCATGCTGTGTGTTGGAGACTAACTACCTCCACACCATGCTGTGTGTTGGAGACTAACTACCTCCACACCATGCTGTGTGTTGGAGACTAACTACCTCCACACCGTGCTGTGTGTTGTCCTACTGGAGACTAACTACCTCCACACCGTGCTGTGTGTTGTCCTACTGAGACTAACTACCTCCACACCATGCTGTGTGTTGTCCTACTGGAGACTAACTACCTACACACCATGCTGTGTGTTGTCCTACTGGAGGCTAACTACCTCCACACCATGCTGTGTGTTGTCCTACTGGAGACTAACTACCTCCACACCATGCTGTGTGTTGGAGACTAACTACCTCCACACCGCTGTGTGTTGGAGACTAACTACCTCCACACCATGCTGTGTGTTGGAGACTAACTACCTCCACACCATGCTGTGTGTTGGAGACTAACTACCTCCACACCGTGATGTGTGTTGTCCTACTGGAGACTAACTACCTCCACACCATGCTGTGTGTTGACCTACAGAAGGCTAACTACCTCCACACCATGCTGTGTGTTGTCCTACTGGAGACTAACTACCTCCACACCATGCTGTGTGTTGGAGACTAACTACCTCCACACCATGCTGTGTGTTGGAGACTAACTACCTCCACACCATGCTGTGTGTTGTCCTACTGGAGACTAACTACCTCCACACCGTGCTGTGTGTTGTCCTACTGGAGGCTAACTACCTCCACACCATGCTGTGTGTTGGAGACTAGCTACCTCCACACCATGCTGTGTGTTGGAGACTAACTACCTCCACACCATGCTGTGTGTTGGAGACTAACTACCTCCACACCGTGCTGTGTGTTGTCCTACTGGAGGCTAACTACCACCCCACCATGCTGTGTGTTGGAGACTAACTACCTCCACACCATGCTGTGTGTTGGAGACTAACTACCTCCACACCATGCTGTGTGTTGGAGACTAACTACCTCCACACCATGCTGTGTGTTGGAGACTAACTACCTCCACACCGTGCTGTGTGTTGTCCTACTGGAGACTAACTACCTCCACACCGTGCTGTGTGTTGTCCTACTGGAGACTAACTACCTCCACACCATGCTGTGTGTTGTCCTACTGGAGACTAACTACCTACACACCATGCTGTGTGTTGTCCTACTGGAGGCTAACTACCTCCACACCATGCTGTGTGTTGTCCTACTGGAGACTAACTACCTCCACACCATGCTGTGTGTTGGAGACTAACTACCTCCACACCGTGCTGTGTGTTGGAGACTAACTACCTCCACACCATGCTGTGTGTTGGAGACTAACTACCTCCACACCATGCTGTGTGTTGGAGACTAACTACCTCCACACCGTGATGTGTGTTGTCCTACTGGAGACTAACTACCTCCACACCATGCTGTGTGTTGACCTACAGAAGGCTAACTACCTCCACACCATGCTGTGTGTTGTCCTACTGGAGACTAACTACCTCCACACCATGCTGTGTGTTGGAGACTAACTACCTCCACACCATGCTGTGTGTTGGAGACTAACTACCTCCACACCGTGCTGTGTGTTGTCCTACTGGAGACTAACTACCTCCACACCATAATGTGTGTTGTCCTACAGAAGGCTAACTACCTCCACACCATGCTGTGTGTTGTCCTACTGGAGACTAACTACCTCCACACCATGCTGTGTGTTGGAGACTAACTACCTCCACACCATGCTGTGTGTTGAGACTAACTACCTCCACACCATGCTGTGTGTCGGAGACTAACTACCTCCACACCATGCTGTGTGTTGGAGACTAACTACCTCCACACCATGCTGTGTGTTGGAGACTAACTACCTCCACACCATGCTGTGTGTTGTCCTACAGGAGACTAACTACCTCCACACCATGCTGTGTGTTGTCCTACTGAGACTAACTACCTCCACACCGTGCTGTGTGTTGAGACTAACTACTCACACCATGCTGTGTGTTGAGACTAACTACCTCCACACCATGCTGTGTGTGTCCTACTGGAGACTAACTACCTCCACACCATGCGACTAACTACCTCCACACCATGCTGTGTGTTGTCCTACTGGAGACTAACTACCTCCACACCGTGCTGTGTGTTGTCCTACTGGAGGCTAACTACCTCCACACCATGCTGTGTGTTGGAGACTAGCTACCTCCACACCATGCTGTGTGTTGGAGACTAACTACCTCCACACCATGCTGTGTGTTGGAGACTAACTACCTCCACACCGTGCTGTGTGTTGTCCTACTGGAGGCTAACTACCACCCCACCATGCTGTGTGTTGGAGACTAACTACCTCCACACCATGCTGTGTGTTGAGACTAACTACCTCCACACCATGCTGTGTGTTGGAGACTAACTACCTCCACACCATGCTGTGTGTTGGAGACTAACTACCTCCACACCGTGCTGTGTGTTGTCCTACTGGAGACTAACTACCTCCACACCGTGCTGTGTGTTGTCCTACTGGAGACTAACTACCTCCACACCATGCTGTGTGTTGTCCTACTGGAGACTAACTACCTCCACACCATGCTGTGTGTTGTCCTACTGGAGGCTAACTACCTCCACACCATGCTGTGTGTTGTCCTACTGGAGACTAACTACCTCCACACCATGCTGTGTGTTGGAGACTAACTACCTCCACACCGTGCTGTGTGTTGGAGACTAACTACCTCCACACCATGCTGTGTGTTGGAGACTAACTACCTCCACACCATGCTGTGTGTTGGAGACTAACTACCTCCACACCATGCTGTGTGTTGTCCTACTGGAGACTAACTACCTCCACACCATGCTGTGTGTTGACCTACAGAAGGCTAACTACCTCCACACCATGCTGTGTGTTGTCCTACTGGAGACTAACTACCTCCACACCATGCTGTGTGTTGGAGACTAACTACCTCCACACCATGCTGTGTGTTGGAGACTAACTACCTCCACACCGTGCTGTGTGTTGTCCTACTGGAGACTAACTACCTCCACACCATAATGTGTGTTGTCCTACAGAAGGCTAACTACCTCCACACCATGCTGTGTGTTGTCCTACTGGAGACTAACTACCTCCACACCATGCTGTGTGTTGGAGACTAACTACCTCCACACCATGCTGTGTGTTGGAGACTAACTACCTCCACACCATGCTGTGTGTCGGAGACTAACTACCTCCACACCATGCTGTGTGTTGGAGACTAACTACCTCCACACCATGCTGTGTGTTGGAGACTAACTACCTCCACACCATGCTGTGTGTTGTCCTACAGGAGACTAACTACCTCCACACCATGCTGTGTGTTGTCCTACTGGAGACTAACTACCTCCACACCGTGCTGTGTGTTGGAGACTAACTACTTCCACACCATGCTGTGTGTTGGAGACTAACTACCTCCACACCATGCTGTGTGTTGTCCTACTGGAGACTAACTACCTCCACACCATGCTGTGTGTTGGAGACTAACTACCTCCACACCGTGCTGTGTGTTGGAGACTAACTACCTCCACACCGTGCTGTGTGTTGTCCTACTGGACACTAACTACCTCCACACCATGCTGTGTGTTGTCCTACTGGAGACTAACTACCTCCACACCATGCTGTGTGTTGTCCTACTGGAGGCTAACTACCTCCACACCATGCTGTGTGTTGGAGACTAACTACCTCCACACCATGCTGTGTGTTGTCCTACTGGAGACTAACTACCTCCACACCATGCTGTGTGTTGTCCTACTGGAGACTAACTACCTCCACACCGTGCTGTGTGTTGGAGACTAACTACCTCCACACCATGCTGTGTGTTGTCCTACTGGAGACTAACTACCTCCACACCATGCTGTGTGTTGTCCTACTGGAGGCTAACTACCTCCACACCGTGCTGTGTGTTGGAGGCTAACTACCTCCACACCATGCTTTGTGTTGGAGACAAACTACCTCCACACCATGCTGTGTGTTGGAGACTAACTACCTCGACACCATGCTGTGTGTTGGAGACTAACTACCTCCACACCATGCTGTGTGTTGTCCTACTGGAGGCTAACTACCTCCACAACATGCTGTGTGTTGGAGACTAACTACCTCCACACCATGCTGTGTGTTGGAGACTAACTACCTCCACACCGTGCTGTGTGTTGGAGACTAACTACCTCCACACCATGCTGTGTGTTGGAGACAAACTACCTCCACACCATGCTGTGTGTTGGAGACTAACTACCTCCACACCATGCTGTGTGTTGGAGACTAACTACCTCCACACCGTGCTGTGTGTTGGAGACTAACTACCTCCACACCATGCTGTGTGTTGGAGACTAACTACCTCCACACCATGCTGTGTGTTGGAGACTAACTACCTCCACACCATGCTGTGTGTTGGAGACTAACTACCTCCACACCATGCTGTGTGTTGGAGACTAACTACCTCCACACCATGCTGTGTGTTGTCCTACTGGAGACTAACTACCTCCACACCATGCTGTGTGTTGTCCTACTGGAGACTAACTACCTCCACACCATGCTGTGTGTTGGAGACTAACTACCTCCACACCATGCTGTGTGTTGGAGACTAACTACCTCCACACCATGCTGTGTGTTGGAGACTAACTACCTCCACACCATGCTGTGTGTTGTCCTACTGGAGACTAACTACCTCCACACCATGCTGTGTGTTGGAGACTAACTACCTCCACACCATGCTGTGTGTTGGAGACTAACTACCTCCACACCGTGCTGTGTGTTGTCCTACTGAGACTAACTACCTCCACACCATGCTGTGTGTTGGAGACTAACTACCTCCACACCATGCTGTGTGTAGGAGACTAACTACCTCCACACCATGCTGTGTGTTGGAAACTAACTACCTCCACACCGTGCTGTGTGTTGGAGGCTAACTACCTCCACACCGTGCTGTGTGTTGGAGGCTAACTACCTCCACACCATGCTGTGTGTTGGAGACAAACTACCTCCACACCATGCTGTGTTTGGAGACTAACTACCTCCACACCATGCTGTGTGTTGGAGACTAACTACCTCCACACCATGCTGTGTGTTGTCCTACTGGAGGCTAACTACCTCCACACCATGCTGTGTGTTGGAGACTAACTACCTCCACACCATGCTGTGTGTTGGAGACTAACTACCTCCACACCATGCTGTGTGTTGTCCTACTGGAGACTAACTACCTCCACACCGTGCTGTGTGTTGGAGACTAACTACCTCCACACCATGCTGTGTGTTGGAGACTAACTACCTCCACACCATGCTGTGTGTTGTCCTACTGGAGACTAACTACCTCCACACCGTGCTGTGTGTTGGAGACTAACTACCTCCACACCATGCTGTGTGTTGGAGACTAACTACCTCCACACCATGCTGTGTGTTGGAGACTAACTACCTCCACACCATGCTGTGTGTTGGAGACTAACTACCTCCACACCATGCTGTGTGTTGGAGACTAACTACCTCCACACCATGCTGTGTGTTGGAGACTAACTACCTCCACACCATGCTGTGTGTTGGAGACTAACTACCTCCACACCATGCTGTGTGTTGGAGACTAACTACCTCCACACCATGCTGTGTGTTGGAGACTAACTACCTCCACACCGTGCTGTGTGTTGGAGACTAACTACCTCCACACCATGCTGTGTGTTGAGACTAACTACCTCCACACCATGCTGTGTGTTGTCCTACTGGAGACTAACTACCTCCACACCATGCTGTGTGTTGGAGACTAACTACCTCCACACCGTGCTGTGTGTTGGAGACTAACTACCTCCACACCATGCTGTGTGTTGGAGACTAACTACCTCCACACCATGCTGTGTGTTGTCCTACTGGAGACTAACTACCTCCACACCATGCTGTGTGTTGGAGACTAACTACCTCCACACCGTGCTGTGTGTTGTCCTACTGGAGGCTAACTACCTCCACACCATGCTGTGTGTTGTCCTACTGGAGGCTAACTACCTCCACACCATGCTGTGTGTTGGAGACAGGCTGTGTGTTGAGACTAACTACCTCCACACCATGCTGTGTGTTGGAGACTAACTACCTCCACACCATGCTGTGTGTTGGAGACTAACTACCTCCACACCATGCTGTGTGTTGGAGACTAACTACCTCCACACCATGCTGTGTGTTGGAGACTAACTACCTCCACACCATGCTGTGTGTTGGAGACTAACTACCTCCACACCATGCTGTGTGTTGTCCTACTGGAGGCTAACTACCTCCACACCGTGCTGTGTGTTGGAGACTAACTACCTCCACACCATGCTGTGTGTTGGAGACTAACTACCTCCACACCATGCTGTGTGTTGGAGACTAACTACCTCCACACCATGCTGTGTGTTGGAGACTAACTACCTCCACACCATGCTGTGTGTTGTCCTACTGGAGACTAACTACCTCCACACCATGCTGTGTGTTGTCCTACTGGAGGCTAACTACCTCCACACCATGCTGTGTGTTGGAGACTAGCTACCTCCACACCATGCTGTGTGTTGGAGACTAACTACCTCCACACCATGCTGTGTGTTGGAGACTAACTACCTCCACACCGTGCTGTGTGTTGTCCTACTGGAGACTAACTACCTCCACACCATGCTGTGTGTTGGAGACTAACTACCTCCACACCATGCTGTGTGTTGGAGACTAACTACCTCCACACCATGCTGTGTGTTGGAGACTAACTACCTCCACACCATGCTGTGTGTGTCCTTGGAGACTAACTACCTCCACACCGTGCTGTGTGTTGTCCTCTGGAGACTAACTACCTCCACACCATGCTGTGTGTTGGAGACAAACTACCTCCACACCATGCTGTGTGTTGGAGACTAACTACCTCCACACCATGCTGTGTGTTGGAGACTAACTACCTCCACACCATGCTGTGTGTTGTCCTACTGGAGGCTAACTACCTCCACACCATGCTGTGTGTTGGAGACTAACTACCTCCACACCATGCTGTGTGTTGGAGACTAACTACCTCCACACCATGCTGTGTGTTGGAGACTAACTACCTCCACACCATGCTGTGTGTTGGAGACTAACTACCTCCACACCGTGCTGTGTGTTGGAGACTAACTACCTCCACACCATGCTGTGTGTTGGAGACTAACTACCTCCACACCATGCTGTGTGTTGGAGACTAACTACCTCCACACCGTGCTGTGTGTTGGAGACTAACTACCTCCACACCATGCTGTGTGTTGGAGACTAACTACCTCCACACCATGCTGTGTGTTGGAGACTAACTACCTCCACACCATGCTGTGTGTTGGAGACTAACTACCTCCACACCGTGCTGTGTGTTGGAGGCTAACTACCTCCACACCGTGCTGTGTGTTGGAGGCTAACTACCTCCACACCATGCTGTGTGTTGGAGACTAACTACCTCCACACCATGCTGTGTGTTGTCCTACTGGAGGCTAACTACCTCCACACCATGCTGTGTGTTGTCCTACTGGAGGCTAACTACCTCCACAACATGCTGTGTGTTGGAGACTAACTACCTCCACACCATGCTGGGTGTTGGAGACTAACTACCTCCACACCATGCTGTGTGTTGGAGACTAACTACCTCCACACCGTGCTGTGTGTTGGAGACTAACTACCTCCACACCATGCTGTGTGTTGGAGACTAACTACCTCCACACCGTGCTGTGTGTTGGAGACTAACTACCTCCACACCGTGCTGTGTGTTGGAGACTAACTACCTCCACACCGTGCTGTGTGTTGGAGACTAACTACCTCCACACCATGCTGTGTGTTGGAGACTAACTACCTCCACACCATGCTGTGTGTTGGAGACTAACTACCTCCACACCATGCTGTGTGTTGGAGACTAACTACCTCCACACCATGCTGTGTGTTGTCCTACTGGAGACTAACTACCTCCACACCGTGTTGTGTGTTGTCCTACTGGAGGCTAACTACCTCCACACCATGCTGTGTGTTGGAGACTAGCTACCTCCACACCATGCTGTGTGTTGGAGACTAACTACCTCCACACCATGCTGTGTGTTGGAGACTAACTAACTCCACACCGTGCTGTGTGTTGTCCTACTGGAGGCTAACTACCTCCCCACCATGCTGTGTGTTGGAGACTAACTACCTCCACACCATGCTGTGTGTTGGAGACTAACTACCTCCACACCATGCTGTGTGTTGGAGACTAACTACCTCCACACCATGCTGTGTGTTGGAGACTAACTACCTCCACACCGTGTTGTGTGTTGTCCTACTGGAGACTAACTACCTCCACACCATGCTGTGTGTTGTCCTACTGGAGACTAACTACCTCCACACCATGCTGTGTGTTGTCCTACTGGAGACTAACTACCTCCACACCATGCTGTGTGTTGTCCTACTGGAGGCTAACTACCTCCACACCATGCTGTGTGTTGTCCTACTGGAGACTAACTACCTCCACACCATGCTGTGTGTTGTCCTACAGGAGACTAACTACCTCCACACCATGCTGTGTGTTGGAGACTAACTACCTCCACACCATGCTGTGTGTTGGAGACTAACTACCTCCACACCGTGCTGTGTGTTGGAGACTAACTACCTCCACACCATGCTGTGTGTTGGAGACTAACTACCTCCACACCATGCTGTGTGTTGGAGACTAACTACCTCCACACCATGCTGTGTGTTGTCCTACAGGAGACTAACTACCTCCACACCATGCTGTGTGTTGTCCTACTGGAGACTAACTACCTCCACACCGTGCTGTGTGTTGGAGACTAACTACTTCCACACCATGCTGTGTGTTGGAGACTAACTACCTCCACACCATGCTGTGTGTTGGAGACTAACTACCTCCACACCATGCTGTGTGTTGGAGACTAACTACCTCCACACCGTGCTGTGTGTTGGAGACTAACTACCTCCACACCATGCTGTGTGTTGTCCTACTGGAGGCTAACTACCTCCACACCATGCTGTGTGTTGTCCTACTGGAGACTAACTACCTCCACACCATGCTGTGTGTTGGAGACTAACTACCTCCACACCGTGCTGTGTGTTGGAGACTAACTACCTCCACACCGTGCTGTGTGTTGTCCTACTGGACACTAACTACCTCTACACCATGCTGTGTGTTGTCCTACTGGAGACTAACTACCTCCACACCATGCTGTGTGTTGTCCTACTGGAGGCTAACTACCTCCACACCATGCTGTGTGTTGGAGACTAACTACCTCTACACCATGCTGTGTGTTGTCCTACTGGAGACTAACTACCTCCACACCGTGGTGTGTTGTCCTACTGGAGACTAACTACCTCCACACCGTGCTGTGTGTTGGAGACTAACTACCTCCACACCATGCTGTGTGTTGTCCTACTGGAGACTAACTACCTCCACACCATGCTGTGTGTTGTCCTACTGGAGGCTAACTACCTCCACACCGTGCTGTGTGTTGGAGACTAACTACCTCCACACCATGCTGTGTGTTGGAGACTAACTACCTCCACACCATGCTGTGTGTTGGAGACTAACTACCTCCACACCATGCTGTGTGTTGGAGACTAACTACCTCCACACCATGCTGTGTGTTGGAGACTAACTACCTCCACACCATGCTGTGTGTTGTCCTGAGACTAACTACCTCCACACCATGCTGTGTGTTGTCCTACTGGAGACTAACTACCTCCACACCGTGCTGTGTGTTGAGACTAACTACCTCCACACCATGCTGTGTGTTGGAGACTAACTACCTCCACACCATGCTGTGTGTTGGAGACTAACTACCTCCACACCATGCTGTGTGTTGGAGACTAACTACCTCCACACCGTGCTGTGTGTTGGAGACTAACTACCTCCACACCATGCTGTGTGTTGTCCTACTGGAGACTAACTACCTCCACACCATGCTGTGTGTTGTCCTACTGGAGACTAACTACCTCCACACCATGCTGTGTGTTGGAGACTAACTACCTCCACACCATGCTGTGTGTTGGAGACTAACTACCTCCACACCATGCTGTGTGTTGTCCTACTGGAGACTAACTACCTCCACACCATGCTGTGTGTTGTCCTACTGGAGACTAACTACCTCCACACCATGCTGTGTGTTGTCCTACTGGAGGCTAACTACCTCCACACCATGCTGTGTGTTGGAGACTAACTACCTCCACACCATGCTGTGTGTTGTCCTACTGGAGACTAACTACCTCCACACCGTGCTGTGTGTTGTCCTACTGGAGACTAACTACCTCCACACCATGCTGTGTGTTGGAGACTAACTACCTCCACACCATGCTGTGTGTCCTTGGAGACTAACTACCTCCACACCATGCTGTGTGTTGTCCTACTGGAGGCTAACTACCTCCACACCGTGCTGTGTGTTGGAGGCTAACTACCTCCACACCATGCTGTGTGTTGGAGACAAACTACCTCCACACCATGCTGTGTGTTGGAGACTAACTACCTCCACACCATGCTGTGTGTTGGAGACTAACTACCTCCACACCATGCTGTGTGTTGTCCTACTGGAGGCTAACTACCTCCACACCATGCTGTGTGTTGGAGACTAACTACCTCCACACCATGCTGTGTGTTGGAGACTAACTACCTCCACACCGTGCTGTGTGTTGGAGACAAACTACCTCCACACCATGCTGTGTGTTGGAGACTAACTACCTCCACACCATGCTGTGTGTTGAGACTAACTACCTCCACACCATGCTGTGTGTTGTCCTACTGGAGGCTAACTACCTCCACACCATGCTGTGTGTTGGAGACTAACTACCTCCACACCATGCTGTGTGTTGTCCTACTGGAGACTAACTACCTCCACACCGTGCTGTGTGTTGGAGACTAACTACCTCCACACCATGCTGTGTGTTGGAGACTAACTACCTCCACACCATGCTGTGTGTTGGAGACTAACTACCTCCACACCATGCTGTGTGTTGGAGACTAACTACCTCCACACCATGCTGTGTGTTGGAGACTAACTACCTCCACACCATGCTGTGTGTTGGAGACTAACTACCTCCACACCATGCTGTGTGTTGGAGACTAACTACCTCCACACCATGCTGTGTGTTGTCCTACTGGAGACTAACTACCTCCACACCGTGCTGTGTGTTGGAGACTAACTACCTCCACACCATGCTGTGTGTTGGAGACTAACTACCTCCACACCATGCTGTGTGTTGGAGACTAACTACCTCCACACCATGCTGTGTGTTGGAGACTAACTACCTCCACACCATGCTGTGTGTTGGAGACTAACTACCTCCACACCATGCTGTGTGTTGGAGACTAACTACCTCCACACCGTGCTGTGTGTTGGAGACTAACTACCTCCACACCGTGCTGTGTGTGGAGACTAACTACCTCCACACCGTGCTGTGTGTTGGAGACTAACTACCTCCACACCATGCTGTGTGTTGGAGACTAACTACCTCCACACCATGCTGTGTGTTGGAGACTAACTACCTCCACACCATGCTGTGTGTTGGAGACTAACCTACTGCTGTGTGTTGTACCTCCCCACCATGCTGTGTGTTGGAGACTAACTACCTCCACACCATGCTGTGTGTTGTCCTACTGGAGGCTAACTACCTCCACACCATGCTGTGTGTTGGAGACTAACTACCTCCACACCATGCTGTGTGTTGGAGACTAACTACCTCCACACCATGCTGTGTGTTGGAGACTAACTACCTCCACACCATGCTGTGTGTTGGAGACTAACTACCTCCACACCATGCTGTGTGTTGGAGACTAACTACCTCCACACCATGCTGTGTGTTGGAGACTAACTACCTCCACACCATGCTGTGTGTCCTACTGGAGACTAACTACCTCCACACCATGCTGTGTGTTGTCCTCATGCTGTGTGTTGAGACTAACTACCTCCACACCATGCTGTGTGTTGGAGACTAACTACCTCCACACCATGCTGTGTGTTGGAGACTAACTACCTCCACACCATGCTGTGTGTTGGAGACTAACTACCTCCACACCATGCTGTGTGTTGGAGACTAACTACCTCCACACCATGCTGTGTGTTGGAGACTAACTACCTCCACACCGTGCTGTGTGTTGGAGACTAACTACCTCCACACCATGCTGTGTGTTGGAGACTAACTACCTCCACACCGTGCTGTGTGTTGGAGACTAACTACCTCCACACCATGCTGTGTGTTGGAGACTAACTACCTCCACACCGTGCTGTGTGTTGGAGACTAACTACCTCCACACCATGCTGTGTGTTGGAGACTAACTACCTCCACACTGTGCTGTGTGTTGGAGACTAACTACCTCCACACCATGCTGTGTGTTGGAGACTAACTACCTCCACACCGTGCTGTGTTTTGGAGACTAACTACCTCCACACCATGCTGTGTGTTGTCCTACTGGAGACTAACTACCTCCACACCATGCTGTGTGTTGGAGGCTAACTACCTCCACACCATGCTGTGTGTTGGAGACTAACTACCTCCACACCATGCTGGGTGTTGGAGACTAACTACCTCCACACCATGCTGTGTGTTGGAGACTAACTACCTCCACACCGTGCTGTGTGTTGGAGACTAACTACCTCCACACCATGCTGTGTGTTGGAGACTAACTACCTCCACACCATGCTGTGTGTTGTCCTACTGGAGACTAACTACCTCCACACCATGCTGTGTGTTGGAGACTAACTACCTCCACACCATGCTGTGTGTTGTCCTACTGGAGACAAACTACCTACACACCGTGCTGTGTGTTGGAGACAAACTACCTCCACACCGTGCTGTGTGTTGGAGACTAACTAACTTCATTATTCATGCCAGAATCCCATCCCTCCATCCCTCCATCCCTCCATCCTTTTCACGAATGAAAAGAGAGAGAGAAGGAATGAAAGAACAGCAGACAGATGCACTTCTAGCTGTTTCCAGCGTTAAGGTGCATTTTCATTTCTTGGCCTGGTTCTTAATCTCCATTGACTGACTGTCATCACCCTGCAGCTCTGGTAATTAGCTATGGACTCTGGACAACAGACAACACACACACACACATACTGTAGATTCACACACATATATATGCTCAAACAGACAAACACGCATGCACAAAGACGTGAACACACATACACACACACACACACACACACATACACACACACACACTAGCAGTATGGCCTTGCTCCCAGCTACTGTCGTCTTCAGAAGTAAATTACCTTTAGCTTATGGTAAGCAATATTCCGTGCCTGGCAACTTTTACTGCTGATTAGCAATTAGCCGAAACAAGCGCTAGGCTGTTGAAGAGCTAATGTTTAATTTGCTCCCAGTAATGATATACAGTTACAAACTGAGTTCTGGTGCAGACGGTAAGGCTGGGAGGGAGAGAGGGAGGGGGGGAGACAGGGAGGGAGGGAGATAGGGAGGGAAATAGGGAGGGAGATTGGGAGGGAGCAAGAGAGGGAGCAAGAGAGGGAGGGAGATAGGAAGGGAGATAGGAAGGGAGATAGATAGGGAGATAGGGAGGGAGACAGGGAGGGAGGGAGATAGGGAGGGAGACAGGGAGGGAGGGAGATAGGGAGGGAGACAGGGAGGGAGATAGGGAGGGAGACAGGGAGGGAGGGAGATAGGGAGGGAGACAGGGAGGGAGCAAGAGAGGGAGCAAGAGAGGGAGGGAGATAGGGAGGGAGACAGGGAGGGAGACAGGGAGGGAGCAAGAGAGGGAGGGAGAAAGGGAGGGAGATAGGGAGGGAGACAGGGAGGGAGACATGGGGGGAGGGAGATAGGGAGGGAGATAGGGAGAGAGGTAGGGAGGGAGGGAGCAAGAGAGGGAGATAGGGAGGGAGGCAGATAGGGAGACAGTTAGGGAGAGAGGGAGGAAGATCGGTTGGGAGGGAGAAAGGGAGGGAGGGAACGAGGCAGGAAGGCAGGGAGGGAGGGAGGGAGGCAAGGAAAGAAAAGGGAAGGGAAGAGGAGGAGGGTAGAAGGAGGAGGAGGGTAGAAGGAGGAGGAGGGTAGAAGGAGGAGGAGGGTAGAAACGTATGGATTTCTGCTTAATTCCTTTCCATTTATGTGCTGACAGGGCCCCAGGTAGGGAAGAGACGACATTTCTTAGCGATTAGTACTGGCTGCTTTCCTTAAAGGGAGTTGGGGAGAGAATGTTAAGGAGGATAGCTATTACAGAGCCAATCCCACAGCAGACTCAGTCTGAGGTGGTTCTTTCTCCCTCCCAGCAATGTTCACTATATCGCTATCGCCTTGGTTATTCAGGGTGAAGTTAGAACAATGGCAGGATTTCCAGTATTTCAACAGTGATTACTGTATGTGTTAATGTCTCTGCCGGGGGAACTGCAGGTTGTCAATATGAGTTCAATGTAGAGAGCTTGTGTGGTAGTGTGATGTTCGTAATGCGGCACTTTGCTGTTAAGTTAAAATCGTTTCAACAATGTAGAGAAATGAAAGCCTGTCAGTGTGATCAAAATGCATTTTTATTTATTGGATTTTGTGCAAAACATTTCATCAAAACGTCTAAGAAATAATTGAACCAATAGGCCTCGGTCAGAAGTGCAACGGCATAGTGGTTCATGCCTCCAGCCTCTCTCTCCATCGCTCCTCTCCTCTCCACCCTCCTGACACAGCAGAGTCCCTGGCCTTGTTTGACAAACACAAACCAAACACTGTCAGAGGAGGCTTTTAGCAGGTCCCTGCAGACCACATTAATCTGGTGCAGAATCTCCTCAAATCTACAACGTTTCTAGTGGCGCCGGACGCCAACGAACCAGGTAGACGCTGGGCCAAATCTCACAGGGGCCGTGTGTGGAACAGGAGCTTGTTAGAAAGGAGAATGGTTGCTGGGGGAATAGACCTGGTCCTCTGGGGGGGAAATGGTGGGGAGATGGGGGGGTCTACACTAATGAAGCTGGGGATCTTTTTAGACTGTCCTGTTCCCTGTTACTGCTCTCTCTCTCCTCTCTATCTGTCTCTCTCTCTCTTTCCTCTATCTCTCTCTCTCTCTCTCTCTCTCTCTCTCTCTCTCTCTTTCCTCTCTCTCTCCTCTCTATCTGTCTCTCTCTCTTTTCTCTCTCTTTCCTCTCTCTCTCTCTCTCTCTCTGTCTCTCTCTCTCTCTCTCTCTCTCTCTCTCTCTCTCTCTCTCTCTCTCTCTCTCTCTCTCTCTCTCTCTCTCTCTCTCTCTCTCTCTCTCTCTCTCTCTCTCTCTCTCTCTCTCTCTCTCTCTCTCTCTCTCTCTCTCTCTCTCTCTCTCTCTCTCTCTCTCTCTCTCTCTCTCTCTCTCTCTCTCTCTCTCTCTCTCTCTCTCTCTCTCTCTCTCTCTCTCTCTCTCTCTCTCTCTCTCTCTCTCTCTCTCTCTCTCTCTCTCTCTCTCTCTCTCTCTCTCTCTCTTTCTCTCTCTCCTCTCCCCCTGTAGCTTACTACTTTAGAACCATTTTCTAGAAGCTCTTTCTAGGTCTTTTCTCTCAAAGGTCTGAAGGAGTGATTTGGGCTGGAGAGGTGGAGGAGGAGAGGAGATGGACAGATGAACTAAAGGAGAGATGGAGGAAGAGAGGAGATATGACTGAGGTGTAGGTTGTATTGTGTTCTTCACCAGTCTCTATAGAGATATGACTGAGGTGTAGGTTGTGTTGTATTCTACACCAGTCTCTATAGAGATATGACTGAGGTGTAGGTTGTGTTGTATTCTACACCAGTCTCTATAGAGATATGACTGAGGTGTAGGTTGTGTTGTATTCTTCACCAGTCTCTATAGAGATATGACTGAGGTGTAGGTTGTGTTGTATTCTACACCAGTCTCTATAGAGATATGACTGAGGTGTAGGTTGTGTTGTATTCTACACCAGTCTCTATAGAGATATGACTGAGGTGTAGGTTGTGTTGTGTTCTTCACCAGTCTCTATAGAGATATGACTGAGGTGTAGGTTGTGTTGTATTCTACACCAGTCTCTATAGAGATATGACTGAGGTGTAGGTTGTGTTGTATTCTACACCAGTCTCTATAGAGATATGACTGAGGTGTAGGTTGTATTGTATTCTACACCAGTCTCTATAGAGATATGACTGAGGTGTAGGTTGTGTTGTATTCTACACCAGTCTCTATAGAGATATGACTGAGGTGTAGGTTGTGTTGTATTCTACACCAGTCTCTATAGAGATATGACTGAGGTGTACGTTGTGTTGTATTCTTCACCAGTCTCTATAGAGATATGACTGAGGTGTAGGTTGTGTTGTATTCTACACCAGTCTCTATAGAGATATGACTGAGGTGTAGGTTGTATTGTATTCTACACCAGTCTCTATAGAGATATGACTGAGGTGTAGGTTGTGTTGTATTCTACACCAGTCTCTATAGAGATATGACTGAGGTGTAGGTTGTATTGTATTATTCACCAGTCTCTATAGAGATATGACTGAGGTGTAGGTTGTGTTGTATTATTCACCAGTCTCTATAGAGATATGACTGAGGTGTAGGTTGTGTTGTATTCTACACCAGTCTCTATAGAGATACGACTGAGGTGTAGGTTGTGATGTATTCTTCACCAGTCTCTATAGAGATATGACTGAGGTGTAGGTTGTGTTGTGTTCCTTACCAGTCTCTATAGAGATATGACTGAGGTGTAGGTTGTGTTGTATTCTACACCAGTCTCTATAGAGATATGACTGAGGTGTAGGTTGTATTGTATTCTTCACCAGTCTCTATAGAGATATGACTGAGGTGTAGGTTGTGTTGTATTCTACACCAGTCTCTATAGAGATATGACTGAGGTGTAGGTTGTGTTGTATTCTACACCAGTCTCTATAGAGATATGACTGAGGTGTAGGTTGTGTTGTATTCTACACCAGTCTCTACAGAGATATGACTGAGGTGTAGGTTGTGTTGTATTCTACACCAGTCTCTATAGAGATATGACTGAGGTGTATGTTGTGTTGTATTCTACACCAGTCTCTATA
Source organism: Brachymystax lenok tsinlingensis (assembly GCA_030435695.1). Classification (NCBI taxonomy): domain Eukaryota; kingdom Metazoa; phylum Chordata; class Actinopteri; order Salmoniformes; family Salmonidae; genus Brachymystax; species Brachymystax lenok. The sequence goes on from CM059783.1 coordinate 29,644,146, forward strand.
GAGATATGACTGAGGTGTAGGTTGTGTTGTATTCTACACCAGTCTCTATAGAGATATGACTGAGGTGTAGGTTGTATTGTATTCTACACCAGTCTCTATAGAGATATGACTGAGGTGTAGGTTGTGTTGTATTCTACACCAGTCTCTATAGAGATATGACTGAGGTGTAGGTTGTGTTGTATTCTACACCAGTCTCTATAGAGATATGACTGAGGTGTAGGTTGTGTTGTATTCTACACCAGTCTCTATAGAGATATGACTGAGGTGTAGGTTGTGTTGTATTCTACACCAGTCTCTATAGAGATATGACTGAGGTGTAGGTTGTGTTGTATTCTTCACCAGTCTCTATAGAGATATGACTGAGGTGTAGGTTGTGTTGTATTCTACACCAGTCTCTATAGAGATATGACTGAGGTGTAGGTTGTGTTGTATTCTACACCAGTCTCTATAGAGATATGACTGAGGTGTAGGTTGTGTTGTGTTCTTCACCAGTCTCTATAGAGATATGACTGAGGTGTAGGTTGTGTTGTATTCTACACCAGTCTCTATAGAGATATGACTGAGGTGTAGGTTGTGTTGTATTCTACACCAGTCTCTATAGAGATATGACTGAGGTGTAGGTTGTATTGTATTCTACACCAGTCTCTATAGAGATATGACTGAGGTGTAGGTTGTGTTGTATTCTACACCAGTCTCTATAGAGATATGACTGAGGTGTAGGTTGTGTTGTATTCTACACCAGTCTCTATAGAGATATGACTGAGGTGTACGTTGTGTTGTATTCTTCACCAGTCTCTATAGAGATATGACTGAGGTGTAGGTTGTGTTGTATTCTACACCAGTCTCTATAGAGATATGACTGAGGTGTAGGTTGTATTGTATTCTACACCAGTCTCTATAGAGATATGACTGAGGTGTAGGTTGTGTTGTATTCTACACCAGTCTCTATAGAGATATGACTGAGGTGTAGGTTGTATTGTATTATTCACCAGTCTCTATAGAGATATGACTGAGGTGTAGGTTGTGTTGTATTATTCACCAGTCTCTATAGAGATATGACTGAGGTGTAGGTTGTGTTGTATTCTACACCAGTCTCTATAGAGATACGACTGAGGTGTAGGTTGTGATGTATTCTTCACCAGTCTCTATAGAGATATGACTGAGGTGTAGGTTGTGTTGTGTTCCTTACCAGTCTCTATAGAGATATGACTGAGGTGTAGGTTGTGTTGTATTCTACACCAGTCTCTATAGAGATATGACTGAGGTGTAGGTTGTATTGTATTCTTCACCAGTCTCTATAGAGATATGACTGAGGTGTAGGTTGTGTTGTATTCTACACCAGTCTCTATAGAGATATGACTGAGGTGTAGGTTGTGTTGTATTCTACACCAGTCTCTATAGAGATATGACTGAGGTGTAGGTTGTGTTGTATTCTACACCAGTCTCTACAGAGATATGACTGAGGTGTAGGTTGTGTTGTATTCTACACCAGTCTCTATAGAGATATGACTGAGGT
>CM059783.1:29648161-29680661 GCA_030435695.1 Brachymystax lenok tsinlingensis
TTATAACTGGTGACGTCCCCCCTACCTTTCAATAAAGAACATTATAACTGGTGACATCCCCCTACCTTTCAATAAAGAACATTATAACTGGTGACATCCCCCCTACCTTTCAATAAAGAACATTATAACTGGTGACGTCCCCCTACCTTTCAATAAAGAACATTATAACTGGTGACATCCCCCCTACCTTTCAATAAAGAACATTATAACTGGTGACATCCCCCTACCTTTCAATAAAGAACATTATAACTGGTGACGTCCCCCTACCTTTCAATAAAGAACATTATAACTGGTGACATCCCCCCTACCTTTCAATAAAGAACATTATAACTGGTGACGTCCCCTACCTTTCAATAAAGAACATTATAACTGGTGACATCCCCTACCTTTCAATAAAGAACATTATAACTGGTGACATCCCCCTACCTTTCAATAAAGAACATTATAACTGGTGACGTCCCCTACCTTTCAATAAAGAACATTATAACTGGTGACGTCCCCCTACCAGGCCAGTATGACTTACCTTGCCACTGAAGGACAGGCCAGTATGTCTTACCTTGCCACTGAAGGACAGGCCAGTATGACTTACCTTGCCACTGAAGGACAGGCCAGTATAACTTACCTTGCCACTGAAGGACAGGCCAGTATGACTTACCTTGCCACTGAAGGACAGGCCAGTATGACTTACCTTGCCACTGAAGGACAGGCCAGTATAACTTACCTTGCCACTGAAGGACAGGCCAGTATGACTTACCTTGCCACTGAAGGACAGGCCAGTAGAACTTACCTTGCCACTGAAGGACAGGCCAGTATAACTTACCTTGCCACTGAAGGACAGGCCAGTATAACATACCTTGCCACTGAAGGACAGGCCAGTATAAATTACCTTGCCACTGAAGGACAGGCCAGTATAACTTACCTTGCCACTGAAGGACAGGCCAGTATAACGTACCTTGCCACTGAAGGACAGGCCAGTATAAATTACCTTGCCACTGAAAGACAGGCCAGTATAACGTACCTTGCCACTGAAAGACAGGCCAGTATAACGTACCTTGCCACTGAAGGACAGGCCAGTATAAATTACCTTGCCACTGAAGGACAGGCCAGTATAACGTACCTTGCCACTGAAGGACAGGCCAGTATAACGTACCTTGCCACTGAAAGACAGGCCAGTATAACGTACCTTGCCACTGAAGGACAGGCCAGTATTGCAGGTTATGTATCTGTGAGGAGTTATGCAACTGGTGACATGAGGCAGCAGGGCAGGAAGTTACACTCTTTCCAAACAGTATCCTGGCAGAGAGAAACACAGGTTATGACTGTGTCCCAAACGGTATCCTGGTAGAGAGAAACACAGGTTATGACTGTGTCCCAAACGGTATCCTGGTAGAGAGAAACACAGGGTATGACTGTGTCCCAAATGATATCCTGGTAGAGAGAAACACAGATTATGACTGTGTCCCAAACATTTTCCTGGTAGAGTGAAACACAGACTATGACTGTGTCCCAAACGGTATCCTGGTAGAGAGAAACACAGGTTATGACTGTGCCCCAAATGGTACACTCTTCTCTATAAAGTCAACCACAGGGCACTACATAGGGAATAGGGTTTAGATTACATAGGGAATAGATTATGGAGAGGGGCACTACAGAACGTGTTAGTTATAATGCTACTCCGAGCTGCGTCCGTATCTGCTGGGGATATGAGTCAAACCTACGCATCAGTCAATACAGTCACAGTTAAATGGAGTTCATCCTATAGGTAGCCTAGTGGTTAGAGCGTTGGGCCATTAACCCGAAAGGTTGCTGGATCGAATCCCTGAGCTGTCAAGGTAACAAATCTGTCCTTCTTCCTCAGAGCAAGGCAGTCAACCCACAGTTGTAGCTAGATGAGATACGGGAGTACCACAAACTCTTGTCTTCAACGTTAAACGTGTATTCCTGATTGGCTGGCCTACAACTCACAAGGACAGCCAATCATTGCAAAACAGAGGTTCATTCTCACAGCTTGTTTGTAGGAGACTTTCACGTTGTTCAAGACAAATAAAGGCGGTAGCTAGCTCGAGTACAACAGTACGACAAGCTCTCCGACAACATTCAAATGGGATCTCCATAACATTGCTACCTGGTGTATGATGTTAAAGGGTTAACCTCCAGACATTCCTCCCTTTCCACTACCTGTCCCCTCCTGTCTGCTCTCGTCTCCCCATAGGCGAGATGGAGGGACGAGATGGAGGGATGAGATGAAGAGAGAGGGAAGAAGAGAGGGGACGGAGTAGAGGTCGGAGACTCGGTGCTCAGGGGCAGTTCTGTTTATCTCTAGTCCAGGACAGTGTCCCTCAGCTGGGCCTACGGGGCAGAGCGCCAGGCTCCTCTGGTCCTCTCTGCTCTCCACACAGGACAGATAAGAGAAAGGTCAGGGCGGCTCAAGTCTCCAGTCACCTCCAGGCCAGAGGCAGATACAGCTAGGATGGCTGCCAGACGCACTACAACACAGGCACAGCTAACTGACTATAGCGACATGTGCAGCAGTACGTGCTGATATACTTGCTAACACTGTCCTTCGTTTTCAGAGGGCCACGAAGCCGCATTTACGGTGATACGGCCTCTGCAGAAGTCAGGGTATTCACACATCTGGCGCTTCGTGGAGCAGAGCTGTTGTCAAGGACGTTGTTGTGATGGGACCAATCTCACCCTCTGTCCTCCCTACTGACCAATCCCACCATCTGTCCTCCCTACTGAACAATCCCACCATCTGTCCTCCCTACTGACCAATCCCACCATCTGTCCTCCCTACTGACCAATCCACACCATCTGTCCTCCCTACTGACCAATCCCACACCATCTGTCCTCCCTACTGACCAATCCCACCATCTGTCCTCCCTACTGACCAATCCCACCATCTGTCCTCCCTACTGACCAATCCCACACCATCTGTCCTCCCTACTGACCAATCCCACACCATCTGTCCTCCCTACTGACCAATCCCACCATCTGTCCTCCCTACTGACCAATCCCACCATCTGTCCTCCCTACTGACCAATCCCACACCATCTGTCCTCCCTACTGACCAATCCCACCATCTGTCCTCCCTACTGACCAATCCCACCATCTGTCCTCCCTACTGACCAATCCCACCATCTGTCCTCCCTACTGACCAATCCCACCATCTGTCCTCCCTACTGACCAATCCCACCATCTGTCCTCCCTACTGACCAATCCCACCATCTGTCCTCCCTACTGACCAATCCCACCATCTGTCCTCCCTACTGACCAATCCCACCATCTGTCCTCCCTACTGACCAATCCCACCATCTGTCCTCCCTACTGACCAATCCCACCATCTGTCCTCCCTACTGACCAATCCCACCATCTGTCCTCCCTACTGACCAATCCCACCATCTGTCCTCCCTACTGACCAATCCCACCATCTGTCCTCCCTACTGACCAATCCACCATCTGTCCTCCTACTGACCAATCCCACCATCTGTCCTCCCTACTGACCAATCCCACCATCTGTCCTCCCTACTGACCAATCCCACCATCTGTCCTCCCTACTGACCAATCCCACCATCTGTCCTCCCTACTGACCAATCCCACCATCTGTCCTCCCTACTGACCAATCCCACCATCTGTCCTCCCTACTGACCAATCCCACCATCTGTCCTCCCTACTGACCAATCCCACCATCTGTCCTCCCTACTGACCAATCCCACCATCTGTCCTCCCTACTGACCAATCCCACCATCTGTCCTCCCTACTGACCAATCCCACCATCTGTCCTCCCTACTGACCAATCCCACCATCTGTCCTCCCTACTGACCAATCCCACCATCTGTCCTCCCTACTGACCAATCCCACCATCTGTCCTCCCTACTGACCAATCCCACCATCTGTCCTCCCTACTGACCAATCCCACCATCTGTCCTCCCTACTGACCAATCCCACCATCTGTCCTCCCTACTGACCAATCCCACCATCTGTCCTCCCTACTGACCAATCCCACCATCTGTCCTCCCTACTGACCAATCCCACCATCTGTCCTCCCTACTGACCAATCCCACCATCTGTCCTCCCTACTGACCAATCCCACCATCTGTCCTCCCTACTGACCAATCCCACCATCTGTCCTCCCTACTGACTGACCAATCCCACCATCTGTCCTCCCTACTGACCAATCCCACCATCTGTCCTCCCTACTGACCAATCCCACCATCTGTCCTCCCTACTGACCAATCCCACCATCTGTCCTCCCTACTGACCAATCCCACCATCTGTCCTCCCTACTGACCAATCCCACCATCTGTCCTCCTACTGACCAATCCCACCATCTGTCCTCCCTACTGACCAATCCCACCATCTGTCCTCCCTACTGACCAATCCCACCATCTGTCCTCCCTACTGACCAATCCCACACCATCTGTCCTCCCTACTGACCAATCCCACCATCTGTCCTCCCTACTGACCAATCCCACCATCTGTCCTCCCTACTGACCAATCCCACCATCTGTCCTCCCTACTGACCAATCCCACCATCTGTCCTCCCTACTGACCAATCCCACCATCTGTCCTCCCTACTGACCAATCCCACCATCTGTCCTCCCTACTGACCAATCCCACCATCTGTCCTCCCTACTGACCAATCCCACCATCTGTCCTCCCTACTGACCAATCCCACCATCTGTCCTCCCTACTGACCAATCCCACCATCTGTCCTCCCTACTGATCCCACCATCTGTCCTCCCTGTCCCACCATCTGTCCTCCCTACTGACCAATCCCACCATCTGTCCTCCCTACTGACCAATCCCACCATCTGTCCTCCCTACTGACCAATCCCACCATCTGTCCTCCCTACTGACCAATCCCACCATCTGTCCTCCCTACTGACCAATCCCACCATCTGTCCTCCCTACTGACCAATCCCACCATCTGTCCTCCCTACTGACCAATCCCACACCATCTGTCCTCCCTACTGACCAATCCCACACCATCTGTCCTCCCTACTGACCAATCCCACCATCTGTCCTCCCTACTGACCAATCCCACCATCTGTCCTCCCTACTGACCAATCCCACCATCTGTCCTCCCTACTGACCAATCCCACACCATCTGTCCTCCCTACTGACCAATCCCACCATCTGTCCTCCCTACTGACCAATCCCACCATCTGTCCTCCCTACTGACCAATCCCACCATCTGTCCTCCCTACTGACCAATCCCACCATCTGTCCTCCCTACTGACCAATCCCACCATCTGTCCTCCCTACTGACCAATCCCACCATCTGTCCTCCCTACTGACCAATCCCACCATCTGTCCTCCCTACTGACCAATCCCACCATCTGTCCTCCCTACTGACCAATCCCACCATCTGTCCTCCCTACTGACCAATCCCACCATCTGTCCTCCCTACTGACCAATCCCACCATCTGTCCTCCCTACTGACCAATCCCACCATCTGTCCTCCCTACTGACCAATCCCACCATCTGTCCTCCCTACTGACCAATCCCACCATCTGTCCTCCCTACTGACCAATCCCACCATCTGTCCTCCCTACTGACCAATCCCACCATCTGTCCTCCCTACTGACCAATCCCACCATCTGTCCTCCCTACTGACCAATCCCACCATCTGTCCTCCCTACTGACCAATCCCACCATCTGTCCTCCCTACTGACCAATCCCACACCATCTGTCCTCCCTACTGACCAATCCCACCATCTGTCCTCCCTACTGACCAATCCCACCATCTGTCCTCCCTACTGACCAATCCCACCATCTGTCCTCCCTACTGACCAATCCCACCATCTGTCCTCCCTACTGACCAATCCCACCATCTGTCCTCCCTACTGACCAATCCCACCATCTGTCCTCCCTACTGACCAATCCCACCATCTGTCCTCCCTACTGACCAATCCCACCATCTGTCCTCCCTACTGACCAATCCCACCATCTGTCCTCCCTACTGACCAATCCCACCATCTGTCCTCCCTACTGACCAATCCCACCATCTGTCCTCCCTACTGACCAATCCCACCATCTGTCCTCCCTACTGACCAATCCCACCATCTGTCCTCCCTACTGACCAATCCCACCATCTGTCCTCCCTACTGACCAATCCCACCATCTGTCCTCCCTACTGACCAATCCCACCATCTGTCCTCCCTACTACTGACCAATCCACCATCTGTCCTCCCTACTGACCAATCCCACCATCTGTCCTCCCTACTGACCAATCCCACCATCTGTCCTCCCTACTGACCAATCCCACCATCTGTCCTCCCTACTGACCAATCCCACCATCTGTCCTCCCTACTGACCAATCCCACCATCTGTCCTCCCTACTGACCAATCCCACCATCTGTCCTCCCTACTGACCAATCCCACCATCTGTCCTCCCTACTGACCAATCCCACCATCTGTCCTCCCTACTGACCAATCCCACCATCTGTCCTCCCTACTGACCAATCCACACCATCTGTCCTCCCTACTGACCAATCCCACCATCTGTCCTCCCTACTGACCAATCCCACCATCTGTCCTCCCTACTGACCAATCCCACCATCTGTCCTCCCTACTGACCAATCCCACCATCTGTCCTCCCTACTGACCAATCCCACCATCTGTCCTCCCTACTGACCAATCCCACCATCTGTCCTCCCTACTGACCAATCCCACCATCTGTCCTCCCTACTGACCAATCCCACCATCTGTCCTCCCTACTGACCAATCCCACCATCTGTCCTCCCTACTGACCAATACCATCTGTCCTCCTACTGACCAATCCACCATCTGTCCCTACTGACCACCATCTGTCCTCCTACTGACCAATCCCACACAATCTGTCCTCCCTACTGACCAATCCCACCATCTGTCCTCCCTACTGACCAATCCCACCATCTGTCCTCCCTACTGACCAATCCCACCATCTGTCCTCCCTACTGACCAATCCCACCATCTGTCCTCCCTACTGACCAATCCCACCATCTGTCCTCCCTACTGACCAATCCCACCATCTGTCCTCCCTACTGACCAATCCCACCATCTGTCCTCCCTACTGACCAATCCCACCATCTGTCCTCCCTACTGACCAATCCCACCATCTGTCCTCCCTACTGACCAATCCCACCATCTGTCCTCCCGACTGACCAATCCCACCATCTGTCCTCCCTACTGACAAATCCCACACCATCTGTCCTCCCTACTGACCAATCCCACACAATCTGTCCTCCCTACTGACCAATCCCACCATCTGTCCTCCCTACTGACCAATCCCACCATCTGTCCCCCCGACTGACCAATCCCACCATCTGTCCTCCTACTGACCAATCCCACCATCTGTCCTCCCTACTGACAAATCCCACCACACCAGAGTAGAGTCGTTTTCTGCTATTTCATGCCCTCTACCGAGACGGCTGCCAAAGACACTTACTATGCCAGCGCGTGAAGGAGAATGTGTCAATATCCAAGCCTGTCTGTCCTCCATTTCCACAAGGCCTTTGCAGCTCTTAGCTTCTCTCCTTCCCCCTGTCCCTATTGACCAATCCTCCTCTACCACAACAACATTGCCCAGTTGCTTTCTCTTACCCCCACACACACACACACACACACACACACATACACACACAAACACACACACTAATTACTGCATACTATCACCAATATTTCTTTACTTCCGTCCTTCTCCCTCTCTCTTTCTCTCCGCCTCTCTCTCATTCGCTCTGTTATTCCTGATTAGCCGTAAACGAGCAAATATTTTCCCAGTGTTGTGCAGGTTAGATCTCCATTTAATTAAACTGTCTCGTTATGTCCCTCTCTGATTAGTGGAGAGAATCAATTATTCAATCCGCAAGCACACACACACACACACACACACACACACACAGCACAGCTAGGAGCAGGAGCTGGAGGTGCATAATGCAACGAGCTGCTCATTTAATTCCAAGGACACTAATTAACTACAAAACAAGCAGTAACTCTCTCTCTCTCTCTCTCTCTCTCTCTCTCTCTCTCTCTCTCTCTCTCTCTCTCTCTCTCTCTCTCTCTCTCTCTCTCTCTCTCTGTCTTCTCCCCCTTTTCTTTTCCAATTTACTGGAACATTCACGACACTCAGTTAGTTGAGGATGGTGTTATGGGTTGGTGGAGGGGGAGGGAATAGATGGTGTTATGGGTTGGTGGAGGGGAGGGAATAGATGGTGTTATGGGTTGGTGGAGGAGGGAGGAATAGATGGTGTTATGGGTTGGTGGAGGAGGGAATAGATGGTGTTATGGGTTGGTGGAGGGGAGGGAATAGATGGTGTTATGGGTTGGTGGAGGGGGAGGGAATAGATGGTGTTATGGGTTGGTGGAGGGGAGGGAATAGATGGTGTTATGGGTTGGTGGAGGGAGGTAATAGATGGTGTTATGGGTTGGTGGAGGGGAGGGAATAGATGGTGTTATGGGTTGGTGGAGGGGAGGGAATAGATGGTGTTATGGGTTGGTGGAGGGAGGAGGGAATAGATGGTGTTATGGGTTGGTGGAGGGGAGGGAATAGATGGTGTTATGGGTTGGTGGAGGGAGGGAGGGAATAGATGGTGTTATGGGTTGGTGGAGGAGGGAATAGATGGTGTTATGGGTTGGTGGAGGGGAGGGAATAGATGGTGTTATGGGTTGGTGGAGGGAGGAGGGAATAGATGGTGTTATGGGTTGGTGGAGGGGAGGGAATAGATGGTGTTATGGGTTGGTGGAGGGAGGAATAGATGGTGTTATGGGTTGGTGGAGGGAGGAGGGAATAGATGGTGTTATGGGTTGGTGGAGGGAGGGAATAGATGGTGTTATGGGTTGGTGGAGGGGAGGGAATAGATGGTGTTATGGGTTGGTGGAGGAGGGAATAGATGGTGTTATGGGTTGGTGGAGGGGAGGGAATAGATGGTGTTATGGGTTGGTGGAGGGGAGGAATAGATGGTGTTATGGGTTGGTGGAGGGAGGAATAGATGGTGTTATGGGTGGTGGAGGAGGAGGGAATAGATGGTGTTATGGGTTGGTGGAGGAGGGAATAGATGGTGTTATGGGTTGGTGGAGGGGAGGGAATAGATGGTGTTATGGGTTGGTGGAGGGGAGGGAATAGATGGTGTTATGGGTTGGTGGAGGGGGAGGGAATAGATGGTGTTATGGGTTGGTGGAGGGGAGGGAATAGATGGTGTTATGGGTTGGTGGAGGGAGGGAATAGATGGTGTTATGGGTTGGTGGAGGGAGGAATAGATGGTGTTATGGGTTGGTGGAGGGGAGGGAATAGATGGTGTTATGGGTTGGTGGAGGGAGGGAATAGATGGTGTTATGGGTTGGTGGAGGGGAGGGAATAGATGGTGTTATGGGTTGGTGGAGGGGAGGGAATAGATGGTGTTATGGGTTGGTGGAGGGGAGGGAATAGATGGTGTTATGGGTTGGTGGAGGGAGGGAATAGATGGTGTTATGGGTTGGTGGAGGGAGGGAATAGATGGTGTTATGGGTTGGTGGAGGGAGGAGGGAATAGATGGTGTTATGGGTTGGTGGAGGGGAGGGAATAGATGGTGTTATGGGTTGGTGGAGGGAGGGGAGGGAATAGATGGTGTTATGGGTTGGTGGAGGAGGGAATAGATGGTGTTATGGGTTGGTGGAGGAGGAGGGAATAGATGGTGTTATGGGTTGGTGGAGGAGGAGGGAATAGATGGTGTTATGGGTTGGTGGAGGGGAGGAATAGATGGTGTTATGGGTTGGTGGAGGGGAGGGAATAGATGGTGTTATGGGTTGGTGGAGGGGAGGGAATAGATGGTGTTATGGGTTGGTGGAGGGGAGGGAATAGATGGTGTTATGGGTTGGTGGAGGGGGAGGGAATAGATGGTGTTATGGGTTGGTGGAGGGAGGGAATAGATGGTGTTATGGGTTGGTGGAGGGAGGGAATAGATGGTGTTATGGGTTGGTGGAGGGGAGGGAATAGATGGTGTTATGGGTTGGTGGAGGGGAGGAATAGATGGTGTTATGGGTTGGTGGAGGGAGGGAATAGATGGTGTTATGGGTTGGTGGAGGGGAGGGAATAGATGGTGTTATGGGTTGGTGGAGGGAGAGGGAATAGATGGTGTTATGGGTTGGTGGAGGGAGGGAATAGATGGTGTTATGGGTTGGTGGAGGGGAGGGAATAGATGGTGTTATGGGTTGGTGGAGGGGAGGGAATAGATGGTGTTATGGGTTGGTGGAGGGAGGGAATAGATGGTGTTATGGGTTGGTGGAGGGGAGGGAATAGATGGTGTTATGGGTTGGTGGAGGGAGGGAATAGATGGTGTTATGGGTTGGTGGAGGAGGAGGAATAGATGGTGTTATGGGTTGGTGGAGGGGAGGGAATAGATGGTGTTATGGGTTGGTGGAGGGGAGGGAATAGATGGTGTTATGGGTTGGTGGAGGGGAGGGAATAGATGGTGTTATGGGTTGGTGGAGGAGGGAATAGATGGTGTTATGGGTTGGTGGAGGGAGGGAATAGATGGTGTTATGGGTTGGTGGAGGGAGGAATAGATGGTGTTATGGGTTGGTGGAGGAGGGAATAGATGGTGTTATGGGTTGGTGGAGGAGGGAATAGATGGTGTTATGGGTTGGTGGAGGGAGGAATAGATGGTGTTATGGGTTGGTGGAGGGAGGGAATAGATGGTGTTATGGGTTGGTGGAGGAGGGAATAGATGGTGTTATGGGTTGGTGGAGGGAGAGGGAATAGATGGTGTTATGGGTTGGTGGAGGGGAGGGAATAGATGGTGTTATGGGTTGGTGGAGGGAGGGAATAGATGGTGTTATGGGTTGGTGGAGGAGGGAATAGATGGTGTTATGGGTTGGTGGAGGGGAGGGAATAGATGGTGTTATGGGTTGGTGGAGGGGGAGGGAATAGATGGTGTTATGGGTTGGTGGAGGGGAGGGAATAGATGGTGTTATGGGTTGGTGGAGGGGAGGGAATAGATGGTGTTATGGGTTGGTGGAGGGGGAGGGAATAGATGGTGTTATGGGTTGGTGGAGGGGGAGGGGGAGGGAATAGATGGTGTTATGGGTTGGTGGAGGAGGGAGGGAATAGATGGTGTTATGGGTTGGTGGAGGGAGGGAATAGATGGTGTTATGGGTTGGTGGAGGGGAGGGAATAGATGGTGTTATGGGTTGGTGGAGGGGGAGGGAATAGATGGTGTTATGGGTTGGTGGAGGGGAGGGAATAGATGGTGTTATGGGTTGGTGGAGGGGGAGGGAATAGATGGTGTTATGGGTTGGTGGAGGGGGAGGGAATAGATGGTGTTATGGGTTGGTGGAGGGGAGGGAATAGATGGTGTTATGGGTTGGTGGAGGGGAAGGGGAATAGATGGTGTTATGGGTTGGTGGAGGGAGGAATAGATGGTGTTATGGGTTGGTGGAGGGGAGGGAATAGATGGTGTTATGGGTTGGTGGAGGGGAGGGAATAGATGGTGTTATGGAGTTGGTGGAGGAGGGAATAGATGGTGTTATGGGTTGGTGGAGGGGAGGGAATAGATGGTGTTATGGGTTGGTGGAGGGGAGGGAATAGATGGTGTTATGGGTTGGTGGAGGGGAGGGAATAGATGGTGTTATGGGTTGGTGGAGGGAGGGAATAGATGGTGTTATGGGTTGGTGGAGGGAGGGAATAGATGGTGTTATGGGTTGGTGGAGGGGAGGGAATAGATGGTGTTATGGGTTGGTGGAGGGAGGGAATAGATGGTGTTATGGGTTGGTGGAGGAGGGAATAGATGGTGTTATGGGTTGGTGGAGGGAGGGAATAGATGGTGTTATGGGTTGGTGGAGGGGAGGAGGAATAGATGGTGTTATGGGTTGGTGGAGGGAGGGAATAGATGGTGTTATGGGTTGGTGGAGGGAGGGAATAGATGGTGTTATGGGTTGGTGGAGGGGAGGGAGGAATAGATGGTGTTATGGGTTGGTGGAGGGGAGGGAATAGATGGTGTTATGGGTTGGTGGAGAGGAGGGAATAGATGGTGTTATGGGTTGGTGGAGGAGGAGGGAATAGATGGTGTTATGGGTTGGTGGAGGGGAGGGAATAGATGGTGTTATGGGTTGGTGGAGGGAGGGAATAGATGGTGTTATGGGTTGGTGGAGGAGGGAATAGATGGTGTTATGGGTTGGTGGAGGGGAGGGAATAGATGGTGTTATGGGTTGGTGGAGGGAGGGAATAGATGGTGTTATGGGTTGGTGGAGGAGGGAATAGATGGTGTTATGGGTTGGTGGAGGGAGGGAATAGATGGTGTTATGGGTTGGTGGAGGGAGGGAATAGATGGTGTTATGGGTTGGTGGAGGAGGGAATAGATGGTGTTATGGGTTGGTGGAGGGAGGGAATAGATGGTGTTATGGGTTGGTGGAGGAGGGAATAGATGGTGTTATGGGTTGGTGGAGGGGAGGGAATAGATGGTGTTATGGGTTGGTGGAGGAGGGAATAGATGGTGTTATGGGTTGGTGGAGGGAGGGAATAGATGGTGTTATGGGTTGGTGGAGGGGAGGGAATAGATGGTGTTATGGGTTGGTGGAGGAGGGAATAGATGGTGTTATGGGTTGGTGGAGGGGAGGGAATAGATGGTGTTATGGGTTGGTGGAGGGGAGGGAATAGATGGTGTTATGGGTTGGTGGGAGGAGGGAATAGATGGTGTTATGGGTTGGTGGAGGGGAGGGAATAGATGGTGTTATGGGTTGGTGGAGGGAGGGAATAGATGGTGTTATGGGTTGGTGGAGGGGAGGGAATAGATGGTGTTATGGGTTGGTGGAGGGAGGGAATAGATGGTGTTATGGGTTGGTGGAGGGAGGGAATAGATGGTGTTATGGGTTGGTGGAGGAGGGAATAGATGGTGTTATGGGTTGGTGGAGGGGAGGGAATAGATGGTGTTATGGGTTGGTGGAGGGAGGGAATAGATGGTGTTATGGGTTGGTGGAGGGGAGGGAATAGATGGTGTTATGGGTTGGTGGAGGAGGAGGGAATAGATGGTGTTATGGGTTGGTGGAGGAGGGAATAGATGGTGTTATGGGTTGGTGGAGGGGAGGGAATAGATGGTGTTATGGGTTGGTGGAGGGAGGGAATAGATGGTGTTATGGGTTGGTAGAGGGAGGGAATAGATGGTGTTATGGGTTGGTGGAGGGAGGGAATAGATGGTGTTATGGGTTGGTGGAGGAGGAGGGAATAGATGGTGTTATGGGTTGGTGGAGGAGGGAATAGATGGTGTTATGGGTTGGTGGAGGAGGGAATAGATGGTGTTATGGGTTGGTGGAGGAGGGAGGGAATAGATGGTGTTATGGGTTGGTGGAGGGAGGGAATAGATGGTGTTATGGGTTGGTGGAGGAGGGAATAGATGGTGTTATGGGTTGGTGGAGGGGAGGGAATAGATGGTGTTATGGGTTGGTGGAGGAGGGAGGGAATAGATGGTGTTATGGGTTGGTGGAGGGAGGGAATAGATGGTGTTATGGGTTGGTGGAGGGGAGGGAATAGATGGTGTTATGGGTTGGTGGAGGGAGGGAATAGATGGTGTTATGGGTTGGTGGAGGGAGGGAATAGATGGTGTTATGGGTTGGTGGAGGGGAGGGGGAGGGAATAGATGGTGTTATGGGTTGGTGGAGGGGGAGGGAATAGATGGTGTTATGGGTTGGTGGAGGGGAGGGAATAGATGGTGTTATGGGTTGGTGGAGGGGAGGGAATAGATGGTGTTATGGGTTGGTGGAGGGGAGGGAATAGATGGTGTTATGGGTTGGTGGAGGGAGGGAATAGATGGTGTTATGGGTTGGTGGAGGGAGGGAATAGATGGTGTTATGGGTTGGTGGAGGGAGGGAATAGATGGTGTTATGGGTTGGTGGAGGGGAGGGAATAGATGGTGTTATGGGTTGGTGGAGGAGGGAATAGATGGTGTTATGGGTTGGTGGAGGAGGGAATAGATGGTGTTATGGGTTGGTGGAGGGAGGGAATAGATGGTGTTATGGGTTGGTGGAGGGAGGGAATAGATGGTGTTATGGGTTGGTGGAGGAGGGAATAGATGGTGTTATGGGTTGGTGGAGGAGGAGGGAATAGATGGTGTTATGGGTTGGTGGAGGGGAGGGAATAGATGGTGTTATGGGTTGGTGGAGGGAGGGAATAGATGGTGTTATGGGTTGGTGGAGGGGAGGGAATAGATGGTGTTATGGGTTGGTGGAGGGAGGGAATAGATGGTGTTATGGGTTGGTGGAGGGGAGGGAATAGATGGTGTTATGGGTTGGTGGAGGGAGGGAATAGATGGTGTTATGGGTTGGTGGAGGGGAGGAGGGAATAGATGGTGTTATGGGTTGGTGGAGGGAGGGAATAGATGGTGTTATGGGTTGGTGGAGGGAGGGAATAGATGGTGTTATGGGTTGGTGGAGGGGAGGGAATAGATGGTGTTATGGGTTGGTGGAGGGAGGGAATAGATGGTGTTATGGGTTGGTGGAGGAGGGAATAGATGGTGTTATGGGTTGGTGGAGGGAGGGAATAGATGGTGTTATGGGTTGGTGGAGGGAGGGAATAGATGGTGTTATGGGTTGGTGGAGGGGAGGGAATAGATGGTGTTATGGGTTGGTGGAGGAGGGAATAGATGGTGTTATGGGTTGGTGGAGGGGAGGGAATAGATGGTGTTATGGGTTGGTGGAGGGGAGGGAATAGATGGTGTTATGGGTTGGTGGAGGGGAGGGAATAGATGGTGTTATGGGTTGGTGGAGGGGAGGGAATAGATGGTGTTATGGGTTGGTGGAGGGGAGGGAATAGATGGTGTTATGGGTTGGTGGAGGGGAGGGAATAGATGGTGTTATGGGTTGGTGGAGGGGAGGGAATAGATGGTGTTATGGGTTGGTGGAGGAGGGAATAGATGGTGTTATGGGTTGGTGGAGGAGGGAATAGATGGTGTTATGGGTTGGTGGAGGGGAGGGAATAGATGGTGTTATGGGTTGGTGGAGGGGAGGGAATAGATGGTGTTATGGGTTGGTGGAGGGGGAGGGAATAGATGGTGTTATGGGTTGGTGGAGGGGGAGGGAATAGATGGTGTTATGGGTTGGTGGAGGGGAGGGAATAGATGGTGTTATGGGTTGGTGGAGGGGAGGGAATAGATGGTGTTATGGGTTGGTGGAGGGAGGGAATAGATGGTGTTATGGGTTGGTGGAGGAGGGAATAGATGGTGTTATGGGTTGGTGGAGGGGAGGGAATAGATGGTGTTATGGGTTGGTGGAGGGAGGGAATAGATGGTGTTATGGGTTGGTGGAGGAGGGAATAGATGGTGTTATGGGTTGGTGGAGGGGAGGGAATAGATGGTGTTATGGGTTGGTGGAGGGAGGGAATAGATGGTGTTATGGGTTGGTGGAGGGGAGGGAATAGATGGTGTTATGGGTTGGTGGAGGGGAGGGGGAGGGAATAGATGGTGTTATGGGTTGGTGGAGGGGAGGGAATAGATGGTGTTATGGGTTGGTGGAGGGGAGGGAATAGATGGTGTTATGGGTTGGTGGAGGAGGGAATAGATGGTGTTATGGGTTGGTGGAGGGGAGGGAATAGATGGTGTTATGGGTTGGTGGAGGAGGGGAGGGAATAGATGGTGTTATGGGTTGGTGGAGGGAGGGAATAGATGGTGTTATGGGTTGGTGGAGGGAGGGAATAGATGGTGTTATGGGTTGGTGGAGGGAGGGAATAGATGGTGTTATGGGTTGGTGGAGGGAGGGAATAGATGGTGTTATGGGTTGGTGGAGGGAGGGAATAGATGGTGTTATGGGTTGGTGGAGGGGAGGGAATAGATGGTGTTATGGGTTGGTGGAGGGGGAGGGAATAGATGGTGTTATGGGTTGGTGGAGGGGAGGGAATAGATGGTGTTATGGGTTGGTGGAGGGAGGGAATAGATGGTGTTATGGGTTGGTGGAGGGGAGGGAATAGATGGTGTTATGGGTTGGTGGAGGGAGGGAATAGATGGTGATATGGGTTGGTGGAGGGAGGGAGGGGAGGGAATAGATGGTGTTATGGGTTGGTGGAGGGGGAGGGAATAGATGGTGTTATGGGTTGGTGGAGGGGAGGGGGAGGGAATAGATGGTGTTATGGGTTGGTGGAGGGGGAGGGAATAGATGGTGTTATGGGTTGGTGGAGGGGGGGAGGGAATAGATGGTGTTATGGGTTGGTGGAGGGAGGGGAGGGAATAGATGGTGTTATGGGTTGGTGGAGGGGGAGGGAATAGATGGTGTTATGGGTTGGTGGAGGGAGGGAATAGATGGTGTTATGGGTTGGTGGAGGGGAGGGAATAGATGGTGTTATGGGTTGGTGGAGGGAGGGAATAGATGGTGTTATGGGTTGGTGGAGGGAGGGAATAGATGGTGTTATGGGTTGGTAGAGGGGAGGGAATAGATGGTGTTATGGGTTGGTGGAGGGAGGGAGGGAATAGATGGTGTTATGGGTTGGTGGAGGGAGGGAATAGATGGTGTTATGGGTTGGTGGAGGGGAGGGAATAGATGGTGTTATGGGTTGGTGGAGGGGAGGGAATAGATGGTGTTATGGGTTGGTGGAGGGGGAGGGAATAGATGGTGTTATGGGTTGGTGGAGGGAGGGAATAGATGGTGTTATGGGTTGGTGGAGGGGGAGGGAATAGATGGTGTTATGGGTTGGTGGAGGGGGAGGGAATAGATGGTGTTATGGGTTGGTGGAGGGGGAGGGAATAGATGGTGTTATGGGTTGGGGGAGGGAATAGATGGTGTTATGGGTTGGTGGAGGGGAGGAGAGTGTGATGGGTTGGTGGAGGGGAGGAGAGTGTGATGGGTTGGTGAGGTGGGAGGAGGGTGTGATGGTTGGTGGGGTGGGAGGAGGGTGTGATGGTTGGTGGGTTGGGAGGAGGGTTGATGGTTGGTGGGGGGTCAATCTTTGCTTTATTTATCTGGATCTTCTTCTAGTTAGCCTGGTCAGGATGGAGTGATGAAGGAGGAGGACAAGGGAGGAGGGATAGAGGGAAGTTTATTTGCTGATATGTAGATCAGACAAGTCTAAGCATCCTGGAAACCACCGGCCCCTGGGATCCTCTGATGTTTCCGAGCGGAGGGAAAAGGATAACCAGCTACTTTTGTTCTCCACAATCAAACAGCGGGCACTTATCCAAATTATTGACAGCAGATTTCTCATTTCAACTGCAACTTAAGCCTATCAATAAAGCTTTCTGATGCAAAAGTGGCTAATTAACCAGCGGAGTGGAGACTATGATGCCTTGATATAGAAAAAAAAAAGAAGCTCCGTCGGTCGACTCGACGGCACGTTGAGGAAACACAGGGGATCTAATTAGTTTAATTATCAAAACAGCTAATTAAAATTACACAGTTGCCTAATTAGTCTCTCCTCCGTCTCCTTCTTCCTCCCTCCCACCCCTTTTTTTCTCTTCTCTTCCTTGCCCTCTCACTCTTTAATTGACAGGTTGAAGTTAGGAGGGAAAAGAAGAGAGAAAATAGAGGAAGAGAGGAGAGAGAGAGAGGAGTGCGAGAGAGAGAGAGAGCAGAAATGAAGAAAGGGAGAGAGTAGAAAGAGAGAGAGAGAGAGAGAGAGAGAGAGAGAGAGAGAGAGTTATAAGTTAGTTATAGCTTAATTTTCCATATTTAGATTTTTCAATTTATTACATTTTACTACTGACACCATTTTACTGTCACTACTCTCATTTACACACATGTCACAATACTGCACCACACACACATGTGTCACTGCCTCCAACCCTGTTTACTGCACAATGTATTTGACTAACAAAACTGTCCTACATATTTAACTTTAAATTTACCCTATATATACATATATACTTATTATATATATATATATATATATATATATATATATATATACATATATATATATATATATATTATATATATATATATATATTATTATTATTATTTATATTATTATATATATATATATATATATATATATATATATATATATATATATATATATATATATATATATATATATATATATATATATATATATATATATATATATATATATATATATATATATATATATATATATATATATATATATATATATATATATATATTTATATATATATATATATATATATATATATATATTTATATATATATATATATATATATATATATATATATATATATATATATATATATATATATATATATATATATATATATATATATATATATATATATATATATATATATATATATATATATATATATATATATATATATATATATATATATATATATATATATATATATATATATATATATATATATATATATATATATATAGAGAGAGAGAGAGAGAGAGAGAGAGAGAGAGAGATAGAGGAGAGAGAGAGAGAGAGAGAGAGAGAGAGAGAGAGAGAGAGAGAGAGAGAGAGAGAGAGAGAGAGAGAGAGAGAGAGAGAGAGAGAGAGAGAGAGAGAGAGAGAGAGAGAGAGAGAGAGAGAGAGAGAGAGAGAGAGAGAGAGAGAGAGAGAGAGAGAGAGAGAGAGAGAGAGAGAGAGAGAGAGAGAGAGAGAGAGAGAGAGAGAGAGAGAGAGAGAGAGAGAGAGAGAGAGAGAGAGAGAGAGAGAGAGAGAGAGAGAGAGAGAGAGAGAGAGAGAGAGAGAGAGAGAGAGAGAGAGAGAGAGAGAGAGAGAGAGAGAGAGAGAGAGAGAGAGACAGAGAGAGAGAGAGAGAGA
Organism: Brachymystax lenok tsinlingensis; assembly: GCA_030435695.1. NCBI lineage: Eukaryota > Metazoa > Chordata > Actinopteri > Salmoniformes > Salmonidae > Brachymystax > Brachymystax lenok. The sequence continues at coordinate 29,666,848 of CM059783.1, forward strand.
GAGAGAGAGAGAGAGAGAGAGAGAGAGAGAGAGAGAGAGAGAGAGAGAGAGAGAGAGAGAGAGAGAGAGAGAGAGAGAGAGAGAGAGGAGAGAGAGGAGAGGGAGAGGGGAAGAAAGAGGGAGGAGAGAGAGACTAAAAGTTTACTTGTTCAATGAATAGGAATATATATACACTACCATTCAAAAGTTTGGGGTCACTTAGAAATGTCCTTGTTTTTAATTAAAATAACATCAAATTGATCAGAAATACAGTGTAGACATTGTTAATGCTGTAAATGACTGTTGTAGCTGGAAACGGCAGATTTTTAATGGAATATCTACATAGCCGTACAGAGGGCCATTATCAGCAACCATCACTCCTTTGTTCCAATGGCACGTTGTGTTAGCTAATCCAAGTTTATCATTTTAAAAGGTTAATTGATCATTAGAAAACCCTTTTGCAATTATGTTAGCACAGCTGAAAACTGTTGTTCTGATTAAAGAAGCAATAAAACTGTCCTTCCTTAGACTAGTTGAGTATCTGGAGCATCAGCATTTATGGGTTCGATTACAGGCTCATAATGGCTAGAAACAAATAACTTTCTTCTGAAACTCGTCAGTCTATTCTTGTTCTGAGAAATGAAGGCTGTTCCATGCGAGAAATGCCAACTAACTGAAGATCTCGTACAACGCTGTGTACTACTCCCTTCACAGAACAGCACAAACTGTCTCGAACCAGAATAGAACGAGGAGTGGGAGGCCCCGGTGCACAGCTGAGCAAGAGGACAAGTACGTTAGAGTGTCTAGTTTGAGAAACAGACGCCTCTCAAGTCCTCAACTGGCAGCTTCATTAAATAGTACCCACAAAACACCAGTCTCAACGTCAACAGTGAAGAGGCAACTCTGGGATGCTGGCCTTCTAGGCAGAGTTGCAAAGAGAAAGCCATATCTCAGACTGGCCAATAAAAAGAAAAGATTAAGATGTGCAAAATAACACAGACACTGGACAGACGCCTCTTCACTGTTGACGTTGAGACTGGTGTTTTGCGGGTACTATTTAATGAAGCTGCCAGGTGAGGACATAAGGCAGACACTGTCACTCTACTGTCCCACAGGCTACAGAGAGGTAATTGTGCCATCACAGAAGCCAATAGAGACAGATTACTCAGAGGAGATCTCCCCCTCAGAATCCCCATATTACTCAGAGGAGATCTCCCCCTCAGAATCCCCATATTACTCAGAGGAGATCTCCCCCTCAGAATCCCCATATTACTCAGAGGAGATCTCCCCCTCAGAATCCCCATATTACTCAGAGGAGATCTCCCCCTCAGAATCCCCATATTACTCAGAGGAGATCTCCCCCTCAGAATCCCCATATTACTCAGAGGAGATCTCCCCCTCAGAATCCCCATATTACTCAGAGGAGATCTCCCCCTCAGAATCCCCATATTACTCAGAGGAGATCTCCCCTCAGAATCTCCATATTACTCAGAGGAGACTCCCTCAGAATCCCCATATTACTCAGAGGAGATCTCCCCCTCAGAATCCCCATATTACTCAGAGGAGATCTCCCCCTCAGAATCCCCATATTACTCAGAGGAGATCTCCCCCAGAATCCCCATATTACTCAGAGGAGATCTCCCTCCTCAGAATCTCCATATTACTCAGAGGAGATCTCCCCTCAGAATCCCCATATTACTCAGAGGAGATCTCCCCCTCAGAATCCCCATATTACTCAGAGGAGATCTCCCCCTCAGAATCCCCATATTACTCAGAGGAGATCTCCCCCTCAGAATCCCCATATTACTCAGAGGAGATCTCCCCCTCAGAATCCCCATATTACTCAGAGGAGATCTCCCCCTCAGAATCCCCATATTACTCAGAGGAGATCTCCCCCTCAGAATCCCCATATTACTCAGAGGAGATCTCCCTCAGAATCCCCATATTACTCAGAGGAGATCTCCCTCCTCAGAATCTCCATATTACTCAGAGGAGATCTCCCTCAGAATCCCCATATTACTCAGAGGAGATCTCCCTCCTCAGAATCTCCATATTACTCAGAGGAGATCTCCCTCAGAATCCCCATATTACTCAGAGGAGATCTCCCCCTCAGAATCCCCATATTACTCAGAGGAGACCCCCTCAGAATCCCCATATTACTCAGAGGAGATCTCCCCCTCAGAATCCCCATATTACTCAGAGGAGATCTCCCCCTCAGAATCCCCATATTACTCAGAGGAGATCTCCCCCTCAGAATCCCCATATTACTCAGAGGAGATCTCCCCCTCAGAATCCCCATATTACTCAGAGGAGATCTCCCTCAGAATCTCCATATTACTCAGAGGAGATCTCCCCCTCAGAATCCCCATATTACTCAGAGGAGACCCCCTCAGAATCCCCATATTACTCAGAGGAGATCTCCCCCTCAGAATCCCCATATTACTCAGAGGAGATCTCCCCCTCAGAATCCCCATATTACTCAGAGGAGATCTTCCCCACCCTTAAGGAACAGACGTGCCATTTCCAGGCCCAGGGAAATGTCCTCATCTGTGGGGTCACAAATGCGCGCACAGGAACACTACTGGCTCTTCATCAGGGGTGGAATATATAATATATTAACTATAGCCTTGTTCTCCTTTAGGCTAGCTCTTCATCAGGGGTGGAATATTTAATATATTAGCTATATCCTTGTTCTCCTTTAGGCTGGCTCTTCATCAGGGGTGGAATATATAATATATTAACTATAGCCTTGTTCTCCTTTAGGCTGGCTCTTCATCAGGGGTGGAATATATAATATATTAGCTATAGCCTTGTTCTCCTTTAGGCTGGCTCTGCATCAGGGGTGGAATATATAATATATTAGCTATAGCCTTGTTCTCCTTTAGGCTGGCTCTTCATCAGGGGTGGAATATATAATATATTAGCTATAGCCTTGTTCTCCTTTAGGCTGGCTCTTCATCAGGGGTGGAATATATAATATATTAGCTATAGCCTTGTTCTCCTTTAGGCTGGCTCTTCATCAGGGGTGGAATATTTAATATATTAGCTATAGCCTTGTTCTCCTTTAGGCTGGCTCTTCATCAGGGGTGGAATATATAATATATTAGCTATAGCCTTGTTCTCCTTTAGGCTGGCTCTTCATCAGGGGTGGAATATATAATATATTAACTATAACCTTGTCGTTTAACCCAGGTCTTCCTCAGGGGCTCCGTGAGTTGTCTGGTTATGTACGAAATGGAAACCTATATGCCCTGGTCAAGTAGTGCGCTATTTAGTGACTAGGGTTCCATTTGGGAAGCAAACAGAGAGGTGTCTGACTGTCAGGTTAACATTATGACTGAATGCTGACAAGACTCAGTTGAGGTGTCTGGCTTGCAGTCTGGGGGCCTCACAGTCTACAGCTCATTTGGTAACCAAACCTGACCCCACCCTTCTAGTTCTCTCTCTTTTTCTCCCTCTCTCTCTTTTTGGATCATACAAGTCTGTTACAGGTTAATGATGAGCTTGCAGGAAACACAAAGCAAGAGACAAGAGGTCTGTCTCTCCCCCTAAAACAATCAACTGTGGGCCAGAGGGTTTGATGAAGTGATAATATTATGTTCTGGAAGATGTAAGAGAATCACATGACGAGAAGGTCTCTGTCAGCCAGGTCTGGTCTACCAAAGGACGGCCGATATACTACTAATAAACAGCCCCCACACACAATACACAGGCACAAGCCTGCATCTCGGCCACAACTGCATCAGGGGCTTTCCCGGCCTGCCTGTTGGACCCATGCTGGGTATTCATTTCAGCCAGCGCTAATCAGGTAGTTTATTATCTCTCAGGTTTGCAGGATCTTTGAACTCCAGACTCTGCCTCACTAAAATATTCATGATGGAGAGGCTGTGGAGGGATACCGCGGGAACATGCTGGAGACTGCTACAGGTCAGGGGGGTCACGCGTTATCCCTACAGCAACCCGACGCTAGAAAAACAAATTACATGTGTTAACGGTGGAGAAGTGGAACGCATGTTCTGTGGAGGGTGTGTGCGTGTGTGTGTGTGTGTGTGTGTGTGTGTGTGTGTGTGTGTGTGTGTCTACGGAGGCTCAAGGTCTGTCAGTTTTAGAGTGGAGAGTCTGTTTACTTGTATACCTACGAGGGAAACTCCCATTTGAAGTGCCTAGCCTGAAACTACCCTCCACTTCCCCAGACAGGGACCTGGAATAGGGTGATGGAGATCATTAAAACTGACCACTCTCCTGCTGGGAGTATTTCTGTAGACTCTATGTTCTGACGGTTCCAGGGATGGATATTAAGGGTTGGGTTCAATTCCGTCTCCGTTCTAGTCAATTCAGGAAGTAGACTGAAATCCATTTCCAAATCAAATTATCTTCTATGCTTTTCAATTAAGAACATTTGGAATAGGAATTGGGTTAACTTTCTGAATTGACTGGAATTTAAATGGAATTGACCCAATCCCTGTTGGACACAGTTCACTCCTGTTGCCCACAGTTCATTCCTGTTGCCCACAGTTCATTCCTGTTGCCCACAGTTCATTCCTGTTGCCCACAGTTCACTCCTGTTGCCCAGAGTTCACTCCTGTTGCCCACAGTTCATTCCTCCTGTTGGCCACAGTTCACTCCTGTTGCCCAGAGTTCACTCCTGTTGCCCACAGACCATTCCTGTTGCCCAGAGTTCACTCCTGTTGCCCAGAGTTCACTCCTGTTGCCCACAGCAACATCATGTAGTCAACTGTACAAGAGTGGACAGACATTTCAAAGATTTAAGTCTCTGACTAGCACAGAACATACTATTGTAAAGTGGACAGGATTCACATTGGCCTCAATCTGTCCTGTCAAACCAGCAAAATGTGACTGGAATTGGAATTATTCCATTATATTATCCTGTCCAAATCTTCTCCATGGTATAATAACAGTATTTGTACAACAGCGTACGTATTGTAATGGGAACAATATGGTTGTCTTGCTGCCTGGAGGCCTGTTGAAAACGTCTCTTAGCAATTGAAATATTTGTTGGCGTTAAAAAAAACTTATTGGAAAATCAAGTTAATTATCGTCCAAATTCAAAAATGTTCCACCCGTTTAAAACCCGTTTTTTAATCTCTCCTATAGTGTGTTATTGTTCATGCACTTGTAAATCTGTGAACCTTATTGGATTGTGACTGAATGCGATGGCCCTCCAATGAAGCAAGGCCTTTTGTATATAAAATGCAATCTCGCCGAGGGGGCCCTGCTCTGCGTCCGCCTGGTGAGGGACGCATGTAGATTACAAGGTGAATTGCCTGCAAAGTGCTGCCGTCCGATTCTGAATTGTCAATGCATCTCCTTCCATGACTCCCACAGAGGTGGACCACTCAGGTTTTGGCTCAGATAGAGCAAAGACAGATTCCATCAGGCTCTTATCACTTACAGTCTGCATTGCTTGCAGTTAGATTCAATAGGGGACCAATAATGGTGTAGTTTGTTAAACACTAGGATACTTGGGGTTTCTGCACTGGTCAGCATTCGACTATATGAGCTGGAGAAAAGCATATAAACATGACGACCAGATTCGGCCTTCTAGTCCCTCCTCCTCAACACTCAGTGGCTATCTGCTGTCCTTAGTGAGGTTGAACACAATGAGAGGCTCTCTGCTGTCATTAGTGAGGTCGAACACTCAGTGACTCTCTGCTGTCATTAGTGAGGTTGAACTCTCAGAGAGACTCTGCTGTCCTTAGTGAGGTCGAACACTCAGTGACTCTCTGCTGTCATTAGTGAGGTTGAACACTCAGAGAGACTCTGCTGTCATTAGTGAGGTTGAACTCTCAGAGAGACTCTGCTGTCATTAGTGAGGTTGAACACTCAGAGAGACTCTGCTGTCGTTAGTGAGGTTGAACACTCAGAGAGACTCTGCTGTCGTTAGTGAGGTTGAACACTCAGAGAGACTCTGCTGTCATTAGTGAGGTTGAACACTCAGAGAAAGACAGGAGAGAGAGGAAGGAACTCACTGACATGACAGAGAATGAGTCTCATATGGCACCCTATTCCCTATAAAGTGCACTACTTGGACCCTAGTCAAAAGCAGTACACTTCAAAGGGAATAAGGGTGCCATTTCAAATCAATGTTTACTTACAAGCCCTTAACCAGCAGTGCAGTTCAAGAAGAGTTAAGAAAAGTAACAATAATGAGGCTATATACAGGGGGTACCGGTACCGAGTCAGTGTGCCGGGGTACAGGTTAGTTGAGGTACCTTGTACATGTAGGTAGGGGTGACGTGACTATGCATAGATAATTAACAGCGAGTAGCAGCAGTGTACAAAACAAATTGGTGGGTCAATGTAAATAGTGCGCGTGGCCATTTGATTAATTGTTCAGCAGTCTTATGGCTTGGAGGTAGAAGCTGTTAAGGAGCCTTTTGGTCCTAGACTTGGCGCTCCAGTACTGCTTGCTGTGTGCTAGCAGAGAGAACAGTCTATGACTTGGATGACTGGAGTCTTGGATAACTGGCCTCTGACACCGTCTCGGATGTCAGGAAGCTTGGCCCCAGTGATGTACTGGGCCGTACGCACTTCCCTCTGTAGCACTCTGCAGTCAGATGCCGAGCAGTTGCCATTCCAGGCGGTGATGCAACCGGTCAGGATGCTCTCGATGGTGCAGCTGTAGACCTTTTGAGGATCTGGGGACCCATGTCAAATCTTTTCAGTCTCCTGAGGGGGGAAATGTTTTGTCGTGCCCTCTTCGAGACTGTCTTGGCGTGTTTGGACCATGATAGTTTGTGGGTGATGTGGACGTCAATGGGACTTGAAACTCTCGACCCGCTCCACTACAGCCCAGTCAATGTTAATGAGGGCTTGATCGGCCCGCCTTTTCCTGTAGTCCACGATAAGCTCCTTTGTCTTGCTCACATTGAGGGAGAGGTTGTTGTCCTGGCACCACAGTGCCAGGTCTCTGACCTCCTCCCTATATTTGGGACAGAGAAAGCAGTTCCCTCACAGATACAGACAAACTGACAGGCTGTCATGAAGAAAAAAAAACACAGTGTTATATAAAGAACAAACCCCACAGTGTCTGAAGCTAAGCAGGGTTGGTCCTGGTCAGTCCCTGGATGGGAGACCAGATGCTGCTGGAAGTGGTGTTGGAGGGCCAGTAAGAGGCACTCTTTCCTCAGGTTTAAAAAAATATCCCAATGCCCCAGGGCAGTGATTGGGGACATTGCACAAACCCCACAGTGTTGTATAAAGAACAAACCCCACAGTGTTATGTAAAGAACAAACCCCACAGTGTTATGTAAAGAACAAACCCCACAGTGTTAAAAAAAGAACAAACCCCACAGTGTTATATAAAGAACAAACCCCAAAGTGTTATGTAAAGAACAAACCCCACAGTGTTATATAAAGAACAAACCCCACAGTGTTATATAAAGAACAAACCCCACAGTGTTATATAAAGAACAAACCCCACAGTGTTATATAAAGAACAAACCCCACAGTGTTATATAAAGAACAAACCCCACAGTGTTAAATAAAGAACAAACCCCACAGTGTTATATAAAGAACAATCCCCACAGCGTTATATAAAGAACCAACCCCACAGCGTTATATAAAGAACAAACCCCACAGTGTTATATAAAGAACAAACCCCACAGTGTTATATAAAGAACAAACCCCACAGTGTTATATAAAGAACAAACCCCACAGTGTTATATAAAGAACAATCCCCACAGCGTTATATAAAGAACCAACCCCACAGCGTTATATAAAGAACAAACCCCACAGTGTTATATAAAGAACAAACCCCACAGTGTTATATAAAGAACAAACCCCACAGTGTTCTATAAACAACAAACCCCACAGCGTTATATAAAGAACAAACCCCACAGCGTTATATAAAGAACAAACCCCACAGTGTTATATAAAGAACAAACCCCACAGTGTTATATAAAGAACAAACCCCACAGTGTTATATAAAGAACAAACCCCACAGTGTTATATAAAGAACAAACCCCACAGTGTTATATAAAGAACAAACCCCACAGTGTTATATACAGAACAAACCCCACAGTGTTATATAAAGAACAAACCCCACAGCGTTATATAAAGAACCAACCCCACAGCGTTATATAAAGAACAAACCCCACAGCGTTATATAAAGAACAAACCCCACAGCGTTATATAAAGAACAAACCCCACAGTGTTCTATAAACAACAAACCCCACAGCGTTATATAAAGAACAAACCCCACAGTGTTATATAAAGAACAATCCCCACAGCGTTATATAAAGAACCAACCCCACAGCGTTATATAAAGAACAAACCCCACAGTGTTATATAAAGAACAAACCCCACAGTGTTATATAAAGAACAAACCCCACAGTGTTCTATAAACAACAAACCCCACAGCGTTATATAAAGAACAAACCCCACAGCGTTATATAAAGAACAAACCCCACAGTGTTATATAAAGAACAAACCCCACAGTGTTATATAAAGAACAAACCCCACAGTGTTATATAAAGAACAAACCCCACAGTGTTATATAAAGAACAAACCCCACAGTGTTATATAAAGAACAAACCCCACAGTGTTATATAAAGAACAAACCCCACAGTGTTATATAAAGAACAAACCCCACAGTGTTAAATAAAGAACAAACCCCACAGTGTTATATAAAGAACAAACCCCACAGTGTTATATAAAGAACAAACCCCACAGTGTTATATAAAGAACAAACCCCACAGCGTTATATAAAGAACCAACCCCACAGTGTTATATAAAGAACAAACCCCACAGCGTTATATAAAGAACAAACCCCACAGTGTTATATAAAGAACAAACCCCACAGTGTTCTATAAACAACAAACCCCACAGCGTTATATAAAGAACAAACCCCACAGCGTTATATAAAGAACAAACCCCACAGCGTTATATAAAGAACAAACCCCACAGCGTTATATAAAGAACAAACCCCACAGGGTTATATAAAGAACAAACCCCACAGTGTTATATAAAGAACAAACCCCACAGCGTTATATAAAGAACAAACCCCACAGCGTTATATAAAGAACAAACCCCACAGTGTTATATAAAGAACAAACCCCACAGCGTTATATAAAGAACCAACCCCACAGCGTTATATAAAGAACAAACCCCACAGCGTTATATAAAGAACAAACCCCACAGTGTTATATAAAGAACAAACCCCACAGTGTTCTATAAACAACAAACCCCACAGCGTTATATAAAGAACAAACCCCACAGCGTTATATAAAGAACAAACCCCACATTGTTATATAAAGAACAAACCCCACAGTGTTATATAAAGAACAAACCCCACAGTGTTATATAAAGAACAAACCCCACTGTGTTATATAAAGAACCAACCCCACAGCGTTATATAAAGAACAAACCCCACAGTGTTATATAAAGAACAAACCCCACAGTGTTATATAAAGAACAAACCCCACAGTGTTATATAAAGAACAAACCCCACTGTGTTATATAAAGAACAAACCCCACAGTGTTATATAAAGAACAAACCCCACAGTGTTCTATAAACAACAAACCCCACAGTGTTATATAAAGAACAAACCCCACAGTGTTATATAAAGAACAAACCCCACAGCGTTATATAAAGAACAAACCCCACAGCGTTATATAAAGAACAAACCCCACAGCGTTATATAAAGAACAAACCCCACAGTGTTATATAAAGAACAAACCCCACAGCGTTATATAAAGAACAAACCCCACAGTGTTATATAAAGAACAAACCCCACAGTGTTATATAAAGAACAAACCCCACAGCGTTATATAAAGAACCAACCCCACAGCGTTATATAAAGAACAAACCCCACAGCGTTATATAAAGAACAAACCCCACAGTGTTATATAAAGAACAAACCCCACAGTGTTCTATAAACAACAAACCCCACAGCGTTATATAAAGAACAAACCCCACAGCGTTATATAAAGAACAAACCCCACATTGTTATATAAAGAACAAACCCCACAGTGTTATATAAAGAACAAACCCCACAGTGTTATATAAAGAACAAACCCCACTGTGTTATATAAAGAACCAACCCCACAGCGTTATATAAAGAACAAACCCCACAGTGTTATATAAAGAACAAACCCCACAGTGTTATATAAAGAACAAACCCCACAGTGTTATATAAAGAACAAACCCCACTGTGTTATATAAAGAACAAACCCCACAGTGTTATATAAAGAACAAACCCCACAGTGTTCTATAAACAACAAACCCCACAGTGTTATATAAAGAACAAACCCCACAGTGTTATATAAAGAACAAACCCCACAGTGTTCTATAAACAACAAACCCCACAGCGTTATATAAAGAACAAACCCCACAGTGTTATATAAAGAACAAACCCCACAGTGTTATATAAAGAACCAACCCCACAGCGTTATATAAAGAACAAACCCCACAGTGTTATATAAAGAACAAACCCCACAGTGTTATATAAAGAACAAACCCCACAGTGTTATATAAAGAACAAACCCCACAGTGTTATATAAAGAACAATCCCCACAGTGTTATATAAAGAACAAACCAAAACCTGCCATTTTCTAAATTATGCTAATCCTCTGGAAGCAGGTAGAAGCGTTATGGAGATGTGACAGGTATGTTGTTGCACGCCTCTCTCTCCCCATGGCTGCACCATTGTTTGATATTAGAGTCAGTAATGGGGGTTTAAGACAAGGTGGGGGTGGTAGTGGTGGGACGGGGGTTGCTCAATGTAGGAATTAGGAGAGAACAGACTGAAAACACTTGTTCTCTTCTTCTCTCATTCTCCCCCTCTCTCTCTGCGTGCACTGGGTCCCACCCTTAATGAAGTCTGCTGGGGTTTAAATGTGTTGAATGTTGTTTAAAGACCATCTCAGCACATTTATAGCACAACATACACAGCCGTATGGGTGGTAGCCTTGGTGAGGGATTGGACAGAGCTTCATTTCTGACTGATTCCTTCACACTAGTTTATTATATAATCTCAGAGAACGAGGGGAGATTGAGGGAGTGAGGGAGGGAGGGAGTGAGGGAGGGAATGAGGGAGTGAGGGAGTGAGTGAGGGAGGGAGTGTGTAAGAGAGACAGAGACAGAGAAGAGGGTGATTATTCCCAACTTTCATCCAGTATGTTTCCTTTGTATAAGGAATTCAGGGTCTTCCACTGCTCACAATTACCACCAGTTAATCTGATCGCAGCCAAATTCAATTACTTTTATCAAGGTTATTTCATACACTACGGATGTCTCCTGAACAGGCCTCCATTCTCCATTCATTCTCCGTTCCGGTGCAGAGAGAAGCAGCCATTTTGTGTCCCTGGTGCAGAGAGAAGCAGCCATTTTGTGTCCCTGGTGCAGAGAGAAGCAGCCATTTTGTGTCCCTGGTGCAGAGAAAAGCGGCCATTTTGTGTCCCTGGTGCAGAGAAAAGCGGCCATTTTGTGTCCCTGGTGCAGAGAGAAGCGGCCATTTTGTGTCCCTGGTGCAGAGAGAAGCAGCCATTTTGTGTCCCTGGTGCAGAGAGAAGCAGCCATTGTGTGTCTCTCTCTACAGTGTTTCTGTACAAATAATTGAGATCTGCTTTCTCCCGCTGGGCTAAATTCTAAATGGCACCCTAATTCCCTACATGGTGCACTGCTGTTGAACAGAGTCCTGTGGAGAGCCATTGTGTGCCTCTCTCCTTATGGTCAAAAGTAGTGCACTATGTAGGGAATCGTGTACCAATTGGGACACAGCCCAGGAGAATGGTGTGTTTCTGAACGGTAACAATAGAACGTAAAACAGTTAAATGAGGAACCACTTCCATTCAAATGGGGCCTCTCAAACGGCACCCTATTCCCTATAAATTGCACTACTTTTAAGCAGAGCCAGACGGTGGCAAGACATGATGGATCCGTACTGTATGGTGGCGGGTCCTGGGCGCTCCGACCCAACTTTGCTATTCTGTGCTTCTTTTGGAATTCACGGTATCCCCTATCATTTCATACGATCAACAAAAAACCTTGGAACATCAGATTGTTAGTTACTAACCTCAATTCCTGCTTCAACCTTCGACTCATCTGCCCTGGGCTCTGTGTAATTCCCACCCAATTTTACTGGCTGCCCAATAGGAAACTTCCGGAAAAGGGGAGCCCTTGTGAGATTAAGGCGAAGGGAAAAGCGGACACCTCTTCCTTCCATTCTATTGGCCGTTCGGGACTCTCGGAACTGCAATCTTCTCTGATTGTCCCAAACGAGGCTTTCGGACAAGTTACCCCCTCCCCATGGCTATCCAACTCAATGAATTCTCCATTCACCGAGCAGGACAGGACCTTGGATTCAGGGAAATCCAGAGGGGGAAGGGGATGTCTCTTCATCAACAACTAACGGTGTTCTGACTCCAGCGCAGTGGAATTCTCCACCTATTGTTCACCCGTCTTGGAGTACCTGATGGCCAAACGTCGACCCTTCTGCCTCCCGAGAGAGTTTTCTATCTGTTATCGCGACTGTTGTTTACAATCCACATCAGGACAAGAAAAATTAACAAGCTGGCACTTTTAACGAACCGTAGGAGACTATAAACAAGCAAGGAACCATGCACCAGGAGCCTGCTATCCTTGTTACTGGTGATTTTAATTCCGCCATTAAGACATTTGATGCCCAACTTCCATCAACACGTCTCCTTCACCACTAGAGGCGATTAAGGTCCTAGACTACTCCCCCTGGGCACACGCTGGTTGAATCAACATTGTTTCCACATCATTTAAATGACATTATGTTGAAGCAATGCGGAACAGACGTTGAATTGACTTCTGTGCCCAGTGGGCTGTTACTCTACCCACAAGCAAACATACAAGGCCCTCCCTCGTCCCCCCCCTTCGGCAAATCAGATCATGACTCTACACTCCTGCTTCCTGTCTTCAAGCACAAGCTCAAACAGGAAGTACCCGTGATGCCCTCCGTTGAGAAATGGACCTCCGTTTCAGAGGCTTTGCTACCGCTGACTGTAATATGTCAAGGGACTCTGCCGATAGCATCGATGAGCTAATCGCCTCCGTCACCGGCTTCATTAGGAAATACTTCGCAGACGTGTTTCCCAAGGTGAAGGTTCACTGCTTCCCCAATCAAAAGCCCTGGATGAACTAATCGCAGCCAACCCTGAGGCTATGGCTGAGGACACAAAGAAGTACAAGAAGTCCAGCTAAGACCTCCGCAGAGCCATCAAACAAGCAAAAGGACAATATAGGAACAAGGTGGACTTCTATTACACAGGCTCCAACGGTTCAACAACAACACAGAGCTGTGTACGTGGGCCACCCGCTGACTCAATTGCACTCTACACTGCCCTCACCCACCTAGATAAGAGAAATACCTATGTGAGAATGCTGTTCAGCTCAGCGTTCAACACCATTGCCCCCCCTCGGACTGAATACCTCCCTCTGCACAACTGGATTCTGGACTTCCCCGACGGGCCGACCCCCAGGTGGTGAGGATAGCGCTGCAACTCAACCCTCAACACACAAGCCTAAGATCACCATGCGCAATGTCAAGCATCAGCTAGAGTGGTGTAAAACTCTGGGTTTGGTGGACGCCAGGAGAACGCTACCTGCCCGAGTGCATAGTGCCAACTGTAAAGTTTGGTGGAGGAGGAATAATGGTCTGGGGCTGTTTTTCATGGTTCTGGCCCCTTAGTTCCAGTGAAGGGAAATCTTAACGCTAGAGCATACAATGACATTCTAGACGATTCTGTGCTTCCATCTTTGTAGCAACAGTTTGGGGAAGGTCCTTTCCTGTTTCAGCATGACACTGCCCACATGTACAAAGCGAGGTACATACAGAAATGGTTTG
>CM059783.1:29685661-29915661 GCA_030435695.1 Brachymystax lenok tsinlingensis
TAGATCACACTAATGACACTGTTACCATACTATAACCATAAATCACACTAATGACACTGTTACCATACTATAACCATAGATCACACTAATGACACTGTTACCATACTATAACCATAGATCACACTAATGACACTGTTACCATACTATAACCACAGATCACACTAATGACACTGTTACCATAATATAACCATAGATCACACTGACACTGTTACCATACTATAACCATAGATCACACTAATGACACTGTTACAATACTATAACCATAGATCACACTAATGATACTGTTACCATACTATAACCATAGATCACACTAATGACACTGTTACCATACTATAACCATAAATCACACTAATGACACTGTTACCATACTATAACCATAGATCACACTAATGATGCTGTTACCATACTATAACCATAGATCACACTAATGACACTGTTACCATACTATAACCACAGATCACACTAATGACACTGTTACCATAATATAACCATAGATCACACTGACACTGTTACCATACTATAACCATAGATCACACTAATGACACTGTTACAATACTATAACCATAGATCACACTAATGACACTGTTACCATACTATAACCATAGATCACACTAATGACACTGTTACCATACTATAACCATAGATCACACTAATGACACTGTTACCATACTATAACCATAGATCACACTAATGACACTGTTACCATACTATAACCATAGATCACACTAATGACACTGTTACCATACTATAACCACAGATCACACTAATGACACTGTTACCATACTATAACCATATATCACACTAATGACACTGTTACCATAATATAACCATAGATCACACTAATGACACTGTTACCATACTATAACCATAGATCACACGAATGACACTCACTGTTACCATAATATAACCATAGATCACACTAATGACACTGTTACCATACTATAACCATAGATCACACTAATGACACTGTTACCATACTATAACCACAGATCACACTAATGACACTGTTACCATAATATAACCCTAGATCACACTAATGATACTCACTGTTACTATACTATAACCATAGATCACACTAATGACACTGTTACTATGCTATAACCATATATCACACTAATGACACTGTTACCATAATATAACCACAGATCACACTAATGACACTGTTACTATACTATAACCATAGATCACACTAATGACACTGTTACCATAATATAAACATAGATCACACTAATGACACTGTTACCATAATATAACCACAGATCACACTAATGACGCTGTTACCATACTATAACCATAGATCACACTAATGATACTCACTGTTACCATAATATAACCACAGATAACACTAATGACACTGTTACCATACTATAACCATAGATCACACTAATAATAACCACTGTTACTATACTATAACCATAGATGACACTGTTACCATACTATAACCATAGATCACACTAATGGCACTGTTACCATACTATAACCATAGATCACACTAATGACACTTTTACCATAATATAACCACAGATCACACTAATGACGCTGTTACCATACTATAACCATAGATCACACTAATGGCACTGTTACCATAATATAACCATAGATCACACTAATGACACTGTTACCATAATATAACCACAGATCACACTAATGACGCTGTTACCATACTATAACCATAGATCACACTAATGATACTCACTGTTACCATAATATAACCACAGATAACACTAATGACACTGTTACCATACTATAACCATAGATCACACTAATAATAACCACTGTTACTATACTATAACCATAGATGACACTGTTACCATACTATAACCATAGATCACACTAATGGCACTGTTACCATACTATAACCATAGATCACACTAATGACACTTTTACCATAATATAACCACAGATCACACTAATGACGCTGTTACCATACTATAACCATAGATCACACTAATGGCACTGTTACCATACTATAACCATAGATCACACTAATGACTCTGTTGCCATACTATAACCACAGATCACACTAATGATGCTGTAACCATACTATAACCACAGATCACACTAATGATGCTGCAACCATACAATAACCATAGATCACACTAATGGCACTGTTACCATACTATAACCATAGATCACACTTATGACACTGTTACTATACTATAACCATAGATCACACTAATGACACTGTTACCATACTATAACTATAGATCACACTAATGATACTCACTGTTACTATACTATAACCATAGATCACACTAATGACACTGTTACCATACTATAACCATAGATTACACTAATGACACTGTTACCATACTATAACCACAGATCACACTAATGACACTGTTACCATACTATAACCATAGATCACAAAAATTACACTGTTACTATACTATAACCATAGATCACACTAATGACACTCACTGTTACCATAATATAACCATAGATCACACTAATGACACTGTTACCATACTATAACCATAGATCACACTAATGACACTGTTACCATACTATAACCACAGATCACACTAATGACACTGTTACCATAATATAACCCTAGATCACATTAATGATACTCACTGTTACTATACTATAACCATAGATCACACAAATGACACTGTTACCATACAAT
The DNA here is from genome assembly GCA_030435695.1 of Brachymystax lenok tsinlingensis. NCBI lineage: Eukaryota > Metazoa > Chordata > Actinopteri > Salmoniformes > Salmonidae > Brachymystax > Brachymystax lenok. Next base: position 29,688,291 of record CM059783.1, read on the forward strand.
AACCATAGATCACACTAATGATACTCACTGTTACCATAATATAACCACAGATCACACTAATGACACTGTTACCATAATATAACCATAGATCACACTAATGACACTGTTACCATACTATAACCATAGATCACACTAATGACACTGTTACCATACTATAACCATAGATCACACTAATGACACTGTTACCATACTATAACCATATATCACACTAATGATACTCACTGTTACTATACTATAACCATAGATCACACTAATGACACTGTTACTATACTATAACCATATATCACACTAATGACACTGTTACTATACTATAACCATAGATCACACTAATGACACTGTTACCATAATATAACCACAGATAACACTAATGACGCTGTTACCATACTATAACCATAGATCACACTAATGATACTCACTGTTACTATACTATAACCATAGATGACACTGTTACTATACTATAACCATAGATCACACTAATGACACTGTTACCATACTATAACCATAGATCACACTAATGGCACTGTTACCATACTATAACCATAGATCACACTAATGACACTGTTACCATACTATAACCACAGATCACACTAATGATGCTGTAACCATACTATAACCACAGATCACACTAATGATGCTGCAACCATACTATAAACATAGATCACACTAATGATACTCACTGTTACCATACTATAACCATAGATCACACTAATGACACTGTTACTATACTATAACCATAGATCACACTAATGACACTGTTACCATACTATAACCACAGATCACACTAATGACACTGTTACCATAATATAACCATAGATCACACTAATGATACTCACTGTTACTATACTATAACCATAGATCACACTAATGACACTGTTACCATAGTATAACCATAGATCACACTGATGATACTCACTGTTACCATAATATAACCACAGATCACACTAATGACACTGTTACCATACTATAAACATTGATCACACTAATGACACTGTTACCATACTATAACCATAGATCACACTAATGACACTGTTACTATACTATAACCATAGATCACACTAATGACACTCACTGTTACCTTAATATAACCATAGATCACACTAATGACACTGTTACCATACTATAACCATAGATCACACTAATGACACTGTTACCATACTATAACCACAGATCACACTAATGACACTGTTACCATAATATAACCCTAGATCACACTAATGATACTCACTGTTACTATACTATAACCATAGATCACACTAATGACACTGTTACCATACTATAACCATAGATCACACTAATGATACTCACTGTTACCATAATATAACCACAGATCACACTAATGACACTGTTACCATAATATAACCATAGATCACACTAATGACACTGTTACCATACTATAACCATAGATCACACTAATGATGCTGTTACCATACTATAACCATAGATCACACTAATGATACTCACTGTTACTATACTATAACCATAGATCACACTAATGACACTGTTACCATACTATAACCATAGATCACACTAATGACACTGTTACCATACTATAACCATAGATCACACTAATGACACTGTTACCATACTATAACCATAGATCACACTAATGATGCTGTTACCATACTATAACCATAGATCACACTAATGACACTGTTACCATACTATAACCATAGATCACACTGACACTGTTACCATACTATAACCATAGATCACACTAATGACACTGTTACCATACTATAACCATAGATCACACTAATGACACTGTTACCATAATATAACCACAGATCACACTAATGACACTGTTACCATACTAAAACCAGAAATCACACTAATGACACTGTTACCATAATATAACCATAGATCACACTAATGATACTCACTGTTACCATACTATAACCATAGATCACACTAATGACACTGTTACCATACTATAACCATAGATCACACTAATGACACTGTTACCATAATATAACCATAGATCACACTAATGATGCTGTTACCATACTATAACCATAGATCACACTAATGATACACTGTTACTATACTATAACCATAGATCACACTAATGACACTGTTACCATACTATAACCATAGATCACACTAATGACACTGTTACCATACTATAACCACAGATCACACTAATGACACTGTTACCATACTATAACCATAGATCACACTAATGACACTGTTACCATACTATAACCATAGATCACACTAATGACACTGTTACTATACTATAACCATAGATCACACTGACACTGTTACCATACTATAACCACAGATCACACTAATGACACTGTTACCATAATATAACCATAGATCACACTAATGACACTGTTACCATACTATAACCATAGATCACACTAATGACACTGTTACCATACTATAACCATAGATCACACTAATCACACTGTTACCATACTATAACCATAGATAACATTAATGACACTGTTACCATACTATAACCATAGATCACACTAATGACACTGTTACCATACTATAACCATAGATCAAATCTGTCCTGTCTCTCCTCTCTCATCACTGGACATCTGTCCTGTCTCTCATCACCTCATCACCTCATCACTGGATATCTGTCCTGTCTCTGCTCTCTCATCACCTCATCACTGGACATCTGTCCTGTCTCTCATCACCTCATCACTGGATATCTGTCCTGTCTCTCCTCTCTCATCACTTCATCACTGGATATCTGTCCTGTCTCTCATCACCTCATCACTGGATATCTGTCCTGTCTCTCATCACCTCATCACTGGATATCTGTCCTGTCTCTCATCACCTCATCACTGGATATCTATCCTGTCTCTCCTCTCTCATCACCTCATCACTGGATTTCTGTCCTGTCTCTCATCACCTCATCACTGGACATATGTCCTGTCTATCCACTCTCATCACCTCATCACTGGACATATGTCCTGTCTATCTTCTCTCATCACCTCATCACTGGATATCTGTCCTGTCTCTCATCACCTCATCACTGGATATCTGTCCTGTCTCTCCTCTCACATCACCTCATCACTGGATATCTGTCCTGTCTCTCATCACCTCATCACTGGATATCTGTCCTGTCTCTCATCACCTCATCACTGGATATCTATCCTGTCTCTCCTCATCACTGGATTTCTGTCCTGTCTCTCATCACCTCATCACTGGACATATGTCCTGTCTATCCACTCTCATCACCTCATCACTGGACATATGTCCTGTCTATCTTCTCTCATCACCTCATCACTGGAAATATGTTCACATGTATGTGTGTGTGTGTGTGTGTGTGTGTGTGTGTGTGTGTGTGTGTGTGTCTGTATGTGTGTGTGTGTGTGTGTCTGTGTGTGTAGGAGGGGGGAGAGAAAATACAAAATGAAAATTCAAGGGAAAAGGGAACATGAGATATGTTGTCTGCTTTCAGTGGTTGTTAGAAAATAAATTGCTTTTGAAAGTACAAATGTTAACCTCAATTGAGCAGCGTTTTACGCCCTTGACAGGAAATTATTTCACAGCTAGCCTCTCCTCTACTGCGGTTACTCTTTCCTACCGTTGTGTTTTCGTAACCCTCACAAAATAACATGGCCCACACATTCAGTCAACAATATTACAGTTTAAACACCTATTCAGTGTTGTGAGGCATCTCCTCTCTCGCTCTCTCTCTCTCTCTCTCTCTCTCTCTGTCTCTCTCTCTCTCTCTCTCTCTCTCTCTCTCTCTCTCTCTCTCTCTCTCTCTCTCTCTCTCTCTCTCTCTCTCTCTCTCTCTCTCTCTAGCCCCCTCTCTCTCACTCTCCCCCTCTCGCTCTCTCTCTCTCTCTCTAGCCCCCTCTCTCTCTCACTCTCCCCCTCTCTCTCTCTCTCTCTCTCCTCTCTCTCTCTCTCTCTCTCTCTCTCTCTCTCTCTCTCTCTCTCTCTCTCTCTCTCTCTCTCTCTCTCTCTCTCTCTCTCTCTCTCTCTCAATTCATCACTGGACCTATGTCCTGTCTCTCATCACCCCATCACTGGATATCTGTCATGTCTCTCTCTCATCACCTCATCACTGGATAACTGTCCTGTCTCTCCTCTCTCATCACCTCATCACTGGATATCTGTCCTGTCTCTCCTCTCTCATCACCTCATCACTGGATATCTGTCCTGTCTCTCATCACCTCATCACTGGATAACTGTCCTGTCTCTCCTCTCTCATCACCTCATTACTGGACAGATGTCCTGTCTCTCATCACCTCATCACTGGATAACTGTCCTGTCTCTCACCACCTCATCACTGGACAGATGTCCTGTCTATGCTCTCTCCTCACCTCATCACTCTTTTTAGAACCATCCTGATCCTAGCATCCTAGCAGGTCCAGGTCCATGAAGGTCTGGCTGGGTGTTGATCCTAGCATCCTAGCAGGTCCAGGTCCATGAGGGTCTGGCTGGGTGTTGATCCTAGCATCCTAGCAGGTCCAGGTCCAGAGGGTCTGGCTGGGTGTTGATCCTAGCATCCTAGGAGGCCCAGGTCCATGAGGGTCTGGCTGGGTGTTGATCCTAGCATCCTAGGAGGCCCAGGTCCATGCGGGTCTGGCTGGGTGTTGATCCTAGCATCCTAGGAGGCCCAGGTCCATGAGGGTCTGGCTGGGTGTTGATCCTAGCATCCTAGCAGGCACAGGTCCATGAGGGTCTGGCTGGGTGTTGATCCTAGCAGGCCCAGGTCCATGAGGGTCTGGCTGGGTGTTGATCCTAGCATCCTAGCAGGCCCAGGTCCATGAGGATCTGGCTGGGTGTTGATCCTAGCATGCCCAAGGCCATGATGGTCTGGCTGGGTGTTGATCTTAGCATCCTAGCAGGCCCAGGTCCATGAGGGTCTGGCTGGGTGTTGATCCTAGCATCCTAGCAGGCCCAGGTCCATGAGGGTCTGGTTGGGTGTTGATCCTAGCATGCCCAAGGCCATGAAGGTCTGGCTGGGTGTTGATCCTAGCATCCTAGCAGGCCCAGTTTCATGAGGGTCTGGCTGGGTGTTAATCCTAGCATTCTTGGTTTAGGCTTGGCTTAGGGTCAGGCTTGGGTTATGGTTAGGGCCAGGCTTGGGTTAGGGTTAGGGTCACACTTGGTGGAGTCCTCTCATGACATTTCACTTATGAACCACAGAGACAGAATTTGTTCTCTAAATATCATCTCACATCAGGTAAATATCGTCTCACATCAGGTAAATATCGTCTCACATCAGGTAAATATCATCTCAAATCAGGTAAATATCGTCTCACATCAGGTAAATATCGTCTCACATCAGGTAAATATCATCTCAAATCAGGTAAATATCGTCTCACATCAGGTAAATATCGTCCCACATCAGGTAAATATCATCTCAAATCAGGTAAATATCGTCTCACATCAGGTAAATATAGTCTCAAATCAGGTAAATATCGTCTCACATCAGGTAAATATCGTCTCACATCAGGTAAATATCATCTCACATCAGGTAAATATCATCTCACATCAGGTAAATATCGTCTCACATCAGGTAAATATCATCTCACATCAGGTAAATATCGTCTCACATCAGGTAAATATCATCTCACATCAGGTAAATATCGTCTCACATCAGATATATATCGTCTCACATCAGGTAAATATCATCTCACATTAGGTAAATATCATCTCACATCAGGTAAATATCATCTCACATCAGGTAAATATCATCTCACATCAGGTAAATATCGTCTCACATCAGGAAAATATAATCTCACATCAGGTAAATATCATCTCACATCAGGTAAATATCGTCTCACATCAGGTAAATATCATCTCACATCAGGTAAATATCGTCTCACATCAGGTAAATATCATCTCACATCAGGTAAATACATTCTCACATCAGGTAAATATCATCTCACATCAGGTAAATATCATCTCACATCAAGTAAATATCATCTCACATCAGGTAAATATCATCTCACATCAGGTAAATATCGTCTCACATCAGGTAAATATCGTCTCACATCAGGTAAATATCGTCTCACTCCAGTTGAATGCTTACTGTCCTCGACTGAGACAGACTTTACACACAACGTGACAGACACTTCGTTTGATATTAAGTACGTCTCAAATGGCACACTCTTTCCCTATATATATTTCCTCATAAGGGCAATCATCACTGTAACAAAAACTAAAGAAAAAAATATTTTTGAAATGTCAAAACTTTTACAACTTTTAATTATGTTTCAACAAGGGACACCTGAACAACCTAAGAATAATAATAATAGTGATGATAGTGATGATAGTTATAAAAACACTGTGGTTGTCTGATCAACATAGCTCTATCAAACTAACAGTGTGGTTGTCTGATCAACATAGCCCTATCAAACTAACAGTGTGGTTGTCTGATCAACATAGCTCTATCAAACTAACAGTGTGGTTGTCTGATCAACATAGCTCTATCAAACTAACAGTGTGGTTGTCTGATCAACATAGCCCTATCAAACTAACAGTGTGGTTGTCTGATCAACATAGCCCTATCAAACTAACAGTGTGGTTGTCTGATCAACATAGCTCTATCAAACTAACAGTGTGGTTGTCTGATCAACATAGCCCTATCAAACTAACAGTGTGGTTGTCTGATCAACATAGCCCTATCAAACTAACAGTGTGGTTGTCTGATCAACATAGCTCTATCAAACTAACAGTGTGGTTGTCTGATCAACATAGCTCTATCAAACTAACAGTGTGGTTGTCTGATCAACATAGCCCTATCAAACTAACAGTGTGGTTGTCTGATCAACATAGCCCTATCAAACTAACAGTGTGGTTGTCTGATCAACATAGCCCTATCAAACTAACAGTGTGGTTGTCTCATCAACATAGCTCTATCAAACTAACAGTGTGGTTGTCTGATCAACATAGCTCTATCAAACTAACAGTGTGGTTGTCTGATCAACATAGCTCTATCAAACTAACAGTGTGGTTGTCTGATCAACATAGCCCTATCAAACTAACAGTGTGGTTGTCTGATCAACATAGCCCTATCAAACTAACAGTGTGGTTGTCTGATCAACATAGCCCTATCAAACTAACAGTGTGGTTGTCTGATCAACATAGCCCTATCAAACTAACAGTGTGGTTGTCTGATCAACATAGCCCTATCAAACTAACAGTGTGGTTGTCTGATCAACATAGCTCTATCAAACTAACAGTGTGGTTGTCTGATCAACATAGCCCTATCAAACTAACAGTGTGGTTGTCTGATCAACATAGCCCTATCAAACTAACAGTGTGGTTGTCTGATCAACATAGCTCTATCAAACTAACAGTGTGGTTGTCTGATCAACATAGCCCTATCAAACTAACAGTGTGGTTGTCTGATCAACATAGCCCTATCAAACTAACAGTGTGGTTGTCTGATCAACATAGCTCTATCAAACTAACAGTGTGGTTGTCTGATCAACATAGCTCTATCAAACTAACAGTGTGGTTGTCTGATCAACATAGCCCTATCAAACTAACAGTGTGGTTGTCTGATCAACATAGCCCTATCAAACTAACAGTGTGGTTGTCTGATCAACATAGCCCTATCAAACTAACAGTGTGGTTGTCTGATCAACATAGCCCTATCAAACTAACAGTGTGGTTGTCTGATCAACATAGCTCTATCAAACTAACAGTGTGGTTGTCTGATCAACATAGCTCTATCAAACTAACAGTGTGGTTGTCTGATCAACATAGCTCTATCAAACTAACAGTGTGGTTGTCTGATCAACATAGCTCTATCAAACTAACAGTGTGGTTGTCTGATCAACATAGCTCTATCAAACTAACAGTGTGGTTGTCTGATCAACATAGCCCTATCAAACTAACAGTGTGGTTGTCTGATCAACATAGCTCTATCAAACTAACAGTGTGGTTGTCTGATCAACATAGCCCTATCAAACTAACAGTGTGGTTGTCTGATCAACATAGCTCTATCAAACTAACAGTGTGGTTGTCTGATCAACATAGCCCTATCAAACTAACAGTGTGGTTGTCTGATCAACATAGCTCTATCAAACTAACAGTGTGGTTGTCTGATCAACATAGCCCTATCAAACTAACAGTGTGGTTGTCTGATCAACATAGCTCTATCAAACTAACAGTGTGGTTGTCTGATCAACATAGCCCTATCAAACTAACAGTGTGGTTGTCTGATCAACATAGCCCTATCAAACTAACAGTGTGGTTGTCTGATCAACATAGCTCTATCAAACTAACAGTGTGGTTGTCTGATCAACATAGCCCTATCAAACTAACAGTGTGGTTGTCTGATCAACATAGCCCTATCAAACTAACAGTGTGGATGTCTGATCAACATAGCTCTATCAAACTAACAGTGTGGTTGTCTGATCAACATAGCTCTATCAAACTAACAGTGTGGTTGTCTGATCAACATAGCCCTATCAAACTAACAGTGTGGTTGTCTGATCAACATAGCCCTATCAAACTAACAGTGTGGTTGTCTGATCAACATAGCCCTATCAAACTAACAGTGTGGTTGTCTGATCAACATAGCCCTATCAAACTAACAGTGTGGTTGTCTGATCAACATAGCTCTATCAAACTAACAGTGTGGTTGTCTGATCAACATAGCTCTATCAAACTAACAGTGTGGTTGTCTGATCAACATAGCTCTATCAAACTAACAGTGTGGTTGTCTGATCAACATAGCTCTATCAAACTAACAGTGTGGTTGTCTGATCAACATTGCTCTATCAAACTAACAGTGTGGTTGTCTGATCAACATAGCCCTATCAAACTAACAGTGTGGTTGTCTGATCAACATAGCTCTATCAAACTAACAGTGTGGTTGTCTGAGTCAACATAGCCCTATCAAACTAACAGTGTGGTTGTCTGATCAACATAGCTCTATCAAACTAACAGTGTGGTTGTCTGATCAACATAGCCCTATCAAACTAACAGTGTGGTTGTCTGATCAACATAGCTCTATCAAACTAACAGTGTGGTTGTCTGATCAACATAGCCCTATCAAACTAACAGTGTGGTTGTCTGATCAACATAGCCCTATCAAACTAACAGTGTGGTTGTCTGATCAACATAGCCCTATCAAACTAACAGTGTGGTTGTCTGATCAACATAGCTCTATCAAACTAACAGTGTGGTTGTCTGATCAACATAGCCCTATCAAACTAACAGTGTGGTTGTCTGATCAACATAGCTCTATCAAACTAACAGTGTGGTTGTCTGATCAACATAGCTCTATCAAACTAACAGTGTGGTTGTCTGATCAACATAGCCCTATCAAACTAACAGTGTGGTTGTCTGATCAACATAGCTCTATCAAACTAACAGTGTGGTTGTCTGATCAACATAGCCCTATCAAACTAACAGTGTGGTTGTCTGATCAACATAGCCCTATCAAACTAACAGTGTGGTTGTCTGATCAACATAGCCCTATCAAACTAACGACATCTACAACAACAGATGAGAATTGATGATAGCTAATTCGTCAAAACCAGGATGCTTCCCTCCCTATTAAACCGTCTCCCTCCAGGTTTTGAATCGTTATGTAAATGATGTTGCCCAAACGAAGCAGGAACCTCCAAATGTATTATTTTGAGGCGTTCTCCTTCTCTGCGTTGGTAAAACGTTCTTCTGTCTTCTTTAGTCATCAGAGGAAGCGGGAGACTAGAGGTAGTTGTGAAGAGGACACGTGAGTCGCTACCACCCGTCGCATCTATCCAAGCCTAACCTGTGGTCTTTTACAGTGTCAGCTTTAGTAGTACAGCGCCCCTGGATCAAATTAAGATTAACTGGGTTTCTCAAGGGCACAACGACAGATTTTTTCACCTTGTCAGCTCAGGTATTCGGACAAGCATCCTTTCAGTTAGTGGAACACTTTAATCGCTAGGCTACCTGCCGCTCACCCACACATGTTGATCTAGCACAACCCTTAACACAACCCTTAACACAACCCTTACATAACACATGTTGGATCTAACACAACCCCTAACACAACCCTTAACACAACCCTTAACACAACCCTTACATAACACATGTTGGATCTAAAACAACCCTTAACACAACCCTTACATAACACATGTTGGATCTAACACAACCCTTAACACAACCCTTAACACAACCCTTACATAACGCATGTTGGATCTAACACAACCCCTAACACAACCCTTAATACCACCCTTAACACAACCCCTAACACAACCCCTAACTCAACCCTTAACACAACCCTTAACACAACCCTTAACACAACCCTTACATAACACATGTTGGATCTAACACAACCCTTAACACAACCCATGACACAACCCTTAACAAAACCCTTAATACAACCCTTACATAACACATGTTGGATCTAACAAAACCCTTAACACAACCCTTAACACAACCCTCAACACAACCCTTAACACAACCCTTACATAACACATGTTGGATCTAACACAACCCTTAACACAACCCATGACACAACCCTTAACAAAACCCTTAATACAACCCTTACATAACACATGTTGGATCTAACACAACCCTTAACACAACCCATGACACAACCCTTAACAAAACCCTTAATACAACCCTTATATAACACATGTTGGATCTAACAAAACCCTTAACACAACCCTTAACACAGCCCTTAACACAACCCTTAACACAACCCTTACATAACACATGTTGGATCTAACACAACCCCTAACACAACCCTTAACACAACCCTTAACACGAACCTTAACACAACCCCTAACTCAACCCTTAACACAACCCTTAACACAACCCTTACATAACACATGTTGGATCTAACACAACCCTTAACACAACCCATGACACAACCCTTAACAAAACCCTTAATACAACCCTTACATAACACATGTTGGATCTAACAAAACCCTTAACACAACCCATGACACAACCCTTAACAAAACCCTTAATACAACCCTTAATACAACCCTTACATAACACATGTTGGATCTAACAAAACCCTTAACACAACCCTTAACACAGCCCTTAACACAACCCTTACATAACACATGTTGGATCTAACACAACCCCTAACACAACCCTTAATACAACCCTTACATAACACATGTTGGATCTAACACAACCCTTAAAACAACCCTTAACACAACCCTTACATAACACATGTTGGATCTAACACAACCCTTAACACAACCCTTAACACAACCCTTACATAACGCATGTTGGATCTAACAAAACCCCTAACAAAACCCTTAACACAACCCCTTAACTCAACCCTTAATACAACCCTTAACACAACCCTTACATAACACATGTTGGATTTAACACAACCCTTAACACAACCCCTAACACAACCCTTAACACAACCCTTAACACAACCCTTAACACAACCCTTACATAACACATGTTGGATCTAACACAACCCCTAACACAACCATTAACACAACCCTTAACACAACCCTTACATAACACATGTTGGATCTAACACAACCCTTAACACAACCCCTAACACAACCCCTAACACAACCCTTAACACAACCCCTAACACAACCCTTAGCACAACCCTTAATACAACCCTTACATAACACATGTTGGATCTAACACAACCCTTAACACAACCCATGACACAACCCTTAACACGACCCTTAATACAACCCTTACATAACACATGTTGGATCTAACAAAACCCTTAACACAACCCTTAACACAACCCTTAACACAGCCCTTACATAACACATGTTGGATCTAACACAACCCCTAACAAAACCCTTAACACAACCCTTAACACAACCCTTAACACAACCCTTAACACAACCCCTAACACAACCCTTACATAACAGATGTTGGATCTAACACAACCCTTAACACAACCCATGACACAACCCTATATCAACCCTTAACACAACCCTTACATAACAGATGTTGGATCTAACACAACCCTTAACATAACCCCTAACACAACCCTTAACACAACCCTTAACACAACCCTTACATAACACATGTTGGATCTAACACAACCCCTAACACAACCCCTAACACAACCCTTAACACAACCCTTACATAACACATGTTGGATCTAACACAACCCTTAACACAACCCTTAACACAACCCTTACATAACACATGTTGGATCTAACACAACCCTTAACACAACCCTTAACACAACCCCTAACACAACCCTTAACAAAACCCTTAACACAACCCTTACATAACACATGTTGGATCTAACACAACCCTTAACACAACCCTTAACACCTAACACAACCCTTACATAACACATGTTGGATCTAACACAACCCCTAACACAACCCTTAACACAACCCTTAACACAACCCTTACATAACACATGTTGGATCTAACACAACCCCTAACACAACCCTTAACACAACCCTTAACACAACCCTTACATAACACATGTTAGATCTAACACAACCCTTAACACAACCCTTAACACAACCCTTAACACAACCCTTACATAACACATGTTGGATCTAACACAACCCTTAACACAACCCTTAACACAACCCTTAACACAACCCTTACATAACACATGTTGGATCTAACACAACCCCTAACTCAACCCTTAACACAACCCTTAACTCAACCCTTAACACAACCCTACTTTAACCCTTAACACAACCATAACACAACCCCTAACTGTACTTTAACAGATGTTGGATCTAACACAACCCATGCTAACCATGACACAACCTATATCAACCCTTAACACAACACTTACACTTAACAGATGTTGGATCTAACACAACCTTAACGCAACCCTAACACAACCTTAACACAACCCTTAACACAACCCTTACATAACACATGTTGGATCTAACACAACCCCTAACACAACCCTAACACAACCCTTAACACAACCGCTTACATATACATGTTGGATCTAACAACCCTTAACATTATGCCTATATACATAACATGTTGGATCTACTGGCCATACTTAGCCATAACACAACCCTAACACAACCCTTAGCAAACCCTTATAGCCCTTACATATGCATATTTGGATCTAACACAACCCTTAAAACCAAACCCTTAACACTAACACAACCCTTACATAACACATGTTGGATCTAACACAACCCCTAACACAACCCTTCCAACACAACCCTTAACACAACCCTTATAACACATGTTGGATCTAACACAACTAACACAACCCTTGCCTGGCATAGCACAGCCCTTACATAACACATGTTAGATCCTACTTGCCTGCTGTACTAACACAACCCTTAACTAGCCTTACATAGCACATGTTGGATCTGCACAGCCCTTAACACAACCCTTACAGCCCTTAGCACAACCCTTACATAGCACATGTTGGATCTAACACAACCCCTAACTCAACCCTTAGCACAGCCCTTACATAACATGTTGGATCCTAACTATTGCTCAGCCATTGCTGGCCCTTAACTGGCCGCCTGTGTTGGATCTAGCACAGCCCCTGCTCAGCACTTAGCACAGCCCTTAGCACAGCCCTTAGCACAGCCTGCTCAGCCTTAACACAGCCCCTGCTCCAGCCCTTATACAGCCCTAAGCACAGCCTAACTGGCCTAAGCACAGCCCCTAGCTCAGCCCCTTAGCACAGCCCTTAGCACAGCCCCTAGCACAGCCCCTAACACAGCCCCTAGCACAGCCCTTGCTGGCCATGCTGGCCTAACACAGCCCTTCAGCACAGCCCTTAACACAGCCCTTAACACAGCTAACTCAGCCCTTGCTGGCCCTAACACAGCCCCTAACACAACCCTAACACAACCCATGCTTCAGTATAACACAGCCTAACACAACCTAACACAACCCTTATACAACCCTTAACACAACCTAACACAGCCATATACAACCTAACACAGCCCTAACACAACCCCTAGCACAGCCCTTAGCACAGCCTTAGCTGGCCCTGCTATTTAACCCTTACACCTTACATGTGGATCTTGTATATGTATACTGTATAGCACAACATGCCCACAGCCCTTAGCACAGCCCTAACTCAGCCCTTAGTACAGCCCCTAGCTCAATATAGCACAGCCATAGCACAGCCCTTAGCACAGCCCTTAGCACAGCCTAAGCCCAGCCCTGCTGGCCCCTTACACAGCCCCTGCTGGCCCTTGCTGGCCCTTAGCACAGCCGCCCATAGCATATTTGGATCTAACTGCCCTCTCTCAGCCCTTAACACAGCCCCATGCCCACAGCCCTTACTGCCCATGTTGGATCTAACACAACCCAACTCAGCCCCATGCTACAGCCCTTAACACAATATGCTTACAGCCTAACTCAAGCCCTTATTACAGCCTAAACTCAGCCCTTAACTGGCCCTAACTCAACCCTTAGCACAGCCCCTAACTCCAGCCTTAACACAGCCCCTAACACAGCCCTAACACAGCCCTAACACAACTAACACAACCCTAACTCAACCCTTAACAGCCCTTAGCACAGCCCCTAACAGCCTAACACATCCCTAACACAGCCCTTATACAGCTAACACAGCCCCTAACACTGGCCCTAACACAACCCTAACACAGCCCTTAACACAGCCCCTAACACTTTCTTTGTATAGCTGTGCCTATTTACTTGTATGCTAGCCATAGCACAGCCCTTATACAACCCTAACTGTATATATTATGCTAGCCCTTACATAACACATGTTAAGATCTCTTACATTATAGCACATTATAACCCACAACCCTTACATAGCACATGTTGGGATCTAACTAGCCCTAATATTATAACTAGCCCATACATATACATGTTGGATCCTAGCACAGCCTAACTCCAGCCCATAGCACAGCCCATGCTAGCCCTTACATAGCACATGTTGGGATCCTGCACAGCCCTAGCTCCAGCCCTTAGCACAGCCCTTAGCACAGCCCTTAGCACAGCCCTTAGCACAGCCCTAAGCTCAGCCCTTGCACAGCCCTGCTCAGCCCATAGCCCACAGCCCTAGCACAGCCCTAGCACAGCCTAGCTCCAGCCTTAACTGTATAGCACAGCCTTAGCACAGCCCTGACACAGCCCCTAGCACAGCCGCCAGCACAGCCCTAGCTGGCCCTAGCACAGCCCCTTTGGCCCTTGCTGGCCCTAGCACAGCCCTTGGCACAGCCCCTAGCACAGCCCTAGCAGCCCTAGCACAGCCCTTAGCACAGCCCTTCTGCCCCAGCCCTAACACAACCCTTAGCCTGACCCTAACACAGCCCCAGACACAGCCCTTGCTTGGCCCTTGCTGACCTTAACACAGCCCTAAACACAGCCCTTAACACAACCCTTAACTCAACTATTTATTGCATGTGTCCCTGCTTGGTGTGGCATAGCCCTAATGTATGCTATTTCTTGGTATGTATTATGCTGGCCCCTGCTGGTATGCTTTGAGCCCCTTAAGCACAAGCCCCTAAACTGGCCCTAGCTGGCCATAGCTATTTTCACTGTTTCATGTATTTGTGTATGGCTATTTCTTTGTGTAGGCTGGCCCTCTTTGGCCCTAGCTGGCCCTCTTTATTACCAACTGGCCAGTAACACAGCCCCTAAGCCTGGCCCTTCCAACATTCCTGGCTCAGCCCTTAGCTATTTCTTGTATATGTATGCTGGCCCTAGCACAGTACAGCCTGGCCCATGGCCTGGCCCTAGCTCAGCCCATGTGACCCTAATATTTCTTTGGCCCTAGCACAGCCCCTGCTTTGCCCACATGGCCATGCTGGTATGCTGACCCTAGCTGGCCCTAGCCTGGCCCATGCTGACCCATGCTGGCCCTAGCCTGGCCACCAACACGGCCATGGCTCATTTCTTTGGCCCTTAACTGACCCTAGCCTGGCCCCGGACACAGCCATGGCCTGGCCATGGCTTTATTTCTTTGGCCCCTGGCTCCGGCCACCAGCCTGACCCTTAACTGACCCTAGCCTGACCCTAACTGGCCCTAACCTGGCCATAGCTGTATGCTTATATTTCTTGTATGCTGTATAGCTTGACCATGCCCTGGCCTAGCTCAGCCCTTAGCCTGACCCTAGCACATTTCTTTGGCCCCTCTTGTATGGCTATTATAGCCACATTTGCTAACCCTAGCCTGGCCCTTAGCCTAGCCCTTAACCTGTCCCTAAACTGGCCCTTAGCAGCCCTAACAGCTCTGCTATTTCTTTAGTATAACTGTACTTAACTATTTAACTGAGCCCCTGTATACATATACATGTGGATCTAACACAGTATAATGTATAAACACAGCCATAACTTGTATAACTGGCCCTTAGCCTGACCCCTAAGCTCAGCCCATATTACAGCCCCTAATATTATGCTAGTATGTATTATAGCCTGGCCATGCTACAGCCCCTAGCCAGCCCTAACTGTATACACAGCCCTAACCTATTATATGGCCATGCTAGCCCTTACATAACACATGTTGGATCTAACCTGACCCTAGCTCAGCCCTTAACTGTATACCTAGCCCTTACATAGCCATGTTGGATCTAGCACAGCCCTAAGCTCAGTATGCTTGTATAGCACAGCCCTTAGCACAGCCCTAGCTCAGCCCTTGACCTGGCCCTGTCAGCCCTTAGCACAGCCCTAGCTCAGCCCTTAACACAGCCTGGCTCAGCCCTTAGCACAGCCCTAGCACAGCCCCCTATTAGGCCCTCTTTGGCCTAAGCTGGCCTAAATCATTATGCTTTGGCCTTGCTGGCCCTAGCTGGCCTCTTCGTCACAAGCACGGCCCATGTGGCCCTATTTTATTTCTTTGGCCCTAACACATTTAGCGGCCATGCTGGCCCTAGCTGACCCTGCTGTATGCCTGGCCCTGACACATTTCTTTGGCCTTAGTGGCCATGGCTTGGCCCATGTATTTCTTTGGCCATCAGCTGTATGGCTTTGTATACATAGCACATGTTGGATATAGCCTGGCCCTTAACTTTGTATAGCTGTGTACATGGCTTGTGTTGGATCTAGCCTGACCCCTAGCTCAGCCTTAGCACAGCCTTACATAGCACATGTTGGATCTAGCACAGCCCTAGCTCAGCCATAGCTTGGCCTTATGTGTAACATGTGTTGGATCTGTGCTCTTGGCCTGTGTTGTGTCTGTGAGCCTGCTCAGCCATAGCACAATTTCATCAACCCATGTATGACCTAGCTGGCCTAGCTGGCCTGAATAGTATAGCTGGCCCTTAGCCTGGCCCATGCCTGGCCCTAGCACATTTCTGCACAGTATGCTGGCCCTAGCACATTTGCCTGGCCCCTCTTGGCCATAGCTGGCCCCTAGCACAGCCCTTAGCACAGCCCTCTTTGGCCCTGCTGGCCCCTAAGCACAGCCCTTGCTGGCCATAGCACAGCCCCCTTCTTTGTATATGGCCCTAGCCTGGCCCAGACTGGCCTTAGCCTGGCCCATGCTTGGCCCTTAGCTGGCCCTCTTTGGCCCATGCCCTGGCCTTATCAGCCCTAAGCACAGTATGCCTGGCCAGCAGCACAGCCCATGGCCTGGCCTAGCTCAGTAGCCAGCACAGCCTGCTGGCCTTAGCTGTGTAGCTGGCCCCTAGCCTGACCATGCTGTGTAGCCTGGCCTAGCACGGCCCTCTTTGTGTATAAGCACAGCCCCTGTTTGGCCTCTTTATTTTCTTTGGCCCTAGCTTTGTATGGCTATTTCTTGTGTGCTGGCCTGGCTATTTCTTTGGCCCTCTTTTGACCCTTCCCAGCCTGGCCATGCTGGCCCTCTTTGACCCATGTAGCCTGGCCCTGGCTCGGCCCAGTAACATTTCATTTGTACATGCCTGGTATGCCTGGCCCTAGCTGGCCATAGCTGTATGCCACATTTAAGCTCAGTATAGCCTGGCCCTCTTTAGCCTCTTGGCCTAAACTGGCCCTAGCAGCCCTACCTCAATATGCTTGTATAGCTGGCCCTAGCACAGCCCTAGCACAGCCCATAGCTGTATGCTAAGCCCTAACAGCCATGCTTGTATAGCTCAGCCCTAGCTGGCCCATGTATTTCTTGGCCAGACTGGCCTCCCTTGTATGTACAGCCCATGGCTGTTTGCTGGCCATGCCTGAGTATGCTCCAGCCCCTGCCTGACCATGGCACAGCCCATGTATGGCCTAGCCTCAATGGCCACTGGCCCTAGCACGTCCCATGCTGTGTAGCACAGCCCCTAGCACAGCCCTTGGCCAGCCAACTGGCCCTTAGCACAGCCCTGGCTCGGCCTTAGCACAGCCTGACACAGCCCTAGCTGGCCCTGCCTCCCAGCCCTTAGCCTGACCCTTAGCACAGCCCTAGCTGGCCCTGGCCTGACCCATGGCACAGCCCATGCACGGCCCGCCAGCACAGCCTGGCTCGGCCCCTAGCCTGACCGCCAGCACAGCCCGCCAGCACAACCCTTAGCACAGCCCTAACACAGCCCATGCCTGACCCTAGCACAGCCCTTAACACAATATGGCACAGCCCGCAACACAGCCCTTAACACAGCATAACTTTAACCCCTACTTTTAACCCGATACATAAAAACATGGATCATACAGACGGTGGATATATGGGTTGGGTTAAACGTGTAAGACACATTTTGGGTGAATGCATTCAGTTGTGCAACTGACTAGGTACCCCCCTTTCCCTAATCTAACAGCCCTTAATACTGTGAGTCTCTAACACACGTTTACCTGGTTTCTATAGTAACTACATGTGAGTCTCTAACACACCTTTACCTGGTTCCTATAGTAACAACATGTGAGTCTCTAACACACGTTAACCTGGTTCCTATAGTAACTACATGTGAGTCTCTAACACACGTTTACCTGGTTCATATAGTAACTACATGTGAGTCTCTAACACACGTTAACCTGGTTCCTATAGTAACTACATGTGAGTCTCTAACACACCTTTACCTGGTTCCTATAGTAACTACATGTGAGTCTCTAACACACGTTAACCTGGTTCCTATAGTAACTACATGTGAGTCTCTAACACACGTTAACCTGGTTCCTATAGTAACTACATGTGAGTCTCTAACACACGTTTACCTGGTTCATATAGTAACTACATGTGAGTCTCTAACACACGTTTACCTGGTTCATATAGCAACTACATGTGAGTCTCTAACACAGGTTTACCTGGTTCCTATAGTAACTACATGTGAGTCTCTAACACACGTTTACCTGGTTCATATAGTAACTACATGTGAGTCTCTAACACACGTTTACCTGGTTTCTATAGTAACTACATGTGAGTCTCTAACACACGTTTACCTGGTTCCTATAGTAACTACATGTGAGTCTCTAACACACGTTTACCTGGTTCCTATAGTAACTACATGTGAGTCTCTAACACACGTTTACCTGGTTCCTATAGTAACTACATGTGAGTCTCTAACACACGTTAACCTGGTTCCTATAGTAACTACATGTGAGTCTCTAACACACGTTTACCTGGTTCCTATAGTAACTACATGTGAGTCTCTAACACACGTTTACCTGGTTCATATAGTAACTACATGTGAGTCTCTAACACACGTTTACCTGGTTCATATAGTAACTACATGTGAGTCTCCAACACACGTTTACCTGGTTCCTATAGTAACTACATGTGAGTCTCTAACACACGTTTACCTGGTTCATATAGTAACTACATGTGAGTCTCTAACACACGTTTACCTGGTTCCTATAGTAACTACATGCGAGTCTCTAATACAAGTGAGATCTTTCAAATGGAAGCAGACGAGAGCTTTGCTCTGGGTCATCAATAACACAATAAAAGAACAGATGACGTTTTATATTTTAGGAGTTGCCATTAGTAATATCGTTGACCCATGTCTGTTTGTAGACAATCCACTTTACAAAACATGAAGGATTATTGAACAGATTGTTTGACATCAGAAAAGGGCTTTTCTAAGCGGTTTGTATTGTTACTGTCACCCTTTGCTAGGTGCAGTCAAGTCTACCGTTACCGTAGCGATGGTAAACACTTCAATAAACAATAAACAACAAACATTCCGAAAGGTTTGAATAGTGTTCTGTTTACTATTCTGTCGGCATGACAATGCTGCTACCTCCCCACTCAAAGAATTCAACACCAAGGGTGAAGTGCTTTTGACTGGGAGAATCCCAAATGGCACTCTACTCACTACATAGCATATTACTTTTAACCAGGCACTGTGTGGAGAAAAGGGTGCCATTATGGAATGCACCCTTGGTGTGCAGGCAGCCCGCAATTACTCAGTAAATCAACCAGTAAAACAGAATGGCTCTTGTCAATTAGGTTTGGTAATTGAATAATTACTGGACAGAGCACCGAGGAACAGTGATTACAGCAACGGTTACTCCTAATGTCAAAAAGCAATTGAAATGAATTACACAGCTCTCTGAAATAACTGGTACGATTAGGAGGCCGTAAAGGACACACTCCTTTACCTTCTCAGTCCTCTACCCGTCTACACCCTGTTAGTACCCCGTTCTCAGTCCTCTACCCCTCTACACCCTGTTAGTACACCCTTCTCAGTCCTCTACCCGTCTACACCCTGTTAGTACCCCGTTCTCAGTCCTCTACCCCTCTACACCCTGTTAGCACACCCTTCTCAGTCCTCTACCCCTCTACACCCTGTTAGCACACCCTTCTCAGTCCTCTACCCCTCAACACCCTTAGTACACCCTTCTCAGTCCTCTACCCCTCTACACCCTGTTAGTACACCCTTCTCAGTCTTCTACCCCTCTACACCCTGTTAGTACACCCTTCTCAGTCCTCTACCCCTCTACACCCTGTTAGTACCCCCTTCTCAGTCCTCTACCCGTCTACACCCTGTTAGCACACCCTTCTCAGTCCTCTACCCCTCTACACCCTGTTAGTACACCCTTCTCAGTCCTCTACCCGTCTACACCCTGTTAGTACCCCCTTCTCAGTCCTCTACCCCTCTACACCCTGTTAGCACACCCTTCTCAGTCCTCTACCCCTCTACACCCTGTTAGTACACCCTTCTCAGTCCTCTACCCCTCTACACCCTGTTAGTACACCCTTCTCAGTCTTCTACCCCTCTACACCCTGTTAGTACACCCTTCTCAGTCCTCTACCCTCTACACCCTGTTAGTACCACCCTTCTCAGTCCTCTACCTGTCTACACCCTGTTAGCACACCCTTCTCAGTCCTCTACCCTCTACACCCTGTTAGTACACCCTTCTCAGTCCTCTACCCCTCTACACCCTGTTAGTACACCCTTCTCAGTCCTCTACCCCTCTACACCCTGTTAGTACACCCTTCTCAGTCCTCTACCCCTCTACACCCTGTTAGTACACCCTTCTCAGTCCTCTACCCCTCTACACCCTGTTAGTACACCCTTCTCAGTCCTCTACCCGTCTACACCCTGTTAGTACACCCTTCTCAGTCCTCTACCCTCTACACCCTGTTAGTACCCCCTTCTCAGTCCTCTACCCCTCTACACCCTGTTAGTACACCCTTCTCAGTCCTCTACCCGTCTACACCCTGTTAGTACCCCCTTCTCAGTCCTCTACCCCTCTAACACTACACCCTGTTAGTACCCCCTTCTCAGTCCTCGACTTGCAATTAAAACCAGTAAATTAATATCTTGCAGTGCTCATTTCTAAAGTGGATAACTGCTCAACTAAAGTGGAAAGTTTGGAGACAGTTTCCAATGTGACAGACGGGCAGCTCCATGACCTGGAAACAGTGCAAACTAAGCTAGAACGGGAAATCAATCTCCTAAAAAATACAACTTAATATGTTGAAAATCATTCCTGTAAATTCAATGTGCAGGTCACAGGACTTGAAACTGGTGTGGTATCAAATCGCCCAACTTCCTTCATGAACAATCTTTTCAATGAATTATTTGGGCATGAGAAGCTGGGTCCCATGCCGCGGATAAATATTGCACACCGCACGGGTCCTCTCCCCCGCAACGGATCTCAGTGTACGATTGTACGAATCCACAGTTTTGAAGTCAAATGGCAAATTGTTTGCCTCGCTGGCTCAATATTCAGGTATGCTATTCACACACAATCACGCAGCCTATGGCTGTGATGCTGCCCTCAGCATAAGACAACGATAAAGACCATCCCATCAATGGAAACACTACTACTACTACTATTATTATTGCTGAACATTGGACTTGGTTATTATTATGAGCTATGGTCCAGGACATTTAAGGCCATGATGACACCACGCCAATTCATGAACAACGGACAATATAGTGAAGTGTCGTGCAGACTGGGGCTGCTTCCTTGTGGGACAACAGCGTGTAGGGAAAGGCTGGCGGGGAGGAGGAGGAGGGAAGTGGGGGTGAATGGTTTACAGGGGGGGTTTCTTGGTGGAGAACGATCAACGGGTGGGTTCCCCTGTGGGTCCGTTTTTTTTGTTTCACATCCATTGGCTTATTAACACCAACGATAACAATTACATCATTAATAATTTAAAAAAATGGTTTAATGAACAATGGCAACGCTAGCTATTCTCTCTTGGAATTTGAAAGGCCTTAATAGCTCTGGCAAATGTTCCAGCTGTCTTGATATCCTAGCAAGAAACCATGTTGATATAGCGACGCTCCAAGCAACACACCTGCTCCAAAAGGACTCACATAGAACAGACAACCACTTTATACAAACTGACTGCTTTTTCATCAGCCCCAAACAAAACGAAACATGGAATCATAATGATACCGGAAGGAACTCAGAATCACCATCTCGGGTATAAAGGCAACGACCGAGAAGGCAGAATCACTTTCCTTAAATGTATCCATAATGGAAATAAAATAGCCTTTATTAATGTGTAATCCTAAAGCAAAATAGTACGCTTTACTCAAACGGGCAGAAATCATTCTCACAAATAGATTTTATACTATTATATACAGTGAGGGAAAAATGTATTTGATCCCCTGCTGATTTTGTGCGTTTGCCCACTGACAAAGAAATGATCCGTCTATAATTTTAATGGTAGGTTTATTTGAACAGTGAGAGACAGAATAACAACAAAAAAATCCAGAAAAATGCATGTGAAACATTTTATTAAATGATTTGCATTTTAATGAGAGAACACAGAGCACCACAGTCTTTAGTTCAGTCTGGGTGTGTTGTCAGACGTCTGGAGACAGATATATAATGAGAGAACACAGAGCACCACAGTCTTTAGTTCAGTCTGGGTGTGTTGTCAGACGTCTGGAGACAGATATATAATGAGAGACCACAGAGCACCACAGTCTTTAGTTCAGTCTGGGTGTGTTGTCAGACGTCTGGAGACAGATATATAATGAGAGATCACAGAGCACCACAGTCTTTAGTTCAGTCTGGGTGTGTTGTCAGACGTCTGGAGACAGATATATAATGAGAGATCACAGAGCACCACAGCCTTTAGTTCAGTCTGGGTGTGTTGTCAGACGTCTGGAGACAGATATATAATGAGAGAACACAGAGCACCACAGTCTTTAGTTCAGTCTGGGTGTGTTGTCAGACGTCTGGAGACAGATATATAATGAGAGACCACAGAGCACCACAGCCTTTAGTTCAGTCTTTGTCATGGAAGGAAAGTATGACCCACAAACCAATATAAACCAATATAAACCAATATGAAAACCAACATTAAAACCAATTTTAAACCAATAGTAAACCAATATGAAACCAATTTTAAACCAATTTTAATCCAATAGTAAACCAATACGAAACCAATTTTAAACCAATATTAAACCAAAATTAAACCATTGTATTTGCCTTAATTTACACGTATTTCCTTACTAAAAGCAGCTCAGTGTATATCTGAAATAGAATTGACATTAAAGTGACAGTAAAGTTTCTTATAAAGGACAAGGCCCTAATTTATAACACATTTGTATTAGCTATGGTGCTATCTAAAGTAGAATGGCATTAAGATGACATTAAGGTTTGTCACAGAGAACGAGGAGTTAGTTTGAGAGGACACTGATGCACAGACAGACATCAAGGTTACAGACCAACTACTGGAACAGACTGGGGCCAGGGCTCACATAGTATTGATAGTATGGGACATTTGATCTCATTCAGTCTGCTCTTTCATTTGGCCAAAGGAGATAGGGAGAGAGCGAAGAGAGAGAACGAGAGCAAGGAAAAGAGAGAGAAGAGAGAGAAAAGGAGACAGACAGATTATGTTTAGAGATCTTGCCGCTCTCCCTGTCTCTCCAGTGTTTCCACTGTCCTGCTCGCTGTACAGCCGACAGTCGTCCTGTGTTACTGTCTGGCTGCTTGGCTGCCATTCTATCTGGGGCCTATTGATGGGACTTCAGGGCAGAGAGACGGCCCTACCCGCCTACTCTAGCACTTTGTCATCTCATCTGGAGTCAGGCCATCTGTCTGTCTGTCCATATCCAAAATGAGACACCCTGAATTTAATCTGTTGAGGAAGGGTGGGGGCATGGTGTGTGTGTGTGTGTGTGTGTGTGTGTGTGTGTGTGTGTGTGTGTGTGTGTGTGTGTGTGTGTGTGTGTGTGTGTGTGTGTGTGTGTGTGTGTGTGTGTGTGTGTGTGTGTGGATGAGCATCATATAAACCACTGAACACCTAGAGTCGGATGTCCACGCCCCCCTGCGAAAATCTAATTAGCATAAGCATGGGCTGCGTCTCAATTCGCCGCATCCGCCGACGTCGGTCTTCCGGTCCACAAGAGTCTGAAGTCGGTACCGTCGATGTGCCAGCTTCTGCCTGGAGCGTCCGAACGGTTTGGACTACACACTAACGTGACCCCACCATTGTTTTGCTCTACGATGCCCACAAACCTCACAAGACTCGTCTGAAGGTAATCCGTTACCCAACACTCGTCTGAAGGTAATCCGTTACCCAACACTCGTCTGAAGGTAACCCAGTACCCAAGACTCGTCTGAAGGCAATCCGTTACCCAAGACTCGTCTGAAGGTAACCCAGTACCCAACACTCGTCTGAAGGTAATCCGTTACCCAAGACTCATCTGAAGGTAACCCAGTACCCAAGACTCGTCTGAAGGTAACCCAGTACCCAAGACTCGTCTGAAGGTAACCCAGTACCCAAGACTCGTCTGAAGGTAACCCAGTACCCAAGACTCGTCTGAAGGTAATCCGTTACCCAAGACTCATCTGAAGGTAACCCAGTACCCAAGACTCGTCTGAAGGTAACCCAGTACCCAAGACTCGTCTGAAGGTAACCCAGTACCCAAGACTCGTCTGAAGGTAACCCAGTACCCAAGACTCGTCTGAAGGTAACCCAGTACCCAAGACTCGTCTGAAGGTAACCCAGTACCCAAGACTCGTCTGAAGGTAACCCAGTACCCAAGACTCGTCTGAAGGCAATCCGTTACCCAAGACTCGTCTGAAAGTAACCCAGTACCCAAGA
Source organism: Brachymystax lenok tsinlingensis (assembly GCA_030435695.1). Classification (NCBI taxonomy): domain Eukaryota; kingdom Metazoa; phylum Chordata; class Actinopteri; order Salmoniformes; family Salmonidae; genus Brachymystax; species Brachymystax lenok. The sequence continues at coordinate 29,713,540 of CM059783.1, forward strand.
CTCGTCTGAAGGTAACCCAGTACCCAAGACTCGTCTGAAGGTAACCCGTTACCCAAGACTCGTCTGAAGGTAACCCAGTACCCAAGACTCGTCTGAAGGTAACCCAGTACCCAACACTCGTCTGAAGGTAACCCGTTACCCAACACTCGTCTGAAGGTAATCCGTTACCCAAGACTCGTCTGAAGGTAACCCAGTACCCAACACTCGTCTGAAGGTAACCCAGTACCCAAGACTCGTCTGAAGGTAACCCAGTACCCAAGACTCGTCTGAAGGTAATCCGTTACCCAAGACTCGTCTGAAAGTAACCCAGTACCCAAGACTCGTCTGAAGGTAACCCAGTACCCAAGACTCGTCTGAAGGTAATCCGTTACCCAAGACTCGTCTGAAAGTAACCCGTTACCCAAGACTCGTCTGAAGGTAACCCAGTACCCAAGACTCGTCTGAAGGTAACCCAGTACCCAAGACTCGTCTGAAGGTAATCCGTTACCCAACACTCGTCTGAAGGTAACCCAGTACCCAAGACTCGTCTGAAGGTAACCCGTTACCCAAGACTCATCTGAAGGTAATCCGTTACCCAAGACTCGTCTGAAAGTAACCCAGTACCCAAGACTCGTCTGAAGGTAATCCGTTACCCAACACTCGTCTGAAGGTAACCCGTTACCCAAGACTCGTCTGAAGGCAATCCGTTACCCAACACTCGTCTGAAGGTAACCCAGTACCCAAGACTCGTCTGAAGGTAATCCGTTACCCAAGACTCGTCTGAAGGTAACCCAGTACCCAAGACTCGTCTGAAGGTAACCCAGTACCCAAGACTCGTCTGAAGGCAATCCGTTACCCAACACTCGTCTGAAGGTAACCCAGTACCCAACACTCGTCTGAAGGCAACCCAGTACCCAAGACTCATCTGAAGGTAACCCGTTAGCCAAGACTCATCTGAAGGTAACCCGTTAGCCAAGACTCATCTGAAGGTAACCCGTTACCCAAGACTCGTCTGAAGGTAACCCAGTACCCAAGACTCATCTGAAGGTAACCCAGTACCCAAGACTCATCTGAAGGTAACCCAGTACCCAAGACTCATCTGAAGGTAACCCAGTACCCAAGACTCATCTGAAGGTAACCCGTTAGCCAAGACTCGTCTGAAGGTAACCCAGTACCCAAGACTCATCTGAAGGTAACCCAGTACCCAAGACTCATCTGAAGGTAACCCAGTACCCAAGACTCATCTGAAGGTAACCCAGTACCCAAGACTCATCTGAAGGTAACCCAGTACCCAAGACTCGTCTGAAGGTAACCCAGTACCCAAGACTCATCTGAAGGTAACCCAGTACCCAAGACTCATCTGAAGGTAACCCAGTACCCAAGACTCATCTGAAGGTAACCCAGTACCCAAGACTCATCTGAAGGTAACCCGTTAGCCAAGACTCGTCTGAAGGTAATCCGTTACCCAAGACTCGTCTGAAGGTAACCCAGTACCCAAGACTCGTCTGAAGGTAACCCAGTACCCAAGACTCATCTGAAGGTAACCCAGTACCAGTTAAAAACATGAATGGAAGTATACAGTATATGAAAGTACTTTAGTGCCCTAAAAAAAGTGGTTCAGACACTTAAAAACATACTTTCTTTTGATTATTTTTTTTATTGTCTGTTTTTCCGTGTATGAACATTCAATGTGTTTCTATCCTAATAGCAGTAAGACCAAATTCAAAGTTTCATCAAATAATGTTTGCATATTTTTGTTTGATACCTACAGGGGTCCTAAAATGTAAATAACTAAATGATCCTCGGTAAAACAATTCAATATGTTAGCTCAGTAGAAACCCAGCCCCAGGGCCTTAGACCTTAGGGGGAGTGCCTGGTCTGTCTCTTTGATGTAATGAGGGATGTGTAAATGGAAAGTGGCACCAGGCTTTAAGACAGACCCTTCTGTATTGGGTCAGAGTAGCGACGGGGGGGACAGAACATGCTGGTTCCACCTGTCTGCTCTCAATTAAAGGGAGCAATAGATTGTTACCGCATGGCGTAGACTCCTCCTGGAGTTATCTGTCTCGTACAGGATGGAATGTGAGGAAAAGGAAAGACGGAAGGTAGCCTAGTGGTTAGAGCGTTGGGCCTGTAATCGAAAGGTTGCTGGATCGAATCCCTGAGCTGACAAGGTAAAAAATCTGTTGTTCTTTCTTCTGTTGTTCTGCCTCTGAACAAGGCAGTTAAACCCACTCTTCCTAGGCTGTCATTGTAAATAGGAATTTGTTCTTACATGGGAACACAGTGATCAGGCTAGGTTATACCCTGGACATTATATGGTGAACACAGTGACCAGGCTAGGTTAAACCTTGGACATTATATGGTGAACACAGTGACCAGGCTAGGTTAAACCTTGGACATTATATGGTGAACACAGTGACCAGGCTAGGTTAAACCCTGGACATTATATGGTGAACACAGTGACCAGGCTAGGTTATACCCTGGACATTATATGGTGAACACAGTGACCAGGCTAGGTTAAACCCTGGACATTATATGGTGAACACAGTGACCAGGCTAGGTTAAACCCTGGACATTATATGGTGAACACAGTGACCAGGCTAGGTTAAACCTTGGACATTATATGGTGAACACAGTGACCAGGCTAGGTTAAACCTTGGACATTATATGGTGAACACAGTGACCAGGCTAGGTTAAACCCTGGACATTATATGGTGAACACAGTGATCAGGCTAGGTTAAACCCTGGACATTATATGGTGAACACAGTGACCAGGCTAGGTTAAACCCTGGACATTATATGGTGAACACAGTGATCAGGCTAGTTCCACCAGACTAGGTTATACCCTGGACATTATATGGTGAACACAGTGATCAGGCTGGTTCCACCAGACTAGGTTATACCCTGGACATTATATGGTGAACACAGTGATCAGGCTGGTTCCACCAGACTAGGTTATACCCTGGACATTATATGGTGAACACAGTGATCAGGCTGGTTCCACCAGACTAGGTTATACCCTGGACATAGTTCCTGCCAAGGCAGCAGCTACTCTTCCTGGGGTTTATTATGGATCCCCATTATTTCCTGCCAAGGCAGCAGCTACTCTTCCTGAGGTTTATTATGGATCCCCATTAGTTCCTGCCAAGGCAGCAGCTACTCTTCCTGGGGTTTATTATGGATCCCCATTATTTCCTGCCAAGGCAGCAGCTACTCTACCTGTGGTTTATTATGGATCCCCATTAGTTCCTGCCAAGGCAGCATATACTCTGCCTAGGGTCTATTAAGGATCCCCATTAGTTCATGCCAAGGGAGCAGCTGCTCTTCCTGGGATCTAGCAAAAATAAGGCAGTTTAGACAATTTTAAATCATTACAATACATTCACAGATTTCTCAACACACTGTGTGCCCTCAGGCCCCTACTCCACCACTACCACATAGTGAGGGAAAAAAGTATTTGATCCCCTACTGATTTGCCCACTGACAAAGAAATGATCAGTCTATCATTTTAATTGTAGGTTTATCTGAACAGTGAGAGACAGAATAACAACAAAAAAATCCAGAAAAACGCATGAGAAAAATGTTATAAATTGATTTGCATTTTAATGAGGGAAATAAGGATTTATGTAGGTCTACAATCTTGTCCCTGACATCCTTGGAGAGCTCTTTGGTCTTGGCCATGGTGGAGAGTTTGGAATCTGATTGATTGATTGCTTCTGTGGACAGGTGTCTTTTATACAGGTATCAAGCTGAGATTAGGACCACTCCCTTTATCTACTTAGGGAGCAGTGGGGCGCTACTGTTATGGAACAGAGACTCAAGACAAAAAGGTTTCAAAAAGGTGTAACAGGTTTAATGAAATATAGCTGGTGATAAGGAGGGTTGGATCCAGGATTTCTTCCCTGGGCGTCCATGAACGTTCCTCTGGTCCATAGCCCTCCCAGTCCACAAGGTACTCCAGACAACCACCACGGCGCCGGGAGTCCAAGATAGCACGAACCGTGTAGACCGTTCCGCCTTGGAGGTCCAACTTAGTGAACACGGCTGCTCCACGAAGTTGTTCCAGGGCTGCTGGGACGAGAGGAAGGGGGTACCGGAACTTCACGGTGATGTTGTTAGGTGCTCGATAGTCTATGCAGGGCCGCAAACCTCCGTCCTTCTTTGCCACGAAGAAAAAACTTGAAGCAGCAGGGGAAGTGGAAGGGCGGATGTAGCCTTGTTGGAGAGCCTCTTCAACGTACTCCTCCATGGCCTTCCGTTCCGGGAGTGATAGATCTTACCGTGGGGCACTGGTTCATCCGGAAGGAGGTCGATGGCGCAGTCCCATGGCCGGTGTGGCGGCAACGACGATGCTCATTTGGGGCAGAAAACATCACTGAAGGGAGCGTAGCAGGCTGGAATATCGACGGACTGTTGTTCCACCGGGCTTTCGATTGAGGTTGACTGGACCGGTAGAGGAATCACTGGTCGAGGTAGGTGGGGGAAACAGTCTGGAAAACAGCTATCGCCCCACTTCAGGACTTCTCCGGTGGTCCAGGAGAGATCCGGATCGTGTTGCACTAGCCACGGGCGTCCTAGAATTATACCAGCGGTGGAATTCTCCAGAACCAGGAAGGAGATGACTGTAACTGGATACGTCCCACGGTGTAACGCACATTGTTTTTGTTGAGAGGTTTGCCGATTATCGAGTGGACTTGATAATGGATCTCGTTGGACCTCTTCTGGAGGTTGAGCTGGCGGCAGAGGGAATCGGAGATGAAGTTCCCAGCTGACCCAGAGTCAAGGAGGGCGTGTACTGGATGAGAGACATGTGAGGCAGAAAGGATGACTTCAGTAGTAAGCGGTTTCATATTTTCTGATGAGTAACGGATGACACTCACGGATGACACTTGGTCGTGGTGGACGGATGGGACAGGCAGAAATGATGTGTCCACCATGGCCACAGCACAAACATAGACCCTGGGTCAGCCTCCTATGTCGCTCCGTGTCAGAAAGATGAGTGTTATCCAGTTGCATAGGTCCTGGTTCTGGAGAGCTGGTGAATTCTGGCTGGAGTGGCGGAGTAGGTGAAGGCTGGCCCTGTAAATCTTCCAGGCAGGGCTGCATACGACGATCGGTTCGGAGGGTGAGCTGAATGAACCGTTCGAGACCCATGGTATCGTCATATGCAGCGAGATGCAGTCGCAGTCGTGGATTAAATCCCTGCCGATAGGTGGTGAGGAGCGAGTGCTCGTTCCACCCACTGGCCGTTGCGAGAGTCCGGAACTTGAGGGTATACTCTGAAACAGAATCTTTATCTTGACTGAGATGGTATAACTGTTCACCCACAGAGGAATTGCCATCAGCAATCCTAAAGACATCACGGAAGTGAGTGACGAAGTTGTCCAGTGATTGCGTGACGGTCGAGTTGTGAGTCCAGATAGTTTGGGCCCAGTGGAGCGCTCGCCCCGTCGGCAGGGAAATGATGAATGCTACCTTCGCTCGTTCAGTGGGAAAACGAGGCGACTGCATCTCCAGGGCAAGCGAACACTGCAACAGAAAACCGGCGCAATCCTCCGCCAAGCCCGAGAAGGGCGCTGGATTGGCCACGGGACTGGACGTTACTGGTGGTGAAGGAGGACTGGTGAGGGGTGATGCGGAAGTAGTCGAGGAAAGCGCACGTTTGAGGGCATCCACTACCTCCTGAAAAGGATCCGGGGAACTCATCCTGTAGCTGTAATGTTGGTCTGGTCTTCTGTTATGGAACAGAGACTCAAGACAAAAAGGTTTCAAAAAGGAGTAACAGGTTTAATGGAATATAGCTGGTGATGAAAAAATGAAGTAGAGAAAGTCTCTGTAAGATGGTGATGGGAAATCCAGACAGGTATTCCTGTATGAGGAGAAGGAGGTAGCCGGAGGATGAACACTGGAACCAGGAAGACGAGGGAGACACTGGAAGGTAGATGAAACAAGGTAGATAACGAAGGTCGAGGTTAGAGGAACAGGGAGTGAGTCCTTACTCAAACGAGACCAGACAAAGTGACTGTGTTGGGGGAGTGCCTATATGCTGACTGTGCTGATGATCCAATGACGTGCAGGTGTGGGTGATTAGAACTCAGGTGACAGTGATCTCTGTGATTGTGTGGTGGTGGAGCCTGGCTGATCCCTGACAGCTACCAGGTGAAATGTAAGGCGCTAAATTCAAAATCCAAAAGTTGAATTATTAAACATTCATCAATATACAAGTGTTGCATAGTCATCAAAAGCTCTGCTTCTTGGCAATATCACAGCATTGTCAGATTTCAAAAAGGCTTTACGGCGAAAGCACAACATTTGATTGTTTGAGGATAGCACCTACAATATTTAACCATTAGCATAAATTCATAAACCAGCGCGGTTCACACAAAACCCATTTCACAGCGACATCTAGTGGAAGCCATAGGTACTGCAATCCAGGAGCTGGATTGCCTTGAAGTCAATGGGGAGAGTGTCAAACAGAGCAAAGGTCACCAAAAACTGCATTTCCGGATGGATTTTCCTCGGGTTTTTGCCTGCTATATCAGTTCTGTTATACTCACAGACATTATGTTAACACTTTTAGAAACTTCAGAGTGTTTCCTATCCAATAGTACTAATTATGTGCATATCCTATTATCTGAGCCTGAGTGGCAGGCATTTTACTTTGGGCATGGCAGACTCTCCAAAACCGTTACCTCTGCTGCCGCTCCCTAAGAAGTTAAGAGTGTGCTCCTAATCTCAGCTCGTTACCTGTATAAAAGACACCTGGGAGCCAGAAATCTTTCTGATTGAGAGGGGGTCAAATACTTATTTCCCTCATTAAAATGCAAATCAATTTATAACATTTTTCACATGCGTTTTTCTGGATTTTTTTGTTGTTATTCTGTCTCTCACTGTTCAAATAAACCTACCATTAAAATGATAGACTGATCATTTCTTTGTCAGTGGGCAAACGTACAAAATCAGCAGGGGATCAAATACTTTTTTCCCTCACTGTATGACTCTAGGCTACTGACGTATTTGTAATTATTATGGATCCCCATGATGGGCAGGACACACACACAAGACAAAAACACATAAACCACACCCCCAAACCAGCTACCGCTTCTGTCATGGCCGCCAGCACTTCCTGAGGAGCCAAACATCGAGGCCAAACCAGCAGGTGCAGTTCCTCTTTAACTTCCTTCAAGGGTGAATGAGAGAGAGGAAGTAAGACCTTTTTTTCTCCCACATATGGATGTAATAACCATGGGATGTTTTTAGTTTATTTGTTGTGTGTACATTTGATTTCCAGCATTTGTCACACCTTATTTAAAAACACATCATTTTCATGTTCAACGAAAAATTAAAATCCAGACCCCACAAAAACAGTTATAACAACTAACCAAATCAGCATCCAGGACTAGAACCACCCGTTGTAGATACAGCTGTAACATCTAGACATCTCTGGCGTTATTCTACAGTCCACACAGTTTTATTACAGTCCACACATTTAGCTGAAGGTTTCACCTTGACCATAGAGCAGCAGTTCTCCTGACCCTCACTGCTCTGAAGCAGCAATAATGAGGCCCAATTGGAGTCAATTAGCTGGTGTTTGTGTTGATGGTTATTGAGTGGTGTGTCATGTTGGGCTGTTGTTGGGGGTCCCTGGGGAACTCCCTCAGGCCACTGGCTGGATAATTAGAGTTCACTGCAGAGAGGTTAACTCCACCTCAGTGGGCTGGAGAGGAGGAAGAGGAGAGGAAGAAGAGGAGGAGAGCTCTGCCTCTATTTTTCTCCTTCTCTGCACCACCACTCCTTTAGATGTCTGGCCAGCTCTCTCTCTCTCTCTCTCTCTCTCTCTCTCTCTCTCTCTCTCTCTCTCTCTCTCTCTCTCTCTCTCTCTCTCTTTCTTTTCTCTCCCCCCACCACCTCTCTCTCCCCACCTAAATGTCAACCAATTGAGAGTGGAGCGAGTGCTTGACATTATGTCTGGGTTATCATTATACTGTAAGTACTTTCCCCACCTGATGGAAAGTCCTGTCTCTGGTCCTCTCAGCCAGCCCACTGCTGCTGTTACTGATGGATAGTCCTGTCTCTGGTCCTCTCAGCCAGCCCACTGCTGCTGTTACTGATGGATAGTCCTGTCTCTGGTAATCTCAGCCAGCCCACTGCTGCTGTTACTGATGGATAGTCCTGTCTCTGGTCCTCTCAGCCAGCCCACTGCTGCTGTTACTGATGGATAGTCCTGTCTCTGGTCCTCCCAGCCAGCCCACTGCTGCTGTTACTGATGGATAGTCCTGGCTCTTGTCCTCTCAGCCAGCCCACTGCTGCTGTTACTGATGGATAGTCCTGGCTCTGGTCCTCTCAGCCAGCCCACTGCTGTTGTTACTGATCGATAGTCCTGGCTCTTGTCCTCCCAGCCGGCCAGCAGCCCATTGCTGCTCTGATTCCGGGGGGGGGGAAGTACCACTGCTAGTTAGGGATTGACCAGTGGCTATCATTAAGAGGAGAGAGAGCCAGCTTGGGGGAGGCTTTGTTGTGATGGGGTGGGTGTATGGAGGGGTGTTAAAGGGGATAGTGGAGGCGCAAAGCCTTTCACTTTTAGCCTCCTGGACTTAGTTGACCTTTCACTTACAGAGCAGCTGCAGCCTCAAATATTTAATTGAATGGAGTCTTCAGATGTATTTTGGAGAGAGCCAGGCGAGAGGCAAAGAGAGAGAGAGAGAGAGATAGCTTGACCTTCAAAGCCTAATTGATAGGCGTTTCATAGAGCTTGTTTGAGCTGTGCGTGGTCCCTGTTGTTCAGCAGACCCTTACAACTCCAGCACAAGTACAAAGTCAAGCACAGGTAGGGAGGAAGGCCGGCCCCTAGTGGCCCCGGCCAATCAATAACAGCTAGCCCTGCTAACGAGAGCTGCAGTCCCTCTCAGGCTCTCACAGGCGGGTCCCATTAACACAGGCAGGCTGCGGCACAAATGGCACCCTATTCCCTGTATAGTACACTTCTTTTAACCAGAGCTCTGGTCAAACGTAGTGCACTATATAAGGAAGCCCACAGACTGCAGTGCAGGCCGAGCAGAGCAGGGTCTGATTCACAGCGCTGCCCGGGCTCATTAAATAGGAGAAGTACAAGCCAACAGTAGCATTACTGAATAGACCACAGAATAACTGATGCCAGCTGGAGAAATCCAACCATAGAGATACATGTACAAGATGGTGTGAGGTTTTTGATTCATTAGGAGAAACCTGAGTTAACAAACAAGGATAGATCAAAACAGAACCAGCCCTCGCAGTGTTCTCTCTCTCTCTCTCTCTCTCTCTCTCTCTCTCTCTCTCTCTCTCTCTCTCTCTCTCTCTCTCCTCTGCAGTGTGTTCCATACATCTCTCCTTCTCCTCATTATTTTACCTCTCAGAATTTACCCCTGAATTTTTGATGTTTCAAAAATGAGGCTATGCAGTACACAGTACAGGAGGGGAACCTAAAAACACATGAATGACAATTCAATTTCCTATTTCCTAAGCGTCTACAACGCAGATCGGTAAAAGGCTGTGGCTTAGCGTCTGTCTCTAAGCTGCGAGGCTGAGCGAGCGGTGTGGCGGTGACAGGGGGCGAGCTGTAAGGGGGAGGAAGCCACGGCCTTATTGTCTTTGTAAGAGATTGAATTAGACCCTCGCTCCTCCCCTCCTCACCCCTTCTCTCTCCCTCACCCCTTCTCCCTCCCTCACCCCTTCTCCCTCCCTCACCCCTTCTCCCTCCCTCACCCCTTCTTTCTCCCTCCTCACCCCTTCTCCCTCCCTCACCCCTTCTCCCTCCCTCACCCCTTCTCCCTCCCTCACCCCTTCTCTCTCCCTCACCCTTCTCCTCCTCACCCCTTCTCCCTCCCTCACCCCTCCTCCTCCTCCTCACCCCTTCTCCCTCCCTCACCCCTCCTCCCTCCTCACCCCTTCTCCCTCCCTCACCCCTTCTCCCTCCTCACCCCTTCTCCCTCCCTCACCCCTTCTCTCTCCCTCACCCCTTCTCCCTCCTCACCCCTTCTCCTTCCCTCACCCCTCCTCCCTCCTCACCCCTTCTCCCTCCCTCACCCCTTCTCCCTCCCTCACCCCTCCTCAACCCTTCTCCCTCCCTCACCCTTCTCCCTCCCTCACCCCTTCTCCCTCCCTCACCCCTTCTCCCTCCTCACCCCTTCTCCCTCCCTCACCCCTTCTCTCTCCCTCACCCCTTCTCCCTCCTCACCCTTCTCCCTCCCTCACCCCTCCTCCCTCCTCACCCCTTCTCCCTCCCTCACCCCTCCTCCCTCCTCCTCACCCCTTCTCCCTCCCTCACCCCTTCTCCCTCCTCACCCCTTCTCCCTCCCTCACCCCTTCTCTCTCCCTCACCCCTTCTCCCTCCTCACCCCTTCTCCCTCCCTCACCCCTCCTCCCTCCTCACCCCTTCTCCCTCCCTCACCCCTTCTCCCTCCCTCACCCCCTCCTCAACCCTTCTCCCTCCCTCACCCCCTTCTCCCTCCCTCACCCCCTCCTCCCTCCTCACCCCTTCTCCCTCCCTCACCCCTTCTCCCTCCCTCACCCCTCCTCAACCCTTCTCCCTCCCTCACCCCTTCTCTCTCCCTTACCCCTTCTCCCTCCTCACCCCTTCTCCCTCCCTCAACCCTTCTCCCTCCCTCACCCCTTCTCTCTCCCTTACCCCTTCTCCCTCCTCACCCCTCCTCCCTCCTCACCCCTTCTCCCTCCCTCACCCCTTCTCCCTCCTCACCCCTTCTCCCTCCTCACCCCTTCTCTCTCCCTCACCCCTTCTCTCTCCCTCACCCCTTCTCCCTCCTCACCCCTTCTCCCTCCCTCACCCCTCCTCCCTCCTCACCCCTTCTCCCTCCCTCACCCCTTCTCCCTCCCTCACCCCTCCTCAACCCTTCTCCCTCCCTCACCCCTTCTCTCTCCCTTACCCCTTCTCCCTCCTCACCCCTTCTCCCTCCCTCACCCCTCCTCCCTCCTCACCCCTTCTCCCTCCCTCTCCCCTTCTCCCTCCTCACCCCTTCTCCCTCCCTCTCCCCTTCTCCCTCCTCACCCCTTCTCCCTCCCTCTCCCCTTCTCCCTCCTCACCCCTTCTCCCTCCTCACCCCTTCTCCCTCCCTCTCCCCTTCTCCCTCCCTCACCCCTTCTCCCTCCCTCTCCCCAGTAAGGCATCAGCGGTATCAGCAGCCTTGGACACACAAGAGAGGCTTTCTGAAGGATCATGTATGGAGATCAACAGCTAAGCAGCTAATTTTGTGTACTTATGGGAGCAAGCGATTGAGCGCAGCGGACCACTCCTGAATTCCCCCAGCGCATATAGGATGAAAGGGAGGGAGCTGAGCCCAGATCTTAGGCTGGTTCTGCCATTAACACTGATCTCTGAAATTAAAGATTTATACCACTTGATAAAGCACACTGCCTGCTTGCTGCCGCACACACCAACCGACCGGCCAGGATAAAGAGGGGATGGAGAGGAGGGAGAGAGGAGGGAAGGTTTTTTATCTCATTTAAGGCTTTTCTTTCTGTAAAACATCTGAAGAGGAAATTGGAGAAAAAAAAGTGACTGAACCACTGTTGAACTAATTGGAATCTCCTGAATAAGTTTCCCACTGATTGATGTTTAATTTGAGAAGTGACTGATATTCCTGACCAACACTTTGATAGGAAACTAAAGGGATGCCCTGCTCTTCAGGACAGGAGTTGATTTAAAACAGATGTTTTAGGGTCAAATGTCACGAAGTGGAAAAGTGCCAGGTTCTTAGGAAATGTGACAGGTTCATAGGAAAAGTGCCAGGTTCTTAGGAAAAGTGCCAGGTTCATAGGAAAAGTGCCAGGTTCATAGGAAAAGTGCCAGGCTCTTAGGAAAAGTGATAGGTTCATAGAACCGGCAATCAAGTTTTAGCACATTCCGCATGATAGTGATTTCTGAAATCTGTAGTATACTATGCTTCTATGGTATCCCTAAAATCAAGTGTCGTACTTAGTATAGAATTGTGTAGTATACTTTAGTAAATACTACAGTATTATACAACATAAAAACACTGTAGTAAATACTATGGAAATGTCCACAAAAACATTTTTTTTTAATGCAACCTCCGGACTGCATAACGTCCTATGGGTGGCGGCCAAGAACACAAGAAGATCGAGGTGTAAAGGTAGACTCAGCTAAATTACGTTGTCAATAGCAACACAGCAGATATTGTAGAGGTAGACTCAGCTAAATGACGTTGTCACTAGCAACACAGCAGATACTGTAGAGGTAGACTCAGCTAAATGACGTTGTCAATAGCAACACAGCAGATACTGTAGAGGTAGACTCAGCTAAATGACGTTGTCACCAGCAACACAGCAGATACTGTAGAGGTAGACTCAGCTAAATGACGTTGTCACCAGCAACACAGCAGATACTGTAGAGGTAGACTCAGCTAAATGACGTTGTCACCAGCAACACAGCAGATATTGCAGAGGTAGACTCAGCTAAATGACGATGTCACCAGCAACACAGCAGATACTGTAGAGGTAGACTCAGCTAAATGACGTTGTCACCAGCAACACAGCAGATATTGCAGAGGTAGACTCAGCTAAATGACGTTGTCACCAGCAACACAGCAGATACTGTAGAGGTAGACTCAGCTAAATGACGTTGTCACCAGCAACACAGCAGATACTGTAGAGGTAGACTCAGCTAAATGACGTTGTCAATAGCAACACAGCAGATACTGTAGAGGTAGACTCAGCTAAATGACGTTGTCACCAGCAACACAGCAGATACTGTAGAGGTAGACTCAGCTAAATGACGATGCCACCAGCAACACAGCAGATACTGTAGAGGTAGACTCAGCTAAATGACGTTGTCACCAGCAACACAGCAGATACTGTAGAGGTAGACTCAGCTAAATGACGTTGTCAATAGCAACACAGCAGATATTGTAGAGGTAGACTCAGCTAAATGACGTTGTCACCAGCAACACAGCAGATACTGTAGAGGTAGACTCAGCTAAATGACGTTGCCACCAGCAACACAGCAGATACTGTAGAGGTAGACTCAGCTAAATGACGTTGTCACCAGCAACACAGCAGATACTGTAGAGGTAGACTCAGCTAAATGACGTTGTCAATAGCAACACAGCAGATATTGTAGAGGTAGACGTTGTCACACCTGTCACTGTCAACAAAATTTAAAATTTAATAAAGGAGTGAGTCACTCTGTCAACATAATTTAAACTTTAATACAGGAGTGAGTCAGTCTGTCAACACAATTTAAACTTTAATACAGGAGTGAGTCAGTCTGTCAACACAATTTAAACTGTAATAAAGGAGTGAGTCAGTCTGTCAACACAATTTAAACTGTAATAAAGGAGTGAGTCAGACTGTTAACACAATTTAAACTGTAATAAAGGAGTGAGTCAGTCTGTCAACACAATTTAAACTGTAATAAAGAGGTGAGTCAGTATGTCAACACAATTTAAACTTTAATAAAGAGGTGAGTCAGTCTGTTAACACAATTTAAACTGTAATAAAGGAGTGAGTCAGACTGTTAACACAATTTAAACTGTAATAAAGGAGTGAGTCAGTCTGTCAACACAATTTAAACTGTAATAAAGAGGTGAGTCAGTCTGTCAACACAATTTAAGCTTTAATAAAGGAGTGAGTCAGTCTGTCAACACAATTTAAACTGTAATAAAGGAGTGAGTCAGTCTGTCAACACAATTTAAACTGTAATAAAGGAGTGAGTCAGTCTGTCAACACAATTTAAACTGTAATAAAGGAGTGAGTCAGTCTGTCAACACAATTTAAACTGTAATAAAGGAGTGAGTCAGTCTGTCAACACAATTTAAACTGTAATAAAGGAGTGAGTCAGTCTGTCAACACAATTGAAGCTTTAATAAAGGAGTGAGTCAGACTTTAAACACAATTGAAGCTTTCTAGGCCTACAAGCCAGAAGATTATATGAATAGAATAGAATCGTGGATGGACATTTTTCTTTGGCGCCACCATACAGGAATGAAACAGATTGCACGCACATCATATGCATTAAAAACACTCATCCTAGCACACTGCAAATTGGAAATCCTATAGAAGAGGATTGAAAACTAGGAGAAGGGTCCGGTCCCATCTTTCAGACCAGACCACTCTGGAACGGAGAAAGGTCCAGTCCCATCTTTCAGACCAGACCACTCTGGAACAGAGAAGGGTCCAGTCCCATCTTTCAGACCAGACCACTCTGGAACGGAGAAGGGTCCAGTCCCATCTTTCAGACCAGGCCACTCTGGAACGGAGAAGGGTCCAGTCCCATCTTTCAGACCAGACCACTCTGGAACGGAGAAGGGTCCGGCCCCATCTTTCAAACCAGACCACTCTGGAACGGAGAAGGGTCCCATCTTCCAGACCAGACCACTCTGGAACGGAGAAGGGCCCCATTTTTCAGACCAGACCACTCTGGAATGGAGAAGGGTCCAGTCCCATCTTTCAGACCAGACCACTCTGGAACGAAGAAGGGTCCAGTCCCATCTTTCAGACCAGGCCACTCTGGAACGGAGAAGGGTCCAGTCCCATCTTTCAGACCAGGCCACTCTGGAACGGAGAAGGGTCCCATCTTTCAGACCAGACCACTCTGGAACGGAGAAGGGTCCAGTCCCATCTTTCAGACCAGGCCACTCTGGAACGGAGAAGGGTCCAGTCCCATCTTTCAGACCAGGCCACTCTGGAACGAAGAAGGGTCCGGTCCCATCTTTCAGACCAGACCACTCTGGAATGGAGAAGGGTCCAGTCCCATCTTTCAGACCAGACCACTCTGGAACGAAGAAGGGTCCAGTCCCATCTTTCAGACCAGACCACTCTGGAACAGAGAAGGGTCCCATCTTTCAGACCAGGCAACTCTGGAACGGAGAAGGGTCCAGTCCCATCTTTCAGACCAGACCACTCTGGAACGAAGAAGGGTCCAGTCCCATCTTTCAGACCAGGCCACTCTGGAACGTGGTTGTTGTTGTGAATTCATCACCTTGAGTTCAGCTTTTATGACGACGCAGGTTCCCTTCCTCTTCATAACTCTCCATTTTGTGAAAACGATGCCATGATAATCTCAACCTACTTTTTAATCTTATTTTTAACAACTAAAACTCTGACTTCTGTCAAGTATTTTCCCTCCAGGGTTGTCTAATCAGGGTGACATTATTATGCATATCAAACAAATAACGGCACAAAAAAAAACATCTAAATTACTCATGAAGCTGTTGCTGTGTGTCTAACGCGCATTGTTTTATTTATATTCTTTCTTCATAGTGTTTCTATCGGAATGGGAGCAGGCTGTACCCAGGGACGTCCTCAGTGCAGACCCTACGGATCAACGACAACACATGAATCAACACGGTCTTATTAATAACAGCGACCTTGATATTCCAGATTTGGTTTATAGCCTGCCAATCAAATACATAAAATATGCCCCATTCTAAGCGGTATACTATATAGTGTGGATATTAGAACAGAGCCTATTGGGTTGGAGAGTGAGGGAGTGGGCGTTGACGAGTGGTCACTTTGAAACGAGCGACGGGCCGTCGGGGCCTCTGACATCGATCAAAGGTTCCATCGGCCAATAGGGTTCAACCAATCCCCGTTAGTGGTGGTCATCCGGGGTGGTGGGTGGACATTGACGGGGGGAGTCTCTCGAGGGGGAAGGAAGGGGGAGGCAAGATGACACTGTTCTTTGTGTGAGAGAGAGAGAGGCGATCCTTCAATGTTTAATCAAAGCTAAATCTGGCACATCGTTAGTTTTTCACCGACCACAGCTCTCTCTCTCTCCCCTCTCTCTATCTGTCTATCTCTCTCTCTCATCTCTCTCTGTCTCCCTCTCTTTCCTTTTGTACTTTACACACTTCTAAAAGATCAGAACGGCAGGATAATGTGATCTGTTGCCAAGTCAGATAATGAGTCTGTAGATGAGCTTGGCCCATTAAACCCAGGATAACGCCTAAAACATTCACCTAACAACTCTGATGTGATCTCTAATGGGGCTGGCTGAGAAGGAGGAGAGAAAACATTCCTAATGCCGACCCAGCACTTTTATAATCCACTTGAAACAATTAACACAGATGCTCAATACACTTAATAAAATGAGTAAGAAAGGCCTTTATCACATACAGTAACAGCTAAAAGCTTGGACACACCTACTCATTCAAGGGTTTTTCTTTATTTTTACTATTTTCTACATTGTAGAATAATAGTGAAGACATCCAAATTATGAAGTAACACATTTGGAATCATGTAGTAACATTTTCTTTTTTTAAACAAATCAAAATATATTTTAGATTTGAGATTCTTCAAAGTAGCCACCCTTTGCCTTGACGACAGCTTTGCACACTCTTGGCATTCTCTCAACCAGCTTCACCTGGAATGCTTTTCCAACAGTCTTGAAGGAGTTCCCACATATGCTGAGCACTTTTCCTTCACTCTGCGGTCCAACTCATCCCAAACCATCTCAATTGGGTTGAGGTCGGGTGATTGTGGAGGCCAGGTCATCTGATGCAGCACTCCATCCTTACACAGCCTGGAGGTGTGTTGGGTCATTGACCTGTTGAAAAACAAAATGATAGTCCCACTAAGCGCAAACCAGATGGGATGGCGTATCGCTGCAGAATGCTGTGGTAGCAATGCTGGTTAAGTGTGCCTTGAATTCTATATAAACTGTATGTTTTTTTTGGTTTTTACCCCCTTTTTTTTCCCCAATCGATCTTGGTTCATCGCTGCAACTTCCCAACGAGCTCGGGAGAGGCGAAGGTGGAGGCATGCGTCCTCTGAAACATAACCCACCTAACTGCGCTCCTTAACACCTGCCGGCTTAACCCGGAAGCCAGCCGCACCAATGTGTCTGAGGAAACACCGTTCAACTGGCATCCGGGGTCCACCACAAGGAGTCGCTAGAGCGCGATGAGCCAAGTAAAGCCCCACTGGCCAAACCCTTCCCTAACCCGGACATTGCTGGGCCCATTGTGCACCATCCTATGGGACTCCCGACCACAGCCTTGAATTCTAAATAGATATCTGACAGTGTCACCAGCAAAGCACGCCCACACCATCACACCTCCTCCTCCGTGCTTCACGGTGGGAACCACACATGCGGAGATCATCCGTTCACCTACTCTGTGTCTCACAAAGACACAGCAGTTGGAACCAAAAATTTCTAATTTGGACTCATCAGACCAAAGGACAGATTTCCACCGGTCTAATGTCCATTGCCCGTGTTTCTTGGCTCAAGCAAGTCTCTTATTATTATTGGTGTCCTTTAGTAGTGGTTTCTTTGCAGCAATTCGACCATGAAGGCCTGATTCACGCAGTCTCCTCTGAACAGTTGAGGTTGAGATGTGTCTTGTAACTTGAACTCTGTGAAGCATTTATTTGGTCTGCAATTTCTGATGCTGGTAACTCTAATGAACTTATCCTCTGCAGCAGAGGTGCCTCTGAGTCTTCCTTTCCTGTGGCGGTCCTCATGAGAGCCAGTTTCATCATAGCGCATTATGTTTTTTGAGACTGCGCTTCTAGAAACTTCATGCATGGACCTGTTCCAAGTTGCCGTTGAGAATAACATTGACTTACACACGGACACAGTGACTGAGTTCATCAGGAAGTGTATAGGGGATGGTTGTTCCCACAATTAAAACCTACCCAAACTCAAAAAACGTAGATAGATGGCAGCATTCGCGCAAAACTGAAAGCGCGAACCACCACATTTAACCATGGCAAGGTGACTGGGAATACAAAACCGTGTAGTTATTCCCTCCGAAAACAATCAGACAGGCAAAACGTCAGTACAAAGACAAAGTGGAGTTGCAATTCAAAGGTTCAGACACGAGACGTATGTGGCAGGGTCTACAGACAATCATGGATTACGAAGGGAAAACCAGACACGTCGCGGACACCGACGCCCGTTCCTGAGGACTGTGGGCTCTCATTCTCCAAGACATTTAAACGTGTTAACCCTCGCAAGGCTGCCGGCCAAGACGGCATCCCTAGCCGCGTCCTCAGATCATGCGCAGACCAGCTGGCTGGACATATTCAATCTCTGCCTATCCCAGTCTGCTGTCCCCACTTGCTTCAAGATGTCCACCATTCTTCCTGTACCCAAGAAAGCGAAGGTAACTGAACTAAATGACTATTGCCCCATAGCAACTCACTTCTGTCATCATTAAGTGCTTTGAGAGGCTAGTAAGGATCATATCACCTCCACCTTAACCTTGCGTAATCTTACAGCCCCCAAATAGATCCACAGATGATGCAATCGTCATCGCACTGCACACTGCCCTATCCCATCTGGACAAGAGGAATATCTATGTAAGAATGCTGTGCATTGACTATAGCTCAGCCTTCAAAACCATAGTACCCTCCAAGCTCATCATTAAGCTCGAGGCCCTGGGTCTGAACCCTGCCCTGTGCTTCTGGGTCCTGGACTTCCTGACAGGCCACGCCCAGGTGGTGAAGTTAGGGAACAACACCTCCACTATGCTGATCCTCAACACAGGGGCCCCACAAGGGTGCGTGCTCAGCCCCCTCCTGTACTACCTGTTCACCCATGACTGCGTGGCCACCTCCCATGACAAGACAGCCTACAGGGAGGAGGTGAGGGCCCTGAACGGAGTGGTGCCAGGAAAATAACCTCTCCCTCAACGTTAAGGAGCCGATTGTGGACTTCAGGAGACAGCAGAGGGCGCACGGCCCTATCCACATCGACAGGACCGCAGTGGAGAAGGTGAGAAGCTTAAGGTTTCTCGATGTACACATCACTGACAATCTGAAATAGCTTCTATCTCAAGGCCATCAGACTGTTAAATAGCCATCACTAGCCAGCTACCACCTGGTTCCTTAACCCTGCACCTTAGAGGCTGCTGTCCTATGTACAGTGGCTTGCGAAAGTATTCACCCCTTTTGGCATTTTTACTCTTTTGTTGCCTTACAACCTGGAATTAAAATTCATTTTTTGGGGGGGGGTTGTAATCATTTGATTTACACAACATTCCTACCACTTTCAAGATGCAAAATATGTTTTATTGTGAAACAAACAAGAAATAAGACAAAAAAAACTGAAAACTTGAGCGTGCATAACTATTCACCTTCCCCAAAGTCAATACTTTGTAAAGCCACCTTTTGCAGCAATTACAGCTGCAAGTATCTTGGGGTAAGTCTCTATAAGCTTGGCACATCTAGCCACTGGGATTTTTTGCCCATTCTTCAAGGCAAAACTGCTCCAGCTCCTTCAAGTTGGATGGGTTCTGCTGGTGTACAGCAATCTTTAAGTCATACCACAGATTCTCAAATGGATTGAGGTCTGGGCTTTGACTAGGCCATTCCAAGACATTTAAATGTTTCCCCTTAAACCACTCGAGTGTTGCTTTAGCAGTATGCTTAGGGTCATTGTCCTGCTGGAAGGTGGACCTCCGTCCCAGTTTCAAATCTCTGGAAGACTGAAACAGGTTTCCCCCAATGAAAAACATCCCACAGCATGTGCTGCCACCACCATGCTTCACTGTGGAGATGGTGTTATCGAGGTGATGAGAGGTGTTGGGTTTGCGCCAGACATAGCGTTTTCCGTGATGGCCAAAAAGCAAAATTTTTGTCTCATCTGACCAGAGTACCTTCTTCCATATACCTTTTGGCGAACACCAAACATGTTTGCTTATTCTTTTCTGGCCACTCTTCCGTAAAGCCCAGCTCTGTTTAGTGTATGGCTTAAAGTGGTCCTATGGACAGATACTCTAATCTCCGCTGTGGAGCTTTGCAGCTCCTTTAGGGATATCTTTGGTCTCTTTGTCGCCTCTCTGATTAATGCCCTCCTTGCCTGGTCCGTGGGTTTTGGTGGGCGGCCCTCTCTTGGCAGGTTTGTTGTGGTGCCATGTTCTTTCCATTTTTTTATAATGGATTTAATGGTGCTCCGTGGGATGTTCAAAATTTCTGATATTTTTTTATAACCCAACCCTGATCTGTACTTCTCCACAACTTTGTCCCTGACCTGTTTGGAGAGCTCCTTGGTGCTTGCTTGGTGTTGCCCCCGTGCTTAGTGGGGTTGCAGACTCTGGGGCCTTTCAGAACCGGTGTATATATACTGAGATCATGTGACACATTGACAGCACACAGGTGGACTTTATTTAACTAATTGTGTGACTTCTGAAGGCAATTCGTTGCACCAGATCTTATTTAGGGGCTTCATAGCAAAGGGGGTGAATACATACAGTATGCATGCACAACTTTTCAGATTTTTCTTTTGTTCTTTTTTTTTTTTTTTTGAAACAATTCATTTTTTTCATTTCACTTCACAAATTTGGACTATTTTGTGTATGTGCATTACATGAAATCCAAATAAAAATTTATTTAAATTACAGGTTGTGATGCAACAAAATAGGAAAAACGCCAAGGGGGGGTGAATACTTTGCAAGGCACTGTACATAGACACGGAATCACTGGTCACTTTATTAATGGAACACTACTCATTTTAATAATGTTTACATACTGTTTTACTAATTTTAGTCAATGCCACTGACATTGCTCGTCCTAAAATGTCTTTATTTCTTAAATAAATTATTTTACTTTTAGATTTGTGTGTATCGCTGTGTATTGTTAGATACTACTGCACTGTTGGAGCTAGGAAGCATTTCACCACACCCGCAATAACATCTGCTAAATACGTGGTCAGACAACTTGTTAGATACTACTGCACGGGTCGGAACTAGAAGCACAAGCATTTCGCTACACTCGCATTAACATCTGCTAACCATGTGTATGTGACCAATAACATTTGATTTGATTTGGTTGTGACCAATAACGTTTGATTTGATTTCTATCTGACATGGTACAGGGGTCGTCATCTTTAAGCCCATAACCCATGTGTGTGAAGGTGGATACTTTAGTTTCAAAGTAGATTTGTTTTAAGACTACCAAGAATCACACTGTGTGACCCTGATTTATCCCACTGCAGTGAAAGGTTAAGAACACTGCAACAACACCTAGCCAACCATCAACGTGGCCTAAACACATAACAAACACTTTTTAACGTCAACGCTAGAAGGTCAAACGCACCCCACGACTCCCAGAAAACCTTTAGTGTTATTTTGCTTGGCCACCGGGAGCAGGGTAGGTTCGTAACGTTGAGGGACTGTGTGAGGTGTCTGGCAGGTAGAAAAGGTGTTGCAACCTTTACCTTCCTGAGCCATAACACACATCACACACACACACACCACACACACACACACACACACACACACATTGCGGTGAGGAGCGCTGTCCATTTTCACCTTAAAATTGTTTTAAAGGCCACGCAATACATATTACCCTTTAGTCTGCTGGTCTCTCTGGGATTGATCTGTACGATCTGAACAGACTGTAGTGGACCATGTGAATGATACAGTATATTTCCTTTCTTATTGACTGTGTGTTCAACCTTGACCTTTAGGGCTGTAGGTTTGACCCCAGCTGTCTGACCCCTGGGCCTGATCTATGACCCCTCACGCTCTACTCTGAGGCTCGATGGACCTGACCTCTATCATGGCCAAGACGTTGAGAGAAGACACGCACACACACACACACACACGCATGCACACACACACAGACACACACACACACACACACACACATGTACACACACACTCCAAAATAAACATCCTCCTAGAGCAGTGGCCTAACATCCCCTCTGTCTGTCTGTCTGTCTGTCTGTCTGTCTGTCTGTCTGTCTGTCTGTCTGTAGGAGAGATGAACTCCACGGAGAGAAGTTCAGCCGACCACAGGCCAACAGGCCATTCATCAACTTCAACCGTCTGACCATTAAAATGAATATTGATGAATCAACAGGGAGGGAACATCCCACGGCAGAGAGACTTCAACAACCAAGCCATCTCTCCTCTCCTGTCTTTCTTTTCCAATCCTTTCTCCCCCTCCATCCTCTTCACCTCTCCTCTGTCCTCTCTTCTCCTCTCCTCTCCTCTCCTCTCCTCTCCTCTCCTCTCCTCTCCTCTCGTCTCCTCCCCTTCTGTCTTCTTTTCCAATAATTTCTCCCCCTCCATCCTCTTCACCTCTCCTCTGTCCTCTCCCAGTAGACTTGCATCAGAGACAGAGAGGTTGAAAGAAAACGAGAGAGAGAGAAAAGAGAAAAGCAGAGCTCCTGTCAGAAGAAACAATCAATGTCGGCTGTCAGTCATTTTCTTTAAAACAATTGTTGTTCTCCTGCCGCACCCCGCTGGTCAAGCCAGTTAAGAGTTATCCCTATTATTACATAGACACTATCTCTATTGTTAATAACTAGACACTATCTCTATTGTTAATAACTAGACACTACCTCTATTGTAATTACATAGACACTATCTCTATTGTTATTACATAGACACTATCTCTATTGTTATTACATAGACACTATCTCTATTGTTAATAACTAGACACTATCTCTATTGTTAATAACTAGACACTATCTCTATTGTTAATTACATAGACACTATCTCTATTGTTAATAACTAGACATTATCTCTATTGTAATTACATAGACACTATCTCTATTGTTATTACATAGACACTATCTCTATTGTTAATAACTAGACATTATCTCTATTGTAATTACATAGACATTATCTCTATTGTTAATAACTAGACACTATCTCTATTGTTAATAAATAGACACTATCTCTATTGTTAATAACTAGACACTATCTCTATTGTTAATAACTAGACACTATCTCCATTCTTATTAACTAGACACTATCTCTATTGTTAATAACTAGACACTATCTCTATTGTTAATAACTAGACACTATCTCTATTGTTAATGACTAGACATTATCTCTATTGTTAATAACTAGACACTATCTCCATTGTTAATGACTAGACATTATCTCTATTGTTAATAACTAGACACTATCTCGATTGTTAATAACTAGACACTATCTCTATTGTTAATGACTAGACATTATCTCTATTGTTAATAACTAGACACTATCTCTATTGTTATTAACTAGACACTATCTCTATTGTTAATAACTAGACATTATCTCTATTGTTAATAACTAGACACTACCTCTATTGTTGTTTTATTAACTAGACACTATCTCTATTGTTAATAAATAGACATTATCTCTATTGTTATTTAATATACATTATCTCTATTGTTAATACATAGACAGTGTCTCTATTGTTAATAAATAGACATTATCTCTATTGTTATTTAATAGACATTATCTCTATTGTTAATACATAGACATTATCTCTATTGTTAATAACTAGACACTATCTCTATTGTTAATAACTAGACACTATCTCTATTGTTAATACATAGACATTATCTCTATTGTTAATAACTAGACACTATCTCTATTGTTATTAACTAGACACTATCTCTATTGTTAATAACTAGACATTATCTCTATTGTTAATAACTAGACACTACCTCTATTGTTGTTTTATTAACTAGACACTATCTCTATTGTTAATAAATAGACATTATCTCTATTGTTATTTAATATACATTATCTCTATTGTTAATACATAGACAGTGTCTCTATTGTTAATAAATAGACATTATCTCTATTGTTATTTAATAGACATTATCTCTATTGTTAATACATAGACATTATCTCTATTGTTAATAACTAGACACTATCTCTATTGTTAATAACTAGACACTATCTCTATTGTTAATACATAGACATTATCTCTATTGTTAATAACTAGACACTATCTCTATTGTTAATAACTAGACACTATCTCTATTGTTAATAACTAGACACTATCTCTATTGTTAATAACTAGACACTATCTCTATTGTTAATAAATAGACACTATCTCTATTGTTAATAACTAGACACTATCTCTATTGTTAATAACTAGACACTATCTCTATTGTTAATAACTAGACACTATCTCTATTGTTAATGACTAGACATTATCTCTATTGTTAATAACTAGACACTATCTCCATTGTTAATGACTAGACATTATCTCTATTGTTAATAACTAGACACTATCTCTATTGTTAATAACTAGACACTATCTCTATTGTTAATGACTAGACATTATCTCTATTGTTAATAAGTAGACACTATCTCCATTGTTAATGACTAGACATTATCTCTATTGTTAATAACTAGACACTATCTCGATTGTTAATAACTAGACACTATCTCTATTGTTAATGACTAGACATTATCTCTATTGTTAATAACTAGACACTATCTCTATTGTTATTAACTAGACACTATCTCTATAGTTAATAACTAGACACTATCTCTATTGTTATTACATAGACATTATCTCTATTGTTAATAACTAGACACTATCTCTATTGTTAATAACTAGACACTATCTCTATTGTTAATAACTAGACACTATCTCTATTGTTAATAACTAGACACTATCTCTATTGTTATTAACTAGACACTATCTCTATTGTTAATAACTAGACACTATCTCCATTGTTGTTTTATTAACTAGACACTATCTATATTGTTAATAAATAGACATTATCTCTATTGTTATTTAATAGACATTATCTCTATTGTTAATACATAGACAGTGTCTCTATTGTTAATAAATAGACATTATCTCTATTGTTATTTAATAGACATTATCTCTATTGTTAATACATAGACATTATCTCTATTGTTAATAACTAGACACTATCTCTATTGTTAATAACTAGACACTATCTCTATTGTTAATAACTAGACACTATGTCTATTGTTAATAACTAGACACTATCTCTATTGTTATTAACTAGACATTATCTCTATTGTTAATGACTAGACACTATCTCTATTGTTAATGACTAGACATTATCTCTATTGTTAATAAATATACATTATCTCTATTGTTAATAAATAGACAGTGTCTCTATTGTTAATAACTAGACACTATCTCTATTGTTAATGACTAGACATTATCTCTATTGTTATTACATAGACATTATCTCTATTGTTAATAACTAGACACTATCTCTATTGTTAATAACTAGACACTATCTCTATTGTTAATACCTAGACACTATCTCTATTGTTAATAACTAGACACTACCTCTATTGTTGTTTTATTAACTAGACACTACCTCTATTGTTGTTTTATTAACTAGACACTATCTCTATTGTTAATAAATAGACATTATCTCTATTGTTAATAAATAGACATTATCTCTATTGTTAATAACTAGACACTACCTCTATTGTTGTTTTATTAACTAGACACTACCTCTATTGTTGTTTTATTAACTAGACACTATCTCTATTGTTAATAAATAGACATTATCTCTATTGTTATTTAATAGACATTATCTCTATTGTTAATACATAGACAGTGTCTCTATTGTTAATAAATAGACATTATCTCTATTGTTATTTAATAGACATTATCTCTATTGTTAATACATAGACACTATCTCTATTGTTAATAACTAGACACTATGTCTATTGTTAATAACTAGACACTATCTCTATTGTTATTAACTAGACATTATCTCTATTGTTAATAACTAGACACTATCTCTATTGTTAATGACTAGACACTATCTCTATTGTTAATGACTAGACATTATCTCTATTGTTAATAAATATACATTATCTCTATTGTTAATAAATAGACAGTGTCTCTATTGTTAATAAATAGACAGTGTCTCTATTGTCGTTAACTAGAAACTATATATATTTTTTCACCAACAAAATAATGACTTTTCTTTAGAAAATCTGCATCCCAAATAGAGCCCTAATGCCTTTATACTGCTCTCACTAGTTTTGACCACTGCCCTCTGCACTATATAGGGAATAGGTTACCATTTAGGATGCATCTCATGTCTTCATATTTGGCATTCAGCTATTTCTTCAATGGCCGTTGTGCCAGCTGATTATTCCCTGAGAAGGTATACTGTTTAGATTACCCCTGTTGAAGAGCCGCTGACATTGGAGAGGAGCTGCATACCAAGTCCTAGTCCCGTCTGCCTCTATAGCAGTTAGCATTCACGCCTCTGTCTCCATCCTAAATGGCACCCTATTTCCTAATGTAGTGCACTACTTTTCATGAGCCCTGGTCAAAAGTAGTGCACATTTATAGGGAATATGGTGTCATTTGGTGTGCAGTCTCAGTCCAGCCATCTCCATCCCTGACATTAGCAGTCAGTAGACAGTGAGCACTGAGTAGCCCAAACTCCAATGGGGGGGGCTTTATAATTAGGAGTGTTTTGCATGATTTAATTGATCAGCAGAGGAGTAATATCCACAAGGTATTAATTATAGCTTTAAACCAATCATAACCCGTTGGCTGCCATTTTCAGAGTCTGTTCAGATGGGACCCGTTTAGATGGATATTTAGTCTGAAGGGCTGTCCACGCACACACATACAGTAATTCTGCTGCAGTAGTTTATGTGTCGGGGGGCTAGGGTCAGTCTGTTATATCTGGAGTATTTCTCCTGTCTTGTCCGGTGTCCTGTGTGAATTTAAGTATGCTCCCTCTAATTCTCCCTCTCTCTTTCTTTCTCTCTTTCTCTCTCTCTTTCTCTTTCTCTTCTCTCTGAGGACCTGAGCCCTAGGACCATGCCTCAGGACTACCTGGCCTGATGACTCCTTGCTGTCCCCAGTCCACCTGCAGCTCCAATTTCAACTGTTCTGCCTGCGGTTATGGAACCCTGACCTGTTCACCAGATGTGCTACCTTGTTCCAGACCTGCTGTTTTCAACTCTCTAGAGACAGCAGGAGCGGTAGAGATGCTCTGAATGATCGGCTATGAAAAGCCAACTGACATTTACTCCTGAGCTGCTGACCTGTTGCACCCTCTACAACCACTGTGATTATTATTAAATGTAAACTAAAGTAAAACTAAACGCATGCTCTTCAACCGATCGCTGCCCGCACGTACCCGCCCGTCCAGCATCACTACTCTGGACGGTTCTGACTTAGAATATGTGGACAAATCAAATCAAATTTTATTTGTCACATACACATGGTTATCAGATGTTAATGCGAGTGTAGCGAAATGCTTGTGCTTCTAGTTCCGACCATGCAGTAGTATCTAACAAGTAATCTAACAAATTCCTTATACACACAAGAGTAAAGGAATGAATACGAGTATGTAAATATAAATATATGGATGAGCGATGGCTGACCGGCGTAGGCAAGATGCAGTAGATGGTATGGAGTACAGTATATACATATGAGATGAGTAATGTAGGATATGTAAACATTATATAAATGACATCGTTTAAAGTGGCTAGTGATACATTTATTTCATCCAATTATAATTATTAAAGTGGCTAGAGATTTGAGTCGAAGGCCAAACGGCATAGGCAAGATTCAGTAGATGGTATACATTTGATATGAGTAATGTCGGATATGTAAACATTATATACAAAAGTAAGCTCTCCTTACAGACTCATATTAAGCATCTCCAATCCAAAATTAAATCTAGAATCGTCTTCCTAAATCGCAACAAAGCATCCTTCACTCATGCTGCCAAACATACCCTCGTAAAACTGATTATCCTAAGTCTTTGTTAGGTAAAGCCCCGCCTTATCTCAGCTCACTGGTCACCATAGCAGCACCCACCCGTAGCACGCGCTCCAGCAGGTATATCTCACTGGTCATCCCTAATGCCAACACCTCCTTTGGCCGACGTTCCTTCCAGTTCTCTGCTACCAATGACTGGAACAAACAGCAAAAATCACTGAAGCTGGAGACTTAGATCTCCCTCACTAGCTTTAAGCACCAGCTGTCAGAGCAGCTCACAGATCACTGCACCTGTACATAGCCCATCTGTAAATACCCCATCCAACTACCTCTTCCCCATACTGTTATTTATTTATTTATCTTGCTCCTTTGCACCCCAGTATCTCTACTTGCACATTCATCTTCTGCATATCTACCATACCAGTGTTTAATTGCTATATTGTAATGACTTCGCCACCATGGCCTATTTATTGCCTTACCTTCCTTATCTTACCTCATTTGCACACACTGTATATAGACTTTTTTTCCTACTGTATTATTGACTGTATGTTTGTTTACTCCATGTGTAACTATGTGTTGTTGTTTGTGTCGAACTGCTTTGCTTTATCTTGGCCAGGTGGCAGTTGTAAATGAGAACTTGTTCTCAACTTGCCCACCTGTATTATGACATCAGATAGAACTACCTGGTTAAATAAAGGTGTATTATGACATCAGATAGAACTACCTGGTTAAATAAAGGTGTATTATGACATCAGATAGAACTACCTGGTTAAATAAAGGAGAAATAAAATACAATATAATAATCACACACACAAAAAGTTCTACAGCTGCACTACTGAGAGAATCCTGACTGGTTGCATCACCGCCTGGTATGGCAACTGCTCGGCATCCGACCACAAGGCTCTGCCATCCAGGACCTCTATACCAGGCGGTGTCAGAGGAATGCCCTAAAAGTTGCCAAAGCCTCCAGCCACCCAAGTCATAGACTGTTCTCTCTGCTACCGCACGGCAAGCGGTGCCGATGCACCAAGTCTGGAACCAACAGGACCCTGAACAGCTTATACAACCCAAGCCATGAGACTGATAAAATAGTTAGTCTGGGTAGCTATTTGGTTATTATTTAACTATCTGCATTGACCCTTTTTCCACTAACTCTTTTGACTCATCATATCCGCTGCTGCTGCTGTTTATTATCTATCCTTTATCCCTACCTACAGTATACTGCTGCTACTGTTTATTATCTATCCTTTACCCCTACCTACAGTATACTGCTGCTGCTGTTTATTATCTATCCTTTACCCCTACCTACAGTATACTGCTGCTACTGTCTATTATCTATCCTTTACCCCTACCTACAGTATACTGCTGTTACTGTCTATTATCTATCCTGTACCCCTACCTACACTATACTGCTGCTACTGTCTATTATCTATCCTTTACTCCTACCTACAGTATACTGCTGCTGCTGTCTATTATCTATCCTATACCCCTACCTACAGTATACTGCTGCTACTGTCTATTATCTATCCTTTACCCCTATCTACAGTATACTGCTGCTACTGTCTATTATCTATCCTTTACCCCTACCTACAGTATACTGCTGCTACTGTCTATTATCTATCCTTTACCCCTACCTACAGTATACTGCTGCTACTGTTTATTATCTATCCTTTACCCCTACCTACAGTATACTGCTGCTACTGTTTATTATCTATCCTGTTGTCTAGTCACTTTACCCCTACCTACAGTATACTGCTGTTACTGTCTATTATCTATCCTTTATCCCTACCTACAGTATACTGCTGCTACTGTCTATTATCTATCCTTTACCCCTACCTACAGTATACTGCTGTTACTGTTTATTATCTATCCTTTACCCCTACCTACAGTATACTGCTGTTACTGTCTATTATCTATCCTGTACCCCTACCTACAGTATACTGCTGCTACTGTCTATTATCTATCCTTTACCCCTACCTACAGTATACTGCTGCTACTGTCTATTATCTATCCTTTACCCCTACCTACAGTATACTGCTGTTACTGTCTATTATCTATCCTTTACCCCTACCTACAGTATACTGCTGTTACTGTCTATTATCTATCCTTTACCCCTACCTACAGTATACTGCTGCTACTGTCTATTATCTATCCTGTACCCCTACCTACAGTATACTGCTGCTACTGTCTATTATCTATCCTGTACCCCTACCTACAGTATACTGCTGCTACTGTCTATTATCTATCCTTTACCCCTACCTACAGTATACTGCTGCTACTGTCTATTATCTATCCTTTACCCCTACCTACAGTATACTGCTGCTACTGTCTATTATCTATCCTGTTGTCTAGTCCCTTTACCCCTACCTACAGTATACTGCTGCTACTGTCTATTATCTATCCTGTTGTCTAGTCACTTTACCCCTACCTACAGTATACTGCTGTTACTGTCTATTATCTATCCTGTTGTCTAGTCACTTTACCCCTACCTACAGTATACTGCTGCTACTGTCTATTATCTATCCTTTACCCCTACCTACAGTATACTGCTGCTACTGTCTATTATCTATCCTGTACCCCTACCTACAGTATACTGCTGCTACTGTCTATTATCTATCCTTTACCCCTACCTACAGTATACTGCTGCTACTGTCTATTATCTATCCTGTGGTCTAGTCCCTTTACCCCTACCTACAGTATACTGCTGCTACTGTCTATTATCTATCCTGTTGTCTAGTCACTTTACCCCTACCTACAGTATACTGCTGCTACTGTCTATTATCTATCCTTTACCCCTACCTACAGTATACTGCTGCTACTGTCTATTATCTATCCTGTTGTCTAGTCCCTTTACCCCTACCTACAGTATACTGCTGCTACTGTCTATTATCTATCCTGTTGTCTAGTCACTTTACCTACCTACAGTATACTGCTGCTACTGTCTATTATCTATCCTTTACCCCTACCTACAGTATACTGCTGCTACTGTCTATTATCTATCCTTTACCCCTACCTACAGTATACTGCTGTTACTGTTTATTATCTATCCTTTACCCCTACCTACAGTATACTGCTGCTACTGTCTATTATCTATCCTGTTGCCTAGTCCCTTTACCCCTACCTACAGTATACTGCTGTTACTGTCTATTATCTATCCTTTACTCCTACCTACAGTATACTGCTGCTACTGTCTATTATCTATCCTTTACCCCTACCTACAGTATACTGCTGTTACTGTCTATTATCTATCCTTTACCCCTACCTACAGTATACTGCTGTTACTGTCTATTATCTATCCTTTACCCCTACCTACAGTATACTGCTGCTACTGTCTATTATCTATCCTGTTGTCTAGTCACTTTACCCCTACCTACAGTATACTGCTGCTACTGTCTATTATGTATCCTTTACCCCTACCTACAGTATACTGCTGCTGCTGTTTATTATCTATCCTGTTGTCTAGTCACTTTACCCCTACCTACAGTATACTGCTGCTACTGTCTATTATCTATCCTTTACCCCTACCTACAGTATACTGCTGCTACTGTCTATTATCTATCCTTTACCCCTACCTACAGTATACTGCTGCTACTGTCTATTATCTATCCTTTACCCCTACCTACAGTATACTGCTGCTACTGTCTATTATCTATCCTGTTGCCTAGTCACTTTACCCCTACCTTTAAAAAATAATAATATTTAACTAGGCAAGTCAGTTAAGAACAAATTCTTATTACAGTGGAACCGTATTAAAGCATTTCACTGTTAGTCTACACCTGTTGTCGGGAAGGAACCGTATTACCGTATTAAACCGTATTACCGTATACACACACACACACACACACACACACACACACACACACACTCTCTCCACATTGAAACATGAATGAGCATCCAGGGTGGCCCAGCCTGGTTCCTCTAGCGATTCCCCGAGCCCATGCCGTGGGCGAGACGTGTCTGTGTTTCCTCTGGCTCGTGTCTGTAGATACAACTTCCCTCCAGCCGAGAGTCGTGTGCACCGCCTGCTTTTCTAGTTATGTTACTCAAACAGGAAATGTTGAATATCAGGCAGAAGAAGAAGGACCGCACACAAATGGCACCCTATTCCCTATTTAGTGCACTAATTTTGACCAGGGTTGGCACCCTATTCCCTATTTAGTGCACTACTTTTGACCAGGGTTGGCACCCAATTCCCTATTTAGTGCACTACTTTTGACCAGGGTCCTATGGGTCCTTATCCCTATTTAGTGCACTACTTTTGACCAGGGCCCTATTCCCTATTTAGTGCACTACCTTTTACCAGGGCCCATAGGGTTAGGGTTAGTTGTAGTGGACTATATAGGGAATAGGGTAGTATTTGTGAGGCACACACAGATGCGTATTACCAAAGCCCTGTCAGCATCAGGGGAATGGAACGCTGTACACTTTTAATCAAGACAAGCTTGTATTTGTTATTATTTTGCAGGTATTTATTGTTGAGTATCTATCAGCTGTAAAATAATTCCGAGAAGTGGTACAGATCTTTCTCTTTCTTGGCCATCGGTTTGGGTCTCTGATGAACAGTACCTGAAGGGTATATGACGGGTTTCTTATCGGGTTCATTTCTCTTCCTCTGCTACTGATTCACCGAGTCACATTACAGCTCTACGGCTTTTCATCTCACCACTGGTTTGTGTTCTATAATTCAATCATAAAGTCCTTCAAGGTTTTTGTAAAAGACTTTTACTTTGAAAGGGGGATTTTTTTTTTTTTTTTACTTCAGTATAATTAGTCGGATACTGAGGATCGACATGAAGTTAAGTCACTGTGCTTGTGGTGCTGTCAGTCAGTGATAGTAGTGTAGTCTGGCTGTCTGAAGGGTACCTTAGTAGCGCACTAGAGAATAGGGTGCCATTTGGGACGCAACCCTTAATTATGACTTTAGGTGGCCATGTTAGTCTTGAGTGCTGCTCACACACACACACACACACACACACACACACACACACACACACACACACACACACACACACACACACACACACGGTGTAGTGTTTTAACAGCTCTGTTATGGTGGCCATCCGGCTGCTCCAGCCTGAGAGACAGTATAATTCAAACAGTGACGCTGTATCATGAAACCGGGAAGCTAATCGCCAGGGAATGAAGTATCATGTAATTATCAGACAGGTTATAAATAGATTTAATTTCATGCTTTGAAGAAAATGGAAACGACGTTGTGTGTGTGTGGGTGGGTGTTTACTGAGCTCGATACAGCAGGCTTCCACTCTGCCAGCGACAGGGAGACAGGAGTCAAATCACACGGGCTGTCAATTAAGACACCCTTCAAACTTTACTCTGTCTGTCAGCGTCATCATCATCATCATCTTCCGCATTGTCACGGATCCCCCCGGTACTGCTGCTCATTCTGTTCACCAGGTCCGGAGATCGACGTCACCGGCCTTCTAGGCTGCACTGAACTGTGTCATTACGCACACCTGGTTCCAATTCCTGACTGATTGTGTTTGTATAAACGTGCTCTTTGTTTCTCCATTGGGCTGTCTATTATTGATTCCATGGCCGTTGGTGGTGTGAGTACCTATGCGTTGTCTCAGCCTGTGCTGCGTGTTATTGTTCCCATGGCCGTTGGTGGTGTGAGTACCTATGCGTTGTCTCAGCCTGTGCTGCGTGTTATTGTTCCCATGGCCGTTGGTGGTGTGAGTACCTATGCGTTGTCTCAGCCTGTGCTGCGTGCTTTGTGCATTGTGTATTACGGGTCTCGTCCCGTGTCGTTCAACGAGGTTTACCCTCTTTTTTGTTTGGATACATGCCAGTGTTTTGTATACGTGTTTGTTTTGGGCGTATTAAAAACCCAGATGATGTTTTCCTGCGCCTGTCTCCAAATCCTTTATACCAACGTGACACACCATCATCATCAACTTCAACATTAACATCATCAATACAACTTCATCGGATATCTGATGTGAGTCGGAGTCAATACACCTTCATCTGATGTGAGTCAGAGTCAATACAACATCATCTGATGTGAGTCAGAGTCAATACAACTTCATCGGATGTGAGTCAGAGTCAATACAACGTCATCTGATGTGACTCAGAGTCAATACAACATCATCTGATGTGACTCAGAGTCAATACAACTTCATCGGATGTGAGTCAGAGTCAATACAACGTCATCTGATGTGACTCAGAGTCAATACAACGTCATCTGATGTGACTCAGAGTCAATACAACATCATCTGATGTGAGTCAGAGTCAATACAACTTCATCGGATGTGAGTCAGAGTCAATACAACGTCATCTGATGTGACTCAGAGTCAATACAACGTCATCTGATGTGACTCAGAGTCAATACAACTTCATCGGATGTGAGTCAGAGTCAATACAACTTCATCTGATGTGAGTCAGAGTCAATACAACTTCATCTGATGTGACTCAGCCAATACAACTTCATCTGATGTGACTCAGCTAATACAACTTCATCTGATGTGACTCAGTCAATACAACTTCATCTGATGTGAGTCAGAGTCAATACAACGTCATCTGATGTGAGTCAGAGTCAATACAACGTCATCTGATGTGACTCAGAGTCAATACAACTTCATCTGATGTGACTCAGAGTCAATACAACTTCATCTAATGTGAGTCAGAGTCAATACAACTTCATCTGATGTGAGTCAGAGTCAATACAACTTCATCTGATGTGACTCAGCCAATACAACTTCATCTGATGTGACTCAGCCAATACAACTTCATCTGATGTGACTCAGTCAATAAATCTTCATCTGATGTGACTCAGTCAATAAATCTTCATCTGATGTGAGTCAGAGTCAATACAACTTCATCTGATGTGACTCACAGTCTAAAGAGCTGTGAGAAGTTGTCACCTTTTCTTCCAAGCACGCACGCCATAACAGGGACAAATGCTAGAATAATCCCACCTTTACCACCTACACATGTACCCAAACAGACACATATTGATATGCAGAACAGACACTAACGAAACAGAAAACAGTCTACAAGAACAAACATGTTGCACAGAGAGAGAGAGAGAGAGGGTGCTGACCACTGTGACTGACCCACACTTAAGGAAAGCTTTGACAGACTCAGACTCAGTGAGCATAGCCTTGCTATTGAGAAAGACTCAGTGAGCATAGCCTTGCTATTGAGAAAGACTCAGTGAGCATAGCCTTGCTATTGAGAAAGACTCAGTGAGCATAGCCTTGCTATTGAGCAAGGTCTCAAGAGAAGACAGGCTGTGTTGCACACTGCCCACAAAATGAAGTGGAAACTGAGCTGCACTTCCTAACATCCTGCCAAATGTATGACCCTATTAGAGACACATATTTCCCTGAGATTACACAGACCCACAAAGTATTCGAAAACATATCCAATTTTGATAAACTCCCATATCTACTGGGTGAAATACCACAGTGTGCCATCACAGCAGCAAGATGTGTGACCCGTTGCCACAGGAAAAGGGCAACCAGTGAAGAAAAAACACCATTGTAAATACAACATATATTTATGTTAATTTATTCTCCCTTTTGTACTTTAACCATTTGCAGATAATATGACATTTGATATGTCTTTATTCTTTTGTGAGTGTAATGTTTATTGTTCATTTCTGTATATTATCTACTTCACTTTGAGAGAGAGAGAGAGAGAGAGAGAGAGAGAGAGAGAGATAAGCTGAGACCTGGAGAAGGCAGTGGTCAGATGAGAGGTCCTGTTAGGAGTGGATCTGAGACCTGGACAAGACAGTGGTCAGAGGGAGAGGTCCTGTTAGGAGTGGATCTGAGACCTGGACAAGACAGTGGTCAGATGAGAGGTCCTGTTAGGAGTGGGGCTGAGACCTGGACAAGACAGTGGTCAGATGAGAGGTCCTGTTAGGAGTGGGGCTGAGACCTGGACAAGACAGTGGTCAGACGAGAGGTCCTGTTAGGAGTGGATCTGAGACCTGGACAAGACAGTGGTCAGATGAGAGGTCCTGTTTATAATGCACTAGTTGATTGCTGTTATTGTCTTATTATTTTATAATTCAGTAAAAACTAAAGAATATATAGAAGTGATGAACATACATGATATTAAAACATAATGTACTGAAATCATAAAATGTGTTCAGTAAACAAATAAGTTGCTAATTTGTAACTTTTAATGGCAAAGTATATTATATTTTTTGTATTTTCACTGAAAATGAAATGCAATGACGCAAAGTGACAAAACGCTTTAACAAGTAGGTCATAACCTTTCAGTTCAATGTCGCTTTGTTTTAAGAATGAATTCACCGTTCTCAGCATCAATATTAGCATTTGATACAATTGATTTCCATTAATTTAACCTTTTACTGCAGAGGGATAAGTCAGGGTCACACAGTGTGTTTCTTGGTAGTCTTGTCACGACTTCCACCCAAGTCGCCTCCTCTCCTTGTTCGAGCGGCGTTCGGCGGTCGACGTCACGGGCTTTCTAGCCATCGCCGCTCAGTTATATTATTGTTCCTTTGCTTTTGTCTTGTTCACCTCGCACCTGGTTTGTATTCCAGTAATTACGGCATGTATTTATTCCTGTGAATTATATCATGTCGTTGTGTGGAATTATTCATTGTTACATGTGTGTGTAGAACCAGGCTCGTTCCCCCCCGGGTAACGTTTGTTCACCCGTATTTTTGTATTTTGTTACTTTTGTTGGACTGTGTTTAGTCGTAGCGCTAGACCCTTTATGTAGTGGCCTAGGATAGTTGACGCATTGTTGCGTTCTTTCCTTTTTGTTTTCTTATGCCATTAAAGTGTGCGCCTTTACCACACCTTTCGCTCTCCTGCACCTGACTTCACCCCACTGTGACAAGTCTGAAACAAATCTGCTTTGAAACCTATGGGCTTAAAGAAGTATCATGTCGGATATATTATGATGTTTTTATGTATTTCCCCTTTATTTAACCAGGTAGTTCTATATGATGTCATAATACACCTTTATTTAACCAGGTAGTTCTATATGATGTCATAATACACCTTTATTTAACCAGGTAGTTCTATATGATGTCATAATACACCTTTATTTAACCAGGTAGTTCTATATGATGTCATAATACACCTTTATTTAACCAGGTAGTTCTATCTGATGTCATAATACACCTTTATTTAACCAGGTAGTTCTATATGATGTCATAATACACCTTTATTTAACCAGGTAGTTCTATATGATGTCATAATACAGGTAGGCTAGTTGAGAACAAGTTCTCATTTACAACTGCGACCTGGCCGAGATAAAAGCAAAGCAGTGCGACACAAACCAACAACACATAGTTACACATTGGAGTAAAACAAACATACAGTCAATAATACAGTAGAAAAAATCTATATACAGTGTGTGCAGATGAGATGAGAGTAGGGAGGTAAGGCAATAAATAGGCCATAGTGGCGAAATAATTACAATTTAGCAATTAAACACTGGAGTGATAGATGTGCGGAAGATGAATGTGCAAGTAGAGATACTGGGGTGCAAAAGAGCAAGATAAATATATATAAAAATAATTAAATAACAGTATGGGGATGAGGAGATATAGAGTTGAAATGTATTACATTTAGAGGCTTCTTCTCAAAACTCCACTTTACGTACATCACCGAAGACTGAAATATAACAGAACCGTTGGACATGGAAACACTGGATCTTTGTCCCATTTCTTTCATAATATTATTAATGATGCATTTCCACCATGAGGCGCTTTGGGGTCATTGACCGCAGGACAGGGCTACAATGAGAGAGAGGAGAGATGGAAGAGGTGGATTCTGTCTGTCTGTCTGTCTGTGTGTGTGTGTGTGTGTGTGTTTGTTTGTTTGTTTCTGGCCCTAATCTTTTATTGCCCTGTCACATAAATTCCCCCCCGCAGTGACATTCTGATAGGAGAACGGAACAAACACACAGACACCCACATCGACACACACAGACACCCACACACAGACACAAAGAGAGAACAGATGGAAATACAGGATTGTCCCGGCCTCACGGCCTGCCTGCTGTTGGAAAACTCGTCATGAAAAATGCATCCGACACCTGTGTAATTTGCCTAATCATCTTTTCCTAATAAGCTCCCTGTCATTAATTATGCACAACTTCCCCAATGCAGTCAAGATAAAAGTAAATCTGATGACTTAATACCCTTCAAAATAATTAGGGTGCCCAGCACCCCCCACCATATCAAATACCCCCAACCTCTCTCACTGTCCCTCCACTCCCCCCTGACTCAGACCACAGCCATCTCTGGGACAGATTTTCCTTTCATTCCAGCTCTTTCTTTCACCTCCTGCACTTTTAATTGGGATTTTGAGAGAGAGAGAGAGAGAGAGAGAGAGAGAGAGAGAGAGAGAGAGAGAGAGAGAGAGAGAGAGAGAGAGAGAGAGACTGCCAGACAGGTGTTTGTCCTGTGAGGTGATTAAGCATGCTGATTTATCTGAGGGATAGGGCTGGGGTTCATTTTAAAGCCAGAAGAAGCAGACTTACACACCGGCTGCAGGTGCAGACCACCGCATGGTGGCGTGTCGTGGCTCTACAACCTGACAGTGGTCTCGGACAGTGGGACACTGCAGGCCTAATGAGAGCCAACCTTAGCCAACCTTAACTAGACTGGCTGTCTGTCGGTGCAACCCACCTGTCATGTTCTTCCAGCCTGTATGTGACAGGAATTAACACCCAGCCTAATGAGCAGCTAGATCATCCAGGAGAGATGCTGCTGCCTTCAGAGACCACTGGGCTAGGTTACAATAGACACATTCTAATAGAAGATTAGAAGGTAGCCTAGCGGCAGGTAGCCTAGCGGTTACAACAATAGGACCCAAATAGAACCCCAAGTCTTCTGTCTTTCGCCCATCTGAGAGTCTTTATTCTACACCACCACCATCCACCGTCTTGTATTTTCCCCCCCGTTGTCTAATCCCTGGCTGTAATTAAATCCTGCTACTTTACGGATTCATTTTATTTCTGGGAAGAAAAGCTCAGGCAATTCCCCTGCTTCCCCAGTCTTCTACCTTTTGATCAGCGTCTCCTGTCCCAGCATGAGGCGGCGTGAGGCCCTACCTAATGGGAGGTTATGGCCCAGTCCCAAAGGGCACCCTATGGGGTCTGGTCAACAGTAGAGCAATATGTAGGGAATACATCCTCTGGGACACATCCTCTGGTCTCCTCAATGGCCCGTATGTACCACTCAGTAGTGACCGCCTAGTTAAACAAAGGTTAAATAAATACATAATAAACATTCAGTTAGACCCCATCGAAGGCGAAATTGTCATTTTTCTAAATAACAAATCTATTGTAAAGAAGAGGAGAACATGTGTCTGGTGTCTTTCCTTCAGGGGTCTCAGCCTTTGTCTGAGAGGAGAACATGTGTCTGGTGTCTTTCCTTCAGGGGTCTCAGCCTTGGTCTGAGAGGAGAACATGTGTCTGGTTTCTTTCCTTCAGGGGTCTCAGCCACGGTCTGGCCTGAGAAGAGAACATGTGTCTGGTGTCTTTCCTTCAGGGGTCTCAGCCTTGGTCTGAGAGGAGAACATGTGTCTGGTGTCTTTCCTTCAGGGGTCTCAGCCTTGGTCTGAGAGGAGAACATGTGTCTGGTGTCTTTCCTTCAGGGGTCTCAGCCTTGGTCTGAGAGGAGAACATGTGTCTGGTGTCTTTCCTTCAGGGGTCTCAGCCTTGGTCTGAGAGGAGAACATGTGTCTGGTGTCTTTCCTTCAGGGGTCTCAGCCTTGGTCTGGCCTGAGAGATTGGTGATTAACCTAACAGCAGAGACCAGTTTATCATGGTCATTTTGACAGGAAGACAGGAAAAGAAGGCTGTGGGACTCAGTACTGATCAATTTGATCATTAGTTGGTGCAGCTTTAAATATCTGCTGTACATTCACTTACAGCCTGAT
Source organism: Brachymystax lenok tsinlingensis (assembly GCA_030435695.1). Classification (NCBI taxonomy): domain Eukaryota; kingdom Metazoa; phylum Chordata; class Actinopteri; order Salmoniformes; family Salmonidae; genus Brachymystax; species Brachymystax lenok. The sequence continues at coordinate 29,752,851 of CM059783.1, forward strand.
AAGTTAAATTAACTGGGCTCTAGAAATCCTGTCAAATTAAAGGCTTTTGCTTTTGGTCTATTAAGGTCTTACGTGTCAGGGGGTAGGTAGGTAGTCAACAACCGCCCACCGCCAGCCAGCCGTCAATCTCACACCCGCAGTTACTCTGCGTTGTTTTCAGGTTGAACACTTGCGGCCATAACACCTGCACACACACACACACACACACACACACACACACACAATAACACCTGCACATCAGCTGCTGATGCATCGCAGCATTAAGTAGCTGTTTATGGTAGCTTTTACTTCATTAATTTACCTCAACTGCTGAAGTGTTAATCAATGTCGTTGCCACGGTAACAGGAACAAAACAACACAAAGCAGATCATCGAGTCCCCGGGCTTAATTGGTCCTCATTGTTTCATATAGACGGAGAGAGAGAACGAGACAGTGAGAGAGAGAGAGAGAGAGAGAGAGAGAGAGAGAGAGAGACAGAGAGAGAGAGAGTGCGCCATTAAAATTGGCAAGAAAAGAACAGAATTCTTTACCCAGGGGCGGGGCCTTCGCCAGGGTTGCAACCTGAGCCCTGCACTCTTCAATATTTACATCAACGAATTGGCCACTATTCTAGAAGAATCCTCTGCCCCTGGTGTTAGTCTCCACAATTCAGAGGTTAAATGCCTACTCTTCGCAGATGACCTATGCCTGCTGTCACCCACACCACATGGCCTACAGCAGAGCCTGGACCTGCTAGAGCAGTACTGCCAGACCTGGGCCCTGGCAGTAAACCCCAAAAAGACTAAAATAATGATTTTTCAGAGAAGATCCAGATCTCAGGGAATTAGACCAAAGTTCTCAATTGGTACAAAATATATAGAGTACTGCACACACTACAACTACTTAGGTTTAAAAATAAGCTCAACTGGACACCTTAATGAGGCAGTGAATGAACTGAGAGAGAAAGCACGCAGGGCATTCTACGCCATTAAAAAACAAATTCAAATTGAAATACCTATTAAAATTTGGCTAAAACTTATTGAATGTGTCATTGAACCAATTGCACTTTATGGCAGCGAGGTGTGGGGTCCACTTGCAAAACAAGATTTCACCCAATGGGACAAACACCCCATTGAAACCCTGCATGCAGAGTTCTGTAAGATTCTCCTACATGTCCAGAGGAAAACTACAAACAATGCATGCAGGGCAGAATTAGGCCAATATCCACTAATAATAAAAACTCAAAAAGAGCAATTAAGTTTTGGAAACATCTAAAATACAGTGACCCCCTCTCATATCATTACCAAGCCCTGCAATGCCAAGAGCTGAGCAAAGAAAAGAGTCCCCTCATCCAGCTGGTCCTGGGGCTGAGTTCACAAACCTGTTCTACTAACACACTGAAGCCTCAGGACCAGAACATCCAATCAATCAGAATAAACCAAATTACATCACAATCAAAACAAAACTATATTGCTCATTGGGAAACACAAGCACAAGCACAAAGCAAAATGCAGTGCTATCTGGCCCTAAATCGACAGTACACCGTGGCAAACTATTTGACCATGGTTACTGATCAAAACCTTAGAAAAACCTTGACAAAGTACAGGCTCAGTGAGCACAGCCTTGCCATTGAGAAGGGTAGACACAGGAAAACCTGGCTCCCTGTAGAGGAAAGGCTGTGCAACCACTGCACCACAGCAGAACCTGAGACAGAGCTGCATTTCCTGACAACATGTAAAAAATATAAAACAATTAGAGAGTGTCATTTCCCCAAATTTGAAACCCATATTCAAGGTTTCAAAGACCTCTCTGATGAGAATAGGCTACCCATCCTGTTGGGGGAGGAAGCAGAAAGCTGTGGGTTGGCAGCGCACTACATCGCTGCCTGCCATAAGATGAGGGACAGTGTCTGACAGACCAATCAACCTGCACATGTCTTCTACTGTATGCTTATTGTTGTTGTTCAATGTGGTTATTTTGGTTATTGTTGTTACTGTTGTCCTGTTGACAATTTTGATTGTCATTATTTTCATATTGTAAATATCAAAAGTAAGCTTTGGCAATATGTACCTTGTTACGTCATGCCAATAAAGCAAATTGAATTGAATTGAATTGAGAGAGACAGGAGAGAGAGAGAGAGAGAGAGAGAGAGAGAGAGAGAGAGAGAGAGAGAGAGAGGGATAGAGATCTGATGTCTGTTGATGAGTACCCAGTGTCTGTTTTGTAAAAGTTTCTGAGCTCCCCTTCCCTCCTCTCCTCATCTCCTCTCCTCATCTCCTCATCCACATCTCCACACTGGAATATGCCAAAAGAAACTAACAAGTTCAAGCCTTCTAAATAAAAAAAGAAGAAATGAAGTAGAAGTTAATGAGAAGAAAAAAGAGAACTACATCTCTGGGAAGTTTGAATGTGTTTAAGGTTAGGTAACGCCAGAGGAGGGTCAGGGGGTCAGGGTTAGGGGTTAATGGCAGAGACCAAGCTAAGTGCATAGGATAGGTCTTTCACCAGGGGTTAATTAACCTCTAGACGCCCCAGGTGTCGGGAAACAAACATCCATATTGAATAGGAGCTGCCACAGACAGCCTGTAGGTCAGAACTAATACATTCTGAGAGTTACAATTAAAACATCATCAGACCTTTCTATAGGGGTCTGCATCCCAAATGGCATCCTATTCCCTATATAGTGCACTACTACCCTATGGGCCCTGGTCAGAAGTAGTGCACCATATAGGGAATAGGGCTCCTATTGGGACGCAGCCCTAGATCTCCATTTAAGAGCCCACTTACCAGGCGGCGAGTCGGAAGGCAATTTGTTAGAGTCGAAGACTCTCTGAATGGGGGTTAGACAGGTTACAGTCAAAGCCTCTTTGAGTGGGGGTTAGTCAGGTTAGAGGTGATATATAATTTCAGTCAATGGAAAAGCAACAGACGGGACAGGAAAGGCCAGTCAAACTCAAAGACATCTGCTGTCAATGATAATGTTAGAGTTACTCTCTCCCATCTCCTTCCGTCTCCTTCCTTCTCCCTCCATCTGTCTCTCTCCATCTCCCTCCTCACTCCTTCTCCCTCCATCTGTCTCCCTCCATCTCCCTCCTCTCTCCATCTCCCTCCATCTCCCTCCATCTCCCTCCTCTCTCCATCTCCCTCCTCCCTCCATCTCCCTCCTCCCTCCATCTCCTTCTCCCCCCATCTACCTCCTCCCTCCATCTCCCTCCATCTACCTCCTCCCTCCATCTCCCTCCATCTCCCTCCATCTCCCTCCATCTACCTCCTCCCTCCATCTCCCTCCATCTCCATCTCCCTCCATCTCCCTCCTCCCTCCATCTCCCTCCATCTACCTCCTCTCTCCATCTCCCTCCTCCCTCCATCTCCCTCCATCTACCTCCTCTCTCCATCTACCTCCTCCCTCCATCTCCCTCCTCCCTCCATCTCCCTCCATCTCCCTCCTCCCTCCATCTCCCTCCTCTCTCCATCTCCCTCCATCTACCTCCTCCCTCCATCTCCCTCCATCTCCCTCCTCTCTCCATCTCCCTCCATCTCCCTCCTCTCTACATCTCCCTCCATCTCCCTCCATCTCCCTCCTCCCTCCATCTCCCTCCATCTCCCTACTCTCTCCATCCTACTCCTTCTCCCTCCATCTACCTCCTCCCTCCATCTCCCTCCATCTCCCTCCATCTCCCTCCATCTCCCTCCTCCCTCCATCTCCCTCCATCCTACACCTTCTCCCTCCATTTCCCTCCTCCCACCATCTCCCTCCATCTACCTCAATCTACCTCCCTCTTCCTCCATCTCCATCTCTCTCCTTTTCTCCACCCTCCATCTCCTTCCATCTCTCTCCATCTCCCTCCTCCCTCTTTCTCCCTCCATCTCCCTCCTCCCCTCCCTCCCTCCTTCTCCCACTCCTCAGTCATCTCGTGAGGCCAGGGATCTAAGCAATCTACACCCTAAACAGAGACAACAAAGCAACCCCCCCTGGAGATTGGCCATCCCCGCATGCCTGCACACTGAGACGTAGGTCTACGCTCTCTCTCTCTCTCTCTCCCTCCATCTTTCTCTCTCTGTCTTTCTCTGTGTCTCTCTCCTCTTCTCTCCACAATCTCCACACCCATGATGCAATGAACCTGCAAGGCATTCCCCTCCTCTCCTTCCCTCTCCTCTCCTTCCTCTCCTCTCCTCTCCTCTCCTCTCCTTCTCCTTCCCCTCCTCTCCTCTCCTCTCTCTGCACTCTCTCCTCTCCTTTCTCAGTTGCGGCACTTTTTTAACTTTGAGGAAAAGTTTTTACGAAACACACCGACTCACCCCTCCTCCCTACCTCTATTCTCCCCCCCCCTCTTCTCCCTAGATAAACCCAAACTTTGAGTCTGCGTCTGCACCCACCCTGTCTCAGGATGGGGCCTATTCCCAGGACTCACTCTTTCCAAGTAATTGCCCTGTTTTCCAGCAGCATGCAGGGAATCCAGCACCACGCCATGCAAGGATTTAATTTGCGGGTAAATACTCTTTCTGCTGAGTTTAAAGGAAAGCACTGAGCCCATTGGGGGAATCCAGCTTCAGGGAGAAAACTCAGAGGAAGGCTGGGAGGCTGGGAGGCTGGGAGGGAGAAATCATTAGGCAGGAGGGAGGAGAGGAGAGAGGTTCTTGAAACCTGTAGAGCAATGCAGTAAAATAGGGGATAGTGGAAATATTTCATGACAGGGCTGATCTCTACAACATGTTTCATGATGTTACGTGATGTAAAACAGGCAGAGGGCCAGGGCTGATCTCTACAACATGTTTCATGATGTTACGTGATGTAAAACAGGCAGAGGGCCAGGGCTGATCTCTACAACATGTTTCATGATGTTACGTGATGTAAAAACAGGCAGAGGGCCAGGGCTGATCTCTACAACATGTTTCATGATGTTACGTGATGTAAAACAGGCAGAGGGCCAGGGCTGATCTCTACAACATGTTTCATGATGTTACGTGATGTAAACAGGCAGAGGGCCAGGGCTGATCTCTACAACATGTTTCATGATGTTACGTGATGTAAAACAGGCAGAGGGCCAGGGCTGATCTCTACAACATGTTTCATGATGTTACGTGACGTAAAACAGGCAGAGGGCCAGGGCTGATCTCTACAACATGTTTCATGATGTTACGTGATGTAAACAGGCAGAGGGCCAGGGCTGATCTCTACAACATGTTTCATGATGTTACGTGATGTAAAACAGGCAGAGGGCCAGGGCTGATCTCTACAACATGTTTCATGATGTTCGTGATGTAAAACAGGCAGAGGGCCAGGGCTGATCTCTACAATATGTTTCATGATGTTACGTGATGAAAACAGGCAGAGGGCCAGGGCTAATCTCTACAACATGTTTCATGATGTTACGTGATGTAAAACAGGCAGAGGGCCAGGGCTGATCTCTACAACATGTTTCATGATGTTACGTGATGTAAACAGGCAGAGGGCCAGGGCTGATCTCTACAGCATGTTTCATAAAGTTACGTGATGTAAACAGGCAGAGGGCCAGGGCTGATCTCTACAACATGTTTCATGATGTTACGTGATGCAAACAGGCAGAGGGCCAGGGCTGATCTCTACAACATGTTTCATGATGTTACGTGATGTAAACAGGCAGAGGGACAGGGCTGATCTCTACAACATGTTTCATGATGTTACGTGATGCAAAACAGGCAGAGGGCCAGGGCTGATCTCTACAACATGTTTCATGATGTTACGTGACGTAAAACAGGCAGAGGGCCAGGGCTGATCTCTACAACATGTTTCATGATGTTACGTGATGTAAAACAGGCAGAGTGCCAGGGCTGATCTCTACAACATGTTTCATGATGTTACGTGATGTAAAACAGGCAGAGGGCCAGGGCTGATCTCTACAACATGTTTCATGATGTTACGTGATGTAAAACAGGCAGAGGGCCAGGGCTGATCTCTACAAGCGTTTCATGATGTTACGTGATGTTAACAGGCAGAGGGCCAGGGCTGATCTCTACAACATGTTTCATGATGTTACGTGATGTAAACAGGCAGAGGGCCAGGGCTGATCTCTACAACATGTTTCATGATGTTACGTGATGTAAAACAGGCAGAGGGCCAGGGCTGATCTCTACAACATGTTTCATGATGTTACGTGATGTAAACAGGCAGAGGGCCAGGGCTGATCTCTACAGCATGTTTCATAAAGTTACGTGACGAAAACAGGCAGAGGGCCAGGGCTGATCTCTACAACATGTTTCATGATGTTACGTGATGTAAAACAGGCAGAGGGCCAGGGCTGATCTCTACAACATGTTTCATGATGTTACGTGATGTAAAACAGGCAGAGGGCCAGGGCTGATCTCTACAACATGTTTCATGATGTTACGTGATGTAAAACAGGCAGAGGGCCAGGGCTGATCTCTACAATATGTTTCATGATGTTACGTGATGAAAACAGGCAGAGGGCCAGGGCTGATCTCTACAACATGTTTCATGATGTTACGTGGCGTAAAACAGGCAGAGGGCCAGGGCTGATCTCTACAACATGTTTCATGATGTTACGTGATGTAAAACAGGCAGAGGGCCAGGGCTGATCTCTACAACATGTTTCATGATGTTACGTGATGTAAACAGGCAGAGGGCCAGGGCTGATCTCTACAGCATGTTTCATAAAGTTACATGACGAAAACAGGCAGAGGGCCAGGGCTGATCTCTACAACATGTTTCATGATGTTACGTGATGCAAACAGGCAGAGGGCCAGGGCTGATCTCTACAACATGTTTCATGATGTTACGTGATGTAAACAGGCAGAGGGACAGGGCTGATCTCTACAACATGTTTCATGATGTTACGTGATGTAAAACAGGCAGAGGGCCAGGGCTGATCTCTACAACATGTTTCATGATGTTACGTGATGTAAAACAGGCAGAGGGCCAGGGCTGATCTCTACAACGTTTCATGATGTTACGTGATGTTAACAGGCAGAGGGCCAGGGCTGATCTCTACAACATGTTTCATGATGTTACGTGATGTAAACAGGCAGAGGGCCAGGGCTGATCTCTACAACATGTTTCATGATGTTACGTGATGTAAAACAGGCAGAGGGCCAGGGCTGATCTCTACAACATGTTTCATGATGTTACGTGATGTAAACAGGCAGAGGGCCAGGGCTGATCTCTACAGCATGTTTCATAAAGTTACGTGACGAAAACAGGCAGAGGGCCAGGGCTGATCTCTACAACATGTTTCATGATGTTACGTGATGTAAAACAGGCAGAGGGCCAGGGCTGATCTCTACAACATGTTTCATGATGTTACGTGATGTAAAACAGGCAGAGGGCCAGGGCTGATCTCTACAACATGTTTCATGATGTTACGTGATGTAAAACAGGCAGAGGGCCAGGGCTGATCTCTACAATATGTTTCATGATGTTACGTGATGAAAACAGGCAGAGGGCCAGGGCTGATCTCTACAACATGTTTCATGATGTTACGTGACGTAAAACAGGCAGAGGGCCAGGGCTGATCTCTACAACATGTTTCATGATGTTACGTGATGTAAAACAGGCAGAGGGCCAGGGCTGATCTCTACAACATGTTTCATGATGTTACGTGATGTAAACAGGCAGAGGGCCAGGGCTGATCTCTACAGCATGTTTCATAAAGTTACATGACGAAAACAGGCAGAGGGCCAGGGCTGATCTCTACAACATGTTTCATGATGTTACGTGATGCAAACAGGCAGAGGGCCAGGGCTGATCTCTACAACATGTTTCATGATGTTACGTGATGTAAACAGGCAGAGGGACAGGGCTGATCTCTACAACATGTTTCATGATGTTACGTGATGCAAAACAGGCAGAGGGCCAGGGCTGATCTCTACAACATGTTTCATGATGTTACGTGACGTAAAACAGGCAGAGGGCCAGGGCTAATCTCTACAACATGTTTCATGATGTTACGTGATGTAAAACAGGCAGAGTGCCAGGGCTGATCTCTACAACATGTTTCATGATGTTACGTGATGTAAAACAGGCAGAGGGCCAGGGCTGATCTCTACAACATGTTTCATGATGTTACGTGATGTAAAACAGGCAGAGGGCCAGGGCTGATCTCTACAACATGTTTCATGATGTTACGTGATGTAAACAGGCAGAGGGCCAGGGCTGATCTCTACAACATGTTTCATAATGTTACGTGATGTAAACAGGCAGAGGGCCAGGGCTGATCTCTACAACATGTTTCATGATGTTACGTGATGTAAAACAGGCAGAGGGCCAGGGCTGATCTCTACAACATGTTTCATGATGTTACGTGATGTAAAACAGGCAGAGGGCCAGGGCTGATCTCTACAACATGTTTCATGATGTTACGTGATGTAAAACAGGCAGAGGGCCAGGGCTGATCTCTACAACATGTTTCATGATGTTACGTGATGTAAAACAGGCAGAGGGCCAGGGCTGATCTCTACAATATGTTTCATGATGTTACGTGATGAAAACAGGCAGAGGGCCAGGGCTGATCTCTACAACATGTTTCATGATGTTACGTGACGTAAAACAGGCAGAGGGCCAGGGCTGATCTCTACAGCATGTTTCATAAAGTTACATGACGAAAACAGGCAGAGGGCCAGGGCTGATCTCTACAACATGTTTCATGATGTTACGTGATGCAAACAGGCAGAGGGCCAGGGCTGATCTCTACAACATGTTTCATAAAGTTACGTGACGAAAACAGGCAGAGGGCCAGGGCTGATCTCTACAACATGTTTCATGATGTTACGTGACGTAAAACAGGCAGAGGGCCAGGGCTGATCTCTACAACATGTTTCATGATGTTACGTGACGTAAAACAGGCAGAGGGCCAGGGCTGATCTCTACAACATGTTTCATGATGTTACGTGACGTAAAACAGGCAGAGGGCCAGGGCTGATCTCTACAACATGTTTCATGATGTTACGTGATGTAAAACAGGCAGAGTGCCAGGGCTGATCTCTACAACATGTTTCATGATGTTACGTGATGTAAAACAGGCAGAGGGCCAGGGCTGATCTCTACAACATGTTTCATGATGTTACGTGATGTAAAACAGGCAGAGGGCCAGGGCTGATCTCTACAACGTTTCATGATGTTACGTGATGTAAACAGGCAGAGGGCCAGGGCTGATCTCTACAACATGTTTCATAATGTTACGTGATGTAAACAGGCAGAGGGCCAGGGCTGATCTCTACAACATGTTTCATGATGTTACGTGATGTAAAACAGGCAGAGGGCCAGGGCTGATCTCTACAACATGTTTCATGATGTTACGTGACGTAAAACAGGCAGAGGGCCAGGGCTGATCTCTACAACATGTTTAATCATGTTACGTGATGTAAACAGGCAGAGGGCCAGGGCTGATCTCTACAACATGTTTCATGATGTTACGTGATGTAAACAGGCAGAGGGCCAGGGCTGATCTCTACAACATGTTTCATGATGTTACGTGACGTAAAACAGGCAGAGGGCCAGGGCTGATCTCTACAACATGTTTCATGATGTTACGTGACGTAAAACAGGCAGAGGGCCAGGGCTGATCTCTACAACATGTTTCATGATGTTACGTGATGTAAACAGGCAGAGGGCCAGGGCTGATCTCTACAACATGTTTCATGATGTTACAGTCTAGAGAGAGGAGAGGTCTGGAGGTCATGTGGTGTTCTATATGATATGGCTGACTCTCTAGGGAAAACATTAGTAGTATGATTCATTACTATTTAACTTAATAGTAACTGTTTCATTCAGTCCAAGAAAAAAATAATTTAAGTAATTTGACAGTTACTATGTAAATCAAAATGAACTACAGCTCCGTTACAAATCGGGCTCCAACCAATCGTCAGAGAGGTTTGATTACAACTTAATATCTTTCAAAGATTTCTCACAAACAATTGATAAGAAAAGTAGATATAGATGATTGGACAAGGGTGATGGCAAGGTGGTTTGTTTGAAGTGGGACCCAGACAGTAACTGACGGATTGTCTTATCACATCTTGGTTTCGTTACAAGACCATTAGTTGCTTTCTACTGACAAACAAACAAACAAACAAACAACAACAGGAAATTGCTATTCTGTATTCAGGAGAAATATTTTGATGCTGAAATTATAGCGAGGCCAAAGTTCTCTGCCTTCAAGCATCATTTACAATAATGTAATTGGCTATTGTTGAGTTGAGCTATGACGTCCGCTTTGAAGGAGAAGGTGAATCATAGTGATTACTATACATTAGGAAAATCACACACACACGCACGCACACACACACACACACACACGCATACTCCTCATAGCGCATCACAATAATAAAAATAGATTTACTTTGAAGTAAAAGACAAAACATCTCTAGAGGAAAAAACAACATTATAATGAAATAAAAGAAAGCAAAAAATTAAGTTTGCTATGATGAAGTGGGTCTGATACCGTACCACTGTTACAATAGGCTGGGATCCCCAGGGGCCTGGTCTGATACCGTACCACTGTTACAATAGGCTGGGATCCCCAGGGGCCTGGTCTGATACCGTACCACTGTTACAATAGGCTGGGATCCCCAGGGGCCTGGTCTGATACCGTACCACTGTTACAATAGGCTGGGATCCCCAGGGCCTGGTCTGATACCGTACCACTGTTACAATAGGCTGGGATCCCCAGGGCCTGGTCTGATACCGTACCACTGTTACAATAGGCTGGGATCCCCAGGGGCCTGGTCTGATACCGTACCACGGTTACAATAGGCTGGGATCCCCAGGGGCCTGGTCTGATACCGTACCACTGTTACAATAGGCTGGGATCCCCAGGGGCCTGGTCTGATACCGTACCACTGTTACAATAGGCTGGGATCCCCAGGGGCCTGGTCTGATACCGTACCACTGTTACAATAGGCTGGGATCCCCAGGGGCCTGGTCTGATACCGTACCACTGTTACAATAGGCTGGGATCCCCAGGGCCTGGTCTGATACCGTACCACTGTTACAATAGGCTGGGATCCCCAGGGGCCTGGTCTGATACCGTACCACTGTTACAATAGGCTGGGATCCCCAGGGGCTTGGTCTGATACCGTACCACTGTTACAATAGGCTGGGATCCCCAGGGGCCTGGTCTGATACCGTACCACTGTTACAATAGGCTGGGATCCCCAGGGGCCTGGTCTGATACCGTACCACTGTTACAATAGGCTGGGATCCCCAGGGACTGGTCTGATACCGTACCACTGTTACAATAGGCTGGGATCCCCAGGGGCCTGGTCTGATACCGTACCACTGTTACAATAGGCTGGGATCCCCAGGGACTGGTCTGATACCGTACCACTGTTACAATAGGCTGGGATCCCCAGGGGCCTGGTCTGATACCGTACCACTGTTACAATAGGCTGGGATCCCCAGGGGCCTGGTCTGATACCGTACCACTGTTACAATAGGCTGGGATCCCCAGGGGCCTGGTCTGATACCGTACCACTGTTACAATAGGCTGGGATCCCCAGGGGCCTGGTCTGATACCGTACCACTGTTACAATAGGCTGGGATCCCCAGGGGCCTGGTCTGATACCGTACCACTGTTACAATAGGCTGGGATCCCCAGGGGCCTGGTCTGATACCGTACCACTGTTACAATAGGCTGGGATCCCCAGGGGTCTGGTCTGATACCGTACAATAGGCTGGGATCCCCAGGGGCCTGGTCTGATACCGTACAATAGGCTGGGATCCCTAGGGGCCTGGTCTGATACCGTACAATAGGCTGGGATCCCCAGGGGCATGGTCTGATACCGTACAATAGGCTGGGATACCCAGGGGCATGGTCTGATACCGTACAATAGGCTGGGATCCCCAGGGGCCTGGTCTGATACCGTACCACTGTTACAATAGGCTGGGATCCCCAGGGGCCTGGTCTGATACCGTACCACTGTTACAATAGGCTGGGATCCCCAGGGCCTGGTCTGATACCGTACCACTGTTACAATAGGCTGGGATCCCCAGGGGCCTGGTCTGATACCGTACCACTGTTACAATAGGCTGGGATCCCCAGGGGCCTGGTCTGATACCGTACCACTGTTACAATAGGCTGGGATCCCCAGGGGCCTGGTCTGATACCGTACAATAGGCTGGGATCCCCAGGGGCCTGGTCTGATACCGTACAATAGGCTGGGATCCCCAGGGGCCTGGTCTGATACCGTACAATAGGCTGGGATCCCCAGGGGCCTGGTCTGATACCGTACAATAGGCTGGGATCCCCAGGGGCCTGGTTTAATACTGTGTTGTATATTAATACGGGATCGGGGTCCCTAAACCGGGAAGGTTGTTGCTCAATATGTGAGCAGAAATAAACCCCAGGAAGAGTAGCTGCTGCCTTGGTAGGAACTAATGGGGATCCATAATAAACCCCAGGAAGAGTAGCTGCTGCCTTGGTAGTAACTAATGGGGATTCCTAATAAACCCCAGGAAGAGTAGCTGCTGCCTTCGCAGGAACTAATGGGGATCCATAATAAACCCCAGGAAGAGTAGCTGCTGCCTTCGCAGGAACTAATGGGGATCCATAATAAACCCCAGGAAGAGTAGCTGCTGCCTTACTTGGGAACTAATGGGGATCCATAATAAACCCCAGGAAGAGTAGCTGCTGCCTTGGCAGGAACTAATGGGAATCCATAATAAACCCCAGGAAGAGTAGCTGCTACCTTCGCAGGAACTAATGGGGATCCATAATAAACCTCAGGGAGAGTAGCTGCTGCCTTGGCAGGAACTAATGGGGATCCATAATAAACCCCAGGAAGAGTAGCTGCTTCCTTCGCAGGAACTAATGGGGATCTATAATAAACCCCAGGAAGAGTAGCTGCTGCCTTGACAGGAACTAATGGGGATCCATAATAAACCCCAGGAAGAGTAGCTGCTGCCTTCGCAGGAACTAATGGGGATTCCTAATAAACCCCAGGAAGAGTAGCTGCTGCCTTCGCAGGAACTAATGGGGATTCCTAATAAACCCCAGGAAGAGTAGCTGCTGCCTTGACAGGAACTAATGGGGATCCATAATAAACCCCAGGAAGAGTAGCTGCTGCCTTGACAGGAACTAATGGGGATCCATAATAAACCCCAGGAGGAGTAGCTGCTGCCTTGGCAGGAACTAATGGGGATCCATAATAAACCCCAGGAAGAGTAGCTGCTGCCTTGACAGGAACTAATGGGGATCCATAATAAACCCCAGGAAGAGTAGCTGCTGCCTTGGCAGGAACTAATGGGGATCCATAATAAACCCCAGGAAGAGTAGCTGCTGCCTTGGCAGGAACTAATGGGGATTCCTAATAAATACAAATACGGAGGTACTTGAAAATGTAGAAATTGACCAATTCGGCACATTTGGGCAAAAAATCCTGTCAGACTTGACGCAAAATATGATGTAGTGAGGTAATTCATCACTGGATCAGTCTGAAACTTTGCACACAAACACTGCTGCCATCTTGTGGACAAAATCGAAATTACAGCTAGGATCCTATCTTCATGTATGGCCTTTCTCTTGCATTTCAAAGATGATGGAATCTTTTACCAGATCTAATGTGTTACATTCGCCTACATTCCTTTAACTTTTCCCCAAATTCAAAGTGTTTCCTTTCAAATGGTATCAAGAATATGCATTATCCTTTGCTTCAGGTCCTGATCTAGAGGCAGATAGATCACTTGAGGCTCCCGAGCGGGTGCAGCGGTTTAAAGGCACTGCATTTCAGAGCTAGAGGCGTCACTACAGTCCCTGGTTCAAATCCAGGCTGTATCACACCAGGCCGTGATTGGGAGTCCCATAGGGCGGCGCACAATTGGCCCAGCGTCGTTCCGGTTTGGCCAGGGGTAGGCCGTCTTTGTAAATAAGAGTTTGTTCTTAACTGACTTGCCTTGTTAAATAAAGGTGTAAAGACATTTTGGGAGAAAATTAAAAAATAGGGTCCGATCCTTAAATGAAAGGACTTTCCGCAGGACCTCAAAATCACTAATTCCAAACAGGCTCTTTGAAGCTTGATGTTTAAGCTTCACGAATGACAGACAGCTTTCCAGTGGCTTATAGTGTCCCTGACCAACGATTAGGGTTCAAACATCATTGACACGCATAAACACAACCCTGACAGTTTATCATTTAAAAACCACTGGGTTTTACTGTAGCAAGCAAACACAAACACACACACACACACCTGCTTTGATGGTCCTCCTCCAATTGAGTGTTACTCCAAATACACAAGCGCGCACACACACACACACACTTTTCGAGGCCACCAATAGGTAATTACTGCTAATTGCTGTTGAGAATCCCTCTCCACAGTCCATCACTACATTACTATTGAATCCCTCTCCACAGTCCATCAATACATTACTATTGAATCCCTCTCCACAGTCCATCAATACATTACTATTGAATCCCTCTCCACAGTCCATCAATACATTACTACTGAATCCCTCTCCACAGTCCATCACTACATTACTATTGAATCCCTCTCCACAGTCCATCAATACATTACTATTGAATCCCTCTCCACAGTCTATCAATACATTACTATTGAATCCCTCTCCACAGTCCATCAATACATTACTATTGAATCCCTCTCCACAGTCCATCAATACATTACTACTGAATCCCTCTCCACAGTCCATCAATACATTACTACTGAATCCCTCTCCACAGTCCATCAATACATTACTATTGAATCCCTCTCCACAGTCCATCAATACATTACTATTGAATCCCTCTCCACAGTCCATCAATACATTACTATTGAATCCCTCTCCACAGTCCATCAATACATTACTATTGAATCCCTCTCCACAGTCCATCAATACATTACTATTGTGTTCTGTTTTCCGTCTCTTTGTTTATTCACTCAACTTTAGTCTAGGTCTACGTCCCACAAGTAGTGCACTATATAGGGAATAGGGCTCTGGTCTAAAGTAGTGCACTATATTGTGAATAGGGCTCTGGTCTAAAGTAGTGCACTATATAGGGAATATGGAACCATTTGGGATGCACACCAAAACATTCCATTTCCAATCTGTCGGCTGCCTCTCCTGTGACCTCCACAGTTGACAGTATTTACTGCGAGGAAAGTTAGGATGTACCGCTGCCCCGTGACGAGTTCAGAGGAGATAATATCAGACTACAGGTTAAAGAATGCATATCTGCAATTACAAGCTGAAAGGGGTTGGCTTCCGCATGACTCTGTCCTAAATGGCTCCCTATTCTCTATATAACGAACTAGGGCTCAGGTCAAAAGTAGTGCGCTATATAGGGACTAGGGTGTCAATTTGAGACACACCCAGCCTATGTCTGTCTGGACATCCCCTGAAGAACACATTATAAAAATTACACTAATTAACACTAATTCTAAGTGATACAACGATGTACTTTATTAAAAGCACCGAGCCCTTAACGGCTCTCAGAACGAGTGTCAACACTCGACGCCACTGTCCGCCGTTACGATTGGACTAAAACCTTGTCAATTGTAGCTGTTAAGTTTAACTGAAGTGCCTTTGGCCTCTTGGGTTCATCTGAAACCCAAATGAAGCCTTTTGGCCCTTTTCACCGGTGTTAGATAATTGTATTCTGCATCAATAAACACTTAGGGAAGGTTTTTTTTTCCTCTCTGTCACTCACTAAGTGGCAGGGACTGGCTGAAAGGAGGGTGACTTGACACTCGGGCGTTTTCCCATATTTGCTGAAGAGGCTTAACTCTAACCAGGCCGCGTATTTGTTTTGATGTCACTGTTATAAAAAGGTTTTAACCGTACTGGTTCCATAATATGTGGTTAGACTCACAGGCAGACGGTATGGTCTCATGACAACATTAACCATACTGATTCCATAATATGTGGTTAGACTCACAGGCAGACGGTATGGTCTCATGACAACATTAACCGTACTGGTTCCATAATATGTGGTTAGACTCACAGGCAGACGGTATGGTCTCATGACAACATTAACCATACTGATTCCATAATATGTGGTTAGACTCACAGGCAGACGGTATGGTCTCATGACAACATTAACCATACTGATTCCATAATATGTGGTTAGACTCACAGGCAGACGGTATGGTCTCATGACAACATTAACCATACTGATTCCATAATATGTGGTTAGACTCACAGGCAGACGGTATGGTCTCATGACAACATTAACCGTACTGGTTCCATAATATGTGGTTAGACTCACAGGCAGACGGTATGGTCTCATGACAACATTAACCGTACTGGTTCCATAATATGTGGTTAGACTCACAGGCAGACGGTATGGTCTCATGACAACATTAACCATACTGATTCCATAATATGTGGTTAGACTCACAGGCAGACGGTATGGTCTCATGACAACATTAACCAAGCTAAAGTAGCAGTAACCTTCTCCTCCTATACATTCATGAATAATGCATGAAGTTGAAAATCCCAAACTATTGAATTGCAGTAAGGATGGGGTAAGGGAGGGGGACTTCAGGACTCAAAAGTTGAATTACAAAACATTGCATTCTTTCATCTCATGGGTCTGCGTCCCAAATGGCATCATATTCGCTAACCTAGTGCACTACTTTTTACCAGGGCCCATCGAATAATAATCCCCCATACAGACCCATAGGGCTCCGGTCTAAAGCAGTGTGCTATGTAGGGAATAGGGCTCCGGTCTATAGTAGTGTGCTGTGTAGGGAATAGGGATCTGGTCTAAAGCAGTGTGCTATGTAGGGAATAGGGTGCCATTTGGTATGCAGGCTGCTTTTTTTTTTTTTTTTTGCGATGTGCTGAGGTCAATGAAGAGCCCTCTGGCTCTCTGCTAGATGAATAATGCACAGCAGAGCAGCGGGAAAACCTTGAGAGCGTTAGCTACTTCTCGACCCGTCTACCGCCGGTGTAGATTACTGACGCATATTCTATCCTTTTGCCTCTCCTTCTTTCCTCAGGTAAAAGAAAAGAAAGGACCCTTTGTCTGTGCGGTGTCCGTACCGTTTATAGTTATATCCCCCCCCCCTCAGGCTAAATAGGCCCTAATTTGCACAGGTTCTGTATGGGGGCCCAATTATTACAATACCAAATGTCCTGGAAACACAATAAACTTAGGCTGTGTGCCAAGTAGAATCCTATTCTCTAAAAGAGTGCACTACTTTTGACCAGAGCCTCTCTGGGTCCTGATCAAAGGTAGTGCACTATACAGGGAATAGGGTGCCATTTGGAAAGCAGCCATAGAAATCAATAAAGAGTGGAGGGCTGAGTTGGACCTCTACCCCCAACCCCCATTACATGGATAGTACACGGATAGTACAAGGATACTACCTGGATAGTACATGGATATTACACGGGTATTACACGGATACTACCTGGATAGTACCTGGATACTACCTGGATAGTACCTGGATACTACCTGGATATTACCTGGATAGTACATGGATATTACACGGGTATTACACGGATACTACCTGGATAGTACCTGGATACTACCTGGATAGTACCTGGATACTACCTGGATATTACCTGGATAGTACATGGATATTACACGGGTATTACACGGATATTACCTGGATAGTACATGGATATTACACGGGTATTACACGGATATTACCTGGATAGTACATGGATATTACCTGGATAGTACATGGATATTACCTGGATAGTACATGGATATTACCTGGATAGTACATGGATATTACATGAATATTACCTGGATAGTACATGGATATTACCTGGATATTACATGGATAGTACACGGATAGGACAAGGATATTACCTGGATAGTACATGGATATTACCTGGATAGTACATGGATATTACCTGGATATTACACGGATATTACCTGGATATCACCTGGATATTACCTGGATATTACATGGATATTACATGGATAGTACAAGGATACTACCTGGATAGTACCTGGATATTACCTGGATAGTACATGGATATTACATGGATATTACATGGATAGTACATGGATAGTACACGGCTAGTACGTGGATAGTACGTGGATATTACATGAATATTACCTGGATAGTACATGGATATTACATGGATATTACATGGATAGTACACGGATAGTACACGGATAGTACGTGGATATTACATGGATATGACCTGGATAGTACATGGATAGTACATGGATATTACATGGATATTACACGGATATTACCTGGATAGTACATGGATAGTACATGGATATTACATGGATAGTACATGGATAGTACACGGATAGTACACGGATATTACGTGGATATTACATGGATAGTACATGGATAGTACATGGATAGTACCTGGATAGTACATGGATATTACCTGGATAGTACATGGATATTACCTGGATAGTACATGGATATTACATGAATATTACCTGGATAGTACATGGATATTACATGGATAGTACACGGATAGGACAAGGATATTACCTGGATAGTACATGGATATTACCTGGATAGTACATGGATATTACCTGGATATTACACGGATATTACCTGGATATCACCTGGATATTACCTGGATATTACATGGATATTACATGGATAGTACAAGGATACTACCTGGATAGTACCTGGATATTACCTGGGTATTACACGGATATTACCTGGATATCACCTGGATATTACCTGGATATTACATGGATATTACATGGATAGTACAAGGATACTACCTGGATAGTACCTGGATATTACCTGGATAGTACATGGATATTACATGGATATTACATGGATAGTACATGGATAGTACACGGCTAGTACGTGGATAGTACGTGGATATTACATGAATATTACCTGGATAGTACATGGATATTACATGGATATTACATGGATAGTACACGGATAGTACACGGATAGTACGTGGATATTACATGGATATGACCTGGATAGTACATGGATAGCACATGGATATTACATGGATATTACACGGATATTACATGGATATTACATGGATAGTACATGGATAGTACACGGATAGTACACGGATATTACGTGGATATTACATGGATAGTACATGGATAGTACATGGATAGTACATGGATATTACATGGATAGTACACGGATAGTACATGGATATTACCTGGATATCACCTGGATATCACCTGGATATTACATGGAAAGTACATGGATATTACCTGGATAGCACCTGGATATTACATGGATAGTACATGGATATTACATGGATAGTACATGGATATTACATGGATAGTACATGGATATTACGTGGATATTACATGGATATTACCTGTATATTACCTAAATATTACATGGATATTACCTGGATAGTACATGGATATTACATGGATATTACATGGATATTACATGGATAGTACATGGATATTACCTGGAAAGCAGCTGGATATTACATGGATAGTACATGGATATTACATGGATAGTACATGGATATTACCTAAATATTACATGGATAGTACCTGGATAGTACGTGGATATTACATGGATATTACCTGGATATTACCTGGATAGCACCTGGATAGCACCTGGATAGCACCTGGATAGCACCTGGATATTACCTGGATAGTACATGGATATTACATGGATAGTACATGGATATTACATGGATAGTACATGGATATTACCTAAATATTACATGGATAGTACCTGGATATTACCTGGATAGTATAAGGATACTACCTGGATAGTACATGGATAATACCTGGATAGTACGTGGATATTACATGGATATTACCTGGATATTACCTGGATATTACATGGATATTACCTGGATATTACCTGGATAGCACCTGGATATTACCTGGATATTACCTGGATAGCACATGGATATTACCTGGATAGTACATGGATAGTACATGGATAGTACATGGATATTACGTGGATATTACATGGATAGTACATGGATAGTACATGGATAGTACATGGATATTACGTGGATATTACATGGATATTACCTGTATATTACCTAAATATTACATGGATATTACCTGGATAGTACATGGATATTACATGGATAGTACATGGACATATTCTCTAAAAGAGTGCACTACTTTTGACCAGAGCCTCTATGGGTCCTGATCAAAAATAGTGCACTATACAGGGAATAGGGTGCCATTTGGAAAGCAGCCATAGAAATCAATAAAGAGTGGAGGGCTGAGTTGGACCTCTACCCCCAACCCCCATTACATGGATAGTACATGGATAGTACAAGGATACTACCTGGATAGTACATGGATATTACCTGGATAGTACATGGATATTACCTGGATATTACACGGATATTACCTGGATATCACCTGGATATTACCTGGATATTACATGGATATTACATGGATAGTACAAGGATACTACCTGGATAGTACATGGATATTACACTATCCATGTACTATCCAGGTAATATCCGTGTAATATCCATGTAATATCCATGTACTATCCATGTACTATCCAGGTCATATCCATGTAATATCCACGTACTATCCGTGTACTATCCGTGTACTATCCATGTAATATCCATGTACTATCCAGGTAATATCCATGTAATATCCACGTACTATCCACGTACTAGACGGATATTACATGGATATTACCTGGATATTACCTGGATATTACATGGATATTACCTGGATATTACCTGGATAGCACCTGGATATTACCTGGATAGCACCTGGATAGTACATGGATATTACCTGGATAGTACATGGATAGTACATGGATAGTACATGGATATTACGTGGATATTACATGGATAGTACATGGATAGTACATGGATAGTACATGGATATTACGTGGATATTACATGGATATTACCTGTATATTACCTAAATATTACATGGATATTACCTGGATAGTACATGGATATTACATGGATAGTACATGGACATTACATGGATATTACATGGATAGTACATGGATATTACCTGGATAGCACCTGGATATGACATGGATAGTACATGGATATTACATGGATAGTACATGGATATTACCTAAATATTACATGGATAGTACCTGGATAGTACGTGGATATTACATGGATATTACCTGGATATTACCTGGATATTACATGGATATTACCTGGATAGCACCTGGATAGCACCTGGATATTACCTGGATATTACCTGGATAGTACATGGATATTACATGGATAGTACATGGATATTACATGGATAGTACATGGATATTACCTAAATATTACATGGATAGTACCTGGATATTACCTGGATAGTATAAGGATACTACCTCGATAGTACGTGGATATTACATGGATATTACCTGGATAGCACCTGGATAGCACCTGGATATTACCTGGATATTACCTGGATAGTACATGGATATTACATGGATAGTACATGGATATTACATGGATAGTATATGGATATTACCTAAATATTACATGGATAGTACCTGGATATTACCTGGATAGTATAAGGATACTACCTGGATAGTACATGGATAATACCTGGATAGTACGTGGATATTACATGGATATTACGTGGATATTACCTGGATATTACATGGATATTACCTGGATAGCACCTGGATAGTACATGGATATTACCTGGATATTACCTGGATAGTACCTGGATAGTACCTGGATAGCACCTGGATATTACCTGATAGTACCTGGATAGCACCTGGATATTACCTGGATATTACATTGATAGTACATGGATATTACCTGGATAGTACCTGGATATTACGTGGATATTACGTGGATATTACGTGGATATTACCTGGATATTACCTGGATATTACCTGGATAGTACATGTATATTACCTGGATAGTACACGGATATTACCTGGATATTACCTGGATATTACCTGGATATTACGTGGATAGTACCTGGATATTACCTGGATATCACCTGGATATTACATGGATATTACAAGGATAGTACCTGGATAGTACCTGGATAGTACCTGGATAGTACCTGGATATTACGTGGATATTACCTGGATATTACATGGATAGCACATGGATATTACCTGGATAGCACCTGGATAGTACCTGGATATTACCTGGATAGTACCTCGATAGTACCTCGATAGTACCTGGATAGCACCTGGATATTACCTGGATAGTACCTGGATATTACCTGGATAGTACCTGGATAGTACCTGGATATTACGTGGCTAACTTACTCCCAGGCAGGGTGTGGAGAATTGATATGAGACAGATTTTAATGAACTAGTTTATATTCTCTTTGTGAGCTTGGGGCTCATCAGTTGTTTTATTTGTTGACTGTGTTAACTTTACTGTCTGTTAGAGCCTACAACACATGTAATCCATTCTGATATTATGTCTGGATTACATCATACATTTCACAACGCTCTCTGCGAGAGACGGTTCAGTCTGTAGCTATTCAATTATATAGAAACCATAGTTACTAAAGGATATCTCTAGAAGATATAGAAACCATAGTTACTAGAGGATATCTCTAGAAGATATAGAAACCATAGTTACTAGAGGATATCTCTAGAAGATATAGAAACCATAGTTACTAGAGGATATCTCTAGAAGATATAGAAACCATAGTTACTAGAGGATATCTCTAGAAGATATAGAAACCATAGTTACTGGAGGATATCTCTAGAAGATATAGAAACCATAGTTACTAGAGGATATCTCTAGAAGATATAGAAACCATAGTTACTAGAGTAGTCTATGTCTTACCTGACACTTATTTGTTTATGATGCCACTGCACTCAGGTTAATGCATAGGATGTATTCTGTATCATTTCATGTTCACTCTCCTCCTCGATGCGCTATTCTACTGCCTGTGTATTTCTGATGAGCAGCACAACTCAGACAGACACACCGGCAACACTAGATGTCAGTGTTAGCGGCTACTGTGGGCGGACTCCAAGCTCCGCTGGTGTTTATATATTTAGAGCACAGGGTATTTGACGCTCTGCCAGGGACATTAGTCCCAAACGGCACTCTATTCTCTCTATCGTGCACTACCGTTGACCAGAGGGCCATAGGGTAAGTAGTGCACTATATAGTACATAGGGAATAGGGTGGCCATTTGGGACACTCACCCTTCTTCTCCAGGAGCTGCTGAGGCTATAACTGTTCCCAAGACTGATTTAGTTGGGGAATCTCTTTCATCTTAATATCCAACAGTGTTTATAATTAGTGTTGAAATGTGCTGATATGTTTTTCTCTCTTTCCTTCATTTCCTACTAGGATGTAGCCTATCACCAAGGGGATGACTGAATTCCCTGGATAGATAGACTCACTGGCAGAGAAGAGCACATGCCACTTGTTGGTAATTAAGTCTATGGGGCCAAGAAGAGACCAGCGTGTGTTCTACTCACAGACTTGTTACTACACAGCTCTAACAAGCTCCAAGATTAGCATCCTCACTAGTTATTTGGTTTCACAACTACAGTGGTGGCCTACAAATTTTACAGATTCAGATTCAGAAAACTATACTTTTATTAACTTCACCTAAATTTAACCAGGTAGGCAAGTTGAGAACAAGTTCTCATTTACAACTGCGACCTGGCCAAGATAAAGCAAAGCAGTTCGACACATACAACAACACAGAGTTACACATTGGAGTAAAACAAACATACAGTCAATAATACAGTAGAAAAAAAATCGATGTACAGTGTGTGCAAATGTAGAAGATTAGAGGGGTAAAGGCAAGTAAATAAGGCCATAGAGGTGAAATAATTACAATTTAGCAATTAAACACTGGAGTGATAGATGTGCAGATGACGATGTGCAAGTAGAGATACTGTCCAGTCTTGTGGACTGCGTTCAGCCCGCTTTTGACTCTTCTTCATCTGTGTACTGAATGTGATATTGCATCTTTTGTCAATGTGAATGCATGGATTTAGCAGCATCGCCAACGGAGAGCGAGAACTGTGATTGTCACACAGATCTTCACACTTCCACTGAGCAGATGCGAGAGAAGAGAGAGAGTGAGGGGATTGATTATCCGGCCCAGGTTTTGTACCCCGGCTGGATTTATTTTTATTTTTTCTTCTTCTAAATGTAATCCGTTACAGTTACTAGTTACCTGTCCAAAATTGTAATCAGTAACGAAACTTTTTTGGGGATTACCCAAACTCAGTAACGTAATCTGATTACTTTGGGATTACTCTCCACGGAGACTAACGTTAAACTAGCTGCTGGTAGGATGTTGTCATTGGACGAGCGTCCGTATCGTTTTATTTCCTATGGCTAAAGATGCAGGTGTCATTTGGTTAGTTAGCAAGACATGTGAATCACTTTGCTAGCCAGCTGTGCTGAACTTGAACGACAGTTAACATACGTCTTAGTTGTCAATCACATGTAATTTGGCATCGGTCAAATGTGCAGGCAAGTTCCCATTCGGTTGTCAAAACGCCGGCTGGGACAAAAATCATGCAATGGCAGGCAAGCTGCAGAAGGGCGAGGAGGCTACTATATTCCCCGTAGTTTATCGGTGCAATTTCTGACGGTCGACTACAAGCTGAAAAATGTTTGAGACGGCTTATCTACTATTCCCTCGTTAGATTGTAGTTCATGTGGCTCTGGATAACATTAGTTGTTGATCTTGTTTGTTGTTGACGTGTATAGGCAACTGAGGGAGAGAGATGGCCTACCTTGTCATGATTGTTTGATCAACAGGACTGTAAAAGTTCCCAGGTGTAAGAGGACTCCCGTGGTATTTACATACTTGCTGAAATCCATTCAGGTGTATTTTGTGGCTTTTGGCGAATGCTTTCTAATTATCTAAAGACGTGCTGTTGCTACTGCCTGTAAACACACAGTCCAGTTCAAAGGGAACAATGCCAGGCTTGTGTGCCAAATGGCTTATTTGCATATAGGCCTACTGTAGCCCTGATTGGCTATGGTGCACCAGTCTGTTAGGATTTATTTACTGCAGTGTCTTAATTGTCCAAACACACAATAGCTTCCCCCATTCTATATTGCTATGGAATTTTCACAAATCACTTACTATTCGTAATTCGGAATTTATGAAAACGTGAAAATGACCAAATCTAAGCGCTCACTTGTCTGAAAATGTAAAAACAAAAGGCACTATATTCTTCCTGGGGGTGTACAGTCGTGGACAAAAGTTTTGAGAATGACACAAATATTAATTTCCACAAAGTTTGCTGCTTCAGTGTCTTTAGATATTTTTTGTCAGATGTTACTATGGAATACTGAAGTATTATTACAAGCATTTCATAAGTGTCAAAGGCTTTTTATTGACAATTACATGATGCAAAGAGTCAATATTTGCAGTGTTGACCCTTCTTTTTCAAGACCTCTGCAATCTGCCCTGGCATGCTGTCAATTAACTTCTGGGCCACATCCTGACTGATGGCAGCCCATTCTTGCATTAATCAATGCTTGGAGTTTGTCAGAATTTGTGGGGTTTTGTTTGTCCACCCGCCTCTTGAGGATTGACCACAAGATTAAGGTCTAGGGAGTTTCTTGGCCATGGACCCAAAATATCAATGTTTTGTTCCCCGAGCCACTTAGTTATCACTTCTGCCTTATGGCAAGGTGCTCCATCATGCTGGAAAAGGCATTGTTCGTCACCAAACTGTTCCTGGATGGTTGGGAGAAGTTGCTCTCGGAGGATGTGTTGGTACCATTCTTTATTCATGGCTGTGTTCTTAGGCAAAATTGTGAGTGAGCCCACAATAACCAAATGAATGGTCTCAGGATGCTTTACTGTTGGCATGACACAGGACTGATGGTAGCGCTCACCTTGTCTTCTCCGGATGCCCCAAACAATCAGAAAGGGTATTCATCAGAGAAAATGACTTTACCCCAGTCCTCAGCAGTCCAATCCCTGTACCTTTTGCAGAATATCAGTCTGTCCCTGATGGTTTTCCTGGAGAGAAGTGGCTTCTTTGCTGCCCTTGTTGACACCAGGCCATCCTCCAAAAGTATTCGCCTGACTGTGCATGCAGATGCACTCACACTTGCCTGCTGCCATTCCTGAGCAAGCTCTGTACTGGTGGTGCCCCGATCCCGCAGCTGAATCAACTTTAGGAGACGGTCCTGGTGCTTGCTGGACTTTCTTGTGCGCCCTGAAGCCTTCTTCACAACAATTGAACCACTCTCCTTGAAGTTCTTGAAACTTCTACAGATGCACAATCGAGAGCATCCTGTCGAGCTGTATCACCGCCTGGTACGGCAACTGTAAACTACCTGCCCTCCAGGACACTTACACCACCTGATGCCACAGGAAGGCCAAAAAGATTATCAAGGACAACAACCACCTGAGCCACTGCCTGTTCACCCCGCAATCATCCAGAAGGTGAGGTCAGTACAGGTGCATCAAAGCTGGGACAGAGAGACTGAAAAACAGCTTCTATCGCAAGGCCATCAAACTGTTAAACAGCCATCACTAACATTGAGTGGCTGCTGCCAACATACTGACTTAAATCTCTAGCCACTTTAAATAATAGAAAATTGGATGTAACAAATGTATCATAATGTTTACATATCCGACATTACTCATATCAAATGTACTCTATACCATCTACTGAATCTTGCCTATGCCTTTCGGCCATCGACTCAAATCTCTAGCCACTTTAATAATTAAAAAGTGGATGTAATAAATGTATCACTAGCCACTTTAAACAATGCCATTTATATAATGTTTACATATCCTACATTACTCATCTCACATGTATATACTGTACTCTATACCATCTACTGCATCTTGCCTATGCCGGTCAGCCATCGCTCATCCATATATTTATATGTACATACTCGTATTCATTTCTTTACTCTTGTGTGTATAAGGTAGTTGTTGTGAAATTGTCCGATTACTTGTTAGATACTACTGCACGGTCGGAACTAGAAGCACAAGCATTTCGCTACACTCGCATTAACATCTGCTAACCATGTGTATGTGACCAATACAATACAATTTGATTTGATTTGATTTAGATGACAAAAAGCATCCATCAAACACATTGTGTGTCATCATAGAGGTCTTTAGCTTGTGGTTAGAACTTGCTCAGGTGGAACAAACTTAAACTTGCGCCTTTTTTTTTCAACGCTGAATTGAATGTCATTGAGAAAAACAGAACGGTGTCATAATGTATTTTTTTTTCACAAACATCCTTTCTAAATTTAAAAGAAATAATCCAGTTTTTCCAAAGTATCTGTCATCTGATTACATTTCTTCTTCTGGTAATGTAACTGATTACATTTATTTCTTCTTCTGGTAATGTAACTGATTACATTTCTTCTTTTTCTGGTAATGTAACTGATTACATTTCTTCTTCTGGTAATTTAACTGATTACATTTCTTCTTTTTCTGGTAATGTAACTGATTACATTTCTTCTTCTGGTAATGTAACTGATTACATTTCTTCTGCTGGTAATGTAACTGATTACATTTTTTCTTTCTTTCTGGTAATGTAACTGATTACATTTCTTCTTCTGGTAATGTAACTGATTACATTTCTTCTTCTGGTAATGTAACTAATTACATTTTGTGTTTAAACTCAGATTACATGTAATCAGTTACTCCGCAACCCTGGTAACGAGTAGGATTCTGTGTTTTCACATGTGAAAGTGATTGCTTTTGATTAAAACGCTTTATTTTGCCTTCCCAATGAAAACTAGTTGGAAAATTGGAACCTATATTTAATGGAAAAGAGTTTCAGGGCGTTGCAACATGCTGCCTTGTTGACACCATGCCAGGTCACAAGGCGGGTCAGTTTCAGCGCTTTCATATCCCTCTGGGGGAGGAGGGAGAGGGGGGAGGAGGGAGAGGGGAGGGAGGGAGGGAGAGGAATGGGAGGGGAGGAGGGAGAGCCAATAGTGTTGCTCGATAACCCGGAAGAAACAGCAACCGAAAAGAGCGCCTGGATTTCAATTCTGAACAGACAACAACAGGTTGACAGGTTAGTGAGTCTTTTCAACCTAAATAACATTGTATGTAGTGTATAATACAGGTGTGTAACAGTGTATAATACAGGTGTGTTACAGTGTATGTAGTGTATAATACAGCTCTGTAACAGTGTATAATACAGTTGTGTAACAGTGTATAATACAGTGGTGTCGCTGTAGATGTGTAAGTCGAGTCCCATTCCAGGCGCTACTTTTCCCATGTTGCTTTCCAGAAAACAGGGTTAGCTGCGTTCATTGTTTGTTGTTAAAGCTACTGTTAAACGTTATTGGCGGTGCTCATGTTTTTTTTTAAGAAATGTTGTCCTGTAGGCTTTTACAAAACGTGTCACTTCGTCGCATGCAAGAAGAATTTGAACGCGTTAAAGCGGCGAGGGAGGAGCGCCCTTCTCTGGTTGAACAGTGACGTGCTCCGCTCCGTTGTCGACAAGGCTGCATCGTCCTCAAATCACATTTATTTATAAAGCCCTTCTTACATCAGCTGTACAGAAACCCAGCCTCAAACCCCAAACAGCAAGCAATGCAGATGTAGAAGCACGGTGGCTAGGAAAAACCTCCCTAGAAAGGGCAGGAACCTAGAGAGGAACCAGGCTATGAGGGCTGGCCAGTCCTCTTCTGGCTGTGCCGGGTGGAGATTATAACTGAACATTTGATAACTGTAAACACATCTCTTTTCCCAACTACGTTTCATTTGGCATGCAGATAAGTCGTGTTCATCAAAAGGGAATCACTTCATGTGTGAACACAGAATCCCACTCAGTCCACCTGTTCCTACGTCCCTTCTGTTTTGAGCCGAGTTCCTCCACGGGCTTTGAGGACCACAGTCATAATACCCATATAACCAAAGGGTCAAACAAGAACATGGGTCCAAATGCTTTTTCCACCATTCATTTTTCCCATAATAGATTTTATAAACCCTTTAAAATAAGGTCTGTGTTTCGTTTAGGCTTACCCTGGCATGACGTTTTGATAACTGTAAATCCTCTATAGGACATGATGACTTTTAGCAATATATTCGCCTGTATTTACCCCCCCCAAAAATGAAATGCTAATTAGCTGCTCATGTGGCTATCATAAAGAACTACAAATACCATGATCATCACGTCACCGTGAGCAACCTTGTCCGCTACACATTCAGAACATATCAAGTTTGTAGGTGACATTTTATTTGTAAGATGTATACTTTCAGCTTTTTCTGAACTCACTTCTCTCGCGTGTGTGTGTGTGTGTGTGTGTGTGTGTGTGTGTAAGCATAGAGGTAGGTCTGCCCAAATCAAATACACCACTGCAGTTGACCTAGCCTACGTCGGCTGACGTAGCCTCGCAAGCCAATCGCAGAATGTACGATTTTGCTTCAATTCTGTCATTACAATCTGGCCAGGCTGATATTTCTGATTTTTTTCATCTGGTACCGTCGCACCCTGTGACGTGGCGATCGTAAATAGACTAAATCTGATGGACAGTCTGCAAAGGCCTTTACTGCCAATGGGGAAGACCTCCAACATATCATGACACAAGGAGGAATGGAAGACAGACATGCCTGCTTCTTATTAGCTTAGGAGTGCTTTCACACGCCCTTATATTGACCTCCCTATTTCTCTCTCCCTTCATGTCCCCTGGCTAGGAGGTGTCCCCTCTTTCTCTCCCCCCTTCATGTCCCCTGGCTAGGAGGTGTCCCCTCTTTCTCTCCCCCCTTCATGTCCCCTGGCTAGGAGGTGTCCCCTCTTTCTCTCCCCCCTTCATGTCCCCTGGCTAGGAGGTGTCCCCTCTTTCTCTCCCCCTTCATGTCCCCTGGCTAGGAGGTGTCCCCTCTTTCTCTCCCCCCTTCATGTCCCCTGGCTAGGAGGTGTCCCCTCTTTCTCTCTCCCTTCATGTCCCCTGGCTTGGAGGTGTCCCCTCTTTCTCTCCCCCCTTCATGTCCCCTGGCTAGGAGGTGTCCTCCCTTTCTCTCTCCCTTCATGTCCCTTGGCTAGGAGGTGTCCCCTCTTTCTCTCTCCCTTCATGTCCCCTGGCTAGGAGGTGTCCCCTCTTAATCTCTCCCTTCATGTCCCCTGGCTAGGAGGTGTCCTCCCTTTCTCTCTCCCTTCATGTCCCCTGGCTAGGAGGTGTCCCCTCTTTCTCTCTCCCTTCATGTCCCCTGGCTAGGAGGTGTCCCCTCTTTCTCTCTCCCCTTCATGTCCCCTGGCTAGGAGGTGTCCCCTCTTAATCTCTCCCTTCATGTCCCTGGCTAGGAGGTGTCCCTCTTAATCTCTCCCTTCATGTCCCTGGCTAGGAGGTGTCCCTCTTTCTCTCTCCCTTCATGTCCTCTGGCTAGGAGGTGTCCCCTCTTAATCTCTCCCTTCATGTCCCCTGGCTAGGAGGTGTCCCCTCTTTCTCTCTCCCTTCATGTCCCCTGGCCAGGAGGTTTCCCCTCTTTCTCTCCCCCCTTCATGTCCCCTGGCTAGGAGGTGTCCCCTCTTTCTCTCCCCCCTTCATGTCCCCTGGCTAGGAGGTGTCCCCTCTTTCTCTCCCCCCTTCATGTCCCCTGGCTAGGATGTGTCCCCTCTTTCTCTCTCCCTTCATGTCCCCTGGCTAGGAGGTGTCCCCTCTTTCTCTCTCCCTTCATGTCCCCTGGCTAGGAGGTGTCCCCTCTTTCTCTCTCCCTTCATGTCCCCTGGCTAGGAGGTGTCCCCTCTTAATCTCTCCCTTCATGTCCCCTGGCTAGGAGGTGTCCCCTCTTAATCTCTCCCTTCATGTCCCCTGGCTAGGAGGTGTCCCCTCTTAATCTCTCCCTTCATGTCCCCTGGCTAGGAGGTGTCCCCTCTTTCTCTCTCCCTTCATGTCCTCTGGCTAGGAGGTGTCCCCTCTTAATCTCTCCCTTCATGTCCCCTGGCTAGGAGGTGTCCCCTCTTAATCTCTCCCTTCATGTCCCCTGGCTAGGAGGTGTCCCCTCTTTCTCTCTCCCCCCTTCATGTCCCCTGGCTAGGAGGTGTCCCCTCTTTCTCTCTCCCTTCATGTCCCCTGGCTAGGAGGTGTCCCCTCTTTCTCTCCCCCCTTCATGTCCCCTGGCTAGGAGGTGTCCCCTCTTTCTCTCTCCCTTCATGTCCCCTGGCTAGGAGGTGTCCCCTCTTTCTCTCTCCCT
This sequence comes from Brachymystax lenok tsinlingensis, assembly GCA_030435695.1. NCBI lineage: Eukaryota > Metazoa > Chordata > Actinopteri > Salmoniformes > Salmonidae > Brachymystax > Brachymystax lenok. Next base: position 29,783,765 of record CM059783.1, read on the forward strand.
TCATGTCCTCTGGCTAGGAGGTGTCCCCTCTTAATCTCTCCCTTCATGTCCCCTGGCTAGGAGGTGTCCCCTCTTTCTCTCTCCCTTCATGTCCCCTGGCTAGGATGTGTCCCCTCTTTCTCTCTCCCTTCATGTCCCCTGGCTAGGAGGTGTCCCCTCTTTCTCTCCCCCCTTCATGTCCCCTGGCTGGGAGGTGTCCCCTCTTTCTCTCTCCCTTCATGTCCCTGGCTAGGAGGTGTCCCCTCTTAATCTCTCCCTTCATGTCCCCTGGCTAGGAGGTGTCCCCTCTTAATCTCTCCCTTCATGTCCCCTGGCTAGGAGGTGTCCTCCCTTTCTCTCACTATCTGTGTGTGTGTGTGTGACCCAGTGCTTTCTCCCTATCTCTGACTCCCTCCTCTCCCCTGTTGTCTCTTAACTAGGTATCCTCCCTGGACTCCCTCATTAGTGTCATCTCCTCTGTAGCACCATGGAGCAGGCTGAGACACCTGGGTTTTGTTCCAAATGGCACCCTATTCCCCTTTGTAGTGCACTACTTTAGACCAGGGCCCCATAGTGCACTATGTAGGGAATAGGGTGCCATTTGGGGCGAGCGTTAGAATCCAGGGCCACTACTGAAAGTCTGAGGGCAGCGCTTTAGCAGCAATTAACCCCAGTGACGTCTCCCAGGGTGCCGAGCGTCAACGACAGCCTTTCACTAACTAACACACTGTAAACAACAGGGTCTGATCAATGACAGAGTGCCTTTTCTAGGAGAGAGTGAGAGAGGGGGAGGAGTGAGGGAGTGGGAGAGAGAGAGGAGGGAGGTGAGAGGGGAGGGAGAGAGGAGGGACGGGGAGTGAGAGGGAAGCGGAGAGGGGACGAAGAGGGAAGGAGAGAGGAGGGACGGGGTCAGAGAGCGAGGGAGAGAGGATTTGCATCACCAACCACAGTTCTTTCCTCAGCGACGTGTCCTTGGCTCTTCTGCAATACTAGTGGTTATTGAGCTCTATGAAATACTTCTTCCTCCAGTATATACAGAATATTAGTGTGGTTGTCAGTGTAGCTTCAACAACTTCAGGTGAGATTTCTAGGCCTAGTGGATTTCAGAAACCTATAATGGTTTGGAAAATGTAAGGAAATGTCCAATGTTTTATTCTCTACAGATCTGGAGTCAGTGTCAGCCCCAGTAGGACCATGAGTTACTCCCCACTAATGATTTCATCTGTCTACAGTTGTCCTGATCTGAGGTCAGCCCCAGTAGGACCATGAGTTACTCCCCCACTAATGATTTCATCTGTCTACAGTTGTCCTGATCTGGAGTCAGCCCCAGTAGCACCCTGAGTTACTCCCCCACTAATGATTTCATCTGTCTACAGTTGTCCTGATCTGGAGTCAGCCCCAGTAGCACCCTGAGTTACTCCCCCACTAATGATTTCATCTGTCTACAGTTGTCCTGATCTGGAGTCAGCCCCAGTAGGACCATGAGTTACTCCCCCACTAATGATTTCATCTGTCTACAGTTGTCCTGATCTGGAGTCAGCCCCAGTAGCACCCTGAGTTACTCCCCCACTAATGATTTCATCTGTCTACAGTTGTCCTGATCTGGAGTCAGCCCCAGTAGCACCCTGAGTTACTCCCCCACTAATGATTTCATCTGTCTACAGTTGTCCTGATCTGGAGTCAGCCCCAGTAGCACCCTGAGTTACTCCCCCACTAATGATTTCATCTGTCTACAGTTGTCCTGATCTGGAGTCAGCCCCAGTAGGACCCTGAGTTACTCCCCCACTAATGATTTCATCTGTCTACAGTTGTCCTGATCTGGAGTCAGCCCCAGTAGCACCCTGAGTTACTCCCCCACTAATGATTTCATCTGTCTACAGTTGTCCTGATCTGGAGTCAGCCCCAGTAGCACCCTGAGTTACTCCCCCACTAATGATTTCATCTGTCTACAGTTGTCCTGATCTGGAGTCAGCCCCAGTAGCACCCTGAGTTACTCCCCCACTAATGATTTCATCTGTCTACAGTTGTCCTGATCTGGAGTCAGCCCCAGTAGGACCCTGAGTTACTCCCCCACTAATGATTTCATCTGTCTACAGTTGTCCTGATCTGGAGTCAGCCCCAGTAGCACCCTGAGTTACTCCCCCACTAATGATTTCATCTGTCTACAGTTGTCCTGATCTGGAGTCAGCCCCAGTAGCACCATGAGTTTCTCCCCCACTAATGATTTCATCTGTCTACAGTTGTCCTGATCTGGAGTCAGCCCCAGTAGGACCATGAGTTTCTCCCCCACTAATGATTTCATCTGTCTACAGTTGTCCTGATCTGGAGTCAGCCCCAGTAGCACCATGAGTTTCTCCCCCACTAATGATTTCATCTGTCTACAGTTGTCCTGATCTGGAGTCAGCCCCAGTAGCACCATGAGTTTCTCCCCCACTAATGATTTCATCTGTCTACAGTTGTCCTGATCTGGAGTCAGCCCCAGTAGCACCCTGAGTTACTCCCCCACTAATGATTTCATCTGTCTACAGTTGTCCTGATCTGGAGTCAGCCCCAGTAGCACCATGAGTTTCTCCCCCACTAATGATTTCATCTGTCTACAGTTGTCCTGATCTGGAGTCAGCCCCAGTAGCACCCTGAGTTACTCCCCCACTAATGATTTCATCTGTCTACAGTTGTCCTGATCTGGAGTCAGCCCCAGTAGCACCATGAGTTTCTCCCCCACTAATGATTTCATCTGTCTACAGTTGTCCTGATCTGGAGTCAGCCCCAGTAGGACCATGAGTTTCTCCCCCACTAATGATTTCATCTGTCTACAGTTGTCCTGATCTGGAGTCAGCCCCAGTAGCACCATGAGTTTCTCCCCCACTAATGATTTCATCTGTCTACAGTTGTCCTGATCTGGAGTCAGCCCCAGTAGCACCATGAGTTTCTCCCCCACTAATGATTTCATCTGTCTACAGTTGTCCTGATCTGGAGTCAGCCCCAGTAGCACCCTGAGTTACTCCCCCACTAATGATTTCATCTGTCTACAGTTGTCCTGATCTGGAGTCAGCCCCAGTAGGACCATGAGTTTCTCCCCCACCCCTGTGGGCCCGACCGGCAGCCGTAGTGTCCAGGAGCAGAGAGAGAAGTGGGAGAGGAAGAGAACCCGTACAGTCAGAGCCCTGGTCCAAACTGAACAGAAATACTGTAAACAACTACAACTAGTCATCACGGTATGTGCACAGCATCTGCTATTTATACTGTCGTACGTCCCCAAATTACACCCTATTCCCTATATAGTGTACTAGTTTTGATCTGGACCCATGGGGCTCTGTTCAACAGTAGGGGGCATTTTGAGACTCAACCGTTGTCTGCTGAAACAGGAAAGGGAAATACCTAGTCAATTGTACAACTGAATGCGTTCAGCAGAAATGTCTTCCGCGTCCACGTCGTCGGCGCCCAGTTGATGTTAGGGGTTAACTGCCTTGCTCAAGGGCATAACGGCAGATTTGTCCGACCTTGCTGGCTCTGGGATTCGAACCAGCGACCTTTTGGCTACCTGCTGCCCTTACTATAGACCCGTATTCATAGTGTCTCAGAGTAGGAGTGCTGATCTAGGATCAGGGTTTTAGATCATAATGAATCACATTACATAGACAGGGGGGGGACCTGATCTTAGATCATAATGAATCAGATTACATAGACAGGGGGAGACCTGATCCTAGATCATAATGAATCAGATTACATAGACAGGGGGAGACCTGATCCTAGATCATAATGAATCAGATTACATAGACAGGGGGGGACCTGATCCTAGATTGTAATGAATCAGATTACATAGACAGGGGGGACCTGATACTAGATCATAATGAATCAGATTACATAGACAGGGGGAGACCTGATCCTAGATCATAATGAATCAGATTACATAGACAGGGGGGGACCTGATACTAGATCATAATGAATCAGATTACATGGAGAGGGGGGACCTGATCCTAGATCATAATGAATCAGATTACATAGACAGGGGGGACCTGATCCTAGATCATAATGAATCAGATTACATAGGCGGGGACCTGATCCTAGATCATAATGAATCAGATTACATAGACAGGGGGACCTGATCCTAGATCATAATGAATCAGATTACATAGACAGGGGGACCTGATCCTAGATCATAATGAATCAGATTACATAGACAGGGGACCTGATCCTAGATCATAATGAATCAGATTACATAGACGGGGGGACCTGATCCTAGATCATAATGAATCAGATTACATAGACAGGGGGGACCTGATCCTAGATCATAATGAATCAGATTACATAGACGGGGGGGACCTGATCCTAGATCATAATGAATCAGATAACATAGACAGGGGGGACTTGATCCTAGATCATAATGAATCAGATTACATAGACAGGGGGACCTGATCCTAGATCATAATGAATCAGATTACATAGACAGGGGGGACCTGATCCTAGATCATAATGAATCAGATTACATAGACAGGGGGACCTGATCCTAGATCATAATGAATCAGATTACATAGACAGGGGGAGACCTGATCCTAGATCATAATGAATCAGATTACATAGACAGGGGGGACCTGATCCTAGATTAGCACTCCTGCTCTGATACTCTTCTGAATACAGGCCCGGCAGTGTTTCCCTACCTTCAGATGGGCAGAGCGCCATACTAAGTGCTTATAAAGAGTAGCACACATTCGCTGTCTGCCATGATGGATTTGATTGGCCTTTTTTTTTAATTGAGTGAAAAAAGACTCAAAATGCTACTCCTCTGGCACCGAATGACCGATCTGCATGAAACTTGACATGTGGCGTCTATGGACAACGATCTCTCAACCCAATACAGACTAGTACCTAAAACAACATGCTTGTTTTATTGACCAAGAAATATGTATGTGGTCTGGCACATCATATTTTTAGGCAAGTCAGTTAAGAACGAATTCTTATTTACAATGACGTCTTAGCCCGGGCCAAACCCCGGACGACGCTGAGCCAATTGTGCGCCGCCCTATGGGTCTGTAACGTGTGATACAGCTTAGATTTGAACCAGGGACTGTAGTGACGCCTCTAGCACTGAGATGCAGTGCTTCAGACCGCTGTGCCACTCGGGAGCCCTAAAAATCTGTATAAATCAGTCAATGAACAGAAATGTGTTAGTCACACACGATATCTCAGTTGGCCTAAGGGTGGCGCTATAGTAATGAACAGTAATGTGTTAGTCACACACGATATCTCAGTTGACCTGAGGGGGGCGCTATAGTAATGAACAGAAATGTGTTAGTCACACACAATATCTCAGTTGGCCTGAGGGGGGCGCTATAGTTATTAATAGAAATGTATTAGAAATAGGCCATTTATCATGTCTCCCTGCTGTGTATTGAACGTGTAGGCTACGGCCAATAGGGAATAGGCCATTTATCATGCCTCCCTGCTGTGTATTGAACGTGTAGGCTACGGCCAATAGGGAATAGGCCATTTATCATGTCTCCCTGCTGTGTGCTCATTGGCCCGCGCTGTTGTGCGCTGACAGACTCCAGTGGTGCTCAAGTTCAAATATGCTAATCCGTTGTTTGTGACATCACGATGTCGTCACCGTTGACGATGGCCGGCCAAACGTTGTCGATTTTCAGACGATGCATTGGTAAAAATCGGCCAACCCCCCCCCCCTAGACGAGAGCACCATTTGAGACGCAGACTAGGAGTAATTGAGTTGTCAGTGGCGTAATCTCCTCAACTGTTTCAGTCTCATGGGAATCCAGTGGAACCAATACAACACCATGCAGCTAGATAGCAGACAGGCTTAGCTATACAAATGGCTAGACAAATACTCATTTCTTCTTTCTTGTCTCTGTGTATGTCTCTGCGTGTGTGTGCTTTTTGTACGTGTGTGTGTGTGTGTGTGTGTGTGTGTGTGTGTGCTCTCTTGCAGTACTTTGTGGAGATTCTGAAGGCCAAAGGCACCCTGAGGCAGGACATTAGAGAAAGCATCTTTAGTTCCATTCCATCCATCCATTCAGTAAACCAGTAAGTATCTCTTTAATAATTAATGACGGGGGGGGACATTAATTGGCACCCTCCCTGGGTCTCTCACTAGTAGTTCAGAGTGTTGGTTTGACAGACCTCAGACAGCCGAGGACCTTGTCTGCTGAAGCCTACGCACAACACCAATTCCAAATGTTTGAAAATCTCCTCTAGTAAATAAAGAAATAAGCAGCGACTTTACTGAAAACCTTCATGACAGCATGAACAAGGTGATCCCAACTTAACCGCTGTCGTCCTTTGCCATGTTTAATATATTTTTATCTGTGTAAATAACAATGTGAGATTGGGGTTTTCTACAACCACGGCTTAATGGCTATGTTCTGGAGCCCTCGAACTCGACTCTGGACCTGGAAACCAGTTCTACTGCATCTAATCAGGGTCTGATTTACACCTGGCACACCCAGGTGGGTGGAATTAATGATCAGGTCGAACAGAAAACCAGACCTCGTATTGGGTCAGAGTTGAGTAGCCCCTGTTCTAGAGTTTTGGCAGTGTTCTGTGTTCTGTGTTCTGTGTTCCGTGGTTCCAATAGAGCCGTAGACATACGGCATCGTTCTATTTAATCATGGGGTTATAGCTTCGCTGAATGAGCGTCATACTGTGTTGAATAATGATCGGCGTTGAGTCCCACAGGTCCTCATCTCCGCTCTGAGACTGACAGGCTTTCTTCCCGAGAGGGGCGTGATGAAGATAGAGGGGTGTATTACCGAGGGTATGTCCCGAACCACTCCCCTATATAGTCGAAAGTAGTGCACTCTAAAAGGGAATAATAGGGTGTCATTTTGGGACGTGGGCAGAGTGTGCTGTTTTGGTTAAGCTGGTGCATCGATATCAGTGGAGGCTGATGAGAGGTTCTGAGAAGATGAAATATACTTATTCATGTCACTGAGGGAGAGAGGGTCATGTATAACGTTTACATTATGTCAGGATATGTTATTGTTAGCCGTCAGGGATCTTATAGGAGGGATCCTCTGGGAGGAGAAGAGACACATTCTGGTACCAGTAACCATGACAGCCTAGAGTTGAGGAAGAGTGAGCACTTTGGGGCCCGAGGTCAGGTCAGATGAAGTGAGGAAGAACGGATATCACTAAAGGTTCTGTCTAGCAACAGGGATGCATTGGCTGTTCAGATGTGTAGGAGGAGAAAGAGTTAAATATCAGAGCTTGTGTGAACATGTGGTCGTCTGTACAGCTGTTTGACCCTTTGGGAAGAATTCACTTGGTTTAAGCTTTCATAGTGTCCGTTAAGTTCTAATACTCTGATATTTATCAAACATGTTTGTTCCAGCCATTTATTATGAGCCGTCCTCCCCTCAACAGCCTCCATTGATCTTCATTATAACTCTTCTATGGAATCAATGGTTCATCTTCATTACAACTCTTCTATGGAATCAATGGTTCATCTTCATTACAACTCTTCTATGGAATCAATGGTTCATCTTCATTATAACTCTTCTATGGAATCAATGGTTCATCGTCTATGGAATCAATGGTTCATCTTCTATGGAGTCAATGGTTCATCTTCATTACAACTCTTCTATGGAATCAATGGTTCATCTTCTATGGAATCAATGGTTCATCTTCTATGGAATCAATGGTTCATCTTCATTATAACTCTTCTATGGAATCAATGGTTCATCTTCTATGGAGTCAATGGTTCATCTTCATTACAACTCTTCTATGGAATCAATGGTTCATCTTCTATGGAATCAATGGTTCATCTTCTATGGAGTCAATGGTTCATCTTCATTACAACTCTTCTATGGAATCAATGGTTCATCTTCTATGGAATCAATGGTTCATCTTCTATGGAGTCAATGGTTCATCTTCATTATAACTCTTCTATGGAATCAATTCCTCAACTGAGAGGAATGACAACATGCTTTTCTGTGAGGTGTCATGTCTGTTGTCATTCCTCTGTATCAACACACTACGACCAATGACAGGCTTTTCTGTCAGGTGTCATGTCTGTTGTCATTGGGCATAGTGTGTGTGTGTGGTAAATGTAGGAAGGAAGGTGTATATACTCAGTTGACATCCTGTTTTTTTTTTAAATGGACTTTACTCCAGGTGAACAGCGCTGCACACTAATGAGGAATTCCACTGTGATTAAACACAGCTGACTTCTATATTTATATAGAAATGTTTACTGTGTTGATGATCCTCCCCGTGCCGTTCATCATGGTTTAGGCGGTTTATGAGGAGTTGTGACCAAGACAACGATCGTATGTAGATGGGAAAAACCTAATTATCCACCTCCCTGCTCCACTGTAACAGACTGTAATAACCAACCCCAAAGACAGCGTCACGTCACCCACAGAAACTAGAGAAGAGTCACAAAGCTATTTGAGAGATTGATATTCCTCCCAGGGTGTGTCTGGGGAGTTCTGGTGAAGTTTTAATGAGGACTAATGTGGTGTGATTTTGTAGTGTGATACAGATCAAAACAATACCCAGGGTGACGGAAGTCCATCCTCTTCACTGTTGAAAACCTGAGACAAAGTTCTGCTTTGTTGTGTGTGTTGGTGTGATAAAATTAACATCCAGGGTGACGGAAGTCAAGAACCTGATAGTAACACTGTGGCTTCATCCGGTATCAACAGACAGTAACACTGTGGCTTCATCCGGTATCAACAGATAGTAACACTGTGGCTTCATCCGGTATCAACAGACAGTAACACTGTGGCTTCATCCGGTATCAACAGACAGTAACACTGTGGCTTCATCTGGTATCAACAGACAGTAACACTGTGGCTTCATCCGGTATCAACAGACAGTAACACTGTGGCTTCATCCGGTATCAACAGATAGTAACACTGTGGCTTCATCCGGTATCAACAGACAGTAACACTGTGGCTTCATCCGTATCAACAGATAGTAACACTGTGGCTTCATCCGGTATCAACAGACAGTAACACTGTGGCTTCATCCGGTATCAACAGACAGTAACACTGTGGCTTCATCCGGTATCAACAGACAGTAACACTGTGGCTTCATCCGGTATCAACAGACAGTAACACTGTGGCTTCATCCGGTATCAACAGACAGTAACACTGTGGCTTCATCTGGTATCAACAGACAGTAACACTGTGGCTTCATCCGGTATCAACAGATAGTAACACTGTGGCTTCATCCGGTATCAACAGACAGTAACACTGTGGCTTCATCCGGTATCAACAGATAGTAACACTGTGGCTTCATCCGGTATCAACAGACAGTAACACTGTGGCTTCATCCGGTATCAACAGACAGTAACACTGTGGCTTCATCCGGTATCAACAGACAGTAACACTGTGGCTTCATCCGGTATCAACAGACAGTAACACTGTGGCTTCATCCGGTATCAACAGACAGTAACACTGTGGCTTCATCTGGTATCAACAGACAGTAACACTGTGGCTTCATCCGGTATCAACAGATAGTAACACTGTGGCTTCATCCGGTATCAACAGACAGTAACACTGTGGCTTCATCATCTATCTGTTGATACGTGATGAACCCATAGTGTTTCTCAACTCAACCAAGAGTGTAGTCAGTATTGCTTGTTGTTGTTGTGTGTGTGTGTGTGTGTGTGTGTGATTGTGTCTGATGTGTGTGCTAACTACCCATTACCCTCCTAGTGACAAGTCCGTCATTAGTATTCCTGTAGCAAAGGAAGCCTCCTGCAACCTGTTCTGTACTGTCAGTCTGAGGCTGAAGTTGTATTTAGCTGTTAGTCAACCCAGATGTCCTGGCTTTAATGTGGATGAACTCATCTGCTAATCTGAGACGCTTCTCCTCTTCTTCTACTCTCCTCCTCTCTTCTCCTCTACTCTCCTTCTCCTCTTCTCCTCCCGTCTTCTACTCTCCTCCTCTCTTCTCCTCTGTTCTCCTCTCCTCTCCTCCCTTCTCCTCTACTCTCCTCCTCTCCTTCTCCCTTCTACTCTACGCTCCTCCTCCCTTCTCCTCTACTCTCCTTCTCCTCTCCTCTACTCTCCTCCTCACTTCTCCTCTACTCTCCTCCTCCCTTCTCCTCTGCTCATTTCCTCCCTTCTCCTCTCCTTCTCCCTTCCTCTCTCCTCCTCCCCTCCGATCTTCTCGTTCCCTTCTTCCTGACTGCCAGACTATTTAATCACCCTGAAAACAGTCTGGAAGTTGTAATGAGTAGTTTTATATTTATCATAATATCCTCTGGCTGTGAGAGGAGGGAAGAAACGGAAACACCGTTTTTTTTCTTGCCCCTTTGCCCTCGTTAGCCCAACTCTCCTGGCTGTGTGTTATCCCGACTCTCCTGCTAAGTGTGCGTGCGTTTCTAGTGTGTGTGCGCTTGTGTCTCCTGGCTGTGTGTGTGTGTGTGTGTGTCTCTCTCTCTCTCTCTCTCCTAGCTGCCTCTGAGTCTTCTGATTACCAACAGGTCTACCTTGACCCCATGCTTCATTATAATCTATTTAAATCAACTTCAGGGCTCCTTCTTCCAGCGACGTAAGAATGTAGTGTCTCTCTGGGAACGTCATTAGACGGTGCAGTCAGGAGATGTATATGTCTAATTGTGAGCACTCTCTCTATTTATTTTACCGTGGTGATCAGACAGCTCTATGTGGTCATATTTAGTGACTGGGGGAAGAAATCGAAGCGGTTACATATCACAATATTATTTTGGATGATATTATCATGATACTTTGACTCCCAAGTGTGGATCTGGCATCCTATTGATAGCGCTAGTCGGCTATACCTATACCGACTATACCTAATCGCACTACGCGTAGAGTCGGGTCTACACAGGTCTACACATAGAATCAGCACTACGCGTAGAGTCGGGTCTACACAGGTCTACATATAGAATCAGCACTACGCGTAGAGTCGGGTCTACACAGGTCTACACATAGAATCAGCACTACGCCGGTAGAGTCGGGTCTACACAGGTCTACATATAGAATCAGCACTACGCCGTGAAGTCGGGTCTACACAGGTCTACACATAGAATCAGCACTACGCCAGAGAGTCGGGTCTACACAGGTCTACATATAGAATCAGCACTACGCGTGAGTCGGGTCTACACAGGTCTACACATAGAATCAGCACTACGCCAGAGTCGGGTCTACACAGGTCTACACATAGAATCAGCACTACGCCAGAGTCGGGTACACAGGTCTACACATAGAATCAGCACTACGCGTGAGTCGGTCTACACAGGTCTACACATAGAATCAGCACTACGCCAGAGAGTCGGGTCTACACAGGTCTACACATAGAATCAGCACTACGCGTAGAGTCGGGTCTACACAGGTCTACACATAGAATCAGCACTACGCGTAGAGTCGGGTCTACACAGGTCTACACATAGAATCAGCACTACGCCGTAGAGTCGGGTCTACACAGGTCTACACATAGAATCAGCACTACGCCGTGAGTCGGGTCTACACAGGTCTACACATAGAATCAGCACTACGCCAGAGTCGGGTCTACACAGGTCTACACATAGAATCAGCACTACGCCGTGAGTCGGGTCTACACAGGTCTACACATAGAATCAGCACTACGCGTAGAGTCGGGTCTACACAGGTCTACACATAGAATCAGCACTACGCGTAGAGTCGGGTCTACACAGGTCTACACATAGAATCAGCACTACGCGTAGAGTCGGGTCTACACAGGTCTACATATAGAATCAGCACTACGCGTAGAGTCGGGTCTACACAGGTCTACACATAGAATCAGCACTACGCGTAGAGTCGGGTCTACACAGGTCTACATATAGAATCAGCACTACGCCGTGAGTCGGGTCTACACAGGTCTACACATAGAATCAGCACTACGCCGTAGAGTCGGGTCTACACAGGTCTACATATAGAATCAGCACTACGCGTAGAGTCGGGTCTACACAGGTCTACACATAGAATCAGCACTACACGTAGAGTCGGGTCTACACAGGTCTACATATAGAATCAGCACTACACGTAGAGTCGGGTCTACACAGGTCTACATATAGAATCAGCACTACACGTTGTCGGGTCTACACAGGTCTACATATAGAATCAGCACTACGCGTAGAGTCGGGTCTACATATCGTATCGGCACCTAAGTATTGTGAGAATATCGTACCGTGATGTCCATCGCAATATTTCTAGAGCTGGGAATTTCCAGGGACGTCACGATACAATATTCTCACAATACTTAGTTGCCGATACTATGTTGTGTTTATGTTATCTTGCACGCGGATGTCTTGTGTTGTCGATGGGGATCGTCATTGGTAATTGTCTCTCTCTCTCTCTCTCTCTCTCTCTCTCTCTCTCTCTCTCTCTCTCTCTCTCTCTCTCTCTCTCTCTCTCTCTCTCTCTCTCTCTCTCCCTCCCCTCTGTGCAGGACATTGTTGGTCCGTCTGGAGAACGGGGACTTTGGCCGTGGATTTGACGACTTCTGTCCTCACCTCCACCACTACATTACCTACGTAGACAACATCCAGAACGCCAACAGGGTCCTGGCGGTATGAAAACCTCTTCTTATTCTGTGGTTGTGGCCGACACCTCTTAGAACCCTTTCTTTAGGTTGGGAGGGGGGCTTGAGACGGGAAACGTCATCTCTCGATTTGGTTCTGTGTTTTCCCCCCCGCCAAAAAAAAAGAACACTACCGAGACATTCTTGACCAATTACCAGACGCCTTTTCGAAATACATGTCTCGTGTCTCCTAGTTCATTTATCTAAAAAATTGTTGGTTTATTTGAATAAATTCCTTGTTTATTTGTTATAGCTGACCAATTACGTGGACTGAGGGGGGACCTCCCGTTTTTGTTTTAGTCTAAAACATGCTCAATATTGTTCATGAATGTGTATTCGCTAAATATCCTTGGAGATGCGTGTCAAAACAAGGTTAATCTAGACCACCTCGTACAGGACTGTATAAACCAGTAGACTAAGGTTAATCTAGACCACCTCGTACAGGACTGTATAAACCAGTAGACTAAGGTTAATCTAGACCACCTCGTACAGGACTGTATAAACCAGTAGACTAAGGTTAATCTAGACCACCTCGTACAGGACTGTATAAACCAGTAGACTAAGGTTAATGTAGACCACCTCGTACAGGACTGTATAAACCAGTAGACTAAGGTTAATCTAGACCACCTCGTACAGGACTGTATAAACCAGTAGTCTAATGACAGCTACATCTAAGACCATGTTTACCATGTTGAACCATCTGTTCCCATAATGGCGTCCTCCAGGTTGATTGGTGGGAATGCATTTTAATTAACAGGTATGTCTTCTTAAGTTTTAATTTGTGGAGTAGCTTTCCTTCTTAATGAGTTTGAGCCAATCAGTTGGCTCAAAAAAATGTACTTAAGAAGCCACACCTGTTAATTCAAATGCATTCCTGGTGACTACCTCCATGAAGCTGGTTGAGAGAATGCCAAGAGTGTGCAAAGCTGTCATCGAGGCAAAGGGTGGCTACTTTGAAGAAACTCCAAATATAAAATATAATCCATGTGTACAACGCTCTTAGAGACTTGCCCAACAAAGACTCACAGCTGTAATCGCTGCCTAATGTGTATATACAAAGTGTTGACGTGTGTGTGTGTGTGTGAATATGTATGTAAATTATATTTTCTGTATTACATTTGCAACCATTTCTAAAAACATGTTTATTTTTCATTTTGTCATTATCTGGTATTGTGTGTAGGTGGGTGGGAATCATCTATTTTTCAATTCAGGCTGTAACACAAAACGTGGAATAAGTCAAGGGGGGGTATGAATACTTTCTACAGGAACTATTTTCATCACCTCAGCCTAAGTGATGCACCCGCCGTTGCCGCCGCTAACGAGTCTCTAACGCGCTAATAACACACAGCCCCGTGTTTCAGCAATTACAGGCGTGTTAGCTATGTAGACCCGGTGGAGGAATCAATTCCAACTCCCCTGCTCTGTCCCTAATCAATGAGATCACTCAATGGTCTCTCTGCAGGCAGACTCGTCCTTCCTCTTAACCCGAGACATTCACATCACTGCAGCTCTCGGGCTCGGTGCAGGGTTAACCACAGGTAACCAATCACAGGTAACTAGGAGAGGACGCTAGCTAGGTAGAGATGCCGTGGCTCTTCAGTTTTGATGTCTTCCCACGCAGAGATGTTAACTCCGTAGTGAAATGTTCGTTTCTGAGTTCCTCTTGTTGGTGTTCATAAGTGATTCCTCTCACATTGAGCTCATCAGCGCAGTGTAAACACACACGCTCACCCGGTACGACTCAGTGTAAACACACACGCTCACCCGGTACGACTCAGTGTAAACACACACACTCACCCGGTACGACTCAGTGTAAACACACACACTCACCCGGTACGACTCAGTGTAAACACACACACTCACCCGGTACGACTCCGTGTAAACACACACACTCACCCGGTACGACTCCGTGTAAACACACACACTCACCCGGTACGACTCAGTGTAAACACACACACTCACCCGGTACGACTCAGTGTAAACACACACACTCACCCGGTACGACTCAGTGTAAACACACACACTCACCCGGTACGACTCAGTGTAAACACACACACTCACCCGGTACGACTCAGTGTAAACACACACACTCAACCGGTACGACTCAGTGTAAACACACACACTCACCCGGTACGACTCAGTGTAAACACACACACTCACCCGGTACGACTCAGTGTAAACACACACGCTCACCCGGTACGACTCAGTGTAAACACACACGCTCACCCGGTACGACTCAGTGTAAACACACACACTCACCCGGTACGACTCAGTGTAAACACACACGCTCACCCGGTACGACTCAGTGTAAACACACACGCTCACCCGGTACGACTCAGTGTAAACACACACGCTCACCCGGTACGACTCAGTGTAAACACACACGCTCACCCGGTACGACTCAGTGTAAACACACACGCTCACCCGGTACGACTCAGTGTAAACACACACGCTCACCCGGTACGACTCAGTGTAAACACACACGCTCACCCGTGCGACTCAGTGTAAACACACACGCTCACCCGGCACGACTCAGTGTAAACACACACGCTCACCCGGTGCGACTCAGTGTAAACACACACGCTCACCCGGTACGACTCAGTGTAAACACACACGCTCACCCGGTACGACTCAGTGTAAACACACACGCTCACCCGGTACGACTCAGTGTAAACACACCAAATTCCGTTTTCTTCCGTTTAGTTTTTCCAGGTTTCCCTTTTTCCTGTTTTTTGGCTCTCATAATCATTTTTAAACAATTTGATATTTTTAAGTCCACAGCAATGTTTAAACCACATCGGGAGGCCGTTTTTGAGGTCTCTGAAAAATCCATAAACCAAAGCGGGTCTCACAAAACGCATAAAATCGCTAATATAAAATCGCTTACCTTTGAAGAACTTCTGCTGAGGGCTTCCCAAGTGTCCAACGAAGACAATCCATGCTTCTTTTGTTAGAAAAAGTAATTTATTATATCCATAAATCTCAGTTTGGTTGGCGCGTTATGTTCATAAAATCCACCGTCGAGTCGCCCATAGAACCGTGAAGAGAACGCGTTGAAATTATACCTATCATATTTCTACAAACAAATCAAACATCATTTTTAATGTTTCCTTAGGTATTCTTTTATGTATATTTACTATAATATTTCAACCGGATTGTAGCCTGAACGATAAGAAAGGAAAAAACTGTGGAGCGCGCACTCGGTTGCCGAAAAAGCTTGTTGACATCTGAGCTCCCTTGACTATATCTTCCTCCCTATCCGTTCTGGTCAGGGCTACCGTTTCCTGGTTTTGTATAGAGACTGTTGACATCTAATGGAAGCCATAGGTACTGAAATCTCAGAGCTGCTTGCCTTTGAAATGAATAGGGAGACTGTCAAACAGAGCAAAGGTCACAAAAAACACTAATTCCGGATGGATTTTTCTCGGGTTTTCGCCTGCTTTATCCGTTCTGTTACACTCACAGACATTATGTTAACACTCTTAGAAACTTCAGAGTGTTTCCTATCCAATAATACTAATTATGTGCATATCCTATTTTCTGGGCCTGAGTAGGAGGCATTTTACTTTGGGCACGCCAGACTCTCCAAAACCGTCACCTCGGGAGCCGCTCCCTAAGAAGTTAAGAATAAATTCTTATTTACAGTGGCATTTACCCTTACCTTAACGCTTAACGTAACCGTTTTCAACTTCAATGTGGTATGGAACCCTGACCTGTTCACCAGACGTGCTACCTGTCCCAGGCCTGCTGTTTTCAACTCTCTAGAGACAGCAGGAGCGGTAGAGATACTCTGAATATTCGGCTATGAAAAGCTGACATTTACTCCTTAGGTGCTGACTTGTTGCAACCTCTACAACCACTGTGATTATTATTATTTGACCCTGCTGGTCATCTATGAACATTTTAACATCTTGTCCAAGTTCTGTTATAATCTCCACCCGGCACAGCCATAAGAGGACTGGCCACCCCGCATAGCCTGGTTCCTCTCTAGGTTTCTTCCTAGTTTCTGGCCTTTCTAGGGAGGTTTTCCTAGCCACCGTGCTTCTACATCTGCATTGCTTGCTGTTTGGGGTTTGAGGCTGGGTTTCTGTACAGCTGATGTAAGAAGGGCTTTATAAATACATTTGATTTTATATTTTTTAAGGAGGATCCCAAGGAATCCCAGATAGCAACACGGACCCGTGTTTCTGTGGTTCTCCTGTGTTTGCAGCGTTTGCAAAACAAATAACCCGCTGGATTGATTGCAAATGATCATGATGTCATTCTGCCACGTAGGCTACTTTTGTAGTTGACATTTTAATTGAGCCTTTCCCGGAAGGGAAAAGGCTCACCAGAACTCTACCAGAAGACGGTAATCATTTAACATTATCGCTAGCGGCTGTTACACAAAGTGTAGACACACATACACGTTTCATAAAGCTGCATGAAAACACCAATCACTGGGTCATTATACTCATGCCTTATGGTTCACTGGGAAGAAGTTCAGTAGGTTTTTTGGGGAATATTGTTGAGTTCCGTTTTAACGTTTTGGGTTCCGTGATTCTGTCCGCGTTCTCCGCAACACAGATTTTCTAGGGCATTTTTGATGGCTGACGTGATTAGTCTCTTTCTTCTGTCATATTGTTGACACTCATGTTGACATGATTTACCCATGCATATTTAATGAGTGTGCTCAAACACACACACACACACACACACAGACACACAGACACACACACACATTGTCACTCACACACAGACTTCCCCCTCCACCCTGACTGCCAACCCAGAGAGATAATGACTGGCATGAAGGTGATTGGTGCTGGGGAGACCACACAGACGAGGCCACACAGACGGCCACACAGACAGCCACACGGCCACACAGACAGCCACACGGCCACACAGACCGCCACACGGCCACACAGACCGCCACACGGCCACACAGACAGCCACACAGACAGCCACACGGCCACACAGACCGGCAGCCACACGGCCAGTCATGTACGGTTCACGGGATGTCTAGGGCGTGTCCTGTAGTACCAGAGACTGGGAGGTAATTCGTTAGAGTTTAATAGTCACATGTACAGGGTTGCAGATGGAATTACAGGGTACAGGGAAATTCTTGAGCTCCGAGCTCCAACCGCGCAGGACAAAGGGACATAAAATAACAATACTATATACACATTAACAACTGTGGCAATGATAAATGGCCATTTTGGGGAGGGTTAATGTCCGTAGAGGGAGCAGCAGAGGGGGGTAGGAAGGCAAGGGAGAGGGTCAGGATGTTGCGTGTCTATTGGTCAATATGTCTGGTGGGGGTAGCAGGTCTGGTGGGGGGACAGGGGAGCAGGTAGCTGTCATTAGTAGAGAGATGGAGATATGTGTGATGAGACAGGCTGCCGTAAAAACAGTCTTCGGGCCAGAGGGGATTCTATCAATTGCGGATAGCTGTTCTGGTTGGCGCTTTCAGAAGTGGTGTTTTTTGTTGTTGATGTTCACAGCAGCTGATCCCAGCTGGAGGGAGTTGACATGCCCTTGATTTAGAAACTGACAGTCCTGTGGCATGTTCTGTTCTGAGTGGCGGAGAGGTCTTCTCTGTCAAACTCTTCGGTCTCCTCTGTTAGTGGAGTTCAATTAGATGGTGTCTGTTCTCTGTCCTCAGCTTCAGGTGAAGATCTGTTAGTGGAGGACTCAGGGTGATATTAAATGCTGTCTGTTCTCTGTCCTCAGCTTCAGGTGAAGAAGAACAAGGCCTTTAGAAGGTTTAAGAAGCTCCAGGAGTCCAGACCAGAGTTCCGCAACTGTAAACTAGAGGACCTGCTCCTACTGCCCATAGAGCGCATCCAACAGTATGTTACTCTGTTTCCATACACCTTATACACCCCATCTAGCAGTATGTTACTATGTTTCCATACACCTTATACACCCCATCTAACAGTATGTTACTATGTTTCCACACACCTTATACACCCCATCTAACAGTATGTTACTCTGTTTCCATACACCTTATACACCCCATCTAACAGTATGTTACTATGTTTCCACACACCTTATACACCCCATCTAACAGTATGTTACTGTTTCCATACACCGTATACACCCCATCCAACAGTATGTTACTCTGTTTCCATACACCTTATACACCCCATCTAACAGTATGTTACTCTGTTTCCATACACCTTATACACCCCATCTAACAGTATGTTACTATGTTTCCACACACCTTATACACCCCATCTAACAGTATGTTACTATGTTTCCACACACCTTATACACCCCATCTAACAGTATGTTACTCTGTTTCCATACACCTTATACACCCCATCTAACAGTATGTTACTCTGTTTCCATACACCTTATACACCCCATCTAACAGTATGTTACTCTGTTTCCATACACCTTATACACCCCATCTAACAGTATGTTACTCTGTTTCCATACACCTTATACACCCCATCCAACAGTATGTTACTCTGTTTCCATACACCTTATACACCCCATCTAACAGTATGTTACTCTGTTTCCATACACCTTATACACCCCATCTAACAGTATGTTACTCTGTTTCCATACACCTTATACACCCCATCTAACAGTATGTTACTCTGTTTCCATACACCTTATACACCCCATCTAACAGTATGTTACTCTGTTTCCATACACCTTATACACCCCATCTAACAGTATGTTACTCTGTTTCCACACACCTTATACACCCCATCCAACAGTATGTTACTCTGTTTCCATACACCTTATACACCCCATCTAACATCTAACAGTATGTTATTCTGTTTCCATACACCTTATACACCCCATCCAACAGTATGTTACTGTTTCCATACACCTTATACACCCCATCCAACAGTATGTTACTCTGTTTCCATACACCTTATACACCCCATCTAACAGTATGTTACTCTGTTTCCATACACCTTATACACCCCATCTAACAGTATATTAAAACACCATTCAACAGTACATTGTTCTGAGACGCACCAACTACTGTAAAACACCCTCTACCCCACACCTACGACAATACCTGCTTTCATTTATCCAACCATTTTTCCACTCCACTTTTCTACCAGTTGATACACAGGTAAAGGCTGCTGGTTGTCACGTGACGTGAGTTCCACTGACCCAGTAGTTTGTGGACTTTTTGATATGGCAGACTAAGTTCCACTTTCCCCACTCTGAGCTGTGTGACTTGGTGGAGGTGTTGTGTGTGCGGAACGTTCAGAGTGGGTAACAGAGCAGTGTGTGACAGGTAGCGGTGCGTACTTTAAACACCACCGTAGACAAAACCCCTTTTCGTAGCTTCACGTTTTTCATGCTTGACCTCTTTGCTCATTCCTGTAGTTTTATTTGTTGTTGTATTTCCGCTAGTCAACCCCCCCCCCCGCTGCATAACCAAAAGCGAGCGCTGCGTTGACAGGTGTAATTATCATTTGTTGTAGCGTCTGTTGTAAAGCTTTGACACACACACACTCAGACTGTCACAGATCTGGCACAATCCCCCTGTGTTAACCAGCCGCTAGTGTTGGCTGTAATTTCACGCGGTCCTGATCCCAGTCGTTAATTAGTGTAACACGGGGAGAAATGGGGCCTCGACAACATGCTGATTTATGAATACAGGAGAATGGGATGAAATACACCGCTATGGGTTCATCAAGCTGCTTGTCTTGTTTTCTTTAATTAGGCTTTCTTGTCTCGTTCTTGTCTCGTCGTAGTATCGAGACGATTCTACACCGACCTCTTGATGTGTCGTGTCCGTCCGTCACGCACAATGACAGTATGTCTGTCTCGCTGTACCAACATCTGTAGTCCTGTAGAGTCTGACTTCAGTCAGTGTCCAACTTCTGGCTTCTGTCCCACTATTCTTTCGTTGTTCCTGTGCATTGCTGAGATCGACGGGAGCCCCAAATGCAGCAGACATTTGAGGCTGCAGGACTGACAGACTTACCCCGGGACATGGCAAATAGACTCACCTTTTTGCTCTCCTCCGTGAAACTCTGGAGACTCCAGGGACCTCTCATAGTAGTACGATGATGTTAAATGACTCAACACACCCACACCTACCCACACACACACACACACGTTCACGCATAAACGAACACACACAGCTCTCCCTGCTTTCTGCTGCCTGGTAATAGCAGGAAATGGCTGTCACTTATGGCTGTTCAACGATGATTGATGATGAGTATGGCTGAAGTGCTGGATACTTAAGGAGATACGGGACGTGGGGTGGGGGAATGAAATCATTGCCTTTTATTAAGTGGCATTTACTGTCTGGATCTGGGCTGTGTATCCCAAATGGCACTCTATTCCCTATATAGTGCAGCATAGGGCCCCATTGGGCTCTGGTCAAATGTAGGGAATAGGGGGCCATTTGGGACTTGGACATGGTGCTTGGCTGGCTGAATCGGACGGTGAATGGTGATGGTGATGGTGAATAGCTCCTCTGCGCTCTGTCTGTGTTATGCGGATCAGTACATTGAGCCCTAGCCCTTAGATTGGGCAACCAATGACCACGCTTGCTTTAGTCCTCCTTTATGCGAAGGGTGGAATTCAAAAGTGATTGGTTATATCACGCGTTGTGATGGGACATGATGCTGTCATCTTCAACAAGTACCTGTTGCCGCCAGTGACGGGGTCAAAGAGTCATTGTTTTGGGTTAATACTTTGTTGTGCTTTTGAAAGAATCTTCATTAACATATTAAAAGGAAAGGAAAGGGGGAGTCCAAGCTGAAAAAGACGGCTACGCGGCCTCCTCTTCCTAGTATCCCGATGGCTCGCTGAAAAAGGCGGGCTCACGGCCTCCTCTTCCTAGTATCCCGATGGCTCGCTGAAAAGACAGGCTACGCGGCCTCCTCTTCCTAGTATCCTGATGGCTAGCTGAAAAGACAGGCTACGCGGCCTCCTCTTCCTAGTATCCCGATGGCTCGCTGAAAAGACAGGCTACGCGGCCTCCTCTTCCTAGTATCCCGATGGCTCGCTGAAAAGACAGGCTACGCGGCCTCCTCTTCCTAGTATCCTGATGGCTCGCTGAAAAAGCGGCTCTGCGGCCTCCTCTTCCTAGTATCCCGATGGCTCGCTGAAAAGCGGCTCTGCGGCCTCCTCTTCCTAGTATCCCGATGGCTCGCTGAAAAGACGGCTACGCGGCCTCCTCTTCCTAGTATCCCGATGGCTCGCTGAAAAGACGGGCTACGCGGCCTCCTCTTCCTAGTATCCCGATGGCTCGCTGAAAAGATGGGCTACGTGGCCTCCTCTTCCTAGTATCTTGATGGCCAGCTGAAAAGACGGGCTACGTGGCCTCCTCTTCCTAGTATCCCGATGGCTCGCTGAAAAGACAGGCTACGCGGCCTCCTCTTCCTAGTATCCCGATGGCTCGCTGAAAAGACGGCTACGCGGCCTCCTCTTCCTAGTATCCCGATGGCTCGCTGAAAAAGACGGCTACGCGGCCTCCTCTTCCTAGTATCCTGATGGCTAGCTGAAAAGACAGGCTACGCGGCCTCCTCTTCCTAGTATCCCGATGGCTCGCTGAAAAGACGGCTACGCGGCCTCCTCTTCCTAGTATCCCGATGGCTCGCTGAAAAGACAGGCTACGCGGCCTCCTCTTCCTAGTATCCCGATGGCTCGCTGAAAAGATGGGCTACGTGGCCTCCTCTTCCTAGTATCTTGATGGCCAGCTGAAAAGACGGCTACACAGCCTCCTCTTCCTAGTATCCTGATGGCTCGCTGAAAAGACAGGCTACGTGGCCTCCTCTTCCTAGTATCCCGATGGCTCACTGAAAAGACGGCTACACAGCCTCCTCTTCCTAGTATCCTGATGGCTCGCTGAAAAGACGGGCTACGTGGCCTCCTCTTCCTAGTATCCCGATGGCTCGCTGAAAAGACGGGCTACGTGGCCTCCTCTTCCTAGAGTATCCCGATGGCTAGCTGAAAAGACGGGCTGCACTTGTATTATTTCTTATTGTTATTGCATTGTCGAAGGAACTTGCAAGTCCGTATTAATTTGGATGGCGTATACCCATGTGTATCCCGTAGATACGACTAATAAAACTTGAAACTTGAAGAGGATTCTTCATTTATTTCTGTTGTACTTTAGAAACAATCTTCATTGAACATATTGAAGTAGATTTGTACGTTTATTTGTATGTACTTTCTTACTTTTACCCCATTTTTCTCCCCAATTTCGTGGTTTCCAATTGGTAGTTACAGTCTTGTCTCGTCGTTGCAACTCCCGTACGGACTCGGGAGGGGCAAAGGTAGAGAGCCGTGCGTCCTCCGAAACACGACCCAACCAAGCCGCACTGCTTCTTGACACAACGCCCGCTTAACCCGGAAGCCAGCCACACCAATGTGTCGGAGGAAACAACACCGTACACCTGACGACCGTGTCAGCGTGCATTGCGCCCCGGCCCGCCACAGGAGTCGCTAGAGCGCGATGGGACAAGAACATCACTGCCAGCCAAACCCTCCCTTAACCCGGACGACGCTGGGCCAAAACCCTCCCCTAACCCGGACGACGCTGGGCCAAACCCTCCCCTAACCCGGACGACGCTGGGCCAATTGTGCGCTGCCCCATGGGTCTCCCGGTCGCGGCTGGCTGCGACAGAGCCTGGACTCGAACCCAGAATCTCTAGTGGCACAGCTAGCACTGCAGTGCCTTGGACCACTGCACCACTCGGGAGGCCCCTTGTTGTGCTTTTGAAAGAAGAATCTTCATTGAACATATTGAAGTAGTATTGCTGTGATGAAGACACCAGTACGTTCCATATTTAAACTAAACAAACTCACATATTCACATTTTTTATACCCAGCCATATTTCCTTTTCTTTCAACTAATCCCTGTTATACACTTACCCATTCAGAGAGGGAGATAACATTCTCTCTTTACAATCACTTCATATTCCCTTTTAATTGCTGAAAGTTTAGAGAGACGAGTGTATCTCGGCACGCACACACACACACACACACACACACACACACACACACACACACACACACACACACACACACACACACACACAATGCCTCCCAGTACTATATTGAGATGTTCCGTGTTCATTTCCTTGGTTCTTTCTTTCCTTTTTGAAGCTATTAGCGGTAGAAATTATTCAGCGGTCTGTGGCGTGTTCACTAACCCGTGTTATAGGCTGACAGTGCCTGTTGTCTCTTAATTATAAATCTGAATCTTTAATGTAATGTATTTAAAGGCAAATCATTTAACTTTATTCTCTTCTCTCTCTCTCTCTCTCTCTCTGTCTCTCTCTCTCTCTCTCTCTCTCTTTGTTACTGACATGAGTGGAAGTGCCTGAATGACCCAACATGTCTGCGGAGAATAGGAAAAGAGAGCGATCTGCATATCATCTGCATATTACAAAAAGGAATTAGCATTAGCGCCGTAGCCACAGCCGCCACGTTCTCCTCTAACTAGGCCGACACGGTGATCCCAACCACACGCTTTCTTTCTAATATGGTAGCTTCCCCACCCTCCCCTTTTCATTAGAATATGTGAGCTGTTATAAATCCGGTTCAGATTATGTTATTGTTGTCTCGTCGTTATCTCGTCTTTGCTCAGCTGCTAATGAGCGTGACGGCGCGGCTAAACGGGCGCGTTCCGTTTACATTATTTGGGGAATGCTGGGTAATAACTCTCATTAGAGAAGGGAAGCTCTCCCTATTTCTTTTTTTTTTTTTTTTTTTGTAGCGCCGTCTCTTTAATTACATCCCTCCCCTCCCTCCCTCCTCCCTCCCTCCCTCCCTCCCTCCCTCCCTCCCTCCCTCCCTCCCTCTCTAATAAGGATGAGGGCATGCTCCCGCTGCTGATAAAGCCTGTCATGTATTTGTTATTACTAGATGAGACAAGAAGAGAGAATAAAAGGAGTGGAATTATTATTATTATTTTTTTTTTAAGTGTCTCCTAATTGAAGGAGGGTTTAATTGGACTCATGTTTTCGTTTTTTTTAGTTTCCTAATGAGTTGAACAATGTTGCTCTTTCTCCCCCTTTTTGCATGCGCAAGGCTCTTCCTGCTGGTGTGGTAACTTGATTCATGTTGTAGTTAGTCTCCTGTAGGAGCTCTGCGGTAGTTTATATTTATACAATACCAGAGTTTATAATGGAGTTTCTGTCTGTTTTTTCCCGTCTCTTTCCATTTTTAACTGTATTTTCTATGTTATTAATCCGTTTGCTACAGCAGTTGTGTTTTCAAGCCCACATCCACAACAGCATCCCTTCATCCTTAGCGGCCAGCCTTGAGTGCATTGAAAAGTGAAGCAATGCTAAACCTTGAGATTTCTTCAACTTGAGCTGCGTTAAGAACCAGACAACCATTCCAGAGAAAATAACTGTGTCAGAGGAATGTTATGTTACTTTTTTAGGATAAATAAAAATGTGTTCGTTTTTTAATCCTGCTGAATCACTCGGGGTCGAGGAATACAATGGATGCTCTGTCGTGTAGACAGTGTTGTCAATCTCCTTCCTTCACGTCACATGGCACCACTGATAACAAATACCACTTTTCAGTACTGTCAGTACGTTGGCACTAGCATGGCTCATGGCTGACTTCTGGAGTGGAATATGGCAGTCAGTCTGCTAGCATGGCTCATGGCTGACTTCTGGAGTGGAATATGGCAGTCAGTCTGCTAGCATGGCTAATGGCTCACTTCTGGAGTGGAATATGGCAGTCAGTCTGCTAGCATGGCTCATGGCTGACTTCTGGAGTGGAATATGGCAGTCAGTCTGGTAGCATGGCTAATGGCTGACTTCTGGAGTGGAATATGGCAGTCAGTCTGCTAGCATGGCTCATGGCTGACTTCTGGAGTGGGGGGTGTCAGTCAATCTGCTAGCATGGCTCATGGCTGACTTCTGGAGTGGAATATGGCAGTCAGTCTGGTAGCATGGCTAATGGCTGACTTCTGGAGTGGAATATGGCAGTCAGTCTGGTAGCATGGCTAATGGCTGACTTCTGGAGTGGGGGGTGTCAGTTAGTCTGGTAGCATGGCTCATGGCTGACTTCTGGAGTGGAATATGGCAGTCAGTCTGCTAGCATGGCTCATGGCTGACTTCTGGAGTGGAATATGGCAGTCAGTCTGGTAGCATGGCTAATGGCTGACTTCTGGAGTGGGGGGTGTCAGTTAGTCTGGTAGCATGGCTCATGGCTGACTTCTGGAGTGGAATATGGCAGTCAGTCTGCTAGCATGGCTCATGGCTGACTTCTGGAGTGGAATATGGCAGTCAGTCTGCTAGCATGGCTCATGGCTGACTTCTGGAGTGGAATATGGTAGTCAGTCTGCTAGCATGGCTAATGGCTGACTTCTGGAGTGGGGGGTGTCAGTTAGTCTGGTAGCATGGCTCATGGCTGACTTCTGGAGTGGAATATGGCAGTCAGTCTGGTAGCATGGCTCATGGCTGACTTCTGGAGTGGGGGGTGTCAGTCAGTCTGCTAGCATGGTTCATGGCCTCTCTGGCACCTGTGTGTCTCTTAAAATCAAGACCAGACAACACAGAGAGGGGGAGACGGGGAGGAGAGTAGGGGGAGACGGGGAGGAGTAGTAGGGGGAGGCGGGGAGGGGTAGTAGGGGGAGGCAGGGGAGGAGAGTAGGGGAGGCGGGGAGGGGTAGTAGGGGAGACGGGAGGAGAGTAGGGGGAGACGGGGAGGGGTAGTAGGGGAGACGGGGAGGAGAGTAGGGGAGGCAGGGGAGGAGAGTAGGGGAGGCGGGGAGGAGAGTAGGGGGAGACGGGAGGGGTAGTAGGGAGACGGGAGGAGAGTAGGGGAGACGGGGAGGGGTAGTGGGAGGAGAGTAGGGGGAGACGGGGAGGAGAGTAGGGAGGCAGGGGAGGGGTAGTGGGAGTAGGGGGAGACAGGGAGGAGAGTAGGGGGAGGCAGGGGAGGAGAGTAGGGGAGACGGGGAGGAGAGTAGGGGGAGACGGGGAGGAGAGTAGGGGGAGACGGGGAGGAGAGTAGGGGGGAGACTGGGAGGAGAGTAGGGGGAGAAGGGGAGGGGTAGTAGGGGGAGACGGGGAGGAGAGTAGGGGGAGACGGGGAGGGGTAGTAGAGTAGGGGGAGGTGGGGAGGGACAGACACTAGAAATCAATGTAAATTGTCAGTGCATTTCCGAGGTCCCATTGTCCCTCTCCGAACGCCAGGGTAAAGATTTCTGCCGTTGGAAAGCCGCCTTTTGGTCTCCAGACCTTTTAGAAAGGGGATAGGTTACTCTAATGTATCACTAATTGATCAACATGCACTTATTCTGTACTTTTAAAGAGGAATCTTCTTTCTTTGATGACTTGTTTTTTCTGAGAAGGGCGACAAGCCGGCAACCGCTGCTGTTCTACTATGTGACCGGTTTGACATTATTAGGATCAACACGAGGCGCAGTGCTTTGAGCTGTGACTACTTGGTGATGTTACTCTGTTTACTGCCCCCCCCCCTACGTTACCCTGTTTGTTTGTTCTGTTACTTTACCTGTGTCTAGAACAGACGAGTCTAGGTGTTTTTGTTCTTACTCGGGTGAAACTAACACAACAACAGTTGTAAATTCCATATAATGAACCAACAGCATTCCACAGCATCTCCCAGTCTTAAGATCTTAGTGTGGAAGGCTTTGTCTGATCTTGTGTTCACCCCCCTGAATAAAGATAAAGACACACCTCCTTTCCCTGTATCTGTGGAACAACACAATCTCTTGACTAGGTAGAAAGGAAGTAACGTGTGTGTGTGTAACGTACTAAGACTCCTCCCTCTCTCTCTCTCTCTCTCTCTCTCTCTCTCTCTCTCTCTCTCTCTCTCTCTCTCTCTCTCTCTCTCTCTCTCTCTCTCTCTCTCTCTCTCTCTCTCTCTCTCTTTCCCCCCTCCCTCTCTTTCCATTTCTTTCTCCCTCCCTCTCACTCTCTCTCTCTTTCTTTCCCTCTTCTCTCCTCTTTCTCCTTTCCTCTCCTCCTCTCGTTCTCCATCTCTCCTCCAGGGGTTAAAGGGTGGGGGGCTGGTTTGGAGATGACAGCCTAATACAGACAATTCTCAAATATGTACTCTGAAATATTTTATTTTCCTCTGTTACGTACTGAACTGACGTGCATGATTGTTGCTGACAGTGTTCAGATGAAGGGAATTAAATAGTCTGTATGCCCTCCAGCGGTGTGTAGCCTACTGTAATAGTCTGTAATACCCTCCAGCGGTGTGTAGTCTACTGTAATAGTCTGTAATGCCCTCCAGCGGTGTGTAGTCTACTGTAATAGTCTGTAATGCCCTCCAGCGGTGTGTAGCCTACTGTAATAGTCTGTACTGCCCTCCAGCGGTGTGTAGCCTACTGTAATAGTCTGTAATGCCCTCCTGCGGTGTGTAGTCTACTGTAATAGTCTGTAATGCCCTCCAGCGGTGTGTAGCCTACTGTAATAGTCTGTAATGCCCTCCTGCGGTGTGTAGTCTACTGTAATAGTCTGTACTGCCCTCCAGCGGTGTGTAGCCTACTGTAATAGTCTGTAATGCCCTCCAGCGGTGTGTAGCCTACTGTAATAGTCTGTACTGCCCTCCTGCGGTGTGTAGTCTACTGTAATAGTCTGTAATGCCCTCCAGCGGTGTGTAGCCTACTGTAATAGTCTGTACTGCCCTCCAGCGGTGTGTAGCCTACTGTAATAGTCTGTAATGCCCTCCTGCGGTGTGTAGTCTACTGTAATAGTCTGTAATGCCCTCCAGCGGTGTGTAGCCTACTGTAATAGTCTGTAATGCCCTCCAGCGGTGTGTAGCCTACTGTAGCTGCTGGTAATGGAATTCAAAGCCTCTACTTTATCACTCAGGGTTTAACTTTCCACTGCTACTATTCTTTACATGTAATGGTCGTTAAACTAAACCAGACGACTCAATAGTAGAATAGTTGATCTATTTACCTAGTCATGTAATGGTCATTAAACTAAACCAGACGACTCCATAGTAGAATAGTTGATCTATTTACCTAGTCCTGTAATGGTCATTAAACTAAACCAGACGACTCCATAGTAGAATAGTTGATCTATTTACCTAGTCCTGTAATGGTCATTAAACTAAACCAGACGACTCCATAGTAGAATAGTTGATCTATTTACCTAGTCATGTAATGGTCATTAAACTAAACCAGACGACTCCATAGTAGAATAGTTGATCTATTTACCTAGTCATGTAATGGTTATTAAACTAAACCAGACGACTTCATAGTAGAATAGTTGATCTATTTACCTAGTCATGTAATGGTCATTAAACTAAACCAGACGACTCCATAGTAGAATAGTTGATCTATTTACCTAGTCATGTAATGGTTATTAAACTAAACCAGACGACTTCATAGTAGAATAGTTGATCTATTTACCTAGTCATGTAATGGTCATTAAACTAAACCAGACGACTCCATAGTAGAATAGTTGGTCTATTTACCTAGTCATGTAATGGTCATTAAACTAAACCAGACAACTCCATAGTAGAATAGTTGATCTATTTACCTAGTCATGTAATGGTCATTAAACTAAACCAGACGACTCCATAGTAGAATAGTTGATCTATTTACCTAGTCATGTAATGGTTATTAAACTAAACCAGACGACTTCATAGTAGAATAGTTGATCTATTTACCTAGTCATGTAATGGTCATTAAACTAAACCAGACGACTCCATAGTAGAATAGTTGATCTATTTACCTAGTCATGTAATGGTTATTAAACTAAACCAGACGACTTCATAGTAGAATAGTTGATCTATTTACCTAGTCATGTAATGGTCATTAAACTAAACCAGACGACTCCATAGTAGAATAGTTGGTCTATTTACCTAGTCATGTAATGGTCATTAAACTAAACCAGACAACTCCATAGTAGAATAGTTGATCTATTTACCTAGTCATGTAATGGTCATTAAACTAAACCAGACGACTCCATAGTAGAATAGTTGGTCTATTTACCTAGTCATGTAATGGTCATTAAACTAAACCAGACGACTCCATAGTAGAATAGTTGGTCTATTTACCTAGTCATGTAATGGTTATTAAACTAAACCAGACGACTTCATAGTAGAATAGTTGATCTATTTACCTAGTCATGTAATGGTCATTAAACTAAACCAGACGACTCCATAGTAGAATAGTTGGTCTATTTACCTAGTCATGTAATGGTCATTAAACTAAACCAGACAACTCCATAGTAGAATAGTTGATCTATTTACCTAGTCATGTAATGGTCATTAAACTAAACCAGACGACTCCATAGTAGAATAGTTGGTCTATTTACCTAGTCATGTAATGGTCATTAAACTAAACCAGACGACTCCATAGTAGAATAGTTGGTCTATTTACCTAGTCCTGTAATGGTCATTAAACTAAACCAGACGACTCCATAGTAGAATAGTTGGTGTCTGTTTGACTATTTACACTGACAGGACGGGTCTTGGTTGTTTGGAGGAAGTTGTCAAAGATTATGTTGACAAACAATGCGCGCGCGCGCACACACACACACACACACACACACACACACACACACACACACACACACACACACACACACACACACACACACACACACACACACACACACACCCTACTGTCTGGCTGCTTGAAGAGTACTGTATCTAAATGACAAAGCGCTGTCCGATCTGCTTACTCTAAACTTTCTGTGATTGTGGTTGTTTTACTGTTTTAGATTTGAGAAGTGTACGAGTTCACCTTGTTTATCTGTGTGTCTTCTCTTTTCTCAGGTACAAGCATTTCTTACGGGATCTGACAGAGAACACTAGTCCAGACTACCCAGAGTTCCAACAGCTTTCAAGTAGGTGTCTCTCCTATCCCTGCTGCACGCACTGCTCAGCTCGCTCAGTAATCACTGTCTACGTCCCAAATGGCATCCTATTCCCTATTTAGTGCACTACTTTTCACCAGGGCCCTATCACCGTATAGGGAATAAGGTGTCTGTCATTTGGGACTCATCCACAGTGATTCTTCAAGTTAAATACAGTATCGATGGATTAACCTCAGTGTCGTTTATAGTCTTTCGTAGTCAAGAGATCTGTCTCAACGCTGAAGACTTCGGAGTGCGTCCCAAATGGCACCCTATCCAATTTATAGATCACAGAAATGTAATTTCTCTACCATAAGCCACCTCCAACGTCGTTTTTGAGAATTTGGCAATATGTCCAACCAGCCTCACAACCACAGACCAAGTGTGGGTGATCGGTTTGCTGATGTCAACATTGTGAACAGAGTGCCCCATGGTGGCGGTAGGGTTATGGTATGAGAAGGCATTAGCTACGGACAACGAACACAATTGCATTTTATCAATGGCAATTTGAATGCACGGAGATACTGTAACGAGATCCTGAGGCCCATTGTCGTGCCATTCATCCGCCGCCATCACCTCATGTTTCAGAATGATAATGCACGGCCCCATGTCGCAAGCATCCGTACAAAATTCTTGGAAGCTGAAAATGTCCCATGGCCTAAATTCACTGGGAATGCATTACATAGGATGAAGAAACAATACTCCAAGCCACAGCTCCATACTACTTGGGATTGGTGTGTGCAGGGTCCGTGGGTGGCTTTGGACCATTTCTTTGGATTTCTTACGTCTAACTCACTGTAAAGGGAAAAAATTTTGTTCAAATCAGATGTTAGGTACTACATTTATTGAATATTTTATGAATCCTATAAATTAAAATGGCCAATTTGGGTGCAATCAATTAGCTGAATTTCTCAGACAAAATAATGCCGCAGGAATTCTAATCTTATCTGTTTCTAACAACAGAAACAGTCTGAGATGGGGGGGTCAATCCTCTTTCTTGTGTGTTTTGAGAGGGAACGACCCATAAGGTACCGTTTGGGATGCAGACTCAGTAGCACATCGCGTGACGAGCAGGTTCACGTTGCTGTCACAGTAGTTTGATGTTCAGATCTCTTCACCGTTCTTAGTTTGTCAGGATTGTTTCCCACTGAACACACCTAACAGCAGGTGATGTGACTGTGATGATGAGCTGAACACATCTAACAACAGCAGTGGGCTCAGTACAGGCTGGGAGGAGATAGCAGTGGGCTCAGTACAGGCTGGGAGGGGATAGCAGTGGGCTCAGTACAGGCTGGGAGGAGATAGCCGTGGGCTCAGTACAGGCTGGGAGGGGATAGCAGTGG
Organism: Brachymystax lenok tsinlingensis; assembly: GCA_030435695.1. Taxonomy (NCBI): domain Eukaryota; kingdom Metazoa; phylum Chordata; class Actinopteri; order Salmoniformes; family Salmonidae; genus Brachymystax; species Brachymystax lenok. Next base: position 29,815,389 of record CM059783.1, read on the forward strand.
GTTCTGGGAGGAGATAGGAGTGGGTTCTGGGAGGAGATAGGAGTGGGCTCAGTACAGGCTGGGAGGAGATAGCAGTGGGCTCAGTACAGGCTGGGAGGAGATAGCAGTGGGCTCAGTACAGGCTGGGAGGAGATAGCAGTGGGCTCAGTACAGGCTGGGAGGAGATAGCAGTGGGCTCAGTACAGGCTGGGAGGAGATAGCAGTGGGCTCAGTACAGGCTGGGAGGAGATAGCAGTGGGCTCAGTACAGGCTGGGAGGAGATAGCAGTGGGCTCAGTACAGGCTGGGAGGAGATAGCAGTGGGCTCAGTACAGGCTGGGAGGAGATAGCAGTGGGCTCAGTACAGGCTGGGAGGAGATAGCAGTGGGCTCAGTACAGGCTGGGAGGAGATAGCAGTGGGTTCAGTACAGGCTGGGAGGAGATAGCAGTGGGCTCAGTACAGGCTGGGAGGAGATAGCAGTGGGCTCAGTACAGGCTGGGAGGAGATAGCAGTTCTGGGAGGATAGGATGAAAGCACTGTGGCAAAGCTCAACGTTCGTCTAAATTCTCAATGTGGATTTTAACATAATTAATGGGGATCAGATCTGAGGATATTAAGCGGAGCGATATATTAATAAATAAAATCTTCATCTCATCTCCAACATCAGCAGAGAGAAGCACACCACCCCGATAATGACTCATTGCAATCGGCAAATAAACAGCAAATCCGACTTAAGCGCAAATGTACACAAGGAATTATTTATGGGTATCAATTAAAATCTTCATTGGCTGCGTGCTGCTTTTGCTTACAAATTAAAACAGCCGCTCACTCGTAAGATGAAGGTACGTCTCTGAATGCTCTCTCCTCCCCTCCATCCTCCTCCTCTCCTCCATCCTCTTCTTCTCCTCTCTGCTCTCTCCTCTCCTCCATCCTCTTCTTCCCCTCTTCCTCCCCTCTCTCCTCTCTCCTCTCCTCCATCCTCTCCTCTCCTCTCTTCTCCCTCTTCCTCCCCTCTCTCCTCCTCTCCTCTCCTCCATCCTCTTCCTACTCCTCCCCCCTCTCTTCTTCCCTCTTCTTCCTCCCCTCTCTCTCTCCTCCTCTCTCCCTCTCTCCTCTCCTCCATCCTCTTCCTCTCCTCCTCCCTCCTCTCTCCTCTCCTCCATCCTCTTCCTCTCCTCTCTCCCTCCCTCTCTCCTCTCCTCCATCCTCTTCCTCTCCTCGGTCGCCCTCCCCTCTCTCCTCTCCTCTATCCTCTTCCTCTCCTCCGTCGCCCTACCCTCTCTCCTCTCCTCTATCCTCTTCCTCTCCTCCGTTGCCCAACCCTCTCTCCTCTCCTCCATCCTCTTCCTCTCCTCCGTCGCCCTCCCCTCTCTCCTCTCCTCCATCCTCTTCCTCTCCTCCGTCGCCCTCCCCTCTCTCCTCTTCCTCCATCCTCTTCCTCCCTCTCCCTCATTAGCGCTGCTTTTTTAAACTCTTAAGCTTTTTATGAGGAAAGAAAAATCTCAGTTTTGTTAGTTAGCCTGGTTGTATTGTAAAGGGAGTTATGTAGAAATAGCCCCAGACAGATCACATTGTATCTGATTATCAAGCTAACGAGCCGCGAGAAGACTCAGGAGGCTTTGTTGTTTTAATGCTCCTCTTGTTGTTTTGTTTGTCTTGTTGTTTTGTTTGTCTTGTTGTTTTGTTTGTCTTGTTGTTTTGTTTGTCTTTCTCTTGTCTGGAATCAACAGCGTTGGTTAGAATTGTTGTAATTGCCGTACTTCACGAGTTTTCCTCAGCCAATCGTGTGTGTGTGTGTGTGTGTGTGTGTGTGTGTGTGTGTGTGTGTGTGTGTGTGTGTGTGTGTGTGTGTGTGTGTGTGTGTGTGTGTGTGTGTGTGTGTGTGTGTTAATGTGACCTCACACTGCACTCTTTAACATGCTCCCTGTGAACCACCAGCCCGCCACAAACCACTCAACACAACGCAACCCTTAAAAAAACACACTCCAACCCTGTCAAAAGATGAATTTGAAGAGGTTGACGTCACGAAGCACCCCCTTTAACTGGGTACTATTTCAACGTAATTGATAAATGAAATAACGACTGAAGAGTGTTCTCAGAATGAGTATTGGAGTTATGTTTGTATTATTAATGTGAAGACTGTGCTGCGTCTCAAATGGCATGCATATCACCCTGGTCATAAGAAGTGCACTATTTAGGGAATAGGGTGCCGTCTGGGACGCACGCCACAACTGAACTGATCTGAGGCAACAGCCACTGTAAATTACAAAGTTGTTGTTTTTATTAAAAGAGGCAATAAAGACAAAATAATGAATAAGATTCAGAAACCATAACAGCCTCTCTGCAACCCACAGATGGCTCTGTTTGGTCTTTTGGTTTCGTAACGTTGTAATTTGTTGTGAAGATAAGCGGGCCCAATTAGGACGGGATTATCTCCTCTATCGTAGAGAGAAAGACAGAGACCCGCCTCGAGGCTCGAGCATCAGCGCGTTCATACGCTGGGGTTACGTCCCAAATGCACTACTTTAGACCAGAGCCCCCTTCCCGCCTCCCCCCCAGTCAAAAGTAGTGCACTATGTAGGGAATAGGATGCCATTCAGGTAGTAGACTGACTGTTGTTGCAACAATACTTTAAAAAACAAGAGGCAGAACGTTTGGTTTAAAGTTAACACATCTAACAAACAGACATATGGAGTTTAAGGATGTATAGGAGGATACAGACCGCTCAAGAGTTACAGTATGCTATTAGAAAAATAGGAACATGCTAGTACAAGCTCTTTGCAATAAAGAATTGAGACCGAAAGCGTCAAGTTTCAAAGTGTTTTAATACCAAGGACACAGTCAGCTGAGTGCATCCATTTAGAAAGGTCCCAACACATGTCATCCTCTTCCCTTGTAGGGCGTCACCTCCCTCAGCTATACATGTTATCCTCTTCCCTTGTAGGGCGTCTCCTCCCCAGCTATACATGTTATCCTCTTCCCTTGTAGGGCATCACCTCCCCAGCTATACATGTCATCCTCTTCCCTTGTAGGGCATCACCTCCCCAGCTATACATGTCATCCTCTTCCCTTGTAGGGCGTCACCTCCCCAGCTATACATGTCATCCTCTTCCCTTGTAGGGCATCACCTCCCCAGCTATACATGTCATCCTCTTCCCTTGTAGGGCATCACCTCCCCAGCTATACATGTTATCCTCTTCCCTTGTAGGGCATCACCTCCCCAGCTATACATGTCATCCTCTTCCCTTGTAGGGCATCACCTCCCCAGCTATACATGTTATCCTCTTCCCTTGTAGGGCATCACCTCCCCAGCTATACATGTCATCCTCTTCCCTTGTAGGGCATCACCTCCCCAGCTATACATGTTATCCTCTTCCCTTGTAGGGCATCACCTCCCCAGCTATACATGTCATCCTCTTCCCTTGTAGGGCATCACCTCCCCAGCTATACATGTTATCCTCTTCCCTTGTAGGGCGTCACCTCCCCAGCTATACATGTCATCCTCTTCCCTTGTAGGGCATCACCTCCCCAGCTATACATGTTATGAGCCCAATGAGTTTCCCCTCAGTCTTCCCTGTGGAATGTCCATGGTCCTCTCTTTGGTTAGCCAGATGTCAGAATCACAACCTCGTCCGTCTTCTGTCCCGGGCGTGACCCTTGCTCTCTGATCCTAGAGAGTTTCCTCTTCTCTCAATTGGGGGTCATGGTTTCTGAATGAGCATACACACAGTTTCATGGCCTAAACTCTATTCATGCTCACCGTAATCATTCACTACACAGGATACAAGCACACTACAGTCTAACTTGAAACGTTTTTACATTTTCACAGAATCCGTCACGTAGATTTAGGCATAATGATTACGGCTCTAGATTTCAGGAAATGTTTTTTTCAGGTGAAAAATACAAAATTCTTTAACTTCAGGACCGCCCCCCTCCTGTTAAGGTCAACAAGGAGAGGAGAGGTGTCCTGTTAAGGTCAACAAGGAGAGGAGAGGTGTCCTGTTAAGGTCAACAAGGAGAGGAGAGGTGTCCTGTTAAGGTCAACAAGGAGAGCAGAGGTGTCCTGTTAAGGTCAATAAGGAGAGTGGCTTGTTTAACCAAATGAGTGCTTCTGATTATGAAAGACTTCATAAGGAGAGGAGAGGTGTCCTGTGTGTTTTTCACACAGTTAGACTGTGACTGCTGAAGGCCCAACCTGTGTGGGTGGGTGTGTGTGTGTGTGTGTGTGTGGGTGGGTGTGGGTGGGTGTGCGTGTGCGCGCCCGTGGCACAGACCAGAAGCACTCTAATTATGTGGCTGGCTACACACCCTTGCGGAGGCAGATCTATGCCAATCAGGAGTGTTTTCAAGTTTTAATTTGCGCACCCCTGGTCAGCTCTCAACAGGGGGTGATGATGCAGTCAAACACAGCTGTGTGTGTGTGTGTGTGTGTGTGTGTGTGTGAGAGAGAATGAGGCCTTGGACTCAAACAAACCCTTCATCATAAGAGCCACTAGTCGCTGACAGGATGGAAGCAGTGTGTTGTCTGGTTACATGGAGAGAACATACTACACCATGTGTTGTTGTCTGGATACATGGAGAGAACATACTACACCATGTGTTGTTGTCTGCATACATGGTGAGAACATACTACACCATGTGTTGTCTGGTTACATGGAGAGAACATACTACACCATGTGTTGTTGTCTGGTTACATGGAGAGAACATACTACACCATGTGTTGTTGTCTGGATACATGGAGAGAACATACTACACCATGTGTTGTTGTCTGGATACATGGAGAGAACATACTACACCATGTGTTGTTGTCTGGATACATGGAGAGAACATACTACACCATGTGTTGTCTGGATACATGGAGAGAACATACTACACCATGTGTTGTTGTCTGGTTACATGGAGAGAACATACTACACCATGTGTTGTCTGGTTACATGGAGAGAACATACTACACCATGTGTTGTTGTCTGGTTACATGGAGAGAACATACTACACCATGTGTTGTCTGGTTACATGGAGAGAACATACTACACCATGTGTTGTCTGGTTACATGGAGAGAACATACTACACCATGTGTTGTCTGGTTACATGGAGAGAACATACTACACCATGTGTTGTTGTCTGGTTACATGGAGAGAACATACTACACCATGTGCTGTTGTCTGGTTACATGGAGAGAACATACTACACCATGTGTTGTTGTCTGGTTACATGGAGAGAACATACTACACCATGTGTTGTTGTCTGGATACATGGAGAGAACATACTACACCATGTGTTGTTGTCTGGTTACATGGAGAGAACATACTACACCATGTGTTGTTGTCTGGATACATGGAGAGAACATACTACACCATGTGTTGTTGTCTGGTTACATGGAGAGAACATACTACACCATGTGTTGTTGTCTGGTTACATGGAGAGAGCATACTACACCATGTGTTGTTGTCTGGATACATGGAGAGAACATACTACACCATGTGTTGTTGTCTGGATACATGGAGAGAACATACTACACCATGTGTTGTTGTCTGGATACATGGAGAGAACATACTACACCATGTGTTGTTGTCTGGATACATGGAGAGAGCATACGACACCATGTGTTGTTGTCTGGATACATGGAGAGAACATACTACACCATGTGTTGTTGTCTGGATACATGGAGAGAACATACTACACCATGTGTTGTTGTCTGGTTACATGGAGAGAACATACTACACCATGTGTTGTTGTCTGGTTACATGGAGAGAACATACTACACCATGTGCTGTTGTCTGGTTACATGGAGAGAACATACTACACCATGTGTTGTTGTCTGGTTACATGGAGAAAACATACTACACCATGTGCTGTTGTCTGGTTACATGGAGAAAACATACTACACCATGTGCTGTTGTCTGGTTACATGGAGAGAACATACTACACCATGTGTTGTTGTCTGGTTACATGGAGAGAACATACTACACCATGTGTTGTTGTCTGGATACATGGAGAGAACATACTACACCATGTGTTGTCTGGTTACATGGAGAGAACATACTACACCATGTGTTGTCTGGTTACATGGAGAGAACATACTACACCATGTGCTGTTGTCTGGTTACATGGAGAGAACATACTACACCATGTGCTGTTGTCTGGTTACATGGAGAGAACATACTACACCATGTGTTGTTGTCTGGTTACATGGAGAGAACATACTACACCATGTGTTGTTGTCTGGATACATGGAGAGAACATACTACACCATGTGTTGTTGTCTGGTTACATGGAGAGAACATACTACACCATGTGTTGTTGTCTGGTTACATGGAGAGAACATACTACACCATGTGCTGTTGTCTGGTTACATGGAGAGAACATACTACACCATGTGTTGTCTGGATACATGGAGAGAACATACTACACCATGTGTTGTTGTCTGGATACATGGAGAGAACATACTACACCATGTGTTGTTGTCTGGTTACATGGAGAGAACATACTACACCATGTGTTGTTGTCTGGTTACATGGAGAGAACATACTACACCATGTGTTGTTGTCTGGTTACATGGAGAGAACATACTACACCATGTGTTGTTGTCTGGATACATGGAGAGAACATACTACACCATGTGTTGTCTGGTTACATGGAGAGAACATACTACACCATGTGTTGTTGTCTGGTTACATGGAGAGAACATACTACACCATGTGTTGTTGTCTGGATACATGGAGAGAACATACTACACCATGTGTTGTTGTCTGGTTACATGGAGAGAACATACTACACCATGTGCTGTTGTCTGGTTACATGGAGAGAACATACTACACCATGTGTTGTCTGGTTACATGGAGAGAACATACTACACCATGTGTTGTTGGCTGGTTACATGGAGAGAACATACTACACCATGTGCTGTTGTCTGGTTACATGGAGAGAACATACTACACCATGTGCTGTTGTCTGGTTACATGGAGAGAACATACTACACCATGTGTTGTTGTCTGGTTACATGGAGAGAACATACTACACCATGTGCTGTTGTCTGGTTACATGGAGAGAAAATACTACACCATGTGTTGTTGTCTGGTTACATGGAGAGAACATACTACACCATGTGTTGTTGTCTGGTTACATGGAGAAAACATACTACACCATGTGCTGTTGTCTGGTTACATGGAGAAAACATACTACACCATGTGCTGTTGTCTGGTTACATGGAGAGAACATACTACACCATGTGTTGTTGTCTGGTTACATGGAGAGAACATACTACACCATGTGTTGTTGTCTGGTTACATGGAGAGAACATACTACACCATGTGTTGTTGTCTGGTTACATGGAGAGAACATACTACACCATGTGTTGTCTGGTTACATGGAGAGAACATACTACACCATGTGCTGTTGTCTGGTTACATGGAGAGAACATACTACACCATGTGCTGTTGTCTGGTTACATGGAGAGAACATACTACACCATGTGTTGTTGTCTGGTTACATGGAGAGAACATACTACACCATGTGTTGTTGTCTGGATACATGGAGAGAACATACTACACCATGTGTTGTTGTCTGGTTACATGGAGAGAACATACTACACCATGTGTTGTTGTCTGGTTACATGGAGAGAACATACTACACCATGTGCTGTTGTCTGGTTACATGGAGAGAACATACTACACCATGTGTTGTCTGGATACATGGAGAGAACATACTACACCATGTGTTGTTGTCTGGATACATGGAGAGAACATACTACACCATGTGTTGTTGTCTGGTTACATGGAGAGAACATACTACACCATGTGTTGTTGTCTGGATACATGGAGAGAACATACTACACCATGTGTTGTTGTCTGGATACATGGAGAGAACATACTACACCATGTGTTGTTGTCTGGTTACATGGTGAGAACATACTACACCATGTGTTGTTGTCTGGTTACATGGAGAGAACATACTACACCATGTGCTGTTGTCTGGTTACATGGAGAGAACATACTACACCATGTGTTGTTGTCTGGTTACATGGAGAGAACATACTACACCATGTGTTGTTGTCTGGTTACATGGAGAGAACATACTACACCATGTGTTGTTGTCTGGATACATGGAGAGAACATACTACACCATGTGTTGTCTGGTTACATGGAGAGAACATACTACACCATGTGTTGTTGTCTGGTTACATGGAGAGAACATACTACACCATGTGTTGTTGTCTGGATACATGGAGAGAACATACTACACCATGTGTTGTTGTCTGGTTACATGGAGAGAACATACTACACCATGTGCTGTTGTCTGGTTACATGGAGAGAACATACTACACCATGTGTTGTCTGGTTACATGGAGAGAACATACTACACCATGTGTTGTTGGCTGGTTACATGGAGAGAACATACTACACCATGTGCTGTTGTCTGGTTACATGGAGAGAACATACTACACCATGTGTTGTCTGGTTACATGGAGAGAACATACTACACCATGTGTTGTTGTCTGGTTACATGGAGAGAACATACTACACCATGTGCTGTTGTCTGGTTACATGGAGAGAACATACTACACCATGTGTTGTTGTCTGGTTACATGGAGAGAACATACTACACCATGTGTTGTCTGGTTACATGGAGAGAACATACTACACCATGTGTTGTCTGGTTACATGGAGAGAACATACTACACCATGTGTTGTTGTCTGGTTACATGGAGAGAACATACTACACCATGTGTTGTCTGGTTACATGGAGAGAACATACTACACCATGTGTTGTTGTCTGGTTACATGGAGAGAACATACTACACAGACAGGATGAATAGGTAAACGGACCCAGTCAGGATGAATAGGTAAACGGACCCAGACAGGATGAATAGGTAAACGGACCCAGACAGGATGAATAGGTAAACGGACCCAGACAGGATGAATAGGTAAACGGACCCAGACAGGATGAATAGCTAAACAGAACCCAGACAGGACCTATTTGACAGAGCTTGAAGATGAAAACCCCCCAAAAATGATAGGCATTCCAGGTGTGACTGAATTCAGGTGTGACTTACCCAGAAAGACCCAGCTGTTTTCTCTGCCAACGGTTCTTCTTCAAAGTATTGACTGAGGAGTGTGAATACTTATGTAAATTAGATTGATCTATTTTAATTTTCAATACATTTGCAACAATTTCTAAAAACATGTTTTCACTTTGTCATCGTGGGCTGTTCTGTGTAGATGGCTGTCAATACTATCTATTTTTGAATTCAGGCTGTAACACAACACAATGTGGAATAGGGTCAACGGGGTATGAATACATTCTGAAGGAACTGTAGCTACTTAGGGGGGGTAGTCCGGGGTGTTTCAGTAATCCATTCTGGCAGCTAACCCTCATCTGTCTACCCATGCTGCTTTAGGGTCGGTGAAGGTGGTCTCTGAGGTATCCCAGCGTATCCAGGACAACGCCCGCAGCCATGACAACCACCTGCAGCTGCAGAGGGTGCAGAAACTGCTGAAGGGGAGAAAGACCAAGGTGGTGGCTCCGGGTTGGTTCTGTTTCTGATTACATTCCTCTCTCTCTTACTCATACTCTCATTACCCCTCTCACTCTCTACCCCTCTCACTCTCTACCCCTCTACCCCTCTCACTCTCTACCCCCTCTACCCCTCTCACTCTCTACCCCTCTCACTCTCTACCTCTCTACCCCTCTCACTCTCTACCCCTCTCACTCTCTACCCCTCTACCCCTCTCACTCTCTACCCCTCTACCCCTCTCACTCTCTACCCATCTCACTCTCTACCCCTCTACCCATCTCACTCTCTACCCCTCTCACTCTCTACCCCTCTACCCCTCTCACTCTCTACCCCTCACTCTCTACCCCTCTCACTCTCTACCCCTCTACCCATCTCACTCTCTACCCCTCACTCTCTACCCCTCTACCCCTCACTCTCTACCCCTCACTCTCTACCCCTCTATCCCTCACTCTTTACCCCTCTCACTCTCTGGTGGTAGGCATGTTGTGTAAATCAAATGATACAAACCCCCCCAAAAATCTATTTTGATTCCAGGTTGTAAGGCAACAAAATAGGAAAAATACCAAGGGGGGTGAATACTTTAACAAGCCACTGTATCCTCAGGACCAGCTTGCTTAGGGGGCTGTTCTCCAGGGACCAGCTTGCTTAGGGGGCTGTTCTCCAGGGACCAGCTTGCTTAGGGGGCTGTTCTCCAGGGACCAGCTTGCTTAGGGGACTCTTCTCCAGGGACCAGCTTGCTTAGGGGGCTGTTCTCCAGGGACCAGCTTGCTTAGGGGGCTGTTCTCCAGGGACCAGCTTGCTTAGGGGGCTGTTCTCCAGGGACCAGCTTGCTTAGGGGACTGTTCTCCAGGGACCAGCTTGCTTAGGGGGCTGTTCTCCAGGGACCAGCTTGCTTAGGGGACTCTTCTCCAGGGACCAGCTTGCTTAGGGGATTCTTCTCCAGGGACCAGCTTGCTTAGGGGGCTGTTCTCCAGGGACCAGCTTGCTTAGGGGGCTGTTCTCCAGGGACCAGCTTGCTTAGGGGGCTGTTCTCCAGGGACCAGCTTGCTTAGGGGGCTCTTCTCCAGGGACCAGCTTGCTTAGGGGACTCTTCTCCAGGGACCAGCTTGCTTAGGGGGCTGTTCTCCAGGGACCAGCTTGCTTAGGGGGCTCTTCTCCAGGGACCAGCTTGCTTAGGGGGCTGTTCTCCAGGGACCAGCTTGCTTAAGGGACTCTTCTCCAGGGACCAGCTTGCTTAGGGGACTCTTCTCCAGGGACCAGCTTGCTTAGGGGGCTGTTCTCCAGGGACCAGCTTGCTTAGGGGGCTGTTCTCCAGGGACCAGCTTGCTTAGGGGGCTGTTCTCCAGGGACCAGCTTGCTTAGGGGGCTGTTCTCCAGGGACCAGCTTGCTTAGGGGGCTGTTCTCCAGGGACCAGCTTGCTTAGGGGGCTGTTCTCCAGGGACCAGCTTGCTTAGGGGGCTGTTCTCCAGGGACCAGCTTGCTTAGGGGGCTGTTCTCCAGGGACCAGCTTGCTTAGGGGACTCTTCTCCAGGGACCAGCTTGCTTAGGGGGCTGTTCTCCAGGGACCAGCTTGCTTAGGGGACTCTTCTCCAGGGACCAGCTTGCTTAGGGGGCTGTTCTCCAGGGACCAGCTTGCTTAGGGGACTCTTCTCCAGGGACCAGCTTGCTTAGGGGACTCTTCTCCAGGGACCAGCTTGCTTAGGGGGCTGTTCTCCAGGGACCAGCTTGCTTAGGGGGCTGTTCTCCAGGGACCAGCTTGCTTAGGGGGCTGTTCTCCAGGGACCAGCTTGCTTAGGGGCTCTTCTCCAGGGACCAGCTTGCTTAGGGGACTCTTCTCCAGGGACCAGCTTGCTTAGGGGGCTGTTCTCCAGGGACCAGCTTGCTTAGGGGGCTCTTCTCCAGGGACCAGCTTGCTTAGGGGGCTGTTCTCCAGGGACCAGCTTGCTTAGGGGACTCTTCTCCAGGGACCAGCTTGCTTAGGGGGCTGTTCTCCAGGGACCAGCTTGCTTAGGGGACTCTTCTCCAGGGACCAGCTTGCTTAGGGGACTCTTCTCCAGGGACCAGCTTGCTTAGGGGGCTGTTCTCCAGGGACCAGCTTGCTTAGGGGGCTGTTCTCCAGGGACCAGCTTGCTTAGGGGGCTGTTCTCCAGGGACCAGCTTGCTTAGGGGACTGTTCTCCAGGGACCAGCTTGCTTAGGGGGCTGTTCTCCAGGGACCAGCTTGCTTAGGGGACTCTTCTCCAGGGACCAGCTTGCTTAGGGGACTCTTCTCCAGGGACCAGCTTGCTTTAGGGCTGTTCTCCAGGGACCAGCTTGCTTAGGGGGCTGTTCTCCAGGGACCAGCTTGCTTAGGGGGCTGTTCTCCAGGGACCAGCTTGCTTAGGGGGCTCTTCTCCAGGGACCAGCTTGCTTAATGGACTCTTCTCCAGGGACCAGCTTGCTTAGGGGGCTGTTCTCCAGGGACCAGCTTGCTTAGGGGGCTCTTCTCCAGGGACCAGCTTGCTTAGGGGGCTGTTCTCCAGGGACCAGCTTGCTTAGGGGACTCTTCTCCAGGGACCAGCTTGCTTAGGGGACTCTTCTCCAGGGACCAGCTTGCTTAGGGGGCTGTTCTCCAGGGACCAGCTTGCTTAGGGGGCTGTTCTCCAGGGACCAGCTTGCTTAGGGGGCTGTTCTCCAGGGACCAGCTTGCTTAGGGGGCTGTTCTCCAGGGACCAGCTTGCTTAGGGCTGTTCTCCAGGACCAGCTTGCTTAGGGACTCTTCTCCAGGGACCAGCTTGCTTAGGGGCTGTTCTCCAGGGACCAGCTTGCTTAGGGACTCTTCTCCAGGGACCAGCTTGCTTAGGGACTCTTCTCCAGGGACCAGCTTGCTTAGGGCTGTTCTCCAGGGACCAGCTTGCTTAGGGGCTGTTCTCCAGGGACCAGCTTGCTTAGGGCTGTTCTCAGGGACCAGCTTGCTTAGGGGCTCTTCTCCAGGGACCAGCTTGCTTAGGGACTCTTCTCCAGGGACCAGCTTGCTTAGGGGGCTGTTCTCCAGGGACCAGCTTGCTTAGGGGGCTCTTCTCCAGGGACCAGCTTGCTTAGGGGGCTGTTCTCCAGGGACCAGCTTGCTTAGGGGGCTCTTCTCCAGGGACCAGCTTGCTTAGGGGGCTGTTCTCCAGGGACCAGCTTGCTTAGGGGACTCTTCTCTAGGGACCAGCTTGCTTAGGGGTCTCTTCTCCAGGGACCAGCTTGCTTAGGGGACTCTTCTCCAGGGACCAACTTGCTTAGGGGACTCTTCTCCAGGGACCAGCTTGCTTAGGGGACTCTTCTCCAGGGACCAGCTTGCTTAGGGGACTCTTCTCCAGGTTCATCTCTGTAGGTCATGGCTGTTATGGAACGTTTGGGAATCGCATCCTTTTAGGTGGTTGTAGAATTTAATGGCTCTTTTCTGGATTTTGATAATTAGCGGGTATCGGCCTAATTCTGCTCTGCATGCATTATTTGGTCTAGGATATTTTTGCAGAATTCTGCATGCAGAGTCTCAATTTGGTGTTTGTCCCATTTTGTGAATTCTTGGTTGGTGAGCGGAACCCAGACCTCACAACCATAAAGGGCAATGGGTTTTATAACTGATTCAAGTATTTTTAGCCAGATCCTAACTGGTATGTTTTATGTCCCTTTTGATGGCGTTTTGTCTCTCAGATGGTTCACAGCTTTGTGGAAGTTACCTGTGGCGCTGATCTTTAAGCCCGAGGTAGGTATAGTTTTTTGTGTGCTGTAGGGCAACAGTGTCTAGATGGAATTTGTATTTGTGGTCCTGGCGACGGGACCTTTTCTGGAGCACCGTTATTTTGGTCTTACTGAGATTTAACTGTCCGGGCCCAGGTCTGGCAGAACCTGTGCAGAAGATCTAGGTGCTGCTGTAGGCCCTCCTTGGTTGGGGACAGAAGCACCAGATCATCAGCAAACAGTAGACATTTGACTCCAGATTCTAGTAGGGTGTTGCCGGATGCTGCAGACTGTTCTAGTGCCCTCGCCAATTTGTTGATATAAATGTTGAAGAGGGTGGGGCTTAAGCTGCATCCCTGTCTCATCCCACGGCCCTGTGGGAAGAAATTAATTCCTATTTTAACCGCACACTTGTTGTTTGTGTACCGGTCTCTTTCTCTACTATTCTCACTCTACCTCGCTCTCCTCTCTCTCTCTCTCTCTCTCCTCTCTCTCGCTCTACCTCTCTCTCTCTACTTCTCTACCTCTCTCTACCTTTCTCTCTCTCTACCTCTCGCTCCTCTCTCTCTCTCTCTCTCTCTCTCTCTACTTCTCTACCTCTCTCTACCTTTCTCTCTCTCTACCTCTCGCTCCTCTCTCTCGCTCTACCTCTCGCGCTACTTCTCTACCTCTCTCTCCTCTCTCTCGCTCTACCTCTCTCTCCTCTCTCTCTCTATCTCTGTCTCTCGCTGTCAGCTGTGTGGGCACTTGGTGAGAAGAGGGGTAGTTTAATAGGGAGAGGAGATGTATCACTTAAATCAATACAACATTTGTGATTTTTGTAGGAATATTTTAATCAGATCTCAACATTCTAATTGGACCCAATGCCAGATACAGTCTTGGCCCTAATTGGTCGGGAGCGAGTGGGCCTTCCCTTTCTCCTGGTTTCCCTCTCCTCCCCCCTTTCTGATGTATTTCTCTTTCTACTGATACTGAGTGGTGTCCCTCTTTCCCGTCCTCCCCTCTCCTCCTCCTCCTGTCCTCTCCTCCTCCTGTCCTCTCCTCCTCCTCCTGTCCTCTCCTCTCTCCTCCTGTCCTCCCCTCTCCTCCTCCTCTCTCCCCCTCTCCTCTCCTCCTCCTCTCTCCCCATCTCCCCTCCTGTCCTCTCCTCCTCCTCCTCCTCCTGTCCTCTCCTCCTCCTCTCCTCCTCCTCTCCTCCCGAGGGAGTGGTCCACGTGTAGAAGGAACAACAGAGAGACGTCCTCCTCGTGCCTCCTTCACCCTGCCTGTCTCCCCACGGACCAATTACAGACTCATCTAGTAGACCGGCACATGAAAAAGAAGCTGTGTGTATATATATACACACACACCACACACACACACACACAAATATGTGTACGTGTCTATGGACACTTCTGTGTGTGTGTGTACTTAGCACAAAGGGTGGTCGAGGGGCTGCCATAAGCATGGCTGTGAATAGCTAGTGAGCAGTGGGTCTCGTCTCTCTGTTCGCGTGGAGGAGGTTTTCCATCTCCCTCCGTAGTTCTCAGGCCCTTTCAACTCTACTGAGCCTCTTTCCTCTCTTTCAGCCAATCAGGGTCCATATCCTCCTGACTTAACATCAAGAGAAGCACCAGTCAGTCTCAGCCCTCCCTCACAGTCCCGCACCCCCAGCCCTCAAAGCCTCTCCTTCTTCTTCTTCCAGCACTTCTGCTGTGTGGCTAAAAGAAAGGCTAGCTTCTTCTCCAGTGATGTGTCCCAAATGGCACCCTTTCTCCTGCATTAGGGTTTAACCAGAGGGGAGAGGTAGCCAGGCAGAGAGAGAGATGGAGACCCTGGAACATATTGAGTAGTCCATCAGATGAGGAGGTAGCCAGGCAGAGAGAGAGATGGAGACCCTGGAACATATTGAGTAGTCCATCAGATAGGTAGCCAGGCAGAGAGAGATGGAGACCCTGGAACATATTGAGTAGTCCATCAGATGAGGAGGTAGCCAGGCAGAGAGAGAGATGGAGACCCTGGAACATATTGAGTAGTCCATCAGATGAGGAGGTAGCCAGGCAGAGAGAGAGATGGAGACCCTGGAACATATTGAGTAGTCCATCAGATGAGGAGGTAGCCAGGCAGAGAGAGAGATGGAGACCCTGGAACATATTGAGTAGTCCATCAGATGAGGAGGTAGCCAGGCAGAGAGAGAGAGAGAGATGGAGACCCTGGAACATATTGAGTAGTCCATCAGATGAGGAGGTAGCCAGGCAGGCAGAGAGAGATGGAGACCCTGGAACATATTGAGTAGTCCATCAGATGAGGAGGTAGCCAGGCAGAGAGAGAGATGGAGACCCTGGAACATATTGAGTAGTCCATCAGATGAGGAGGTAGCCAGGCAGAGAGAGAGATGGAGACCCTGGAACATATTGACTAGTCCATCAGATGAGGAGGTAGCCAGGCAGAGAGAGAGAGAGAGATGGAGACCCTGGAACATACTGAGTAGTCCATCAGATGAGGCGGTAGCCAGGCAGAGAGAGAGATGGAGACCCTGGAACATATTGAGTAGTCCATCAGATGAGGAGGTAGCCAGGCAGAGAGAGAGAGATGGAGACCCTGGAACATATTGAGTAGTCCATCAGATGAGGAGGTAGCCAGGCAGAGAGAGAGATGGAGACCCTGGAACATACTGAGTAGTCCATCAGATGAGGAGGTAGCCAGGCAGAGAGAGAGATGGAGACCCTGGAACATATTGAGTAGTCCATCAGATGAGGAGGTAGCCAGGCAGAGAGAGAGAGAGATGGAGACCCTGGAACATATTGAGTAGTCCATCAGATGAGGCGGTAGCCAGGCAGAGAGAGATGGAGACCCTGGAACATATTGAGTAGTCCATCAGATGAGGAGGTAGCCAGGCAGAGAGAGAGATGGAGACCCTGGAACATATTGAGTAGTCCATCAGATGAGGAGGTAGCCAGGCAGAGAGAGATGGAGACCCTGCAGAGAGAGATGGAGACCCTGAACATATTGAGTAGTCCATCAGATGAGGAGGTAGCCAGGCAGAGAGAGAGATGGAGACCCTGGAACATATTGAGTAGTCCATCATCAGATGGAGATGGCGAGTAGCATCGGTAGCCAGGCAGAGAGAGAGATGGAGACCCTGGAACATATTGAGTAGTCCATCAGATGAGGCGGTAGCCAGGCAGAGAGAGAGAGATGGAGACCCTGGAACATATTGAGTAGTCCATCAGATGAGGCGGTAGCCAGGCAGAGAGAGAGATGGAGACCCTGGAACATATTGAGTAGTCCATCAGATGAGGAGGTAGCCAGGCAGAGAGAGAGATGGAGACCCTGGAACATATTGAGTAGTCCATCAGATGAGGAGGTAGCCAGGCAGAGAGAGAGATGGAGACCCTGGAACATATTGAGTAGTCCATCAGATGAGGAGGTAGCCAGGCAGAGAGAGAGATGGAGACCCTGGAACATATTGAGTAGTCCATCAGATGAGGAGGTAGCCAGGCAGAGAGAGAGATGGAGACCCTGGAACATACTGAGTAGTCCATCAGATGAGGAGGTAGCCAGGCAGAGAGAGAGATGGAGACCCTGGAACATATTGAGTAGTCCATCAGATGAGGAGGTAGCCAGGCAGAGAGAGAGATGGAGACCCTGGAACATACTGAGTAGTCCATCAGATGAGGAGTAGCCAGGCATGGAGACTGGAACATACGAGAGATCAGATGAGGAGGTAGCCCTGGAGACATAGAGTAGTCCATCAGATGAGACACCCTGGAACATACTGAGTAGTCCATCAGATGAGGAGGTAGCCAGGCAGAGAGAGAGATGGAGACCCTGGAACATATTAAGTAGTCCAGCAAAAGATGAGGAGGTAGCCAGGCAGGGAGAGAGAGATGGAGACCCTGGAACATATTGACTAGTCCATCAGATGAGGAGGTAGCCAGGCAGAGAGAGAGATGGAGCCCCTGGAACATATTGAGTAGTCCATCAGATGAGGAGGTAGCCAGGCAGAGAGAGAGATGGAGACCCTGGAACATATTGAGTAGTCCATCAGATGAGGAGGTAGCCAGGCAGAGAGAGAGATGGAGACCCTGGAACATATTGAGTAGTCCATCAGATGAGGAGGTAGCCAGGCAGAGAGAGAGATGGAGACCCTGGAACATATTGAGTAGTCCATCAGATGAGGAGGTAGCCAGGCAGAGAGAGAGATGGAGACCCTGGAACATATTGAGTAGTCCATCAGATGAGGAGGTAGCCAGGCAGAGAGAGAGATGGAGACCCTGGAACATATTAAGTAGCCCAGCAAAAGATAAGGAGGTAGCCAGGCAGGGAGAGAGAGATGGAGACCCTGGAACATATTGACTAGTCCATCAGATGAGGAGGTAGCCAGGCAGAGAGAGAGATGGAGACCCTGGAACATATTGAGTAGTCCATCAGATGAGGAGGTAGCCAGGCAGAGAGAGAGATGGAGACCCTGGAACATATTGAGTAGTCCATCAGATGAGGAGGTAGCCAGGCAGAGAGAGAGATGGAGACCCTGGAACATATTGAGTAGTCCATCAGATGAGGAGGTAGCCAGGCAGAGAGAGAGAGAGAGATGGAGACCCTGGAACATATTGAGTAGTCCATCAGATGAGGAGGTAGCCAGGCAGAGAGAGAGATGGAGACCCTGGAACATATTGAGTAGTCCATCAGATGAGGAGGTAGCCAGGCAGAGAGAGAGATGGAGACCCTGGAACATATTGAGTAGTCCATCAGATGAGGAGGTAGCCAGGCAGAGAGAGAGATGGAGACCCTGGAACATATTGAGTAGTCCATCAGATGAGGAGGTAGCCAGGCAGAGAGAGAGATGGAGACCCTGGAACATATTGAGTAGTCCATCAGATGAGGAGGTAGCCAGGCAGAGAGAGAGATGGAGACCCTGGAACATATTGAGTAGTCCATCAGATGAGGAGGTAGCCAGGCAGAGAGAGAGATGGAGACCCTGGAACATATTGAGTAGTCCATCAGATGAGGAGGTAGCCAGGCAGAGAGAGAGATGGAGACCCTGGAACATATTGAGTAGTCCATCAGATGAGGAGGTAGCCAGGCAGAGAGAGAGATGGAGACCCTGGAACATATTGAGTAGTCCATCAGATGAGGAGGTAGCCAGGCAGAGAGAGAGATGGAGACCCTGGAACATATTGAGTAGTCCATCAGATGAGGAGGTAGCCAGGCAGAGAGAGAGATGGAGACCCTGGAACATATTGAGTAGTCCATCAGATGAGGAGGTAGCCAGGCAGAGAGAGAGATGGAGACCCTGGAACATATTGAGTAGTCCATCAGATGAGGAGGTAGCCAGGCAGAGAGAGAGAGAGATGGAGACCCTGGAACATATTGAGTAGTCCATCAGATGAGGAGGTAGCCAGGCAGAGAGAGAGATGGAGACCCTGGAACATATTGAGTAGTCCATCAGATGAGGAGGTAGCCAGGCAGAGAGAGAGAGATGGAGACCCTGGAACATATTGAGTAGTCCATCAGATGAGGAGGTAGCCAGGCAGAGAGAGAGATGGAGACCCTGGAACATATTGAGTAGTCCATCAGATGAGGAGGTAGCCAGGCAGAGAGAGAGATGGAGACCCTGGAACATATTGAGTAGTCCATCAGATGAGGAGGTAGCCAGGCAGAGAGAGAGATGGAGACCCTGGAACATATTGAGTAGTCCATCAGATGAGGAGGTAGCCAGGCAGAGAGAGAGAGAGATGGAGACCCTGGAACATATTGAGTAGTCCATCAGATGAGGAGGTAGCCAGGCAGAGAGAGAGATGGAGACCCTGGAACATATTGAGTAGTCCATCAGATGAGGAGGTAGCCAGGCAGAGAGAGAGATGGAGACCCTGGAACATATTGAGTAGTCCATCAGATGAGGAGGTAGCCAGGCAGAGAGAGAGATGGAGACCCTGGAACATATTGAGTAGTCCATCAGATGAGGAGGTAGCCAGGCAGAGAGAGAGATGGAGACCCTGGAACATATTGAGTAGTCCATCAGATGAGGAGGTAGCCAGGCAGAGAGAGAGATGGAGACCCTGGAACATATTGAGTAGTCCATCAGATGAGGAGGTAGCCAGGCAGAGAGAGAGATGGAGACCCTGGAACATATTGAGTAGTCCATCAGATGAGGAGGTAGCCAGGCAGAGAGAGAGATGGAGACCCTGGAACATATTGAGTAGTCCATCAGATGAGGAGGTAGCCAGGCAGAGAGAGAGATGGAGACCCTGGAACATATTGAGTAGTCCATCAGATGAGGAGGTAGCCAGGCAGAGAGAGAGATGGAGACCCTGGAACATATTGAGTAGTCCATCAGATGAGGAGGTAGCCAGGCAGAGAGAGAGATGGAGACCCTGGAACATATTGAGTAGTCCATCAGATGAGGAGGTAGCCAGGCAGAGAGAGATGGAGACCCTGGAACATATTGAGTAGTCCATCAGATGAGGAGGTAGCCAGGCAGAGAGAGAGATGGAGACCCTGGAACATATTGAGTAGTCCATCAGATGAGGAGGTAGCCAGGCAGAGAGAGAGATGGAGACCCTGGAACATATTGAGTAGTCCATCAGATGAGGAGGTAGCCAGGCAGAGAGAGAGATGGAGACCCTGGAACATATTGAGTAGTCCATCAGATGAGGAGGTAGCCAGGCAGAGAGAGATGGAGACCCTGGAACATATTGAGTAGTCCATCAGATGAGGAGGTAGCCAGGCAGAGAGAGAGATGGAGACCCTGGAACATATTGAGTAGTCCATCAGATGAGGAGGTAGCCAGGCAGAGAGAGAGATGGAGACCCTGGAACATATTGAGTAGTCCATCAGATGAGGAGGTAGCCAGGCAGAGAGAGAGATGGAGACCCTGGAACATATTGAGTAGTCCATCAGATGAGGAGGTAGCCAGGCAGAGAGAGAGATGGAGACCCTGGAACATATTGAGTAGTCCATCAGATGAGGAGGTAGCCAGGCAGAGAGAGATGGAGACCCTGGAACATATTGAGTAGTCCATCAGATGAGGAGGTAGCCAGGCAGAGAGAGAGATGGAGACCCTGGAACATATTGAGTAGTCCATCAGATGAGGAGGTAGCCAGGCAGAGAGAGAGAGAGATGGAGACCCTGGAACATATTGAGTAGTCCATCAGATGAGGAGGTAGCCAGGCAGAGAGAGAGATGGAGACCCTGGAACATATTGAGTAGTCCATCAGATGAGGAGGTAGCCAGGCAGAGAGAGAGATGGAGACCCTGGAACATATTGAGTAGTCCATCAGATGAGGAGGTAGCCAGGCAGAGAGAGAGAGATGGAGACCCTGGAACATATTGAGTAGTCCATCAGATGAGGAGGTAGCCAGGCAGAGAGAGAGAGAGATGGAGACCCTGGAACATATTGAGTAGTCCATCAGATGAGGCGGTAGCCAGGCAGAGAGAGAGAGATGGAGACCCTGGAACATATTGAGTAGTCCATCAGATGAGGAGGTAGCCAGGCAGAGAGAGAGAGATGGAGACCCTGGAACATATTGAGTAGTCCATCAGATGAGGAGGTAGCCAGGGAGAGAGAGAGATGGAGACCCTGGAACATATTGACTAGTCCATCAGATGAGGAGGTAGCCAGGCAGAGAGAGAGAGATGGAGACCCTGGAACATATTGAGTAGTCCATCAGATGAGGAGGTAGCCAGGCAGAGAGAGAGATGGAGACCTGGAACATATTGAGTAGTCCATCAGATGAGGAGGTAGCCAGGCAGAGAGAGAGATGGAGACCCTGGAACATATTGAGTAGTCCATCAGATGAGGAGGTAGCCAGGCAGAGAGAGAGATGGAGACCCTGGAACATATTGAGTAGTCCATCAGATGAGGAGGTAGCCAGGCAGAGAGAGAGAGATGGAGACCCTGGAACATATTGAGTAGTCCATCAGATGAGGAGGTAGCCAGGCAGAGAGAGAGATGGAGACCCTGGAACATATTGAGTAGTCCATCAGATGAGAGGTAGCCAGGCAGAGAGAGAGATGGAGACCCTGGAACATATTGAGTAGTCCATCAGATGAGGAGGTAGCCAGGCAGAGAGAGAGATGGAGACCCTGGAACATATTGAGTAGTCCATCAGATGAGGAGGTAGCCAGGCAGAGAGAGAGATGGAGACCCTGGAACATATTGAGTAGTCCATCAGATGAGGAGGTAGCCAGGCAGAGAGAGAGATGGAGACCCTGGAACATATTGAGTAGTCCATCAGATGAGGAGGTAGCCAGGCAGAGAGAGAGATGGAGACCCTGGAACATATTGAGTAGTCCATCAGATGAGGAGGTAGCCAGGCAGAGAGAGAGATGGAGACCCTGGAACATATTGAGTAGTCCATCAGATGAGGAGGTAGCCAGGCAGAGAGAGAGATGGAAACCCTGGAACATATTGAGTAGTCCATCAGATGAGGAGGTAGCCAGGCAGAGAGAGAGAGATGGATACCCTGGAACATATTGAGTAGTCCATCAGATGAGGATGTAGCCAGGCAGAGAGAGAGATGGAAACCCTGGAACATATTGAGTAGTCCATCAGATGAGGAGGTAGCCAGGCAGAGAGAGATGGATACCCTGGAACATATTGAGTAGTCCATCAGATGAGGATGTAGCCAGGCAGAGAGAGAGATGGAAACCCTGGAACATATTGAGTAGTCCATCAGATGAGGCGGTAGCCAGGCAGAGAGAGAGATGGAGACCCTGGAACATATTGAGTAGTCCATCAGATGAGGAGGTAGCCAGGCAGAGAGAGAGATGGAAACCCTGGAACATATTGAGTAGTCCATCAGATGAGGAGGTAGCCAGGCAGAGAGAGAGAGAGATGGATACCCTGGAACATATTGAGTAGTCCATCAGATGAGGATGTAGCCAGGCAGAGAGAGAGATGGAGACCCTGGAACATATTGAGTAGTCCATCAGATGAGGAGGCAGCCAGGCAGAGAGAGAGAGAGATGGAGACCCTGGAACATATTGAGTAGTCCATCAGATGAGGATGTAGCCAGGCAGAGAGAGAGATGGAGAACCTGGAACATATTGAGTAGTCCATCAGATGAGCAGGTAGCCAGGCAGAGAGAGAGATGGAGACCCTGGAACATATTGAGTAGTCCATCAGATGAGGAGGTAGCCAGGCAGAGAGAGAGATGGAGACCCTGGAACATATTGAGTAGTCCATCAGATGAGGAGGTAGCCAGGCAGAGAGAGAGATGGAGACCCTGGAACATATGGAGTAGTCCATCAGATGAGGAGGTAGCCAGGCAGAGAGCGAGATGGAGACCCTGGAACATATTGAGTAGTCCATCAGATGAGGAGATAGCCAGGCAGAGAGAGAGATGGAGTCCCTGGAACATATTGAGTAGTCCATCAGATGAGGCGGTAGCCAGGCAGAGAGAGAGATGGAGTCCCTGGAACATATTGAGTAGTCCATCAGATGAGGAGGTAGCCAGGCAGAGAGAGAGATGGAGACCCTGGAACATATTGAGTAGTCCATCAGATGAGGAGGTAGCCAGGCAGAGAGAGAGATGGAGACCCTGGAACATATTGAGTAGTCCATCAGATGAGGAGGTAGCCAGGCAGAGAGAGAGAGAGATGGAGTCCCTGGAACATATTGAGAAGTCCATCAGATGAGGAGGTAGCCAGGCAGAGAGAGAGATGAAACCCTGGAACATATTGAGTAGTCCATCAGATGAGGCGGTAGCCAGGCAGAGAGAGAGATGGAGACCCTGGAACATATTGAGTAGTCCATCAGATGAGGAGGTAGCCAGGCAGAGAGAGAGAGATGGAGACCCTGGAACATATTAAGTAGCCCATCAGATGAGGCGGTAGCCAGGCAGAGAGAGAGATGGAGACCCTGGAACATATTGAGTAGTCCATCAGATGAGGAGGTAGCCAGGCAGAGAGAGAGATGGAGACCCTGGAACATATTGAGTAGTCCATCAGATGAGGAGGTAGTCAGGCAGAGAGAGAGAGATGGAGACCCTGGAACATATTAAGTAGCCCATCAGATGAGGCGGTAGCCAGGCAGAGAGAGAGATGGAGACCCTGGAACATATTGAGTAGCCCAGCAAAAGATAAGGAGGCTGATTGTGAGATGAAATAAGAAGACAGGAATCAATGAGACGTCGATACCACAGACAGTCTGGCTGGGGGGAGTGATCCTGGGAGGCTGGAGGGGGGGTAGAGAAGGTGGGGGGCTGGAGAGGTGGATGCTGCGGAGATGTCTGGAGGGAGGCAGGGAGGGAGGATGGAGAGATGTCTGGAGGGAGGCAGGGAGGGAGGATGGAGAGATGTCTGGAGGGAGGCAGGGAGGGAGGATGGAGAGATGTCTGGAGGGAGGGAGGCTGGAGAGATGGATTGGGGGAGGGAGGCTGGAGAGATGGATGAAGGGAGGGATGGATGGAGGGAGGGAGGCTGGAGAGATGGATGAAGGGAGGGAGGGAGGGAGGCTGGAGAGATGGATGAAGAGAGGCTGGTTTGGTGGGAAATCTGCCTGGGGCTCTGTCCTCTCCTAAGGCCTGGTCTGGCTCAGAGAGGGTTAGAGAGGGACAGGGTAGGAGAGTGACGGAGAGCATGCGTTAGAGAGAGAGATGGAAAGGCTGGGAGACAGAGAGAGAGGGGGGAGAGAGAGATGGAACGGGTGGGAGACAGAGAGAGAGGGGGGGAGAGAGAGATGGAAAGGCTGGGAGACAGAGAGAGGGGGGAGAGAGAGATGGAAAGGGAGGAAGAGAAGAGTGTAGGAGAGAATAAAGATGAGTGAAGGAGATGATGACATGGATAGCATGTCCTCGTTGGCTCTTCAAACGCCCAATCACAGCCCCATCCGAATGCATTTTCCCCATTTCACATGATGGGAAATCTAGTCCTTTTGACTGACATCGGCGGGTAAACATTCATTTCCGTGTCATTTGAACGTCAACAATCCCGTACCTCAAACAACTCAGGAAGGAGCACTTCAGTTCATCCAATCATACATGACATGAAAGTGTTGTGGGACAAAGTCCCCCCGTACCATGTCACCCCAGGCCAGTGTCCTGTCCCTTCCTCTCACCCTGGTCCCTTGTTGTTCAACCTTCATCACCTGGGCCTTCCTACACACACACACACACACACACACACACACACACGGCTATCCTCTGCCCCCTGGTGCCGACCGACAGGTCTTTGTAGTAGAGAATAGGTAACTCTTTGACAGCGGAGGTTGAAAGGAGAGGACATGGAGAGGGGAGCTCACAGATCCTGCTCTTTGAACCCACGGCTGGCTGGAGGCTCAAAGGGCTGTTGGTGGTTCTGTACTCTGTACTGCACAGACAGGGGCCCGGATGGCTGGAGGTGTCAGCCGTGTTGTGTGTGTGTGTCAGGGTCGGGCTCAATTCCATTTGAAATTCCAGTCAATTCTGGAAGTACACTGAAATTCACATTTAAATCTCTTCAATAAGAAAAATGATGAATTGGGATTTGAAAATGGTTTACTTTCTGAATTGACTGGAATTGAAATTGAGTTGACCCCAACCCTGGTGTCCCTAGCCACTTCCATCTATCAGCGTATCAAGCCCTGTCTGCCTTCCTGCTTGCCTGCCTGCCTGCCTGTCTGTCTGTCTGTCTGTCTGTCTGTCTGTCTGCTTGCCTGTCTGTCTGCCTTCCTGCTTGTCTGCCTTCCTGCTTGTCTGCCTTCCTGCTTGTCTGCCTTCCTGCTTGTCTGCCTGCTTGTCTACCTGCCTGTCTGTCTGTCTGCTTGTCTGCCTCCCTGCTTGTCTGTCTGTCTGTCTGTCTCTTACCTTTTCTCTGTGTAATTATGAGGTGGGGTGGTCTGAGTTGAACTTCTGGTCCCCTGTTTTGAAGTGAAGAGACCCATTGAATAGACATGAGACACCGTCCAGTTCAACACGTCTTGATACGACCAGTCCCATCTCCACACAGCACCTGGCAGAATAACGCGTTGTCACTCCTTAATGTTTCCCCGTGTTCAGACATATTCTAAACCGCCAAGGTATTATCCACCCGCGCTTGACCTCTTAAATAATAATCGCAGTCTGTAGTCGAAAAACCTCTCCCCTGTCATCTCAGCCTGGAGACCTCTCCCCTGTCATCTCAGCCTGGAGACCTCTCCCCTGTCATCTCAGCCTGGAGACCTCTCCCCTGTCATCTCAGCCTGGAGACCTCTCCCCTGTCATCTCAGCCTGGAGACCTCTCTCCTGTCATCTCAGCCTAAGAGACCTCTCCCCTGTCATCTCAGCCTAAGAGACCTCTCTCCTGTCATCTCAGCCTGGAGACCTCTCTCCTGTCATCTCAGCCTGGAGACCTCTCCCCTGTCATCTCAGCCTGGAGACCTCTCCCCTGTCATCTCAGCCTAAGAGACCTCTCCCCTGTCATCTCAGCCTAAGAGACCTCTCCCCTGTCATCTCAGCCTAAGAGACCTCTCTCCTGTCATCTCAGCCTGGAGACCTCTCCCCTGTCATCTCAGCCTGGAGACCTCTCCCTGTCATCTCAGCCTGGAGACCTCTCCCTGTCATCTCAGCCTGGAGACCTCTCCCTGTCATCTCAGCCTGGAGACCTCTCCCTGTCATCTCAGCCTGGAGACCTCTCCTGTCATCTCAGCCTGGAGACCTCTCCCTGTCATCTCAGCCTGGAGACCTCTCCCTGTCATCTCAGCCTGGAGACCTCTCCCCTGTCATCTCAGCCTAAGAGACCTCTCCCCTGTCATCTCAGCCTGGAGACCTCTCCCTGTCATCTCAGCCTGGAGACCTCTCCCTGTCATCTCAGCCTGGAGACCTCTCCCTGTCATCTCAGCCTGGAGACCTCTCCCTGTCATCTCAGCCTGGAGACCTCTCCCTGTCATCTCAGCCTGGAGACCTCTCCCTGTCATCTCAGCCTGGAGACCTCTCCCTGTCATCTCAGCCTGGAGACCTCTCCCTGTCATCTCAGCCTGGAGACCTCTCCCTGTCATCTCAGCCTGGAGACCTCTCCCTGTCATCTCAGCCTGGAGACCTCTCCTGTCATCTCAGCCTGGAGACCTCTCCCTGTCATCTCAGCCTGGAGACCTCTCCCTGTCATCTCAGCCTGGAGACCTCTCCCTGTCATCTCAGCCTGGAGACCTCTCCCTGTCATCTCAGCCTGGAGACCTCTCCCCTGTCATCTCAGCCTGGAGACCTCTCCCCTGTCATCTCAGCCTGGAGACCTCTCCCCTGTCATCTCAGCCTGGAGACCTCTCCCCTGTCATCTCAGCCTGGAGACCTCTCCCCTGTCATCTCAGCCTGGAGACCTCTCCCCTGTCATCTCAGCCTGGAGACCTCTCCCCTGTCATCTCAGCCTGGAGACCTCTCCCCTGTCATCTCAGCCTGGAGACCTCTCCCCTGTCATCTCAGCCTAAGAGACCTCTCCCCTGTCATCTCAGCCTGGAGACCTCTCCCCTGTCATCTCAGCCTGGAGACCTCTCCCCTGTCATCTCAGCCTGGAGACCTCTCCCCTGTCATCTCAGCCTGGAGACCTCTCTCCTGTCATCTCAGCCTTGCAGGGCAAGGATGGCATTCCATCCATAAAAACTAATTGTGTGTGGGCTCAGATTTAATTTAATCCAAATGGCAGCATCTCATTTGTTAACCGTGCTACGGCTGCCACTCAACAGAGTTGATGAGATTGTCTCTGTCTTTGTGGGTCTGTGTAATCTGTAGGGAAATATGTGTCTCTAATATGGTCATACATTTGGGTAGGGGGTTAAGATGTGCAGCTCAGTTTCCACCTCATTTTGCGGGCAGTTGTGCACATAGCCTGTCTTCTCTTGAGAGCCAGGTCTGCCTACGGCGGCCTTTCTCAATAGCAAGGCTATGCTCACAGAGTCTGTGAGCATAGCCTTAAGTTTGGGTCAGTCACAGTGTTCAGGTATTCTGCCACTGTGTACTCTCTGTTTAGTGCCAAATAGCATTCTAGTTTGCTCTGTTTTTTTGGGGTAAATTCTTTATCAATTAATAGTTTTCTCATGACTTGGTTGGGTCTAATTGTGTTGCTGTCCTGGGGGTCTGTGGGGTCTGTTTGTGTTTGTGATCAGAGCCCCAGGACCAGCTTGCTTAGGGGACTCTTCTCCAGGTTCATCTCTCTGTAGGTGATGGCTTTGTTATGGAAGGTTTGGGAATCTCTTCCTTTTAGGTGGTTGTAGAATTTAAACAACTCTTTTTCTGGATTTTGATAATTAGCGGGTATCGGCCTAATTCTGCTCTGCATGCAATTATTTGTCTTCTACGTTGTACACAGAGGATATTTGTGCAGAAACCTGTCTCCACTTTTGTGGATTGGGGTGATCAGTCCTTGGGGAAGATGCCAGAGCTGAGGATGATGTTAAAAAGAAACTAAGTTTAGCCAATTGGAATTTGTGGTCTGTATATTTTATCATTTCATTGAGGACACCATCAACACCACAGACCTTTTGGGGTTGGAGGGTTTGTATTTTGTCCTGTAGTTCATTCAGTGTAATTGGAGAATCCAGTGGGTTCTACTAGACTATTTAATAGTTGATTCTAAGATTTGTATTTGCTGTTTATTCTTTGATAAAGGGCCAAACAGATTGGAAAAGTGGTTTACCCATACATCTCTGTTTTGGATAGATATCTCTTCATGTTGTTTGTTGAGAGATGACCTCTTGTCCCAGAAGTGGTTCAATTCTATGGATTCTTAAATTACTTTGAGCTGATTTCTGACCTGCTGTTCCTTAGCCTTCAGTGTTGTTTTTAGTATCCATGGGGGGTCTCTCTCTGTCTGTGTCTCTCTCTGTCTGTGTCTCTCTCTCTCTGTGTCGCTCTCTCTCTGTGTCTCTCTCTCTGTCTCTCTCTGTCTGTGTCTCTCGCTGTCTCTCTCTCTCTCTGTCGCTGTCTGTCTCTCTCTGTGTCTCTGTCTGTCTCTCTCTGTGTCTCTCTCTCTCTGTCTGTGTGTCTCTCTCTCTCTCTCTGTCTCCCTCTCTGTCTCCCTCTCTGTCTCCCTCTCTGTCTCCCTCTCTGTCTCCCTCTCTCTCTCTCTCTCTCTGTCTCTCTCTCTCTCTCTCTCTCTCTCTCTCTCTCTCTCTCTCTCTCTCTGTCTCTCTCTCTCTCTCTCTGTCTCTCTCTCTCTCTGTCTCTGGCTCTCTGTCTGCATCTCTCTCCATTTGTTGTTTCTCTCCATCCCTCTCCTACTTTCTCTCTCTTATATTCCACCAGTCATCCTTTGTTTTGTCTCACTCTTTTCTCTCTCTGGCCTTAAATAATGTTTCTAATTAAGTTAGCTTCATTTGGATGGCTTGGAGGCAATGGATGGCTTGACAAGGCAATTAGCAAGGTGACCACAGAAGAAACACCTTCTTAGGAATGAATGACAACTTGACAGACAAGGTGTTATTCTGACTGGTAGCAAACTCTCCTCTCTCTCCCTCTCCCTTTGTCTCCCTCTGTCTCGGTCTCTCTCTGTACCCCACAGGACGCTGGTACCTGCGTGAGGGCTGGCTGCGTACTGTCCCCGCTAAAGGAGCAGAGGTCAAGCCCAAGATGTTCTTCCTGTTTAGTGATGTCCTTCTCCAAGCCAAGCCCTGCCACCCTCTCCATCCCACCAACGGAGATAAGTTTGCTGGCCAGAGAGTCTACCCTCTGAAGGACTGTACTGTGGACAAGGTGTTTGGGCACACCAAGAGCCAGGGCGGCCTTCTCAGTGTGAGTGACAGGGAGGGGAGCGAATGGGAGGGCTGTGTGGAGACGTTTACTGATGTGCTGGTGTAGATATCAGTCGTATCCCCCTTCTCTCTGTGATGGTGGATTAGAGCACTGTGTCAAACCTCCCAATAACTTCCATAGACTCCACCGGTGCCAGTCAGAAGATACTGCGTTCTCTCTCTCTCTCCCTCCATCCTGCTCTTTCCATCCCTTCCATCCCTCTCTCTCTCTCTCTCTCTCTCTCTCTCTCTCTCTCTCTCTCTCGCCACCCCATTCATCCTGCTTTTTTCGTCTCTGTCTCTCTCAATTCAAATCACATTTTATTTGTCACATGCTCCAAATACAACAGGTGTAGACCTTACAGTGAAATGCTGAATACAACAGGTGTAGACCTTACAGTGAAATGTTGAATACAACAGGTGTAGACCTTACAGTGAAATGCTGAATACAACAGGTGTAGACCTTACAGTGAAATGCTGAATACAACAGGTGTAGACCTCACAGTGAAATGCTGAATACAACAGGTGTAGACCTTACAGTGAAATGCTGAATACAACAGGTGTAGACCTTACAGTGAAATGCTGAATACAACAGGTGTAGACCTTACAGTGAAATGCTGAATACAACAGGTGTAGACCTTACAGTGAAATGCTGAATACAACAGGTGTAGACCTTACAGTGAAATGCTGAATACAACAGGGTGTAGACCTTACAGTGAAATGCTGAATACAACAGGTGTAGACCTTACAGTGAAATGCTGAATACAACAGGGTGTAGACCTTACAGTGAAATGCTGAATACAATAGACCTTACAGTGAAATGCTGAATACAACAGGTGTAGACCTCACAGTGAAATGCTGAATACAACAGGTGTAGACCTTACAGTGAAATGCTGAATACAACAGGTGTAGACCTTACAGTGAAATGCTGAATACAACAGGTGTAGACCTTACAGTGAAATGCTGAATACAACAGGTGTAGACCTTACAGTGAAATGCTTACTTACAAGCCCTAAGAAAATACCAACAACAAAAAACTAAGAAATAATAATAACAAATAATTAAATAGCAACAGTAAATAACAGTAGTGGGGCTATATACAGGGGGTAACTGTACAGAGTCAATTGTCATTTTGCTTGGTTACCGGTGTTGAGGTAATTGAGGTAATTGTGTACATGTAGGTAGAGTTATTAAAGTGGCTATGCATAAATAATAACAGAGGGTAGCAGCAGTGTGGGGCAATGCAAATACTCTGGGTAGCCATTTGATTAGCTGTTCAGGAGTCATGACTTGAGGGTAGAAGCTGTTTAGAAGCCTCTTGGACCTAGACTTGGCGCTCCGGTATCACTTGCCGTGCGGTAGCAGAGAGAACAGTCTATGACTAGGGTAGCTGGAGTCTTTGGCAATTTTTAGGGCCTTCCTCTGTCACCGCCTGGTATAGAGGTTCAGGATGTCAGGAAGCTTGGTCCCGGTGATGTACTGGGCCGCACGCACTACCCTCTGTAGTGCCTTGCGGTCGGAGGCTGAGCAGTTGCCATACCAGGCAGTGATGCAACCCGTCAGGATGCTCACGACAATGCAGCTGTAAAACCTTTTGAGGATCGGAGGACCCATGACAAATCTTTTCAGTCTCCTGAGGGGGAATAGGTTTTGTCGTGCCCTCTTCACGACTGTCTTGGTGTGCTTGGACCATGTTAGTTTGTTGGTGATGTGGACGCCAAGGAACTTGAAGCTCTCAACCTGCTCCACTACAGCCCCGTTGATGAGAATGAGGGCCTGCTCTGTCCTCCTTTTCCTATACAGGGGGTACCGGTACAGAGTCAATGTGGAGGCTATATACAGGGGGTACCGGTACAGAGTCAATGTGGAGGCTATATACAGGGGGTACTGCACAGAGTCAATGTGGAGACTATATACAGGGGGTACCGGTACAGAGTCAATGTGGAGGCTATATACAGGGGGTACCGGTACAGAGTCAATGTGGAGGCTATATACAGGGGGTACTGGTACAGAGTCAATGTGGAGGCTATATACAGGGGGTACCGGTACAGAGTCAATGTGGAGGCTATATACAGGGGGTACCGGTACAGAGTCAATGTGGAGGCTATATACAGTGGGTACCTGTACAGAGTCAATGTGGAGACTATATACAGGGGTACTGGTACAGAGTCAATGTGGAGGCTATATACAGGGGGTACTGCACAGAGTCAATGTGGAGACTATATACCGGGGTACCGGTACAGAGTCAATGTGGAGACTATATACAGGGTACCGGTACAGAGTCAATGTGGAGGCTATATACAGGGGGTACCGGTACAGAGTCAATGTGGAGGCTATATACAGGGGTACTGCACAGAGTCAATGTGGAGGCTATATACAGGGGTACCGGTACAGAGTCAATGTGGAGGCTATATACAGGGGGTACCTGCACAGAGTCAATGTGGAGGCTATATACAGGGGGTACCGGTACAGAGTCAATGTGGAGGCTATATACAGGGGGTACTGGTACAGAGTCAATGTGGAGGCTATATACAGGGGGTACCGGTACAGAGTCAATGTGGAGACTATATACAGGTGGTACTGTACAGAGTCAATGTGGAGACTATATACAGGGGGTACCTGCACAGAGTCAATGTGGAGGCTATATACAGGGGGTACCGGTACAGAGTCAATGTGGAGGCTATATACAGGTGGTACCTGTACAGAGTCAATGTGGAGGCTATATACAGGGGGTACCGGTACAGAGTCAATGTGGAGGCTATATACAGGTGGTACCTGTACAGAGTCAATGTGGAGACTATATACAGGTGGTACCTGTACAGAGTCAATGTGGAGACTATATACAGGTGGTACTGCACAGAGTCAATGTGGAGACTATATACAGGGGTACTGCACAGAGTCAATGTGGAGACTATATACAGGGGGTACCGGTACAGAGTCAATGTGGAGGCTATATACAGGGGGTACCGGTACAGAGTCAATGTGGAGGCTATATACAGGTGGTACCGGTACAGAGTCAATGTGGAGGCTATATACAGGGGGTACTGTACAGAGTCAATGTGGAGGCTATATACAGGTGGTACCTGTACAGAGTCAATGTGGAGACTATATACAGGTGGTACCGGTACAGAGTCAATGTGGAGACTATATACAGGGGGTACCGGTACAGAGTCAATGTGGAGGCTATATACAGGGGGTACCGGTACAGAGTCAATGTGGAGGCTATATACAGGTGGTACCGGTACAGAGTCAATGTGGAGGCTATATACAGGTGGTACCGGTACAGAGTCAATGTGGAGGCTATATACAGGGGGTACTGGTACAGAGTCAATGTGGAGGCTATATACAGGGGGTACCGGTACAGAGTCAGTGTGGAGACTATATACAGGGGGTACCGTTACAGAGTCAGTGTGGAGGCTATATACAGGGCGTACCGGTACAGAGTCAATGTGGAGGCTATATACAGGGGGTACCGGTACAGAGTCAATGTGGAGACTATATACAGGGGGTACCGGTACAGAGTCAATGTGGAGGCTATATACAGGGGGTACTGCACAGAGTCAATGTGGAGGCTATATACAGGGGGTACCGGTACAGAGTCAATGTGGAGGCTATATACAGGGGGTACCCCGATCCTGATCGGTACAGAGTCAATGTGGAGGCTATATACAGGGGGTACTGGTACAGAGTCAATGTGGAGGCTATATACAGGGGGTACCAGTACAGAGTCAATGTGGAGGCTATATACAGGGGGTACCGGTACAGAGTCAATGTGGAGGCTATATACAGGGGGTACCGGTACAGAGTCAATGTGGAGGCTATATACAGGGGGTACCGGTACAGAGTCAATGTGGAGGCTATATACAGGGGGTACTGTACAGAGTCAATGTGGAGGCTATATACAGGGGGTACTGTACAGAGTCAATGTGGAGGCTATATACAGGGGGTACTGTACAGAGTCAATGTGGAGGCTATATACAGGGGGTACCGGTACAGAGTCAATGTGGAGGCTATATACAGGGGGTACTGTACAGAGTCAATGTGGAGGCTA
This sequence comes from Brachymystax lenok tsinlingensis, assembly GCA_030435695.1. Lineage (NCBI taxonomy): Eukaryota > Metazoa > Chordata > Actinopteri > Salmoniformes > Salmonidae > Brachymystax > Brachymystax lenok. The sequence continues at coordinate 29,848,300 of CM059783.1, forward strand.
TATACAGGGGGTACCGGTACAGAGTCAATGTGGAGGCTATATACAGGGGGTACTGCACAGAGTCAATGTGGAGACTATATACAGGGGGTACCTGTACAGAGTCAATGTGGAGGCTATATACAGGGGGTACCGGTACAGAGTCAATGTGGAGGCTATATACAGGGGGTACCGGTACAGAGTCAATGTGGAGGCTATATACAGGGGTACCCCGATCCTGATCGGTACAGAGTCAATGTGGAGGCTATATACAGGGGGTACTGGTACAGAGTCAATGTGGAGGCTATATACAGGGGGTACCAGTACAGAGTCAATGTGGAGGCTATATACAGGGGGTACTACAGAGTCAATGTGGAGGCTATATACAGGGGGTACTGCACAGAGTCAATGTGGAGACTATATACAGGGGGTACTGTACAGAGTCAATGTGGAGGCTATATACAGGGGGTACTGCACAGAGTCAATGTGGAGGCTATATACAGGGGGTACCGGTACAGAGTCAATGTGGAGGCTATATACAGGGGGTACCGGTACAGAGTCAATGTGGAGGCTATATACAGGGGGTACTGGTACAGAGTCAATGTGGAGACTATATACAGGGGGTACCCCGATCATGATCGGTACAGAGTCAATGTGGAGGCTATATACAGGGGGTACTGGTACAGAGTCAATGTGGAGGCTATATACAGGGGGTACCTGTACAGAGTCAATGTGGAGGCTATATACAGGGGGTACTGCACAGAGTCAATGTGGAGGCTATATACAGGGGGTACCTGTACAGAGTCAATGTGGAGGCTATATACAGGGGTACGGTACAGAGTCAATGTGGAGACTATATACAGGGGTACCGGTACAGAGTCAATGTGGAGGCTATATACAGGGGGTACCGGTACAGAGTCAATGTGGAGGCTATATACAGGGGGTACCGGTACAGAGTCAATGTGGAGGCTATATACAGGGGGTACTGGTACAGAGTCAATGTGGAGACTATATACAGGGGGTACCGGTACAGAGTCAATGTGGAGGCTATATACATAGATGTTCAGGAGTCTTATAGCTTGGGGTTAGAAGCTGTTTAGAAGCCTCTTGGACCTAGACTTGGCCCTCCGGTACCGCTTGCCGTGGAGTAGCAGAGAGAACAGTCTATGACTAGTGTGGCTGGAGTCTTTGACAATTTTTATGGCCTTCCTCTGACACCGCCTGGTATAGAGGTCCTGGATGGCAGGATGCTTGGCCCCGGTGATGTACTGGGCCGTACACACTACCCTCTGTAGTGTCTTGCAGTCGAAGGCCGAGCAGTTGCCATACCAGGCAGTGATGCAACCCGTCAGGATGCTCTCGATGGTGCAGCTGTAGAACCTTTTGAGGGTCTGAGGACCCATGCCAAATCTTTTCATTCTCCTGAGGGGGAATAGGTTTTGTTGTGCCCTCTTCACGACTGTCTTGGTGTGCTTGGACCATGTTAGTTTGTTGGTGATGTGGATGCCAAGGAACTTGAAGCTCTCAACCTGCTCCACTACAGCCCCGTTGATGAGAATGAGGGCCTGCTCTGTCCTCCTTTTCCTGTAGTCCACAATCATCTCCTTAGTCTTGGTTACATTGAGGGAGAGGTTGTTGTCCTGGCACCACACGGCCAGGTCTCTTACTTCCTCCCTATAGACTGTCTCATTGTTGTCTGTGATCAGGCCTACCACTGTTGTGCCATCAAACTTAATGATGGTGTTGGAGTCGTGCCTGGCCGTGCAGTCAAGAGTGAACAGGGAGTACAGGAAGGGACTGAGCACGCACCCCTGAGGGGCCCCCGTGTTGAGGATCAGCGTGGCGGATGTGCTGTTACCTACTCTTACCACCTGGGGGCGGCCCGTCAGGAAGTCCAGGATCCAGTTGCAGAGGGAGGTGTTTAGTCCCAGGGTCCTTAGCTTAGAGATGAGATTTAAGGGCACTATGGTGTTGAACGCTGATCTGTAAGTTAATGAATAGCATTCCGTACTGCTCTTTCCATCTCTCGCTCTCTCGCTCTCTCTCTTTCAATTTAAGGGCTTTATTGGCATGGGAAACATATGTTAACATTGCCAAAGCAAGTGAGGTAGATAATAAACAAAAGTGAAATAAACAATAAGAATTGACAGTAAACATTACACTCACAGAAGTTCCAAAAGAATAAAGACATTTACAATGTCATTATGTGCAAATTGTAGTTAAAGTGCATAAGGGAAAATAAACAGTTTTTAGTTTCTGAACGTTCTCCACGTTATTAATATGAATGTGGCTTCATGGTACGCTGTGTTCCAAGCAGCCTTCATCTCCCAGAGCAATGTGTTCTCTGTGGTACCACCCTGACAGCTCCAAGCAGCCTTCATCTCCCAGAGCAATGTGTTCTCTGTGGTACCACCCTGACAGCAGCCTTCATCTCCCAGAGCAATGTGTTCTCTGTGGTACCATCCTGACAGCTCCAAGCAGCCTTCATCTCCCAGAGCAATATGTTCTCTGTGGTACCACCCTGACAGCTCCAAGCAGCCTTCATCTCCCAGAGCAATGTGTTCTCTGTGGTACCACCCTGACAGCTCTAAACAGCCTTCATCTCCCAGAGCAATATGTTCTCTGTGGTACCACCCTGACAGCTCCAAGCAGCCTTCATCTCCCAGAGCAATATGTTCTCTGTGGTACCACCCTGACAGCTCCAAGCAGCCTTCATCTCCCAGAGCAATATGTTCTCTGTGGTACCACCCTGACAGCTCCAAGCAGCCTTCATCTCCCAGAGCAATGTGTTCTCTGTTGTACCACCCTGACAGCACCAAGCAGCCTTCATCTCCCAGAGCAATATGTTCTCTGTGGTACCACCCTGACAGCTCTAAGCAGCCTTCATCTCCCAGAGCAATGTGTTCTCTGTGGTACCACCCTGACAGCTCTAAGCAGCCTTCATCTCCTAGAGCAATGTGTTCTCTGTGGTACCACCCTGACAGCTCCAAGCAGCCTTCATCTCCCAGAGCAATGTGTTCTCTGTGGTACCACCCTGACAGCTCTAAGCAGCCTTCATCTCCCAGAGCAATGTGTTCTCTGTGGTACCACCCTGACAGCTCCAAGCAGCCTTCATCTCCCAGAGCAATGTGTTCTCTGTGGTACCACCCTGACAGCAGCCTTCATCTCCCAGAGCAATGTGTTCTCTGTGGTACCACCCTGACAGCTCCAAGCAGCCTTCATCTCCCAGAGCAATGTGTTCTCTGTGGTACCACCCTGACAGCTCCAAGCAGCCTTCATCTCCCAGAGCAATATGTTCTCTGTGGTACCACCCTGACAGCTCCAAGCAGCCTTCATCTCCCAGAGCAATGTGTTCTCTGTGGTACCACCCTGACAGCTCTAAACAGCCTTCATCTCCCAGAGCAATATGTTCTCTGTGGTACCACCCTGACAGCTCTAAACAGCCTTCATCTCCCAGAGCAATATGTTCTCTGTGGTACCACCCTGACAGCTCCAAGCAGCCTTCATCTCCCATAGCAATATGTTCTCTGTGGTACCACCCTGACAGCTCCAAGCAGCCTTCATCTCCCAGAGCAATGTGTTCTCTGTGGTACCACCCTGACAGCCAAAAATATTCTGTATCTTATAAACCATTGTTACTGTACCGTGTGTTGCTATAGTGACTACATCATTACCACTGTTACTGTACCGTGTGTTGCTATAGTGACTCCGTCATGGTCCAGGAGACTCCATCATGGCCCGGCCCGGGAGACTGCTTCAGTTTAGAGGTCAAAACCTGCTGGATTAAAAAGGGTTGGTTCCACCTGGAGGTATATTTCTATGGTTCCACCCCTCCACACACTTCTCAATTCTATAGGAACAGAGTACTGTAGGGAGAACCAAGGGTGGTGTCTGTTTCCTATATAGTGCAGTATTAATGACCAGAGAACCGAGGGTGGTGTCTGTTCCCTATATAGTGCTGTATTAATGACCAGAGAACCGAGGGTGATGTCTGTTCCGTTATATAGTGCAGTATTAATGACCAGAGAACCGAGGGTGATGTCTGTTCCCTATATAGTGCAGTATTAATGACCAGAGAACCGAGGGTGGTGTCTGTTCCCTATATAGTGCAGTATTAATGACCAGAGAACCGAGGGTGGTGTCTGTTCCCTATATAGTGCAGTATTAATGACCAGAGAACCGAGGGTGATGTCTGTTCCGTTATATAGTGCAGTATTAATGACCAGAGAACCGAGGGTGATGTCTGTTCCCTATATAGTGCAGTATTAATGACCAGAGAACCGAGGGTGGTGTCTGTTCCCTATATAGTGCTGTATTAATGACCAGAGAACCGAGGGTGATGTCTGTTCCGTTATATAGTGCAGTATTAATGACCAGAGAACCGAGGGTGGTGTCTGTTTCCTATATAGTGCAGTATTAATGACCAGAGAACCGAGGGTGGTGTCTGTTCCCTATATAGTGCAGTATTAATGACCAGAGAACCGAGGGTGATGTCTGTTCCGTTATATAGTGCAGTATTAATGACCAGAGAACCGAGGGTGATGTCTGTTCCTATATAGTGCCGTATTAATGACCAGAGAACCGAGGGTGGTGTCTGTTCCCTATATAGTGCTGTATTAATGACCAGAGAACCGAGGGTGATGTCTGTTCCGTTATATAGTGCAGTATTAATGACCAGAGAACCGAGGGTGATGTCTGTTCCCTATATAGTGCAGTATTAATGACCAGAGAACCGAGGGTGGTGTCTGTTCCCTATATAGTGCAGTATTAATGACCAGAGAACCGAGGGTGATGTCTGTTCCGTTATATAGTGCAGTATTAATGACCAGAGAACCGAGGGTGATGTCTGTTCCCTATATAGTGCAGTATTAATGACCAGAGAACCGAGGGTGGTGTCTGTTCCCTATATAGTGCAGTATTAATGACCAGAGAACCGAGGGTGATGTCTGTTCCCTATATAGTGCAGTATTAATGACCAGAGAACCGAGGGTGATGTCTGTTCCCTATATAGTGCTGTATTAATGACCAGAGAACCGAGGGTGGTGTCTGTTTCCTATATAGTGCAGTATTAATGACCAGAGAACCGAGGCTGATGTCTGTTCCCTATATAGTGCAGTATTAATGACCAGAGAACCGAGGGTGGTGTCTGTTTCCTATATAGTGCAGTATTAATGACCAGAGAACCGAGGCTGATGTCTGTTCCCTATATAGTGCAGTATTAATGACCAGAGAACCGAGGGTGATGTCTGTTCCCTATATAGTGCAGTATTAATGACCAGAGAACCGAGGGTGGTGTCTGTTCCCTATATAGTGCAGTATTAATGACCAGAGAACCGAGGGTGATGTCTGTTTCCTATATAGTGCAGTATTAATGACCAGAGAACCGAGGGTGGTGTCTGTTTCCTATATAGTGCAGTATTAATGACCAGAGAACCGAGGGTGGTGTCTGTTCCCTATATAGTGCAGTATTAATGACCAGAGAACCGAGGGTGATGTCTGTTCCGTTATATAGTGCAGTATTAATGACCAGAGAACCGAGGGTGATGTCTGTTCCTATATAGTGCCGTATTAATGACCAGAGAACCGAGGGTGGTGTCTGTTCCCTATATAGTGCTGTATTAATGACCAGAGAACCGAGGGTGATGTCTGTTCCGTTATATAGTGCAGTATTAATGACCAGAGAACCGAGGGTGATGTCTGTTCCCTATATAGTGCAGTATTAATGACCAGAGAACCGAGGGTGGTGTCTGTTACCTATATAGTGCAGTATTAATGACCAGAGAACCGAGGGTGATGTCTGTTCCGTTATATAGTGCAGTATTAATGACCAGAGAACCGAGGGTGATGTCTGTTTCCTATATAGTGCAGTATTAATGACCAGAGAACCGAGGGTGGTGTCTGTTCCCTATATAGTGCAGTATTAATGACCAGAGAACCGAGGGTGATGTCTGTTTCCTATATAGTGCAGTATTAATGACCAGAGAACCGAGGGTGGTGTCTGTTTCCTATATAGTGCAGTATTAATGACCAGAGAACCGAGGGTGGTGTCTGTTCCCTATATAGTGCAGTATTAATGACCAGAGAACCGAGGGTGGTGTCTGTTCCTTATATAGTGCAGTATTAATGACCAGAACCCATATACTGAGTAGAGAGTCCTCTCCTGGCACACCTGTCTCATCAGTCTGACTGAAACGTCTCTAGAACGTCTCCCCACCGCCTGATGGGGTGGGCTACTTGTCTCTGGTGAGATACAGATGGACAGGACGGTGAAGAGAGGTTCTCCTCTCTCTCTCTCTCCATCAGATTAGATCCATCTCTTCTTCTCCTCCATCTCTTATCTCCAGTAAATAAATCTTCCTCAAGTCGTTTTCTGTCGCCCCCTGTCTTTCCTCCAGCCCTCCCGCACGTCTGTCGCTCCTCTCCTCTGCCGGCCCACTAACCACTCAGCTTTGTCTAACGACACAAATGGCATTTCATTAGCTTGTTATCCCGCGGAGGCCTGAACGCTGTACACTCAATAGCATTATGGGTAATTTCTCATAAAGACACATTATTGATCCTGGGCCTGGCCGGGCCCCTTACTCTCGGGCCGAGTCACAAATGGCACCCTATTCCCTATGTAGTGCACTACTTTTGACCGATAGTGGATCGGGTGCCATTTGGGCCGGTCTACCTGGTGCTCTAGGAACAGGTTTGTCAGCAGTCCCTGAGCCCCTCCTCAAACATGCCATGAAGAATTAAACACAAATTCAATTTGACAGCGGTAAATACCATGGCAATCTATATGCAAAGGTTGGGGGTCGGAGGGAAAAGGAAGAGCTTTTATGAAAATAGCTCTTCCCCATTTAGTTTTTCCTCATGCGTGTTTGGGGAACACTCCTCCCCTCTCTCCCATCCTCTCTCCCTTCCTCTCTCCTCTCCCTGTCTGCCTTATCCTTCCCCCTACTAACTATCCCCTCACTACTTGAAAATTATTCTGCGTCCGTGACAGATTCCCTCTGATGTATAAATAATGGAGCTAAATTATGCTCTGTGAGGAGAAGTGCTTCTCCGTGCCCCTGACGTTCTTATTATACAAAGTAATTTCTACCTAAGAGGGTCAAATTTCCTGACACATCCCTAATTACCACGCGGCAATAGAAGTGGAATCTATTTGTGCATAAATCAACGCTCAGACGTTGGGCCTCAAGTGGCAGGCGGGGGGAGGAGCCTAATATCATGCGTAGCGGAAAAAGGGAGAGCGAGAGGAGAGGGTGGAGGAGGAGGAGAGGGGGAGAGAGTGGAGGAGAAGGAGAGGGTGGAGGAGAGGGAGAGGGTGGAGGAGAAGGAGAGAGTGGAGGAGAAGGAGAGAGTGGAGGAGAAGGAGAGAGTGGAGGAGAAGGAGAGAGTGGAGGAGAAGGAGAGGGTTGAGGAGAAGGAGAGGGTGGAGGAGAGGGAGAGGGTGGAGGAGAAGGAGAGAGTGGAGGAGAAGGAGAGAGTGGAGGAGAAGGAGAGAGTGGAGGAGAAGGAGAGAGTGGAGGAGAAGGAGAGGGTGGAGGAGAAGGAGAGAGTGGAGGAGAGGGTTGAGGAGAAGGAGAAGGAGAGAGTGGAGGAGAGAGTGGAGGAGAGAGAGAGAGGAGAGGGTGGAGGAGAAGGAGAGTGGAGGAGAGAGAGAGAGGAGAGAGTGGAGGAGAGAGTGGAGGAGAGAGAGAGAGAGAGAGGGTGGAGGAGAGAGAGAGAGGAGAGAGAGAGAGGAGAGAGTGGAGGAGAAGGAGGGAAAGTGGAGGAGAGGTGAAGACCCGTTCACTGAACTCTGTAATTAGATAATATTTCTGATGATGGTACATTTGAAATCTTAATCCATTTAATATATAATGTGAGAGACTTCTACACACACGGATGGACACATCCAACCCCCTCCTTCAAAACAGGCTTTACCTTTCTTCAGGACATGATCGTTACTATTACTAGTACCAGGTCTATAGACCTCTCTCTCCTTAGAGACACCATGTAAACTATCACTATCTAGTACCAGGTCTATAGACCTCTCTCTCCTTAGAGACACCATGTAAACTATCACTATCTAGTACCAGGTCTATAGACCTCTCTCTCCTTAGACACCATGTAAACTATCACTATCTAGTACCAGGTCTATAGACCTCTCTCTCCTTAGAGACACCATGTAAACTATCACTATCTAGTACCAGGTCTATAGACCTCTCTCTCCTTAGAGACACCATGTAAACTATCACTACCTAGTACCAGGTCTATAGACCTCTCTCTCCTTAGAGACACCATGTAAACTATCACTACCTAGTACCAGGTCTATAGACCTCTCTCTCCTTAGACACCATGTAAACTATCACTACCTAGTACCAGGTCTATAGACCTCTCTCTCCTTAGACACCATGTAAACTATCACTATCTAGTACCAGGTCTATAGACCTCTCTCTCCTTAGACACCATGTAAACTATCACTATCTAGTACCAGGTCTATAGACCTCTCTCTCCTTAGAGACCATGTAAACTATCACTATCTAGTACCAGGTCTATAGACCTCTCTCTCCTTAGAGACACCATGTTAACTATCACTACCTAGTACCAGGTCTATAGACCTCTCTCTCCTTAGACACCATGTAAACTATCACTACCTAGTACCAGGTCTATAGACCTCTCTCTCCTTAGACACCATGTAAACTATCACTATCTAGTACCAGGTCTATAGACCTCTCTCTCCTTAGAGACACCATGTAAACTATCACTACCTAGTACCAGGTCTATAGACCTCTCTCTCCTTAGAGACACCATGTAAACTATCACTATCTAGTACCAGGTCTATAGACCTCTCTCTCCTTAGAGACACCATGTAAACTATCACTATCTAGTACCAGGTCTATAGACCTCTCTCTCCTTAGAGACACCATGTAAACTATCACTATCTAGTACCAGGTCTATAGACCTCTCTCTCCTTAGAGACACCATGTAAACTATCACTACCTAGTACCAGGTCTATAGACCTCTCTCTCCTTAGAGACACCATGTAAACTATCACTATCTAGTACCAGGTCTATAGACCTCTCTCTCTCAGACAGACACATAAACACCGGAGTGCCGTGTCATCTCTTACCCGGTAGCCGTGTCATCTCTTACCCGGTAGCCGTGTCATCTCTTACCCGGTAGCCGTGTCATCTCTTACCCGGTAGCCGTGTCATCTCTTACCCGGTAGCCGTGTCATCTCTTACCCGGTAGCCGTGTCATCTCTTACCCGGTAGCCGTGTCATCACTGACCCCAGTGCTGTGTCATCATTGACCTGGTAGCTGTGTCATCTCTGACATGGGTAGTTTTCTGTTCTGTGGACTGCAGTCTGTCCCAAATGGGACCCTATTCTCAATATAGTGCACTACTTTTGACCCGGTCCCCTTTCGGAGGTGCACTATAAAGGGAATAGAGTGCCACTCAGGACACCGCCTAAGCCTGCAGGTAAATGGTAAAGGTCATTTAATATGTTGACAGCCTAATGCTGATCCTCTCTAATGGGGTCCTGTCTGACTGGTGGATTATACTGGTCTGGCTGGTGGAAAATCCACATTTTCTGGGCTTGGATAGAATCAGCTGGGCTGTCGTTTGTCTGTCTCGTGGAAAACATCCCTTTTTCCTGGGCTTTTTCTTCAGCTGGGCTGTCATTGGTGTGTGTGGAGGTGAAGTCTCTCTCTCTCTCCGTAATGAGGATGACCCATGATAATGACTGTTGATCCAGGTGATTATGACTGTTATTGGGTCAGGGAGATAATGACTGTTGTTGATTCTGGGTGATAATGACCATTGTTGAGTCCAATGATAATGACTGTTGATCCAGGTGATAATGACTTGTTGATTCAGGGTGATAATGACTGTTATTGGGTCAGGGAGATAATGACTGTTGTTGATTCTGGGTGATAATGACTGGTAATTTATCCTGGGAAAATACAGAAGGCAGAAAACTAATGGGAAATGAAAAGGAGATGGACGTGGAACAACGGGGCCGTAGTGGAGCAGGTTGAGAGCTTCAAGTTCCTTGGCGTCCACATCACCAACAAACTAACATGGTCCAAGCACACCAAGACAGTCGTGAAGAGGGCACGACAAAGCCTGTTCCCCCTCAGGAGACTGAAAAGATTTAGCATGGGTCCTCAGATCCTCAAAAGGTTCTACAGCTGCACCATCGAGAGCATCCTGACTGGTTGCATCACCGCCTGGTATGGCAACTGCTCAGCCTCCGACCGCAAGGCACTACAGAGGGTAGTGCAAACGGCCCAGTACATTACTGGGGCCAAGCTCCCTGCCATCCAGGGCCTATATACTAGGTGGTGTCAGAGGAAGGCAGAGGACATCCATCTGTCTCCTCTATCATACCCTGATATACAGAGAGAGGACATCCATCTGTCTCCTCTATCATACCCTGATATACAGAGAGGACATCCATCTGTCTCCTCTATCCATACCCTGATATACAGAGAGAGGACATCCATCTGTCTCCTCTACCATACCCTGATATTAAGAGAGGACATCCATCTGTCTCCTCTATCATACCCTGATATACAGAGAGAGGACATCCATCTGTCTCCTCTACCATACCCTGATATTAAGAGAGGACATCCATCTGTCTCCTCTATCATACCCTGATATACAGAGAGGGCATCCATCTGTCTCCTCTATCATACCCTGATATACAGAGAGGGCATCCATCTGTCTCCTCTATCATACCCTGATATACAGAGAGGACATCCATCTGTCTCCTCTATCATACCCTGATATACAGAGAGAGCATCCATCTGTCTCCTCTATCATACCCTGATATACAGAGAGGGCATCCATCTGTCTCCTCTACCATACCCTGATATACAGAGAGGGCATCCATCTGTCTCCTCTATCATACCCTGATATACAGAGAGGGCATCCATCTGTCTCCTCTATCATACCCTGATATACAGAGAGGACATCCATCTGTCTCCTCTATCATACCCTGATATACAGAGAGGACATCCATCTGTCTCCTCTGTCATACCCTGATATACAGAGAGAGGACATCCATCTGTCTCCTCTGTCATACCCTGATATACAGAGAGAGGACATCCATCTGTCTCCTCTACCATACCCTGATATACAGAGAGAGGACATCCATCTGTCTCCTCTACCATACCCTGATATACAGAGAGGACATCCATCTGTCTCCTCTACCATACCCTGATATACAGAGAGGGCATCCATCTGTCTCCTCTATCATACCCTGATATACAGAGAGAGGACATCCATCTGTCTCCTCTACTATACCCTGATATACAGAGAGAGGACATCCATCTGTCTCCTCTACCATACCCTGATATACAGAGAGGACATCCATCTGCCTCCTCTATCATACCCTGATATACAGAGAGAGGACATCCATCTGTCTCCTCTACCATACCCTGATATACAGAGAGAGGACATCCATCTGTCTCCTCTACCATACCCTGATATACAGAGAGGGCATCCATCTGTCTCCTCTATCATACCCTGATATACAGAGAGAGGACATCCATCTGCCTCCTCTATCATACCCTGATATACAGAGAGGGCATCCATCTGTCTCCTCTATCATTCCCTGATATACAAAGAGAGCATCCATGTAGTGGTAGGTGGAGAACTAACAGATGACTCTGACAGTAATATGTGACTTTCTGACATGTTAGTGGGTTTCTGTCTGGGCCTGCCCTGCCCTCTAGTGTTCAGGCTGGGTCATTGCAGCAACTCTGTGACTAAAGGAGTCGTTATGAACCTTACTGTAATATCATGTCATGTCATTGGTTGAGAAAGGCTGTAGAAGAAGCTGGAAGAACACCAGCCATTTGTTGACAGACCGACTGAGAGGAACAGACAGACAGACAGACACACCGACTGAGAGGAACAGACCGACAGACTGACTGAGAGGAACAGACAGACAGACTGAGAGGAACAGACAGACAGACTGAGAGGAACAGACAGACAGAGGGGAACAGACAGACAGACTGAGAGGAACAGACAGACAGACAGGCTGAGAGGAACAGACAGACTGAGAGGAACAGACAGACAGACAGACTGAGAGGAACAGACAGACTGACTAACCCCCCCTCCTCTTCCTCAGTCTCACTTCTCTGTGTGTCCCTAACCCCCCTCCTCTTCCTCAGTCTCTCTTCTCTGTGTGTCCCTAACCCCCTCCTCCTCTTCCTCAGTCTCACTTCTCTCTGTGTCCCTAACCCCCTCCTCCTCTCCCTCAGTCTCTCTTCTCTCTGTGTGTCCCTAACCCCCTCCTCCACTTACCTCAGTCTCTCTTCTCTCTGTATGTCCCTAACCCCCTCCTCCACTTACCTCAGTCTCTCTTCTCTCTGTGTCCCTAACCCCCTCCTCCTCTTCCTCAGTCTCTCTTCTCTCTGTATGTCCCTAACCCCCTCCTCCTCTTCCTCAGTCTCACTTCTCTCTGTGTCCCTAACCCCCTCCTCCTCTTCCTCAGTCTCTCTTCTCTCTGTATGTCCCTAACCCCCTCCTCCTCTTCCTCAGTCTCACTTCTCTCTGTGTCCCTAACCCCTCCTCCTCTTCCTCAGTCTCTCTTCTCTCTGTATGTCCCTAACCCCTCCTCCTCTTCCTCAGTCTCACTTCTCTCTGTGTCCCTAACCCCCTCCTCCTCTTCCTCAGTCTCACTTCTCTCTGTGTCCCTAACCCCCTCCTCCTCTCCCTCAGTCTCTCTTCTCTCTGTGTGTCCCTAACCCCCTCCTCCTCTTCCTCAGTCTCTCTTCTCTCTGTATGTCCCTAACCCCCTCCTCCTCTTCCTCAGTCTCTCTTCTCTCTGTGTCCCTAACCCCATCCTCCTCTTCCTCAGTCTCTCTTCTCTCTGTATGTCCCTAACCCCCTCCTCCTCTTCCTCAGTCTCACTTCTCTCTGTGAACCTAACCCCCTCCTCCTCTTCCTCAGTCTCACGTCTCTCTGTGTCCCTAACCCCCTCCTCCTCTTCCTCAGTCTCACTTCTCTCTGTGTCCCTAACCCCCTCCTCCTCTTCCTCAGTCTCTCTTCTCTCTGTATGTCCCTAACCCCCTCCTCCTCTTCCTCAGTCTCTCTTCTCTCTGTGTGTCCCTAACCCCCTCCTCCTCTTCCTCAGTCTCACTTCTCTCTGTGTCCCTAACCCCCTCCTCCTCTTCCTCAGTCTCTCTTCTCTCTGTGTCCCTAACCCCATCCTCCTCTTCCTCAGTCTCTCTTCTCTCTGTATGTCCCTAACCCCCTCCTCCTCTTCCTCAGTCTCTCTTCTCTCTGTGTGTCCCTAACCCCCTCCTCCTCTTCCTCAGTCTCACGTCTCTCTGTGTCCCTAACCCCCTCCTCCTCTTCCTCAGTCTCTCTTCTCTCTGTGTGTCCCTAACCCCTCCTCCTCCTCTTCCTCAGTCTCACTTCTCTCTGTGTCCCTAACCCCTCCTCCTCCTCTTCCTCAGTCTCTCTTCTCTCTGTGTCCCTAACCCCATCCTCCTCTTCCTCAGTCTCTCTTCTCTCTGTATGTCCCTAACCCCCTCCTCCTCTTCCTCAGTCTCTCTTCTCTCTGTGTGTCCCTAACCCCCTCCTCCTCTTCCTCAGTCTCACTTCTCTCTGTGTCCCTAACCCCCTCCTCCTCTTCCTCAGTCTCTCTTCTCTCTGTGTCCCTAACCCCATCCTCCTCTTCCTCAGTCTCTCTTCTCTCTGTGTGTCCCTAACCCCATCCTCCTCTTCCTCAGTCTCTCTTCTCTCTGTATGTCCCTAACCCCCTCCTCCTCTTCCTCAGTCTCACTTCTCTCTGTGAACCTAACCCCCTCCTCCTCTTCCTCAGTCTCACGTCTCTCTGTGTCCCTAACCCCCTCCTCCTCTTCCTCAGTCTCACTTCTCTCTGTGTCCCTAACCCCCTCCTCCTCTTCCTCAGTCTCTCTTCTCTCTGTATGTCCCTAACCCCTCCTCCTCTTCCTCAGTCTCTCTTCTCTCTGTGTGTCCCTAACCCCCTCCTCTTCTTCCTCAGTCTCACTTCTCTCTGTGTCCCTAACCCCTCCTCCTCTTCCTCAGTCTCTCTTCTCTCTGTGTCCCTAACCCCATCCTCCTCTTCCTCAGTCTCTCTTCTCTCTGTATGTCCCTAACCCCTCCTCCTCTTCCTCAGTCTCTCTTCTCTCTGTGTGTCCCTAACCCCCTCCTCCTCTTCCTCAGTCTCACGTCTCTCTGTGTCCCTAACCCCTCCTCCTCTTCCTCAGTCTCACTTCTCTCTGTGTCCCTAACCCCCTCCTCCTCTTCCTCAGTCTCTCTTCTCTCTGTATGTCCCTAACCCCCTCCTCCTCTTCCTCAGTCTCTCTTCTCTCTGTGTGTCCCTAACCCCTCCTCCTCTTCCTCAGTCTCACTTCTCTCTGTGTCCCTAACCCCCTCCTCCTCTTCCTCAGTCTCTCTTATCTCTGTGTCCCTAACCCCATCCTCCTCTTCCTCAGTCTCTCTTCTCTCTGTATGTCCCTAACCCCCTCCTCCTCTTCCTCAGTCTCTCTTCTCTCTGTGTGTCCCTAACCCCCTCCTCCTCTTCCTCAGTCTCTCTTCTCTCTGTGTCCCTAACCCCATCCTCCTCTTCCTCAGTCTCTCTTCTCTCTGTGTCCCTAACCCCATCCTCCTCTTCCTCAGTCTCTCTTCTCTCTGTGTGTCCCTAACCCCCTCCTCCTCTCCCTCAGTCTCTCTTCTCTCTGTGTGTCTCTAACCCCCTCCTCCTCTTCCTCAGTCGTATTTCTCTCTCTGTGTCCCTAACCTTCATCCCTCTCTTTCTCTCTTCTAGTTGACCTTCCCGAAAGCCAAGCTGCTGCTGATGTCCAGCGATCAGGAAGATATCAACGACTGGTATTATAGCCTGAGCTCTGCTGTAGGGTACGTTACCACACAGACACCCCATCTCTCTCTCTCTCTCTCTCTCTCTCTCTCTCTCTCTCTCTCTCTCTCTCTCTCTCTGTCTCTGTCTCTCTCTCTCTCTCGCCCTAGCTCTCTCTCTGACCTTTAGTCTCTCCGGATCTATAGAATCTCTCTGACCTTTAGTCTCCGGATCTATAGAATCTGTCTGACCTTTAGTCTCTCCGGATCTATAGAATCTGTCTGACCTTTCGTCTCTCCAGTCAGTTGTTGTAACGTGTTGTCTGTCGTCTCTCCAGTCAATTGAAGTCCAGGAACACAGTGGTCCATCAGAGAGATGATCTGGTCAGGAGACCTCTACGCTGCTTTGTAGAGGACCAGAAGAACCAAACTACCCCCTCCACACCACCCACCACCGCCTACGCCCCCACCACCCCCGGGAGGAAGAGGATGGCCCCCCCTCCACCCCAGACCCCCTCCACCTCCAGACCTACTGCTCCAGCAGAAGCAGAGGGCAGTGCCTCCAAGAGAATGAAGCTGACTGAGGGGCCAGCTGAGAGGTGGGTTCATACAGAATGTGCAGTATATATATGATAATGCTGTCATTCAGATGTGGGTTCATACAGAATGTGCAGTATATATATGATAATGCTGTCATTCAGATGTGGGTTCATACAGAATGTGCAGTATATATATATATGATAATGCTGTCATTCAGATGTGGGTTCATACAGAATGTGCAGTATATATATATATATATATATGATAATGCTGTCATTCAGATGTGGGTTCATACAGGATGTGCAGTATATATATATATATATATATATGATAATGCTGTCATTCAGATGTGGGTTCATACAGGATGTGCAGTATATATATGATAATGCTGTCATTCAGATGTGGGTTCATACAGGATGTGCAGTATATATATGATAATGCTGTCATTCAGATGTGGGTTCATACAGGATGTGCAGTATATATATGATAATGCTGTCATTCAGAGGTGGGTTCATACAGGATGTGCAGTATATATATATATATATATATATATATATATATATATATATATATATATATATATATGATAATGCTGTCATTCAGATGTGGGTTCATACAGGATGTGCAGTATAAGTATGATAATGCTGTCATTCAGATGTGGGTTCATACAGGATGTGCAGTATATATATGATAATGCTGTCATTCAGATGTGGGTTCATACAGGATGTGCAGTATATATATGATAATGCTGTCATTCAGATGTGGGTTCATACAGGATGTGCAGTATATATATATGATAATGCTGTCATTCAGATGTGGGTTCATACAGGATGTGCAGTATATATATGATAATGCTGTCATTCAGAGGTGGGTGTCTTAGATCCAGTAGTGACTGGGCTATTGTATTGTAACATGATAGAAGACATGTAGAGAAGTCTTTCAGCCTCCTTAGGAGGGTAATAGAAGGACTGAAACCTAGTATGAGAGTAGAAATATAGAAGTCTTTCAGCCTCATTAGGAGGGTAATAGAAGGACTGAAACCTAGTATGAGAGTAGACATATAGAAGTCTTTCAGCCTCATTAGGAGGGTAAAAGAAGTAAGGACTGAAACCTAGTATGAGAGTAGACATATAGAAGTCTTTCAGCCTCATTAGGAGGGCAATAGAAGTAAGGACTGAAACCTAGTATGAGAGTAGACATGTAGAAGTCTTTCAGCCTCATTAGGAGGGTAATAGAAGTAAGGACTGAAACCTAGTATGAGAGTAGACATATAGAAGTCTTTCAGCCTCATTAGGAGGGTAATAGAAGGACTGAAACCTAGTATGAGAGTAGACATATAGAAGTCTTTCAGCCTCATTAGGAGGGTAATAGAAGGACTGAAACCTAGTATGAGAGTAGACCTATAGAAGTCTTTCAGCCTCATTAGGAGGGCAATAGAAGTAAGGACTGAAACCTAGTATGAGAGTAGACATGTAGAAGTCTTTCAGCCTCATTAGGAGGGTAATAGAAGGACTGAAACCTAGTATGAGAGTAGACATATAGAAGTCTTTCAGCCTCATTAGGAGGGTAATAGAAGGACTGAAACCTAGTATGAGAGTAGACATATAGAAGTCTTTCAGCCTCATTAGGAGGGTAATAGAAGGACTGAAACCTAGTATGAGAGTAGACATATAGAAGTCTTTCAGCCTCATTAGGAGGGTAAAAGAAGTAAGGACTGAAACCTAGTATGAGAGTAGACATATAGAAGTCTTTCAGCCTCATTAGGAGGGCAATAGAAGTAAG
The DNA here is from genome assembly GCA_030435695.1 of Brachymystax lenok tsinlingensis. Lineage (NCBI taxonomy): Eukaryota > Metazoa > Chordata > Actinopteri > Salmoniformes > Salmonidae > Brachymystax > Brachymystax lenok. Next base: position 29,865,416 of record CM059783.1, read on the forward strand.
GACTGAAACCTAGTATGAGAGTAGACATGTAGAAGTCTTTCAGCCTCATTAGGAGGGTAATAGAAGGACTGAAACCTAGTATGAGAGTAGACATATAGAAGTCTTTCAGCCTCATTAGGAGGGTAATAGAAGGACTGAAACCTAGTATGAGAGTAGACATATAGAAGTCTTTCAGCCTCATTAGGAGGGTAATAGAAGGACTGAAACCTAGTATGAGAGTAGACCTATAGAAGTCTTTCAGCCTCATTAGGAGGGCAATAGAAGTAAGGACTGAAACCTAGTATGAGAGTAGACATGTAGAAGTCTTTCAGCCTCATTAGGAGGGTAATAGAAGTAAGGACTGAAACCTAGTATGAGAGTAGACATATAGAAGTCTTTCAGCCTCATTAGGAGGGTAATAGAAGGACTGAAACCTAGTATGAGAGTAGACATATAGAAGTCTTTCAGCCTCATTAGGAGGGTAATAGAAGGACTGAAACCTAGTATGAGAGTAGACATATAGAAGTCTTTCAGCCTCATTAGGAGGATAATAGAAGTAAGGACTGAAACCTAGTATGAGAGTAGACATATAGAAGTCTTTCAGCCTCATTAGGAGGGTAATAGAAGGACTGAAACCTAGTATGAGAGTAGACATATAGAAGTCTTTCAGCCTCATTAGGAGGGTAATAGAAGGACTGAAACCTAGTATGAGAGTAGACATATAGAAGTCTTTCAGCCTCATTAGGAGGGTAATAGAAGGACTGAAACCTAGTATGAGAGTAGACATATAGAAGTCTTTCAGCCTCATTAGGAGGGTAATAGAAGGACTGAAACCTAGTATGAGAGTAGACATATAGAAGTCTTTCAGCCTCCTTAGGAGGGTAATAGAAGGACTGAAACCTAGTATGAGAGTAGACATATAGAAGTCTTTCAGCCTCATTAGGAGGGTAATAGAAGGACTGAAACCTAGTATGAGAGTAGACATATAGAAGTCTTTCAGCCTCATTAGGAGGATAATAGAAGGACTGAAACCTAGTATGAGAGTAGACATATAGAAGTCTTTCAGCCTCATTAGGAGGGTAATAGAAGGACTGAAACCTAGTATGAGAGTAGACCTATAGAAGTCTTTCAGCCTCATTAGGAGGGTAATAGAAGGACTGAAACCTAGTATGAGAGTAGACATATAGAAGTCTTTCAGCCTCCTTAGGAGGGTAATAGAAGGACTGAAACCTAGTATGAGAGTAGACATATAGAAGTCTTTCAGCCTCATTAGGAGGGTAATAGAAGGACTGAAACCTAGTATGAGAGTAGACATATAGAAGTCTTTCAGCCTCATTAGGAGGATAATAGAAGGACTGAAACCTAGTATGAGAGTAGACATATAGAAGTCTTTCAGCCTCATTAGGAGGGTAATAGAAGGACTGAAACCTAGTATGAGAGTAGACATATAGAAGTCTTTCAGCCTCATTAGGAGGATAATAGAAGGACTGAAACCTAGTATGAGAGTAGACATATAGAAGTCTTTCAGCCTCATTAGGAGGGTAATAGAAGGACTGAAACCTAGTATGAGAGTAGACATATAGAAGTCTTTCAGCCTCATTAGGAGGGTAATAGAAGTAAGGACTGAAACCTAGTATGAGAGTAGACATATAGAAGTCTTTCAGCCTCATTAGGAGGGTAATAGAAGGACTGAAACCTAGTATGAGAGTAGACATATAGAAGTCTTTCAGCCTCATTAGGAGGGTAATAGAAGGACTGAAACCTAGTATGAGAGTAGACATATAGAAGTCTTTCAGCCTCATTAGGAGGATAATAGAAGGACTGAAACCTAGTATGAGAGTAGACCTATAGAAGTCTTTCAGCCTCATTAGGAGGGTAATAGAAGGACTGAAACCTAGTATGAGAGTAGACATATAGAAGTCTTTCAGCCTCATTAGGAGGGTAATAGAAGGACTGAAACCTAGTATGAGAGTAGACATATAGAAGTCTTTCAGCCTCATTAGGAGGGTAATAGAAGGACTGAAACCTAGTATGAGAGTAGACATATAGAAGTCTTTCAGCCTCATTAGGAGGGTAATAGAAGGACTGAAACCTAGTATGAGAGTAGACATATAGAAGTCTTTCAGCCTCCTTAGGAGGGTAATAGAAGGACTGAAACCTAGTATGAGAGTAGACATATAGAAGTCTTTCAGCCTCATTAGGAGGGTAATAGAAGGACTGAAACCTAGTATGAGAGTAGACATATAGAAGTCTTTCAGCCTCATTAGGAGGGTAATAGAAGGACTGAAACCTAGTATGAGAGTAGACATATAGAAGTCTTTCAGCCTCATTAGGAGGGTAATAGAAGGACTGAAACCTAGTATGAGAGTAGACATATAGAAGTCTTTCAGCCTCATTAGGAGGGTAATAGAAGGACTGAAACCTAGTATGAGAGTAGACATATAGAAGTCTTTCAGCCTCATTAGGAGGGTAATAGAAGGACTGAAACCTAGTATGAGAGTAGACATATAGAAGTCTTTCAGCCTCATTAGGAGGGTAATAGAAGGACTGAAACCTAGTATGAGAGTAGACATATAGAAGTCTTTCAGCCTCATTAGGAGGGTAATAGAAGGACTGAAACCTAGTATGAGAGTAGACATATAGAAGTCTTTCAGCCTCATTAGGAGGGTAATAGAAGGACTGAAACCTAGTATGAGCGTAAGATAAACCTAGTGTAAAAAAAATAAGATGATAGTTGTAACACATTGAACAAAAGTATCTCAGCCTCCTTGGGGGCCAATAGAGGAGGAGTGAAACCTGGTATGAGAATATGTGAACGATGATGAACCCTATGCCGTTGAAACCTAGTATGATGTTATTACAGTGTAATTACCCTGATATAGAGCAGAGGGTAACAACTAGAACCATCACTGTTTCTTCCCACTGTATCCTGGTGTTATTACAGTGTAATTACCCTGATATAGAGCAGAGGTGAACCACTAGAACCCTCACTGTTTCTTCCCACTGTATCCTGGTGTTATTACAGTGTAATTACCCTGATATAGAGCAGAGGGTAACAACTAGAACCATCACTGTATCCTGGTGTTATTACAGTGTAATTACCCTGATATAAAGCAGAGGTGAACAACTAGAACCATCACTGTATCCTGGTGTTATTACAGTGTAATTACCCTGATATAGAGCAGAGGGTAACAACTAGAACCATCACTGTTTCTTCCCACTGTATCCTGGTGTTATTACAGTGTAATTACCCTGATATAGGGCAGAGGGTAACTAGAACCATCACTGTATCCTGGTGTTATTACAGTGTAATTACCCTGATATAGAGCAGAGGGTAACAACTAGAACCATCACAGTATCCTGGTGTTATTACAGTGTAATTACCCTGACATAGAGCAGAGGGTAACAACTAGAACCATCACTGTTTCTTCCCACTGTATCCTGGTGTTATTACAGTGTAATTACCCTGATATAGAGCAGAGGTGAACCACTAGAACCATCACTGTATCCTGGTGTTATTACAGTGTAATTACCCTGATATAGAGCAGAGGGTAACAACTAGAACCATCACTGTATCCTGATGTTATTACAGTGTAATTACCCTGATATAGAGCAGAGGGTAACAACTAGAACCATCACTGTATCCTGGTGTTATTACAGTGTAATTACCCTGATATAGAGCAGAGGGTAACAACTAGAACCATCACTGTATCCTGGTGTTATTACAGTGTAATTACCCTGATATAGAGCAGAGGGTAACAACTAGAACCATCACTGTTTCTTCCCACTGTATCTGGGTGTTATTACAGTGTAATTACCCTGATATAGAGCAGATGGTAACAACTAGAACCATCACTGTATCCTGGTGTTATTACAGTGTAATTACCCTGATATAGAGCAGAGGGTAACAACCAGAACCATCACTGTATCCTGGTGTTATTACAGTGTAATTACCCTGATATAGAGCAGAGGTGAACGGCTACTTTTTCACATTCTTCTTCATTCTCTCCTCAGTGAACCGGCCAGGTCAAGCTGTGTGATCCTGTGAAGGACCAAGAACTTCAGAGTTCCTTACTCTTTCACACAAACCAATCAAGTCAGACAGATAAGCGTTAATGGGGAGATATGAGGAGAGATGGGTGGTAGTTAGATACTGGAGAACCAGGTTAACGGGGAGATGGGTGGTAGTTAGATACTGGAGAACCAGGTTAACGGGGGAGATGGGTGGTAGTTAGATACTGGAGAACCAGGTTAACGGGGGAGATGGGTGGTAGTTAGATACTGGAGAACCAGGTTAATGGGAGAGATGGGTGGTAGTTAGATACTGGAGAATCAGGTTAATGGGAGGTAGTTAGATACTGGAGAATCAGGTTAATGGGAGGTAGTTAGATACTGGAGAACCAGGTTAATGGGAGAGATGGGTGGTAGTTAGATACTGGAGAACCAGGTTAATGGGAAAGATGGGTGGTAGTTAGATACTGGAGAATCAAGTTAATGGGAGGTAGTTAGATACTGGAGAACCAGGTTAATGGGAGAGATGGGTGGTAGTTAGATACTGGAGAATCAGGTTAACGGGGGAGATGGGTGGTAGTTAGATACTGGAGAATCAGGTTAACGGGAGAGATGGGTGGTAGTTAGATACTGGAGAATCAGGTTAACGGGAGAGATGGGTGGTAGTTAGATACTGGAGAATCAGGTTAACGGGAGAGATGGGTGGTAGTTAGATACTGGAGAATCAGGTTAACGGGAGAGATGGGTGGTAGTTAGATACTGGAGAACCAGGTTAACGGGGGAGATGGGTGGTAGTTAGATACTGGAGAATCAGGTTAACGGGAGAGATGGGTGGTAGTTAGATACTGGAGAACCAGGTTAATGGGGAGATGGGTGGTAGTTAGATACTGGAGAATCAGGTTAACGGGAGAGATGGGTGGTAGTTAGATACTGGAGAACCAGGTTAACGGGGGAGATGGGTGGTAGTTAGATACTGGAGAATCAGGTTAACGGGAGAGATGGGTGGTAGTTAGATACTGGAGAACCAGGTTAACGGGGGAGATGGGTGGTAGTTAGATACTGGAGAATCAGGTTAACGGGGGAGATGGGTGGTAGTTAGATACTGGAGAATCAGGTTAATGGGAGAGATGGGTGGTAGTTAGATACTGGAGAACCAGGTTAACGGGGGAGATGGGTGGTAGTTAGATCCTGGAGAATCAGGTTAATGGGAGAGATGGGTGGTAGTTAGATACTGGAGAATCAGGTTAATGGGAGAGATGGGTGGTAGTTAGATACTGGAGAACCAGGTTAACGGGAGAGATGGGTGGTAGTTAGATACTGGAGAACCAGGTTAATGGGAGAGATGGGTGGTAGTTAGATACTGGAGAACCAGGTTAACGGGGGAGATGGGTGGTAGTTAGATACTGGAGAATCAGGTTAACGGGGGAGATGGGTGGTAGTTAGATACTGGAGAACCAGGTTAACGGGAGAGATGGGTGGTAGTTAGATACTGGAGAACCAGGTTAATGGGAGAGATGGGTGGTAGTTAGATACTGGAGAACCAGGTTAACGGGGGAGATGGGTGGTAGTTAGAAGATATGAAATGTGAAGATTTTAACACGGATGCCAAAGACACACTATGAAACACCTTCACGATAGAAGCTCAAGGAGATGGACTATGTGAGATTTGACTCTGAAAGAAGAAATGTTGTCGTGAATGTTGTCTCCTGAATAGAATGTCGCCATTATAGGTCAGAGCAAACGCTGGGCTCAGAAGAAAAATATTGTATTACTAGACTGGGAATCAAAACTGTCACCTGGGATATTTTAGCAGCACAATACTGTATAATCGTAACGTTAATTTGTGATTTATACTGTCTATTTACATTTAATTCATACAAGAGCTGAAATATTAGTAACATCATGCTTGTCTCTATGGTAATATACAGTATCTTATAATATTGGTAACATATCATGCTTGTCTCTATGGTAATATACAGTATCTTATAATATTAGTAACATATCATGCTTGTCTCTATGGTAATATACAGTATCTTATAATATTAGTAACATATCATGCTTGTCTCTATGGTAATATACAGTATCTTATAATATTAGTAACATATCATGCTTGTCTCTATGGTAATATACAGTATATTATAGCGTTATGGAGATATATGTGCAGGACTGGGAGTATTTGCAAGCCAGCGCCACTGTATTACAATTAATAGCTACTGAGTTAATGAATATATTTATTCCATATCATGATTGTATCTTTTACTACTGCAGAGAGAGAGAGAGAATACTCTCCTTTTAAAAACTCTTTTAATATGTGCTTAAGGATATTCTGAGCCATATGAATGGATGGTCTACTGATATGATTTTACTAATGTATCAAACTATGACGTTCCTTTTTACATTAAACATTCCTTCTGTAGTCATCATGTACTCCGTCCAATATATATGAAAAACATTAAACGTTTTAAACATTCTTTGCCTTTTTAAATGTCTGGTTACTATGTAGTTGAGTCTGGTTTCATTGTCAGTACAATGGACTACTATACTGTCACTCCATTCCCCCAGTACAATGGACTACTATACTGTCACTCCATTCCCCCCAGTACAATGGTCTACTATACTGTCACTCCATTCCCCCAGTACAATGGACTACTATACTGTCACTCCATTCCCCCCAGTACAATGGTCTACTATACTGTCACTCCATTCCCCCCAGTACAATGGACTACTATACTGTCACTCCATTCCCCCAGTACAATGGACTACTATACTGTCACTCCATTCCCCCAGTACAATGGACTACTATACTGTCACTCCATTCCCCAGTACAATGGACTACTATACTGTCACTCCATTCCCCCAGTACAATGGACTACTATACTGTCACTCCATTCCCCCAGTACAATGGACTACTATACTGTCACTCCATTCCCCCAGTACAATGGACTACTATACTGTCACTCCATTCCCCCAGTACAATGGACTACTATACTGTCACTCCATTCCCCCAGTACAATGGACTACTATACTGTCACTCCATTCCCCCAGTACAATGGACTACTATACTGTCACTCCATTCCCCAGTACAATGGACTACTATACTGTCACTCCATTCCCCAGTACAATGGTCTACTATACTGTCACTCCATTCCCCCAGTACAATGGACTACTATACTGTCACCCCATTCCCCAGTACAATGGACTACTATACTGTCACCCCATTCCCCAGTACAATGGACTACTATACTGTCACTCCATTCCCCCCAGTACAATGGACTACTATACTGTCACCCCATTCCCCAGTACAATGGACTACTATACTGTCACCCCATTCCCCCAGTACAATGGACTACTATACTGTCACTCCATTCCCCCCAGTACAATGGACTACTATACAGTCACTCCATTCCCCCAGTACAATGGTCTACTATACTGTCACTCCATTCCCCCCAGTACAATGGACTACTATACTGTCACTCCATTCCCCCCAGTACAATGGACTACTATACTGTCACTCCATTCCCCCCAGTACAATGGACTACTATACTGTCACTCCATTCCCCCAGTACAATGGACTACTATACTGTCACTCCATTCCCCCCAGTACAATGGTCTACTATACTGTCACTCCATTCCCCAGTACAATGGACTACTATACTGTCACCCATTCCCCAGTACAATGGACTACTATACTGTCACTCCATTCCCCAGTACAATGGACTACTATACTGTCACTCCATTCCCCCAGTACAATGGACTACTATACTGTCACTCCATTCCCCCAGTACAATGGACTACTATACTGTCACTCCATTCCCCCAGTACAATGGACTACTATACTGTCACTCCATTCCCCAGTACAATGGACTACTATACTGTCACTCCATTCCCCCAGTACAATGGACTACTATACTGTCACTCCATTCCCCCAGTACAATGGACTACTATACTGTCACTCCATTCCCCCAGTACAATGGACTACTATACTGTCACTCCATTCCCCCAGTACAATGGACTACTATACTGTCACTCCATTCCCCAGTACAATGGACTACTATACTGTCACTCCATTCCCCCAGTACAATGGACTACTATACTGTCACTCCATTCCCCCCAGTACAATGGACTACTATACAGTCACTCCATTCCCCCCAGTACAATGGACTACTATACAGTCACTCCATTCCCCAGTACAATGGTCTACTATACTGTCACTCCATTCCCCCCAGTACAATGGACTACTATACTGTCACTCCATTCCCCCCAGTACAATGGACTACTATACTGTCACTCCATTCCCCCCAGTACAATGGACTACTATACAGTCACTCCATTCCCCCAGTACAATGGACTACTATACTGTCACTCCATTCCCCCAGTACAATGGTCTACTATACTGTCACTCCATTCCCCCAGTACAATGGACTACTATACTGTCACTCCATTCCCCCAGTACAATGGACTACTATACTGTCACTCCATTCCCCAGTACAATGGACTACTATACTGTCACTCCATTCCCCAGTACAATGGACTAATATACTGTCACTCCATTCCCCAGTACAATGGACTACTATACTGTCACTCCATTCCCCCAGTACAATGGACTACTATACTGTCACTCCATTCCCCCCAGTACAATGGACTACTATACTGTCACTCCATTCCCCCCAGTACAATGGACTACTATACTGTCACTCCATTCCCCCAGTACAATGGACTACTATACTGTCACTCCATTCCCCCAGTACAATGGGCTACTATACTGTCACTCCATTCCCCAGTACAATGGACTACTATACTGTCACTCCATTCCCCCAGTACAATGGACTACTATACTGTCACTCCATTCCCCCCAGTACAATGGACTACTATGCAGTCACTCCATTCCCCCAGTACAATGGTCTACTATACTGTCACTCCATTCCCCCCAGTACAATGGACTACTATACTGTCACTCCATTCCCCCCAGTACAATGGACTACTATACTGTCACTCCATTCCCCCCAGTACAATGGACTACTATACTGTCACTCCATTCCCCCAGTACAATGGACTACTATACTGTCACTCCATTCCCCCAGTACAATGGTCTACTATACTGTCACTCCATTCCCCCAGTACAATGGACTACTATACTGTCACTCCATTCCCCCCAGTACAATGGACTACTATACTGTCACTCCATTCCCCAGTACAATGGACTACTATACTGTCACTCCATTCCCCCAGTACAATGGACTACTATACTGTCACCCCATTCCCCCAGTACAATGGACTACTATACTGTCACTCCATTCCCCAGTACAATGGACTACTATACTGTCACTCCATTCCCCCAGTACAATGGACTACTATACTGTCACTCCATTCCCCAGTACAATGGACTACTATACTGTCACTCCATTCCCCAGTACAATGGACTACTATACTGTCACTCCATTCCCCCCAGTACAATGGTCTACTATACTGTCACTCCATTCCCCCAGTACAATGGACTACTATACTGTCACTCCATTCCCCCAGTACAATGGACTACTATACTGTCACTCCATTCCCCCAGTACAATGGACTACTATACTGTCACTCCATTCCCCAGTACAATGGACTACTATACTGTCACTCCATTCCCCCAGTACAATGGACTACTATACTGTCACTCCATTCCCCAGTACAATGGACTACTATACTGTCACTCCATTCCCCAGTACAATGGACTACTATACTGTCACTCCATTCCCCCAGTACAATGGACTACTATACTGTCACTCCATTCCCCCCAGTACAATGGACTACTATACTGTCACTCCATTCCCCCAGTACAATGGACTACTATACTGTCACTCCATTCCCCAGTACAATGGTCTACTATACTGTCACCCCATTCCCCCCAGTACAATGGACTACTATACTGTCACTCCATTCCCCCCAGTACAATGGACTACTATACTGTCACTCCATTCCCCCCAGTACAATGGACTACTATACTGTCACCCCATTCCCCCCAGTACAATGGTCTGCTATCCATCTGTTACATTACTCCCAATGACAATCAGTAAAACTCTGATGGATTCCAGTGGCCCTTCTGTCAGCTTATTTTGTAGCTTCTGGGTGATGTTTCCTTCTGGGTGATGTTTCCCCTTTTGGGTGATGTTTCCCCTTCAGGACAGATCCAGGATCAGCTTCCTCTTCCCCAATTCTATGTATCCAATAGTTGACTTGAGGGATGTGCCATACACTCAATAGCCACTAGAGGGCAACACAACTACATCTATAAACCATTGATAGGAAAATTAAGGTAAAAACAAATGATTGTTTTTGCACTTCATACTTACAATATTCATATAAATGAGAACAGAGATGCTAAATAATTAGTTCCCTCTTAGTATGCATAGAAACAATGTGTTTTACGTGGTGAAACGATATCTAGGCCAGCCCACCAATGACCGGATCATTCCAAGAACTGATACACAAGGCTGGATAGCCAGGATGTGGACATTTAGCTGTTGACACGTCCCAGTGGGTATCCTCTAGTCCATATAAGACTTGGAACTGAATCAGCTGTTCATCGTGATAACCTCCGCCAGCGTGATGTCTCTCTCCATCTCCCTCCCCCCCTGACACAGAGGGGTTAATGTAGCCAACCGTGTTGATGAAGACATTTTAAATATTCAATACGTTCTATATGAGGAGCGAGCGCTTTAGAGAAAGACTGATCTGGTTCTATTTTAAAAGAGATGAGTGGTCACTTGGTCGGGAGGATTTAATATGGACATGGTACTAATAGCACTAACATGGACAAGATGACACAGGCCCATTCATATATTCATCAACTAGATTTGTGGCCAGGTACGGGTAAAACGGGCTTCGAGCTGCTTCTCTTCAGCCTCCCAATAAATCTAGAGCTGTTGAACTAGCTTAATCTAATGTATTCATAAAGCCCTTTTTCATATCAGTTGTCACAAAGTGTATAACAGTAACCCTGTCTAGACATCAAAGAACAAAGAAACCTCCAGAGGAACCAGACTGAGGGAAGGAGGCCTATCCTCCTGGTAGAAACCTCCAGAGGAGCCAGACTGAGGGGAGGAGGCCTATCCTCCTGGTAGAAACCTCCAGAGGAACCAGACTGAGGGGAGGAGGCCTATCCTCCTGGTAGAAACCTCCAGAGGAACCAGACTGAGGGGAGGAGGAGGCCTATCCTCCTGGTAGAAACCTCCAGAGGAGCCAGACTGAGGGGAGGAGGCCTATCCTCCTGGTAGAAACCTCCAGAGGAACCAGACTGAGGGGAGGAGGAGGCCTATCCTCCTGGTAGAAACCTCCACATGAACCAGACTGAGGGGAGGAGGCCTATCCTCCTGGTAGAAACCTCCAGATGAACCAGACTGAGGGAGAAGGAGGCCTATGACGGACGTACATAACCCCACTCGGTGTGTTTGTGTGTTTGAGAGAGAGAAATCCTTGTGATGGTGAGTGTGTTCTAGGGCTATAGCATCTGCCTGTTAGCCAGTATACCATCCAGCCACAGTGTCTGAATTCCTGCTGTTAGCCAGTATACCAGCCAGCCACACTGTCTGAATTCCTGCTGTTAGCCAGTATACCATCCAGCCACACTGTCTGAAGTCCTGCTGTTAGCCAGTATACCATCCAGCCACACTGTCTGAAGTCCTGCTGTTAGCCAGTATACCAGCCAGCCACAGTGTCTGAATTCCTGCTGTTAGCCAGTATACCAGCCAGCCACACTGTCTGAATTCCTGCTGTTAGCCAGTATACCATCCAGCCACACTGTCTGAAGTCCTGCTGTTAGCCAGTATACCAGCCAGCCACACTGTCTGTTGTCCTGCTGTTAGCCAGTATACCATCCAGCCACACTGTCTGAAGTCCTGTTGTTAGCCAGTATACCATCCAGCCACAGTGTCTGAATTCCTGCTGTTAGCCAGTATACCAGCCAGCCACACTGTCTGAAGTCCTGCTGTTAGCCAGTATACCAGCCAGCCACACTGTCTGAATTCCTGCTGTTAGCCAGTATACCATCCAGCCACAGTGTCTGAAGTCCTGCTGTTAGCCAGTATACCAGCCAGCCACACTGTCTGAAGTCCTGCTGTTAGCCAGTATACCAGCCAGCCACACTGTCTGAAGTCCTGCTGTTAGCCAGTATACCAGCCAGCCACACTGTCTGAAGTCCTGCTGTTAGCCAGTATACCAGCCAGCCACACTGTCTGAAGTCCTGCTGTTAGCCAGTATACCATCCAGCCACACTGTCTGAAGTCCTGCTGTTAGCCAGTATACCAGCCAGCCACACTGTCTGAAGTCCTACTGTTAGCCAGTATACCAGCCAGCCACACTGTCTGAAGTCCTGCTGTTAGCCAGTATACCAGCCAGCCACAGTGTCTGAAGTCCTGCTGTTAGCCAGTATACCAGCCAGCCACACTGTCTGAAGTCCTGCTGTTAGCCAGTATACCATCCAGCCACACTGTCTGAAGTCCTACTGTTAGCCAGTATACCATCCAGCCACACTGTCTGAAGTCCTGCTGTTAGCCAGTATACCAGCCAGCCACACTGTCTGAAGTCCTGCTGTTAGCCAGTATACCAGCCAGCCACACTGTCTGAAGTCCTGCTGTTAGCCAGTATACCAGCCAGCCACACTGTCTGAATTCCTGCTGTTAGCCAGTATACCAGCCAGCCACACTGTCTGAGGTCCTGTGGTTAGTGCTGAATTTCAGCAGAGACTGGCTGCATGAGGAGGCTGCTTTCTGTCATTACGGCTGTTATTTTGGAATTCTGTGTTTGGCAGCTCAGATATCCTACTGCCCTTGTTGCTGTTACCAGTGTGTTCAGAGGAAATTCGTATGCAGGACCAAGCAGCACCACAAGATGTCAGCTCCAGCTTTGATAAAGAATCATGTGGTGTTGATCACATTCAGCTCAACCCTGCTGCTCTGCATTCAGTATAGATGACCACATTAAGCTCAACCCTGCTACTCTGCATTCAGTATAGATGACCACATTAAGCTCAACCCTGCTGCTCTGCATTCTGTATAGATGACCACATTCAGCTCAACCCTGCTGCTCTGCATTCGGTATAGATGACCACATTAAGCTAAACCCTGCTCTTCATTCAGTATAGATGACCACATTAAGCTCAACCCTGTTGCTCTGCATTCAGTATAGATGACCACATTCAGCCTTAACCTGCTCTGCATTCAGTATAGATGAACACATAAAGATCAACCCTGTTGCTCTGCATTCAGTATAGATGACCACATTCAGCCTTAACCTGCTCTGCATTCAGTATAGATGAACACATAAAGATCAACCCTGTTGCTCTGCATTCAGTATAGATGATAATTTATTGTATTCATTGTGGAAGCAAAGACGTTGAGGTGGAGAATCTCTTCATCTTTCTCTGTTTTTCGCTCTCCACTCTTTCTCTCCCTTTCTCTCTCTCACTTTCTCTCTCTCTCTCTCTCTCTCTCTCATTATTTGTCTCTCTCCACTCTCGCTCTTTGTCTCTCTCTCTCTCTCTCTCTCTCTCTCTCTCTCTCTCTCTCGCTCCCGCTCTCTCTCGCTCAAAATAGTGATATTGTTCATCTCTATGTTAATACTGAGAGCTCTATTCTTCGTCACGGTGAGTGTCTGACTTCTGACCCGTGTCCAAGTCATACAAGGAATGTGACTAGAATGAATCCGTCTCTCTGCAGGGTTGTCATCACAACCAACTGTCCCATCCATCAGGCGTATCTCATTAACCTTATTGTTATTGTAGCGTTTGTCTACAGATCGACAACAACATCCACTTCCTTTGATCAGATCAGGGGGAACGTTTCAGCTGATAAGCTACATCCAAAATGGCACTCTGTCGCCTACTTTTGACCAGAGTCCTATCTGAAGCTGTCTGTCTCTTTCTGGTTTGGCTGTAAATGCTTTGGAATAGCCCATGCAAAAATGGTTGTGTATTATGAATGACCAGTCACTAATACAACAGGGGAAATCACACCGTTTGTGAGCGGAGAAATTGAACAGTCATTGCCTGAAAGTACTGGGTAAAGTGATACTAAGTTTAGAAATTACTCACACACAAAAAGTGGCTAGGCCACTCTGATCTAAACCAATTAAGGTGGTGACTATCTGAGGGTAATATTCCATATGTCATGTAATCATGTATCCAAACATCTCCAAAACTCAAAGTAGACAGCCCTCAGCCCTAAACCCTCAGCCCTAAACCCTCAGCCCTGGAATTACATTTTACATCGTCACATCCGAGTGTACCTTAAATGAAATCTGGAAGTTGACATTAAAAACAACCAACCTGAAGCTATTAATGTACCTAGCAAGCTAACGTATCTATCCAGCACTCCTGTCAGGCAGCTAGCTACAGTATTAACCTGTTTGGGCTAGGTGACAACATCCGGTGAAATGCAGAGCGCCAAATTCAAATTACAAAAATAGTAATATTAAACATTCATGAAAATACAAGTGTTGCACACCATTCAAAAGCTTAGAATCTTGATAATCGAACCGCGTTGTCGGATTTACAATAGGCTTTACGGCGAAAGCAGAACATTCGATTATCTGAGGACAGCGCCCCACAACAAGATATTATTCAAACCAGCACAGGCGTTACAAAATCAAATATAGCGATAAAATAAATCACTTACCTTTGAAGATCTTCCTCTGTTTGCAATCACAAGGGTCCCAGGAACACAAAGAATGGTTGTTTTGTTCGATAAAGTCCTTCTTTATATCCCAAAAAGTCAGTTTAGTTGGCGCCATGGAGTTCTGTAATCCAGTCGTTCTACATGCAGACAAAGAAATCCCAAAAGTACCGGTAAAGTTCGTCCAGACAAGTCAAACAATGTTTCTAATTAATCCTCAGGTTGTCAAATATCTAAATAAACTATAATATTTCAGACGGAGAATAGTCTGTTCAAAAGGGAAGAGAAATAACGAGGAGCGCGCACCCCATTCACGCGTGCAAAACAGTAGTGTCCGTGTCAAGATTGGTGGGTACTGGTTCAGTGAGTGAGGCGCAGGATAGCAGAGATGTGTGGACAAGGTATTTAATAAGACAACAGCACCAGTACACAAACGATACAAGGTGCGGGAAAAATGACCGGTCTCACAAATATAACGGACGTAAACCACAGAACCCGGCAAACAATCAACCAGCCGCATCAAAAACCAATTGAACAATGAAAATAAACATGCACACAAACATGGGGGAAACAGAGGGTTAAATAATGAACATGTAATTGGGGAATTGAAACCAGTTGTGTAGAAAACAAAGACAAAACAAATGGAAAAATGAAAAATGGATCGGCGATGGCTAGAAGACAGGTGACGTCGACCGCCGAACGTCGCCTGAACAAGGAGAGGGACCGACTTCGGCAGAAGTCGTTACAGTCCGTTTCAACAGCATCTTGAAAGAACTTCTATTTCTTGTTAGTTTTTCAAAAAACAAGCCTGAAACCATGTCTAAAGACTGTAGACATCTAGTGGAAGCCATAGGAACTGCAATCTGGGAGATAATTCCCTCTATAGACAATAGCAAGTCAATGGAAAAACTGTGACATCAAAAAAACACATTTTCCGGATGGATTTTACTCAGGTTTTCGCCTGCCATATCAGTTCTGTTATACTCATAGACATTACTTTAACAGTTTTAGAAACTTCAGAGTGTTTTCTATCCAATACTACCAATTGTATGCATATCCTAGCTTCTGGGCCTGAGTAACAGGCAGTTTACCTTGGGCACGTCAGACTCTCCGTACTTCCGAACACTGCCCCCTAGCCCGTAGAGGTTAATGTACCTAGCAACCTAACGTATCTAGCTAGCACTCCTGTCAGGTAGCTAGCTACAGTATTAATGTACCTCGCAAGCTAACGTAGCTCGCTAGAACTCCTGTCAGGTGGCTAGCTACTGTAATAATGTAGCTAGTAAGCTAATGTCGTGTAACAAAAATGATCTTCAAAATATGACACTCATACAAGAAACTTGTGAATTCAATAAGACTTTTAATTCAGAGTAATCAAAAGCCGAGCTGAGCCGGGAAACAGCTAGCTCTGTATAGCAGAGCACAGCCTTTATAGTATTTCATCCTTACATTAAATACATAGACCCCTCCCAAAGCTTACAGCTTCTCTTATGTCATTTTTCTATAGGTTCATTGTTACATTGTCTTCTGGCATCCTGTCTAATCAGTTCCAGACGGCTTTCCTGCTGACATCCTGTTTCTTCATGTCCATTGCTCAAATATTTAGCCTTGGCCATTTTCCTGAGCTCATCAGATAAGTCTCGTTCATTATATATGTTTTTCTGTCTTACTTCTTCAAAGTGATCAATCAGAATACTGGAAATGTAATAATTGTAGTGAGTTAATCTCCCACACTAACGTAGCTCGCTAGAACTCCTGTCAGGTGGCTAGCTACTGTAATAATGTAGCTAGTAAGCTAACGTAGCTCGCTAGAACTCCTGTCAGATAGCTAGCTACAGTTACACATAGCTGGCTAGCTAGTTTTATAGCTTGGTCATTTATTCCAATACTTTTCAGAATTCCCCAAAATATGTTAACTAGCTAGCTACATTTTATAGGCTCCCCACTACAGGACTAAGCCAATTTGACAACGCTGAAATCAAGATTAATATTTCTATATATTTCTTTTGTAAGATAGCATCCTAAATTTGTCTGACATTCCGAAAATGCAGCCGTGTCGATTAAATTTGACACTTTGCGGCCCCCCGAAGTTTGACACGTGACTACAGTTTGCATTTATTTTGTCGGTCATATCAACCCCACACGTGATCAAAGTTCTTCACTCGCTATCTCGAAGCTAAATCGAGGGCGGATGAGGTAACATTTATGAATCGGACCTCCACATCAAAATGGATCCGGCTTCGACAGGAAAATCCCCCCAGGTGAAAGTGGCTAGAGCGAGGGCTGAGGGTGTAAAAAACAATGTGTTTGGACCGCAGCCACATGGAGGTAATTTCACATGGCGTTACGAGACATTGATAATAAACAAGAGGTCAACAGTCATTTCTCTGCCTCTAGAATAGACTATAAAACAAAGTCTAGATGTAGGTCACAAACAGGGAAACTGTGTAAATAGTTCTTATTATGTAGAAATCTGAATCTTTACTACAGGAACAATTCCTCTCTCCTCAAATAGGCCCTGTCTACAACCCATCACTATTTCCCTGTCTACAACCCATCACTATTTCCCTGTCTACAACCCATCACTATTTCCCTGTCTACAACCCATCACTATTTCCCTGTCTACAACCCATCACTATTTCCCTGTCTACAACCCATCTAGTATTTCCCTGTCTACAACCCATCGCTATTTCCCTGTCTACAACCCATCTAGTATTTCCCTGTCTACAACCCATCACTATTACCCTGTCTACAACCCATCACTATTTCCCTGTCTACAACCCATCACTATTTCCCTGTCTACAACCCATCTAGTATTTCCCTGTCTACAACCCATCTAGTATTTCCCTGTCTACAACCCATCACTATTTCCCTGTCTACAACCCATCGCTATTTCCCTGTCTACAACCCATCTAGTATTTCCCTGTCTACAACCCATCTAGTATTTCCCTGTCTACAACCCATCACTATTTCCCTGTCTACAACCCATCTAGTATTTCCCTGTCTACAACCCATCACTATTACCCTGTCTACAACCCATCACTATTTCCCTGTCTACAACCCATCACTATTTCCCTGTCTACAACCCATCACTATTTCCCTGTCTACAACCCATCACTATTTCCCTGTCTACAACCCATCTAGTATTTCCCTGTCTACAACCCATCACTATTTCCCTGTCTACAACCCATCTAGTATTTCCCTGTCTACAACCCATCACTATTTCCCTGTCTACAACCCATCACTATTACCCTGTCTACAACCCATCTAGTATTTCCCTGTCTACAACCCATCGCTATTTCCCTGTCTACAACCCATCTAGTATTTCCCTGTCTACAACCCATCACTATTTCCCTGTCTACAACCCATCTAGTATTTCCCTGTCTACAACCCATCACTATTTCCCTGTCTACAACCCATCACTATTTCCCTGTCTACAACCCATCTAGTATTTCCCTGTCTACAACCCATCTAGTATTTCCCTGTCTACAACCCATCACTATTTCCCTGTCTACAACCCATCACTATTACCCTGTCTACAACCCATCACTATTTCCCTGTCTACAACCCATCACTATTACCCTGTCTACAACCCATCTAGTATTTCCCTGTCTACAACCCATCACTATTACCCTGTCTACAACCCATCTAGTATTTCCCTGTCTACAACCCATCACTATTTCCCTGTCTACAACCCATCACTATTACCCTGTCTACAACCCATCTAGTATTTCCCTGTCTACAACCCATCGCTATTTCCCTGTCTACAACCCATCTACTATTACCCTGTCTACAACCCATCGCTATTTCCCTGTCTACAACCCATCTAGTATTTCCCTGTCTACAACCCATCACTATTTCCCTGTCTACAACCCATCTAGTATTTCCCTGTCTACAACCCATCACTATTTCCCTGTCTACAACCCATCACTATTTCCCTGTCTACAACCCATCACTATTACCCTGTCTACAACCCATCTAGTATTTCCCTGTCTACAACCCATCTAGTATTTCCCTGTCTACAACCCATCACTATTTCCCTGTCTACAACCCATCACTATTTCCCTGTCTACAACCCATCTAGTATTTCCCTGTCTACAACCCATCTACTATTACCCTGTCTACAACCCATCACTATTTCCCTGTCTACAACCCATCACTATTTCCCTGTCTACAACCATCACTATTTCCCTGTCTACAACCCATCTAGTATTTCCCTGTCTACAACCCATCACTATTTCCCTGTCTACAACCATCACTATTTCCCTGTCTACAACCCATCTACTATTACCCTGTCTACAACCCATCACTATTTCCCTGTCTACAACCCATCTAGTATTTCCCTGTCTACAACCCATCACTATTTCCCTGTCTACAACCCATCTAGTATTTCCCTGTCTACAACCCATCTAGTATTTCCCTGTCTACAACCCATCACTATTTCCCTGTCTACAACCCATCGCTATTTCCCTGTCTACAACCCATCTAGTATTTCCCTGTCTACAACCCATCACTATTTCCCTGTCTACAACCCATCTAGTATTTCCCTGTCTACAACCCATCACTATTTCCCTGTCTACAACCCATCTAGTATTTCCCTGTCTACAACCCATCTAGTATTTCCCTGTCTACAACCCATCACTATTTCCCTGTCTACAACCCATCACTATTTCCTGTCTACAACCCATCTAGTATTTCCCTGTCTACAACCCATCACTATTTCCCTGTCTACAACCCATCTAGTATTTCCCTGTCTACAACCCATCACTATTTCCCTGTCTACAACCCATCACTATTTCCCTGTCTACAACCCATCACTATTTCCCTGTCTACAACCCATCACTATTTCCCTGTCTACAACCCATCTAGTATTTCCCTGTCTACAACCCATCTAGTATTTCCCTGTCTACAACCCATCACTATTTCCCTGTCTACAACCCATCTAGTATTTCCCTGTCTACAACCCATCACTATTTCCCTGTCTACAACCCATCACTATTTCCCTGTCTACAACCCATCTAGTATTTCCCTGTCTACAACCCATCACTATTTCCCTGTCTACAACCCATCTAGTATTTCCCTGTCTACAACCCATCACTATTTCCCTGTCTACAACCCATCTAGTATTTCCCTGTCTACAACCCATCACTATTTCCCTGTCTACAACCCATCTAGTATTTCCCTGTCTACAACCCATCACTATTACCCTGTCTACAACCCATCTAGTGTTTCCCTGTCTACAACCCATCACTATTTCCCTGTCTACAACCCATCACTATTTCCCTGTCTACAACCCATCACTATTTCCCTGTCTACAACCCATCACTATTTCCCTGTCTACAACCCATCTAGTATTTCCCTGTCTACAACCCATCACTATTTCCCTGTCTACAACCCATCACTATTACCCTGTCTACAACCCATCTAGTATTTCCCTGTCTACAACCCATCACTATTACCCTGTCTACAACCCATCACTATTTCCCTGTCTACAACCCATCACTATTTCCCTGTCTACAACCCATCTAGTATTTCCCTGTCTACAACCCATCACTATTTCCCTGTCTACAACCCATCACTATTTCCCTGTCTACAACCCATCTAGTATTTCCCTGTCTACAACCCATCACTATTACCCTGTCTACAACCCATCTAGTGTTTCCCTGTCTACAACCCATCACTATTTCCCTGTCTACAACCCATCACTATTTCCCTGTCTACAACCCATCACTATTTCCCTGTCTACAACCCATCACTATTTCCCTGTCTACAACCCATCACTATTTCCCTGTCTACAACCCATCACTATTTCCCTGTCTACAACCCATCTAGTATTTCCCTGTCTACAACCCATCACTATTTCCCTGTCTACAACCCATCACTATTTCCCTGTCTACAACCCATCACTATTACCCTGTCTACAACCCATCACTATTTCCCTGTCTACAACCCATCGCTATTTCGACACCTTCCGAGTGACTGCAGGCGTTGCAGCTCTCCAAGATTTCCTTCGAGATGGAGTTCATAACTATTACAAACCATCCACACATCATTACCACCTGAAGTTGGAGAAAAGAGAG
This sequence comes from Brachymystax lenok tsinlingensis, assembly GCA_030435695.1. Taxonomy (NCBI): domain Eukaryota; kingdom Metazoa; phylum Chordata; class Actinopteri; order Salmoniformes; family Salmonidae; genus Brachymystax; species Brachymystax lenok. Next base: position 29,886,135 of record CM059783.1, read on the forward strand.
CCTGGAGGTCAGGAGGTCAGGATGGGGGAGTGTTTCTAGCAGCAGCACATCATTGCTACCTGAAGTTGGAGAAAAGAGAGCCTGGAGGTCAGGAGGTCAGGATGGGGAGTGTTTCTAGCAGCAGCACATCATTGCTACCTGAAGTTGGAGAAAAGAGAGCCTGGAGGTCAGGAGGTCAGGATGGGGGAGTGTTTCTAGCAGCAGCACATCATTACTACCTGAAGTTGGAGAAAAGAGAGCCTGGAGGTCAGGAGGTCAGGATGGGGAGTGTTTCTAGCAGCAGCACGTCATTACTACCTGAAGTTGGAGAAAAGAGAGCCTGGAGGTCAGGAGGTCAGGATGGGGGAGTGTTTCTAGCAGCAGTGTTACCACGGGTCTAGAAATACTCTCTCCACGTCAACAGCTTCCTGCTCTGTGTTAATGTTTACAACTAACGGCCTCTTGAACGACAGCTGGACTCCAGCCTCAATAGTCTCTTTTATGTTATGACTTGTGGCTGTTCTGCATTTGGAATGTGAGTGGCATTCAGTTAAACCCTCCCTTTCTGTCTGGAAGAGAGATTTAAAACCCAGTGGTTATCCAACCAGTTATTCCAACCGTTATGTATGTATTTGATGGGAGGAAGAAGCGTTTTGTCAAGGTGAGTTGTCTTGTTCAGAGTGCACTTTTTCACACACACACACACACACACACACACTGCAGTTTTACACGTTATCCTACACACACACACACTGCAGTTTTACACGCTATCCTACACACACAGAGACATACACACAGACACACACACAGCTGTTTTACACTTTATCCTACACGCATACACACAGACACACACACACAGCTGTTTTACACGTTATCCTACACACACAGAGACATACACACAGACACACACACACAGCTGTTTTACACGTTATCCTACACACACAGAGACAGACACACACACACACACGCACAGCTGTTTTACACTTTATCCTACACACATACACACAGACACACACACACACAGCTGTTTTACACGTTATCCTACACGCATACACACAGACACACACACACAGCTGTTTTACACGTTATCCCACACACACACACACACACACACACACACAGCTGTTTTACACGTTATCCAACACGCACGCACACACACACACACACACACACACACACACACACACACACACACACACACACACACACAGCTGTTTTACACTTGATCCTCAAACTCGGCTAGATGTTTTACTGAAGCAACATACCACTAATACAACATCAAGGGCCTTAGACATATCATCCATCTCAACACCCACTCTACCCACCCCACAGATTTGTCTTGGGCCACTTCTCTCTCTCTCTTTCTCTTTACCCAGGAGGCTCATGGTTCTCACCTCCTTCTGTAGACTTACACAGTAATTATGACAACTTCCCGGAGGACGTCCTCCAACCTATCGGAGCTCTTGCAGCATGAACTGACATGTTGTCCACCCAATCAAAGAATCAGATAATTAATCTAGTACTGAAGTCATAAACTTACGGCTAGCCAGCACTGCAGTACATAACGTGTGCTGAGTAGTTGGCCCAAAGAGAGAGAAAGACAATAGTTGAACAGTTTTCAACAAATTCATTTCTTAAAAAATGAAGGAGAAGGATGAGCGAGAGAGATTTATTTATTTATTTTCACTTTCATGTTTCACTTACTTAGCTAGCAAATGCAGGTAGCTAGTTTAGCCTACTGAAGCACGCAGCTCAAACAGAGGGATGCTATGTTAGCTAGCTGGCTATGACTGTCCAACACAACACTGGAACTCTTCCAAGTCAAGGTAAGCTTTTGGTTTTATTAACTTATTGGCACTGGGGCCCTTCCGGTGTAACTGCTTAACTACACTGTAATGTTATTGCATGATTTTAGAGGGTTTACTGACGCATTAGTTCTGTTAGCTGTGTTGACTAGGATGCTACTTTAGCTAATATGGGGACAACGATGTAGGCTGTGTGTAGTGGTTATGATATGGTTTGGCTTGGAAAGGTTGTTTCGCCTGCTCACATTCATGTTGATGTGTCGTTCATTTGAAGTCCACAAACGAAGGGAAAAGGTGAGAGGAGGAGAGTGCATGGAGGCTCGAATGAATGCAACGTGGCTGCTATGAAAGTGAACTGTGTATATGTGTGATCAGGGGTATATTCATTCTGCCGATTCTGTTGAAAAACATTTCTTAAATAGCCTTAACCTATAGCCGTTACATTGAACTGCTCATGAAAAAAAATTGTCCTCATAATGAATGGCACTGACCGCCACTGATACAGTAAATACAGTAATATACTGTCACAGTGGGATGCTGTATGATAAATACAGTACTATACTGTCCCAGTGGGATGCTGTATGATAAATACAGTACTATACTGTCCCAGTGGGATGCTGCATGGTAAATACAGTACTATACTGTCACAGTGGGATGCTTTATGGTAAATACAGTAATATACTGTCACAGTGGGATGCTGTATGATAAATACAGTACTATACTGTCCCAGTGGGATGCTGTATGATAAATACAGTAACATACTGTCTCAGTGGGATGCTGTATGATAAATACAGTACTATACTGTCCCAGTGGGATGCTGTATGATAAATACAGTAATATACTGTCACAGTGGGATGCTGTATGATAAATACAGTACTATACTGTCCCAGTGGGATGCTGCATGATAAATACAGTACTATACTGTCCCAGTGGGATGCTGTATGATAAATACAGTACTATACTGTCCCAGTGGGATGCTGTATGATAAATACAGTACTATACTGTCACAGTGGGATGCTGTATGATAAATACAGTACTATACTGTCCCAGTGGGATGCTGTATGATAAATACAGTAATATACTGTCACAGTGGGATGCTGTATGATAAATACAGTACTATACTGTCCCAGTGGGATGCTGTATGATAAATACAGTACTATACTGTCCCAGTGGGATGCTGTATGATAAATACAGTACTATACTGTCCCAGTGGGATGCTGTATGATAAATACAGTACTATACTGTCACAGTGGGATGCTGTATGATAAATACAGTACTATACTGTCCCAGTGGGATGCTGTATGATAAATACAGTACTATACTGTCACAGTGGGATGCTGTATGATAAATCAAGTACTATACTGTTACAGTGGGAAGCTGTATGATAAATACAGTACTATAATGTCACAGTGGGATGCTGCATGATAAATACAGTACTATACTGTCACAGTGGGATGCTGTATGATAAATCCAGTACTATACTGTTACAGTGGGATGCTGCATGATTATTACAGTACTATACTGTCACAGTGGGATGCTGTATGATAAATACAGTACTATACTGTCCCAGTGGGATGCTGTATGGTAAATACAGTACTATACTGTCACAGTGGGATGCTGCATGGTAAATACAGTACTATACTGTCACAGTGGGATGCTTTATGGTAAATACAGTAATATACTGTCTCAGTGGGATGCTGTATGATAAATACAGTACTATACTGTCCCAGTGGGATGCTGTATGATAAATACAGTAATATACTGTCACAGTGGGATGCTGTATGATAAATACAGTACTATACTGTCCCAGTGGGATGCTGTATGATAAATACAGTACTATACTGTTACAGTGGGATGCTGTATGATAAATACAGTACTATACTGTTACAGTGGGATGCTGTATGATAAATACAGTACTATACTGTCCCAGTGGGATGCTGTATGATAAATACAGTACTATACTGTCACAGTGGGATGCTGTATGATAAATCAAGTACTATACTGTTACAGTGGGAAGCTGTATGATAAATACAGTACTATACTGTCACAGTGGGATGCTGCATGATAAATACAGTACTATACTGTCACAGTGGGATGCTGTATGATAAATACAGTACTATACTGTTACAGTGGGATGCTGCATGATTATTACAGTACTATACTGTCACAGTGGGATGCTGTATGATAAATACAGTACTATACTGTCCCAGTGGGATGCTGTATGATAAATACAGTACTATACTGTCACAGTGGGATGCTGTATGAAAAATCCAGTACTATACTGTTACAGTGGGATGCTGCATGATTATTACAGTACTATACTGTCACAGTGGGATGCTGTATGATAAATACAGTACTATACTGTCCCAGTGGGATGCTGTATGATAAATACAGTACTATACTGTTACAGTGGGATGCTGCATGGTAAATACAGTACTATACTGTCACAGTGGGATGCTTTATGGTAAATACAGTAATATACTGTCTCAGTGGGATGCTGTATGATAAATACAGTACTATACTGTCACAGTGGGATGCTGTATGATAAATCCAGTACTATAGTGTTACAGTGGGATGCTGTATGATAAATACAGTACTATACTGTCCCAGTGGGATGCTGCATGATAAATACAGTACTATACTGTCACAGTGGGATGCTGTATGATAAATCCAGTACTATACTGTTACAGTGGGATGCTGCATGATTATTACAGTACTATACTGTCACAGTGGGATGCTGTATGATAAATACAGTACTATACTGTCCCAGTGGGATGCTGTATGATAAATACAGTACTATACTGTTACAGTGGGATGCTGCATGGTAAATACAGTACTATACTGTCACAGTGGGATGCTTTATGGTAAATACAGTAATATACTGTCTCAGTGGGATGCTGTATGATAAATACAGTACTATACTGTCCCAGTGGGATGCTGTATGATAAATACAGTAATATACTGTCCCAGTGGGATGCTGTATGATAAATACAGTAATATACTGTCACAGTGGGATGCTGTATGATAAATACAGTACGATACTGTCACAGTGGGATGATTTATGATACATACAGTACTATACTGTCATAGTGGGATGCTTTATGATTATTACAGTACTATACTGTCACAGTGGGATGCTGTATGATAAATTCATTACTATACTGTTACAGTGGGATGCTGTATGATAAATACAGTACTATACTGTCACAGTGGGATGCTGTATGATAAATACAATACTATACTGTCCCAGTGGGATGCTGTATGATAAATACAGTACTATACTGTCACAGTGGGATGCTGTATGATAAATACAGTACTATAATGTCACAGTGGGATGCTGTATGATAAATACAGTACTATACTGTTACAGTGGGATGCTGTATGATAAATACAGTACTATACTGTCACAGTGGGATGCTGTATGATAAATACAGTACTATACTGTTACAGTGGGATGCTGTATGATAAATACAGTACTATACTGTCACAGTGGGATGCTGCATGATAAATACAGTACTATACTGTCACAGTGGGATGCTGCATGATAAATACAGTACTATACTGTTACAGTGGGATGCTGTATGAGAAATACAGTACTATACTGTCCCAGTGGGATGCTGTATGAGAAATACAGTACGATACTGTCACAGTGGGATGATTTATGATACATACAGTACTATACTGTCATAGTGGGATACTTTATGATTATTACAGTACTATACTGTCACAGTGGGATGCTGTATGATAAATACATTACTATACTGTTACAGTGGGATGCTGTATGATAAATACAGTACTATACTGTCACAGTGGGATGCTGTATGATAAATACATTACTATACTGTCCCAGTGGGATGCTGTATGATAAATACAGTACTATACTGTCACAGTGGGATGCTGTATGATAAATACAGTACTATAATGTCACAGTGGGATGCTGTATGATAAATACAGTACTATACTGTTACAGTGGGATGCTGTATGATAAATACAGTGCCATACTGTCACAGTGGGATGCTGCATGATAAATACAGTACTATACTGTTACAGTGGGATGCTGTATGATAAATACATTACTATACTGTTACAGTGGGATGCTGTATGATAAATACATTACTATACTGTCACAGTGGGATGCTGTATGATAAATACAGTACGATACTGTCACAGTGGGATGCTGTATGATAAATACAGTACTATACTGTCACAGTGGGATGATTTATGATACATACAGTACTATACTGTCATAGTGGGATGCTTTATGATTATTACAGTACTATACTGTCACAGTGGGATGCTGTATGATAAATACATTACTATACTGTTACAGTGGGATGCTGTATGATAAATACAGTACTATACTTTCACAGTGGGATGCTGTATGATAAATACATTACTATACTGTCATAGTGGGATGCTTTATGATTATTACAGTACTATACTGTCACAGTGGGATGCTGTATGATAAATACATTACTATACTGTTACAGTGGGATGCTGTATGATAAATACAGTACTATACTGTCCCAGTGGGATGCTTTATGATAAATGCAGTACTATATTGTCACAGTGGGATGCCTTATGGTAAATACAGTACTATACTGTCTCAATGGGATGCTGCATGATAAATACAGTACTATACTGTCCCAGTGGGATGCTGTATAATAAATACAGTACTATACTGTTACAGTGGGATGCTGTATGATAAATACAGTACTATACTGTCACAGTGGGATGCTGTATGATAAATACAGTACTATACTGTCACAGTGGGATGCTGTATGAGAAAGCTGTCAGGTGAGCTGTCAGAACTAATGTCCAGCGAATGGTTAGCAGGTGAGCTGTCAGAGAGCTGTGAGATTGGTAGTACGTGATTGGTAGTACGTGATTGGTAGTACGTGATTGGTAGTACGTGATTGGTAGTACCTGAATGGTAGTACGTGAATGGTAGTACGTGATTGGTAGTACGTGATTGGTAGTACGTGATTAGTAGTAAGTGAATGGTAGTACGTTGGAAGTAGTACGTGGATGGTAGTACGTGAATGGTAGTATGTGAATTCTAGTACGTGATTGGTAGTACCTGAATGGTAGTACGTGAATGGTAGTACGTGAATGGTAGTACGTGAATGGTAGTACGTGAATGGTAGTACGTGAATGGTATTACGTGAATTCTAGTACGTGATTGGTAGTACCTGAATGGTAGTACGTGAATGGTAGTACGTGATTGGTAGTACGTGAATGGTAGTACGTGAATGGTAGTACGTGAATGCTAGTACGTGAATGCTAGTACGTGAATGCTAGTACGTGAATGGTATTACGTGAATGGTAGTATGTGAATGGTAGTATGTGAATGGTAGTACGTGAATGGTAGTTTTTGATTGGTAGTACGTGAATGGTAGTATGTGAATGTTAGTACGTGAATGGTAGTACGTGAATGGTAGTATGTGAATGGTAGTATGTGAATGGTAGTACGTGAATGGTAGTTTTTGATTGGTAGTACGTGAATGGTAGTATGTGAATGTTAGTACGTGAATGGTAGTACGTGAATGGTAGTACGTGAATGGTAGTACGTGAATGGTAATTTTTGATTGGTAGTACGTGAATGGTAGTATGTGAATGTTAGTACGTGAATGGTAGTATGTGAATGGTAGTACGTGAATGGTAGTACGTAAATGGTAGTTTTTGATTGGTAGTACGTGAATGGTAGTATGTGAATGTTAGTACATGAATGGTAGTACGTGAATGGTAGTACGTGAATGGTAGTACGTGAATGGTAGTACGTGAATGGTAGTTTTTGATTGGTAGTACGTGAATGGTAGTATGTGAATGTTAGTACGTGAATGCTAGTACGTGAATGGTAGTACGTGAATGGTAGTACGTGAATGGTAGTACGTGAATGCTAGTACGTGAATGGTAGCACTTGAATGGTAGCACGTGAATGGTAGTACGTGAATGGTAGTACGTGAATGGTAGTACGTGAATGGTAGTACTTTGGAAGTAGTACGTGGATGGTAGTACGTGAATGGTAGTATGTGAATTCTACGTGAATGGTAGTACGTGAATGGTAGTACGTGAATGCTAGTACGTGAATGGTAGTACGTGAATGGTAGTACGTGAATGGTAGCACGTGAATGGTAGCACGTGAATGGTAGTACGTGAATGGTAGTACGTGAATGGTAGTATGTGAATGGTGTACGTGAATGGTAGTACGTGAATGGTGTACGTGAATGGTAGTATGTGAATGGTAGTACGTGAATGGTAGTACGTGAATGGTAGTGCATTAATGGTAGTACGTGAATGGTAGTACGTGAATGCTAGTATGTGAATGGTGTACGTGAATGGTAGTACATGAATGTACATCTGATAGTTTTACTGCTATTTGATGTTTAACAGTCCTAGAACACTGTGAGATTGGTAGTACGTGATTGGTAGTACGTGATTGGTAGTACGTGATTGGTAGTACGTGATTAGTAGTAAGTGAATGGTAGTACGTTGGAAGTAGTACGTGGATGGTAGTACGTGAATGGTAGTATGTGAATTCTACGTGAATGGTAGTACGTGAATGGTAGTACGTGAATGGTAGTACGTGAATGGTAGTACGTGAATGCTGAGTACGTGAATGGTAGTACTTGAATGGTAGCACGTGAATGGTAGTACGTGAATGGTAGTACGTGAATGGTAGTACGTGAATGGTATTACGTGAATGGTAGAGTACGTGAATGGTGTATGTGAATGGTAGTACGTGAATGGTGTACGTGAATGGTAGTATGTGAATGGTAGTACGTGAATGGTAGTATGTGAATGGTAGTGCATTAATGGTAGTACGTGAATGGTAGTACGTGAATGCTAGTACGTGAATGGTGTACGTGAATGGTAGTACATGAATGTACATCTGATAGTTTTACTGCTATTTGATGTTTAACAGTCCTAGAACACTGAAATAATTGTCCTATACTGTGTTCCTGTTCAGTTTTCTTTCATGCTATCCCAGCATGCTTAGAGTGTGTTTTTGCCTGTGCCTGTGGCTGGACAATGACTACCTCCCGTTGACCCCATGCCCAGGTGACCTTTAGGAAGAGGGCTGTGGTGACGTTAGCCAGCTCTGGACCCACGCTGAGACACACCTTCATCAAACAGACCTAGACTGCACTGTGGATGTATCTCAAATGGCACCCTATTCCCTATATAGTACACTGCTTTTAACCTGGGCCGGTAAGACTCTAGGATCTTGTTCATAGGTCTCTGGTCAAAAGTAGTGTACTATATAGGGAATAGGGTGCCATTTGGGACGTGTGTCACTTGAAGCCAGCTGTGAAACTGCCATCAAGCAGCACCCTACACCCTCCTAGCTACAGCATGAAGAGATACCTTGACAACAGAACACCCTCATAGCTACAACATGAAGAGATACCTGGACAACAGAACACCCTCATAGCTACAACATGAAGAGATACCTGGGAAACTGTGAGGACCGACGCCGGAGATGAGAAGCAGGTACGGGGATTTGAACATTTATTGCTGAACAGACAGTTTACAGGACAGGAACAGCGTCAGGGTATACAAAGACATACGAACGTTAATGTGGAAGCGGGGAACAGAGCTGTGGGACAGACAGATATAGGGAAGGAATTAACATGTGATGGAGTCCAGGTGAGTCCGATAATCGCTGATGCGCGTGACGGGGGGGAAGGCAGGGGTGCGCATTGCTGGGGAGCCTGGGGGGAAGGGGAGCGGGAGCAGGCGTGACAACAGTACACCCTACAACTTCATAGCTACGACATGAAGAGATGCCTGACCCTCGGACTCACCACAAACTACACAAAACACAGTTTGACCCTGTTACTTGTCAATTTTGTTGTGACAAGAAAATATTCTTTGAAACGGTTATTGACCAAATCCAAACATCAATAGATTTAGAGCAAAGTGGATGGAGTATATCATCTCTGTTGGGCTGGACATACATCTTAGTGCAAAGTGGATGGAGTATATCATCTCTGTTGGTCTGGAGGGCTGGACATACGTCTTAGTGCAAAGTGGATGGAGTATATCATCTCTGTTGGGCTGGACATACGTCTTAGTGCAAAGTGATGGAGTATATCATCTCTGTTGGGCTGGACATACGTCTTAGTGCAAAGTGGACGGAGTGTATCATCTCTGTTGGGCTGGACATACGTCTTAGTGCAAAGTGGACGGAGTATATCATCTCTGTTGGGCTGGACATACGTCTTAGTGCAAAGTGGACGGAGTATATCATCTCTGTTGGGCTGGACATACGTCTTAGTGCAAAGTGGATGAAGTATATCATCTCTGTTGGGCTGGACATACGTCTTAGTGCAAAGTGGATGGAGTATATCATCTCTTTTGGGCTGGACATACGTCTTAGTGCAAAGTGGATGGAGTATATCATCTCTTTTGGGCTGGACATACGTCTTAGTGCAAAGTGGACGGAGTATATCATCTCTGTTGGGCTGGACATACGTCTTAGTGCAAAGTGGACGGAGTATATCATCTCTGTTGGGCTGGACATACGTCTTAGTGCAAAGTGGATGGAGTATATCATCTCTTTTGGGCTGGACATACGTCTTAGTGCAAAGTGGATGGAGTATATCATCTCTGTTGGGCTGGACATACGTCTTAGTGCAAAGTGGATGGAGTATATCATCGCTGGAGGGCTGGACATACGTCTTAGTGCAAAATGGATGGAGTATATCATCTCTGTTGGGCTGGACAAACATCTTAGTGCAAATTGGATTAGCTGACTCACTGTAGGGTAGTTTCAATTTGAGCATATTTATCTTTATATAGTCTACACTTTTTCCTTCTGAGCTCTGTGACAATGATCAAGAACAGCTGCTCGCCGATTTGACAGCTCATACGCAGTTCCACCTCCGACACCACCAAAACGTCAGCTGTGCTGGTGTCTGCTATCGCCGGTTAACGCTTGGTCTGATTGAATCTAGGCCAAAGTGGCATTAGTGCCGTCAGAGCTGGGAGAATAAGGGATTTGTACAGTAATATATCCATATGAGCTGGCCTGGAATACACACCAAATATTCAGTTTGCATTCCAGACTGCAGATGAGCCATATGACTGGTCATGTTATGTTGACTCACTGAATCAGACTGCAGATGAGCCATATGACTGGTCGTGTTATGTTGACTCACTGAATCAGACTGCAGATGAGCCATATGACTGGTCGTGTTATGTTGACTCACTGAATCAGACTGCAGATGAGCCATATGACTGGTCGTGTTATGTTGACTCACTGAATCAGACTGCAGATGAGCCATATGACTGGTCATGTTATGTTGACTCACTGAATCAGACTGCAGATGAGCCATATGACTGGTCGTGTTATGTTGACTCACTGAATCAGACTGCAGATGAGCCATATGACTGGTCGTGTTATGTTGACTCACTGAATCAGACTGCAGATGAGCCATATGACTGGTCATGTTATGTGCCCCTCACTGAATCAGACTGCAGATGAGCCATATGACTGGTCGTGTTATGTTGACTCACTGAATCAGACTGCAGATGAGCCATATGACTGGTCGTGTTATGTTGACTCACTGAATCAGACTGCAGATCAGCCATATGACTGGTAATGTTATGTTGACTCACTGAATCAGACTGCAGATGAGCCATATGACTGGTCATGTTATGTGCCCCTCACTGAATCAGACTGCAGATGAGCCATATGACTGGTCGTGTTATGTTGACTCACTGAATCAGACTGCAGATGAGCCATATGACTGGTAATGTTATGTTGACTCACTGAATCAGACTGCAGATGAGCCATATGACTGGTCGTGTTATGTTGACTCACTGAATCAGACTGCAGATGAGCCATATGACTGGTCGTGTTATGTTGACTCACTGAATCAGATTGCAGATGAGCCATATGACTGGTAATGTTATGTTGACTCACTGAATCAGACTGCAGATCAGCCATATGACTGGTAATGTTATGTTGACTCACTGAATCAGACTGCAGATGAGCCAAATGACTGGTAATGTTATGTTGACTCACTGAATCAGACTGCAGATGAGCCAAATGACTGGTAATGTTATGTTGACTCACTGAATCAGACTGCAGATGAGCCAAATGACTGGTAATGTGGTAATGGTAATGTGTCAAATGACTGGTCAAAGGTCATACTAACAGACTGGGGCGGCAGGTAGCCTAGTGGTTAGAGCGTTGGACTTGTAACCGGAGGGTTGCAAGTTCGAATCCCCAAGCTGACAAGGAAAAAAATCTGTCGTTCTGCCCCTGAACAAGGCAGTTAACCCACTGTTCCCAGGCGCCAAGACGTGGATGTCGATTAAGGCAGCCCCCCGCACCTCTCTGATTCAGAGGGGTTGGGTTAAATGCGGAAGACACATTTCGGTTGAAGGCATTTGGTTGTACAACTGACTAATAATGGTGACTTTGACTCTGAGTGATGATTTAACCTGCCATAGAGACTCGTCTTTTATCTCCTAAAGAACAGTCCAGTCTAAACACTCCTGGACAGTGTTTATCTCCTAAAGAACAGTGTCTATATTTTAAAGAACAGTGTCTATCTCCTAAAGAACAGTGTCTATCTCCTAAAGAACAGTCCAGTCTAAACCTAAAGAACAGTCCAGTCTAAACACTCCTGGACAGTGTTTATCTCCTAAAGAACAGTGTCTATATTTTAAAGAACAGTGTCTATCTCCTAAAGAACAGTGTCTATCTCCTAAAGAACAGTCCAGTCTAAACACTCCTGGACAGTGTTTATCTCCTAAAGAACAGTGTCTATATTTTAAAGAACAGTGTCTATCTCCTAAAGAACAGTGTTTATCTCCTAAAGAACAGTGTCTATCTCCTAAAGAACAGTGTTTATCTCCTAAAGAACAGTGTCTATCTCCTAAAGAACAGTGTTTATCTCCTAAAGAACAGTGTTTATCTCCTAAAGAACAGTGTTTATCTCCTAAAGAACAGTGTTTATCTCCTAAAGAACTGTGTTTATCTCCTAAAGAACTGTGTTTATCTCCTAAAGAACTGTGTTTATCTCCTAAAGAACAGTGTTTATCTCCTAAAGAACAGTCCAGTCTAAACACTCCTGGACAGTGTTTATCTCCTAAAGAACAGTGTCTATCTCCTAAATAACAGTGTTTATCTCCTAAAGAACAGTGTCTATCTCCTAAAGAACAGTGTTTATCTCCTAAAGAACAGTGTCTATCTCCTAAAGAACAGTGTCTCGTCATTAAGCTCGAGACCCTAGGTCTCGACCCCGCCCTGTGCAACTGGGTCCTTTACTTCCTGACGGGCCGCCCCCACGTGGTGAGGGTAGGAAACAACATCTCCACCCCGCTGATCCCCACAAGGGTGCGTTCTCAGCCCTCTCCTGTACTCCCGGTTCATCCATGACTGCGTGGCCAAGCACGCCTCCAACTCAATCATCAAGTTTGAAGACGACACTACAGTGGTAGGCTTGATTACCAACAACGACGAGACGGCCTACAGGGAGGAGGTGAGGGCCCTCGGAGTGTGGTGTCAGGAAAATAACCTCTCACTCAATGTCAGCAAAACAAAGGAGATGATCGTGGACTTCAGGAAACAGGAGAGGGAGCACCCCCCTATCCACATCGATGGGACAGTAGTGGAGAAGGTGGAAAGTTTTAAGTTCCTCGGCGTACACATCACGGACAAACTGAAATGGTCCACCCACACAGACAACGTGGTGAAGAAGGCGCAACAGCCTCAGGACAACAACCTCAGGAGGCTGAAGAAATTCGGCTTGTCACCAAAATCACTCACAATCTTCTACAGATGCACAATCGAGAGCATCCTGTAGGGCTGTATCACCGCCTGGTACGGCAACTGCTCCGCCCACAACCGTAAGGCTCTCCAGAGGGTAGTGAGGACTGCACAACGCATCACCGGGGGTAAACTACCCGCCCTTCAGGACACCTACACCACCCGATGTCACAGGAAGGCCAAAAAGATCATCAAGGACAACAACCACCCGAGCCACTGCCTGTTCACCCCGCTATCATCCAGAAGGCGAGGTCAGTACAGGTGCATCAAAGCTGGGACCGAGAGACTGAAGAACAGCTTCTATCTCAAGGCCATCAGACTGTTAAACAGCCATCACTAACATTGAGTGGCTGCTGTCAACATACTGACTCAAATCTCTAGCCACTTTAATAATAAAAAAGTGGATGTAACAAATGTATCACACACAAGCCACTTTAAACGATGCCACTTTATATAATGTTTACATATCCTACATTACTCATCTCATATGTATATACTGTACTCCATACCATCTACTGCATCTTGCCTATGCCGTTCGGCCATCACTCATCCATATATTTATATGAACATATTCTTATTCATTCATTTACACTTGTGTGTATAAGGTAGTTGTTGTGAAATTGTTAGATACTACTGCATGGTCGGAACTAGAAGCACAAGCATTTCACTACACTCGCATTAACATCTGATAACCATGTGTATGTGACAAATAAAATTTGATTTGATTTGAACTACTGCCCCTCTCTGTATTTCCATGTCATAGAGGTTATAACTACTGGCCCTCTCTGTATTTCCATGTCATAGAGGTTATAACTACTGGCCCTCTCAGTATTTACATGTCATAGAGGTTATAACTACTGCCCCTCTCTTTATTTCCATGTCATAGAGGTTATAACTACTGCCCCTCTATATTGCCATGTCAGAGAGGTTATAACTACTGCCCCACTCTGTATTTCCATGTCATAGAGGTTATAACCACTGGCCCTCTCTGTATTTCCATGTCATAGAGGTTATAACTACTGCCCCTCTCTGTATTTCCATGTCATAGAGGTTATAACTACTGGCCCTCTCAGTATTTCCATGTCATAGAGGTTATAACTACTGCCCCTCTCTTTATTTCCATGTCATAGAGGTTATAACTACTGCCCCTCTATATTGCCATGTCAGAGAGGTTATAACTACTGCCCCTCTCTGTATTTCCATGTCATAGAGGTTATAACCACTGCCCCTCTCTATATTTCCATGTCATAGAGGTTATAACCACTGCTATAACCATTGCACCTCTCTGTATTTCCATGTCATAGTGGTTATAGCTACTGCCCCTCTCTGTATTTCCATGTCATAGAGGTTATAACTACTGCCCCTCTCAGTATTTCCATGTCATAGAGGTTATAACTACTGCCCCTCTCTTTATTTCCATGTCATAGAGGTTATAACTACTGCCCCTCTATATTGCCATGTCAGAGAGGTTATAACTACTGCCCCTCTCTGTATTTCCATGTCATAGAGGTTATAACCACTGCCCCTCTCTATATTTCCATGTCATAGAGGTTATAACCACTGCTATAACCATTGCACCTCTCTGTATTTCCATGTCATAGAGGTTATAACTACTGCCCCTCTCTGTGTTTCCATGTCATAGAGGTTATAACTACTGGCCCTCTCTGTATTTCCATGTCATAGAGGTTATAACCACTGCCCCTCTCTATATTTCCATGTCTTAGAGGTTATAACCACTGCCCCTCTCTATATTTCCATGTCATAGAGGTTATAACTACTGCCCCTCTCTGTATTTCCATGTCATAGAGGTTATAACTACTGGCCCTCTCAGTATTTCCATGTCATAGAGGTTATATCCACTGGCCCTCTCTGTATTTCCATGTCATAGAGGTTTAGAGATTTTCCATGGGAGGAGAGAATATTATTTTAGATGGTTGCTGCCAAGTAGGTACATTGTATTTCTTCATAACTGCAGACTTCTTCAAAACATCTTTGTCACCTTGATGTTCTTGATGAGAGTACCTTTCTGAAAACCAGCAGAACAGTAAGATCATAAACCGTGTTAAGGTGAGCTAACATTAAGGTTTGTGGTTTGAAAGTAACAAACAAAACCAAAATACAATGAGCAACGCCTGGCCCGTTGCATCCTCTAGAGTTGCATTAGGTGTCCATGTAATCATAGGCTTTTAACAGTGTAATTGCAGGTCTATGGTAATCCTGTCGGTGGGGTAACATAGCGTTGTTGCTCGCACTGTAGACACAGGTTAGTTAGCCTTGGATTAGATTTACTAGTGGAGTGGTAACAGTAAACATTGGTGTCTGACAACTCTGTGTCAACAAAGAGCACCCGACCCCAACCTGCTTTTCTGAAGGCATTCTCTCTCTCTCTCTGTCCTATTTCCACACAGACAATATTCTCTACCTGTCCCTTCAACAACTGAATGGGAGCCTCTTTCTCTGTAGATGAAAAAAGCATTCTGGGAAGAAGAGGAGAGACTGAGAGAGAAGAGATCAGAGAGAACGACTGCATGATGAAAATAGAGGCTTGACATTTCATCATAATGGGTTTCAGTGTTTTCAAGTGTCTCTGCTATTAGACCTGGGCTGGTCGTGAACCGCAGAGCTGCATTGGTGTCACAGCTGGAGATGATGTCTGTGTGGTCTCCTGGTGTCTGTTTGGTCTCCTGGTGTCTGTGTGGTCTCCTGGTGTCTGTTTGGTCTCCTGGTGTCTGTTTGGTCTCCTGGTGTCTGTGTGGTCTCCTGGTGTCTATGTGGTCTCCTGGTGTCTGTGTGGTCTCCTGGTGTCTATGTGGTCTCCTGGTGTCTGTGTGGTCTCCTGGTGTCTGTTTGGTCTCCTGGTGTCTGTTTGGTCTCCTGGTGTCTGTTTGGTCTCCTAGTGTCTGTTTGGTCTCCTGGTGTCTGTGTGGTCTCCTGGTGTCTATGCGGTCTCCTGGTGTCTATGCGGTCTCCTGGTGTCTATGCGGTCTCCTGGTGTCTATGTGGTCTCCTGGTGTCTATGTGGTCTCCTGGTGTCTGTTTGGTCTCCTGGTGTCTATGCGGTCTCCTGGTGTCTGTTTGGTCTCCTGGTGTCTGTTTGGTCTCCTGGTGTCTGTTTGGTCTCCTGGTGTCTGTTTGGTCTCCTGGTGTCTATGACATGTTGCCTAGTCAACAGCCCCTGTGAGCTTCAATCTCTCACATGACGTGATCAACAGCAACATGTCATGAATATAATTTCCCGAGAGACTGTAGAAGAAGGAAGGCTGTCTGTCACAAGCTTCTCTCCAAAACAACAACAACAATACAAAGAACAGCTGAGGTGAACTTTGATTTTGTGTCATCTCTGAGAAGCATTATGAGGGTTATTAGTGATGGAATAAGATCTGGATGAAATAGAAAATACCGACTGAGGAAATGGGAACCGTTGAAAAAAAAACGGAATCAACGTATAGTAAAGGTCTCGTGGGTAAGGAGAAACTTGAACGTCCTGAAGATGTGCATGTATCACCATTCAACTTCGTCACTAAAGCCTCCCTGAGATAACGCTGCAGATCAGGAGTGAAAACGGCAGTGTGACTGCACCTTCATCCATCCTGTTTATAGAGTGTGGAAATCCGAAACAGTGCTGCCGTTCTGATAGCAATATTTATGCTTGTGAGCCAAGGGGCCAAAAAAAAAAAAAAACAGACCTTCTTGCCCGTCTTCTGTCTCAGTAATGGAATAATGTACTGGACAGTGAAAGAGATAGGAGGCTGTATTCACCGCATACTTGTGAGTGTTAGAGATATGACTCTTCCTCTTCTAGACGAACAGTAATAACATGTTAAGGGATACGCTGGTCCAGAGCATTCATTGGATGATGGAAAGAGGGGAACTAGTGTTCCGAGCTTGTTGCCTTTAAAAAAGAAAAAAGTCAGGACTTCTTCAGGTCCAGAATTTGTGCAAATTATATTTTAAGCTTAAGGGTTAGATGTAGGTTTTAGGGTTAGTGCTAGGGCTAGGGCTATGGTTTAGGGTTAAGGTTAGTGTTTTGGGTTTCGTATTAGAGTTAGGTTAGGGGGTTAGGTAAAATAGGATTTCTAATGGTCACACATTTTTACACCAAAAAGTCCTGTCATTTCACGAAAAACAAAGTGTGTGTGTGTGTGTCTCAGTCACTAGATCTCAACCCAGTTTAACACATCTGGGAGATTCTGGAGCGTCGCCCAAATTATGGAATTTCTGGTGGAAGAATGGTGTCACATCCCTCCAATAGAGTTCCAGACACTTGTAGAGTCTATGCCGAGGTGCATTGAAGCTGTTCTGACTGGTGGTGGCCCAACGCCCTATTAACACACTTGGTGTTGGTGTTTCCTTTATTTTGGCAGGCTCCCTGTAGCTCTTTCCTCAACTCGTGTCGGCTGTGTAACGATAACTGGCAGGTGTTGGCCTCTACAGGGTCAAATGGATTAATACAGGTGTCACAGAGAAAATATTGATCTACCTTAAAACCTCTTGTTTTGGCACCTTGACTTCTCACTGGGGTCAAATGGATTTAGAGAGCTAGGTGGCACAGAGAAATGTAGGTCTTCATCTAGCCTCTTGGCGTGGATCATTTTGTCTTCATTTCTCTTCCCAGTTCCAGTTTTCCATTTTGCCAGCTTGTCTCGCCTCTCTCAAAATTAGAAATGATCAAGGCAATGGCTGACCTATCATACTGACCTATCATACTGACCCATCAAAGTCACCATTATTAGTCAGTTGTACAACCAAATGCCTTCAACTGAAATGTGTTAATCGACATCCAAATCTTCGGCGCCCGGGGAACAGTGGGTTAACTGCCTTGTTCAGGGGCAGAACGACAGATTTTTACCTTGTCAGCTTGGGGATTCGAACTTGCAACCCTCCGTTTACAAGTCCAACGCTTTAACCACTAAGCTACCTACTGACCCATTAGTGACCCATCATACTGACCTATCATATTGAGGTATCATTCTGACCCATCATACTGACCCATCATTCTGACGTTTCATAGTGACGTATCATACTGACCCATCGTACTGACCCATCGTATTGACGTAGTATTCTGACCCGTCATAGTGACCCGTCATACTGACCCGTCATAGTGACCCGTCATACTGACCCGTCATAGTGACCCGTCATAGTGACTCGTCATACTGACCCGTCATACTGAAGTATCATATCCTCCCCTGATGTTGGGTCAGACCGTCCTCTGATACAGAACTTTATCCTCCCCTGATGTTGGGTCAGACCGTCCTCTGATACAGAACTTTATCCTCCCCTGATGTTGGGTCAGTCCGTCCTCTGATACAGAACTTTATCCTCCCCTGATGTTGGGTCAGACCGTCCTCTGATACAGAACTTTATCCTCCCTTGATGTTGGGTCAGACCGTCCTCTGATACAGAACTTTATCCTCCCCTGATGTTGGGTCAGACCGTCCTCTGATACAGAACTTTATCCTCCCCTGATGTTGGGTCAGACCGTCCTCTGATACAGAACTTTATCCTCCCCTGATGTTGGGTCAGACCGTCCTCTGATACAAAACTCATCAATAGAAACTTTCAGTCAGCCAGCATTAATAGATATTAAGTTGCTGGGAAGCTCAAACCCAGAGCCTTTCATTAGTTTATTGATAGAATATTACATCATCATCATCATCATCATGATGACAGGCCAACTCCAGCTCTGTTCTGGGGGAGTTAGGGAAGGGAGGGGGGAGGGAGGGAGATAGGAAGGAAATGGAACAGAATCATTCAGGCATATCAGCCACCAACTGAGATAAAAAAAAAACATTAACTCTCTCTCTTTTTCTGTCTATCTCGCTCTCTGTCTCTCAGCATCCAGGCCAGTGCTGTCTGTCATCATCCAGACCAGTGCTGTCTGTCAGCATCCAGACCAGTCCTGTCTGTCATCATCCAGGCCAGTGCTGTCCATCATCATCCAGACCAGTGCTGTCTGTCATCATCCAGACCAGTCCTGTCTGTCATCATCCAGGCCAGTGCTGTCTGTCATCATCCAGACCAGTGCTGTCTGTCATCATCCAGACCAGTCCAGTCTGTCATCATCCAGGCCAGTGCTGTCTGTCATCATCCAGGTCAGTGCTGTCTGTCAGCATCCAGACCAGTCCTGTCTGTCATCATCCAGACCAGTGCTGTCCGTCATCATCCAGGCCAGTGCTGTCTGTCATCATCCAGGCCAGTGCTGTCTGTCATCATCCAGACCAGTGCTGTCTGTCAGCATCCAGACCAGTCCTGTCTGTCATCATCCAGGCCAGTGCTGTCTGTCATCATCCAGACCAGTGCTGTCTGCCATCATCCAGGCCAGTGCTGTCTGTCATCATCCAGGTCAGTGCTGTCTGTCATCATCCAGGCCAGTGCTGTCTGTCATCATCCAGACCAGTGCTGTCTGCCATCATCCAGGCCAGTGCTGTCTGTCATCATCCAGGTCAGTGCTGTCTGTCAGCATCCAGACCAGTCCTGTCTGTCATCATCCAGGTCAGTGCTGTCTGTCAGCATCCAGACCAGTCCTGTCTGTCATCATCCAGGCCAGTGCTGTCTGTCATCATCCAGACCACTGCTGTCTGCCATCATCCAGACCAGTGCTGTCTGTCATCATCCAGACCAGTGCTGTCTGTCATCATCCAGGCCAGTGCTGTCTGTCATCATCCAGACCAGTGCTGTCTGTCAGCATCCAGACCAGTGCTGTCTGTCATCATCCAGACCAGTGCTGTCTGTCATCATCCAGGCCAGTGCTGTCTGTCATCATCCAGACCAGTGCTGTCTGCCATCATCCAGACCAGTGCTGTCTGTCATCATCCAGACCAGTGCTGTCTGTCATCATCCAGGCCAGTGCTGTCTGTCATCATCCAGACCAGTGCTGTCTGTCATCATCCAGACCAGTGCTGTCTGTCATCATCCAGACCAGTGCTGTCTGTCATCATCCAGGCCAGTGCTGTCTGTCATCATCCAGGCCAGTGCTGTCTGTCATCATCCAGGCCAGTGCTGTCTGTCATCATCCAGGCCAGTGCTGTCTGTCAGCATCCAGACCAGTGCTGTCTGTCATCATCCAGACCAGTGCTGTCTGTCAGCATCCAGACCAGTGCTGTCTGTCATCATCCAGGCCAGTGCTGTCTGTCATCATCCAGGCCAGTGCTGTCTGTCAGCATCCAGACCAGTGCTGTCTGTCATCATCCAGACCAGTGCTGTCTGTCATCATCCAGGCCAGTGCTGTCTGTCATCATCCAGGCCAGTGCTGTCTGTCAGCATCCAGACCAGTGCTGTCTGTCATCATCCAGACCAGTGCTGTCTGTCATCATCCAGACTAGTGCTGTCTGTCATCATCCAGACCACTGCTGTCTGCCATCATCCAGACCAGTGCTGTCTGTCATCATATAGACCAGTGCTGTCTGTCATCATCCAGACCAGTGCTGTCTGTCAGCTTCCAGGCCAGTGCTGTCTGTCCAGCATCCAGACCAGTGCTGTCTGTCCAGCATCCAGACCAGTGCTGTCTGTCATCATCCAGGCCAGTGCTGTCTGCCATCATCCAGGCCAGTGCTGTCTGTCATCATCCAGGCCAGTGCTGTCTGCCATCATCCAGGCCAGTGCTGTCGGTCATCATCCAGGCCAGTGCTGTCGGTCATCATCCAGGCCAGTGCTGTCGGTCATCATCCAGGCCAGTGCTGTCTGCCATCATCCAGGCCAGTGCTGTATGCCATCATCCAGGCCAGTGCTGTCTGCCATCATCCAGGCCAGTGCTGTCTGTGTGGATTAGGCAGATGTAGACAGTGACCCAAATATGTTCATAAAGGAACACCCTCAACGTAGAATTAAGTGTGGGCCAAACCTCATGAAATGTTCTGAAAACTAATCTCTCCCGATCCAAGAACGAGAGACACTGTATCCTGCTCAGTCATCCTGACAGCACAGAGAGGACAGTGGCTGTTCACGTTCCCTCCAATAGGATTTCACTGAGATAGCCAGTCAATACAATCATACGTTTTGTCCCCTTAAATGAGGGGGTGAGTGACTATGTACAAAAAGTGCTCTGATCTCTAAACAGTTCAGCCCATGTGGATGGCGTCACCCTCAAATGAAAGTGGCCAGTCTGCCCCTTAACCTCATAGTCATTGTATCATTTTAAGTACAGAGCCAGAACAACAGAAACATGGTCACTGTCCCAATGCTTTTGGAGCTCGCTGTACAGACCTATATCTCTCTCTAAACATTGTCTGTGATAACAGTAACTACAGACCTACATCTCTCTCTAAACATTGTCTGTGATTACAGTAACTACAGACCTATATCTCTCTCTCTAAACATTGTCTGTGATTACAGTAACTACAGACCTACATCTCTCTAAACATTGTCTGTTATAACAGTAACTACAGGCCTACATCTCTCTCTCTCTAAACATTGTCTGTGATTACAGTAACTACAGACCTACATCTCTCTCTAAACATTGTATGTGATTACAGTAACTACAGACCTATATCTCTCTCTCTAAACATTGTCTGTGATTACAGTAACTACAGACCTACATCTCTCTCTCTAAACATTGTCTGTTATAACAGTAGCTACAGGCCTACATCTCTCTCTCTCTAAACATTGTCTGTGATTACAGTAACTACAGACCTACATCTCTCTCTCTAAACATTGTCTGTGATAACAGTAACTACAGACCTACATCTCTCTAAACATTGTCTGTGATAACAGTAACTACAGACCTACATCTCTCTAAACATTGTCTGTGATTACAGTAACTACAGACCTACATCTCTCTAAACATTGTCTGTGATTACAGTAACTACAGACCTACATCTCTCTCTACATTGTCTGTGATAACAGTAACTACAGGCCTACATCTCTCTAAACATTGTCTGTGATAGCAGTAACTACAGACCTACATCTCTCTCTAAACATTGTCTGTGATAACGGTAACTACAGGCCTACATCTCTCTAAACATTGTCTGTGATAACGGTAACTACAGGCCTACATCTCTCTAAACATTGTCTGTGATTACAGTAACTACAGACCTGCATCTCTCTCTATAAACATTGTCTGTGATTACAGTAACTACAGACCTACATCTCTCTCTAAACATTGTCTGTGATAACGGTAACTACAGGCCTACATCTCTCTAAACATTGTCTGTGATTACAGTAACTACAGACCTACATCTCTCTAAACATCGTCTGTGATTACAGTAACTACAGACCTACTTCTCTCTAAACATTGTCTGTGATAACAGTAACTACAGACCTACATCTCTCTCTAAACATTGTCTGTGATTACAGTAGCTACAGACCTACATCTCTCTCTCTAAACATTGTCTGTGATTACAGTAGATACAGACCTACATCTCTCTCTCTAAACATTGTCTGTGATTACAGTAACTACAGGCCTACATCTCTCTCTCTAAACATTGTCTGTGATTACAGTAACTACAGGCCTACATCTCTCTCTCTAAACATTGTCTGTGATTACAGTAACTACAGACCTACATCTCTCTCTAAACATTGTCTGTGATAACAGTAACTACAGACCTACATCTCTCTCTAAACATTGTCTGTGATTACAGTAACTACAGACCTACATCTCTCTAAACATTGTCTGTGATAACAGTAACTACAGGCCTACATCTCTCTAAACATTGTCTGTGATAACGGTAGCTACAGACCTACATCTCTCTCTCTGAACGTTTGGTCCAGTCCTAGATGGATAGGTAGTACCACAGCTGTTGCTGTTAGCTACTGTATAGCTGGCAACAGTAAAGCTCTCTCTTTCTCTGATGAATCACACGTTTCCATTGACCTAAAATGACTGAATCACACTGCCAGACCCAGATAAACACGAGACGCAGGAGAACGTCTTCTCACATGGTTGTTGATGAAGAGATTTAGCAAGAGCAGCCTTCTGCCTTAAAACATCATCCAAAGAAAAACCTGCATCCCAATTGGTGGCCTGTTCCCTATATAGTGCACTACTTTAGACCAGAGCCCTATTCACTATATAGTGCACTACTATAGACCAGAGCCCTATTCCCTATATAGTGCACTACTTTAGACCAGAGCCCTATTCACTATATAGTGCACTACTATAGACCAGAGCCCTATTCCCTATATAGTGCACTACTATAGACCAGAGCCCTATTCCCTATATAGTGCACTACTATAGACCAGAGCCCTATTCCCTATATAGTGCACTACTATAGACCAGAGCCCTATTCCCTATATAGTGCACTACTACAGACCAGAGCCCTATTCCCTATATAGTGCACTACTATAGACCAGAGCCCTATTCCCTATATAGTGCACTACTTATAGACCAGAGCCCTATTCCTATATAGTGCACTACTATAGACCAGAGCCCTATTCCTATATAGTGCACTACTATAGACCAGAGCCCTATTCCTATATATAGTGCACTACTATAGACCAGAGCCCTATTCCCTATATAGTGCACTACTACAGACCAGAGCCCTATTCCCTATATAGTGCACTACTATAGACCAGAGCCCTATTCCCTATATAGTGCACTACTTTAGACCAGGGCCCTATTCCCTATATAGTGTAATACTTTAGACCAGAACCCTATTCCCTATATAGTGCACTACTATAGACCAGAGGCCTATTCCCTATATAGTGCACTACTATAGACCAGAGCCCTATTCCCTATATAGTGCACTACTTTAGATCAGGGCCCTATTCCCTATATAGTTCACTACTTTAGACCAGAGCCCTATTCCCTATATAGTGCACTACTATAGACCAGAGCCCTATTCCCTATATAGTGCACTACTTTAGATCAGGGCCCTATTCCCTATATAGTTCACTACTTTAGACCAGAGCCCTATTCCCTATATAGTGCACTACTATAGACCAGAGTCCTATTCCCTATATAGTGCACTACTATAGACCAGAGTCCTATTCCCTATATAGTTCACTACTATAGATCAGAACCCTATATAGTGCACTACTATAGACCAGAGCCCTATTCCCTATATAGTGCACTACTATAGACCAGAGCCCTATTCCCTATATAGTGCACTACTTTAGACCAGAACCCTATATAGTGCACTACTATAGACCAGAGCCCTATTCCCTATATAGTGCACTACTATAGACCAGAGCCCTATTCCCTATATAGTGGTACTACTATAGACCAGAGCCCTATTCCCTATATAGTGCACTACTACAGACCAGAGCCCTATTCCTTATATAGTGCACTACTTTAGACCAGAGCCCTATTCACTATATAGTGCACTACTTTAGACCAGAGCCCTATTCCCTATATAGTGTACTACTTTAGACCAGAGCCCTATTCCCTATATAGTGCACTACTTTAGACAGTAGATGATACTATTGTCTCCTATGGTGTGTTTCCATTCAACTGTCTTGTTGATTAAAAACAGCTGGACATAATGGCGTCACACATAAAGAAAAACACTTTTTCTCCAAAACCTTGAGTGTTGAATAACAATGTAGTGGTTGAAGTGTTTCCATTACCCATTTAGGCAAATTGTGCATGAATAAATTGGCGACAGCCTGTATGCCCTCCCACTTATCTGTTTCGTGTCTAAGGTAGCCCGCAAAAGACAGCTTGGATAGAATACAAGAATTGACTAATATTTACCATATTCTAGTAATTGACATGTGCTTACTTATCGCCATGGTGAAACTTCAATCATGGAGGTGTTAGTGACCTGAAACAATTTGATGGTGAAACTTCAATGTACAAGCAATTCAGCCATTCTGGAACGTCAAGACAATCCTTGTCTTGCAAATAAATCAAATTGTTTTTGTAGTTTTACAAATAGATTTTAGTTCTTTATTAAATAGACCTTGCAAGCGGTAGGCATTTAGAATGATTGGAGTATTATAGTGATGACATCATGTGCCTTCAGAATTATTCATCTTTCTTTTTTTTTGTCGCAAATAAAGAAACTCCACTTCTGTGAAGCAGACAAAAAATGCCGTTATCAATAAAACATTACAATACGGTTCAGAGGTGGGTTTTCCTGCTGGGGGCAAGGAGACCCAGCTCCACTAAAACCATTGACAACTACATGCTGTTTTCAAGGGATTGTTAAAATAAATGTTATAACTATTTGTTTAGTTTGAATATAATCACCTCTCGAAGAGCATAGTCACCACTACACATTTCCCATGATTCCACACCTGGGTCAATGGAAACCTGTCTACTACTGACTAATATTGATGTATCTGTGAAATGTATATAAGTTCCATATTTAAATTACATGCGGGTCCAACAACGTAGTGCTAGAGGTTTTATACAGCAGACATTAACATACAAATACCTAGGAGTCTGGTTAGACTGTAAACTCTCCTTCCAGACTCACATGAAGCATCTCCAATCCAAAATTAAATCTAGAATCGGCTTCCTATTTCGCAACAAAGCCTCCTTCACTCATGCTGCTAAACATACCCTCGTAAAACTGACCATCCTACCGATCCTTGACTTCGGCGATGTCATTTACAAAATAGCCTCCAACACTCGACTCAGCAAACTGGATGCAGTCTATCACAGTGCCATCCGTTTTATCACCAAAGCCCCATATACTACCCAGGTCATCTATAAGTCTTTGCTAGGTAAAGCTCTGCCTTATCTCAGCTCATTGGTCACCATAGCAGCACCCACCCGTAGCACGCGCTCCAGCAGGTATATCTCACTGGTCACCCCCAAAGCCAACACCTCCTTTGGCTGCCTTTCCTTCCAGTTCTCTGCTGCCAATGACTGGAACAAATTGCAAAAATCACTGAAGCTGGAGTCTTATATCTCCCTCTCTAACTTTAAGCATCAGCTGTCAGAGCAGCGTACCAATCACTGTACCTGTACACAGCCAATCTGTAAATGGCACACCCAACTACCTCATCCCCATGTTATTACTTACCCTCTTGCACCCCAGTATCTCTACTTGCACATCATCATCTGCACATCTATCACTCCAGTGTTTAATTGCTAAATTGTAATTATTTCGCCTCTATGGCCTAATTATTGCCTTACCTCCCTAATCTTCTACATTTGCACACACTGTATATAGATTTTTCTGTTGTGTTTTTGACTGTACGTTTGTTTATGTGTAACTCTGTGTTGTTGGTTTGTGTCGCACTGCTTTGCTTTATCTTGGCCAGGTCGCAGTGGTAAATGAGAACTTGTTCTCAACTGGCCTACCTGTATTATGACATCAGATAGAACTACCTGGTTAAATAAAGGTGTATTATGACATCAGATAGAACTACCTGGTTAAATAAAGGTGTATTATGACATCAGATAGAACTACCTGGTTAAATAAAGGGGAAATAAAATTACTAATAAAAACATGCAGGTCCTCCAACAATTATGCCAACTGTACTGTACCATCAAGTCCTTTCAATAGCAGAACGCTCCTGTGTTACAGCTTGTTGGTGTCACGTCCAGGCCTGAGTTAGCAGGCTGGCGTGTTTAGTTGTGTTTTGTTTAGGAGGGTTTTTTTGTTCTAGTTTATATATTTCTATGTTGGGTTAATGGTTCCCAATTAGAGGCAGCTGATTGTCGTTACCTCTAATTGGGAACCATATATATGTTTGTGTTTTTCACTGGTGTTTTGTGGGTCATTGAATGTGTTAGTATTGTATGTTTAGTGGTGTTTAGCCGCACCGGAGTGACAAGTGTTATTTGTCTGTTGTTTTGCCAGTTATGTTACGTTGGAAATAAAGTATGTACACTGGATACCTCGCTGCATCTTGGTCCGTCCCGAAAGAAGATCGTGACAGTTGGGTTCAGTTAGAAGAATTGTAGTTTACAATCAACGGTGGTGAGAATCAGATTGTTATAATGAAAGAGACAGAGAATCAGATTGTTATAATGACTGGATAACAATCACCATGGTAAACAGAGAGAGAGAGAATCAGATTGCTCTATTTACGTGCCTCTGAAAAATTGTTATTCTACTGTGATAGTGGCTCAGCAGGAACATTTTTTTTTCAGAGTGAATCTAGTTTCAGCTCCCTGTCACCACTCTGACACCGCTAGGATCCCTGTCACCGCTCTGACACCGCTAGGCTCCCTGTCACCGCTCTGACACCGCTAGGCTCCCTGTCACCGCTCTGACACCGCTAGGCTCCCTGTCACCGCTCTGACACCGCTAGGCTCCCTGTCACCACTCTGACACCGCTAGGCTCCCTGTCACCACTCTGACACCGCTAGGCTCCCTGTCACCGCTCTGACACCGCTAGGCTCCCTGTCACCGCTCTGACACCGCTAGGCTCCTGTCACCACTCTGACACCGCTAGGCTCCTGTCACCACTCTGACACCGCTAGGCTCCTGTCACCACTCTGACACCGCCTAGGCTCCCTGTCACCACTCTGACACCGCTAGGCTCCCTGTCACCACTCTGACACCGCTAGGCTCCCTGCCTGTCACCACTCTGACACCGCTAGGCTCTCTGACACCGCTAGGCTCCCTGTCACCGCTCTGACACCGCTCTGACACCGCTAGGATCCCTGTCAGCACTCTGACACCGCTAGGCTCCCTGTCACCGCTCTGACACCGCTCTGACACCGCTAGGATCCCTGTCAGCACTCTGACACCGCTAGGCTCCCTGTCACCACTCTGACACCGCTAGGCTCCCTGTCACCACTCTGACACCGCTAGGCTCCCTGTCAGCACTCTGACACCGCTAGGCTCCCTCCCTGTCACCGCTCTGACACCGCTAGGCTCCCTCCCTGTCACCGCTCTGACACCGCTCTGACACCGCTAGGCTCCCTCCCTGTCACCGCTCTGACACCGCTAGGCTCCCTCCCTGCCACCGCTCTGACACCGCTAGGCTCCCTGCCAAGTCATATCCTCTAATGTAGAGGTAGCAGCTCTAGGTCAGGAGGGTCTGCCTCACAGTACTGTTGTGGAAAGTGGACCTCACCATAGCCTCATTTGATCTATTTATTGTCATTTTCTCCCCTCTTTCACTCCCCCATCTCTCTCTCTCTCTCTCTCTTTCTCTAACTCTCTCTCTCTCTCTCTTTCTCTAACTCTCTCTCTCTCTCTCTCTCTCTCTCTCTCTCTCTCTCCTCCCTCTCTCTCTCTCTCCCTCTCCCTTGCTCTCCCTCTCTCCTCCCTCTCTCTATCACTCTCTTCATCTCTCTCTCTCTCTCTCTCTCTCTCTCTCTCTCTCTCCTGGCCTTTTAAAAAGAAAATTATGACTTACCTTGCGTGCTTCCAGAAAAGTGCCTGAAAAATGCTGCACTATGTCTGCACAAGCCTGTTCTGCTGATAAGAGATCAATCCAGTGTATGTACAGCGAGCCAGCTTCCTTTCCCACGTTTTACTTAATTGATAAGATATAACTTTAAGTTCTGTAAAATGTGTAAAGTGCTAGCTGATGTCATGTTTGGAGCGGATGTACACATTTGTGCCAAACCAATTTTTGTCAGATGTTTTCCTACCTAATATCAGTGCTCTAACAGTGCCAATGACATTTAAAAGTATTCTATATATACAGCAGGATGTGGATTTGGCTATTTCAGCCACACCCGTTGCTGACAGGTGTATTAAATCGAGGAACACAGCCATGCAATCTCCACAGACAAACATTGGCAGTAGAATGGCCTTATTGAAGAGCTCAATGACTTTCAACGTGGCACCGTCATAGGATGCCACCTTTCCAACAAGTCATTTCGACAAAGTTCTGCCCTGCTAGAGCCGCCCCAGTCAACTGTAAGTGCTGTTATTGTGAAGTGGAAACGTCTAGGAGCAACAACGGCTCAGCCGCGAAGTGGTAGGCCACACAAGCTCACAGAACGAGACTGCCGAGTGCTGAAGCGCGTAAAAATAATCTGTCCTCGGTTGCAACACTCACTACCGAATTCCAAACTGCCTCTGCAAGCAACGTCAGCACAAGAACTGTTCTTTGTCGGGAGGTTCATGAAATGGGTTTCCATGGCCGAGCAGCCGCACACAAGCTT